>CM065731.1:19744636-19749636 GCA_033310375.1 Conus canariensis | reverse complement strand
AACATCATCAGCATCATTATCATCATGATCATGTCAACGGTCAAGAATAACAGCCGTGATTCTGTGAAATCGTGAAGAAACAGGGTTGGTAGTTGAGAATGGGAATTCATAACGCATAAGCTTTAGAAATGTCTATTTGCAATTGATGAACATCTCATAAGACCAGCCGTCCAATATACCTCATGAATATGGGTGAAATGACGTAAGTTTTCTTTCTGAAAATAGTGTTCTTACCTTTGCGAGCTGCCGAGAATTAGGGGAAGTGGACGGGAAGGGGGGTTCGGGGAGTGGAAAGGTGGGGGTGCGGTGGGGGGGGGGGGGGGGAGGGGGGGGGGGGGGTGGCATAGCACGTGATTTCATAAGAAAGTGAAAATGGTAACTTCTGTCCGTCCCCTGCAACTCATTCATTTTATTTTATTTTTTTTTTTTTGCCACCACTTCCCTGATCTGTCTGTTGAATGACAACTCTGGTGAACGTGAATTTCTCTCTCTCTCTCTCTCTCCTCTCTCTCTCTCTCTCTCTCTCTCTCTCTCTCTCTCTCTCTCTCTCTCTCTCTCTCTCTCTCTCGTGTGTGTGCTTGTGTAGTTTCGTACATCCATAGGCGCACGCGCGCGCGCGCGAGCTCGTATGTGTGTGTATGTGCGCGTGCGCGTGTGTGCATGTGTGTGTGTGTGTGTGTGTGTGTGTGTGTGTGTGTGTGTGTGTGTGTCTGTGTGTGTGTGTGTCTGTGTGTGTGTGTGTGTCTGTGTGTGTGTCTGTGTGTGCGTGCGTGCATGGGTGCGTGTGTGCGTGCGTGCATGTGCGTGCGGTGCGTGCGTGCGTGCGCGCGTGTGTGTGTGTTGTGTGTAAGTGTGTAAGTGTGTGTGTGTGTGTGTGTGTGTGTGTGTGTGTGTGTGTGTGTGTGTGTGTGTGTGTGTGTGCAAGCGATCGTGCACGTGACCGTGCATGTGTGAGCGCTGACTGTCGCTGACAATTGAACAAGATGATTTGAAGCTGTTTAAAAATGATGGCCCAAAACTCAGTTCTTTAACAACAACCACAACAATAATAGAAGAATAATATAAATAATAATAATGGCTAAAATAATAATATAGTGATAATGATATTGATAATAATGATGATAATAATAATAATAATAATAATGATAATAACAAAAATGATAATGATGACAATAATAACAACAACAATGATAATTATAATTATCATCATCATCATCATCATTGGTGCACCCTCTTTGTGGAAATCAGTGACAATCATAACGCTCAATGTCACATGACACACGTGGCATTACATGTTTAGAAGCACTTAATCCCATGACTGGATCGAATGGCAGAAGGCTGGCGAGGCTCAAATGATGTTGTTGTCTTTGCGCAAACAGGAACCCCTAAGGCTTAGTTACACTGCCTTCAGTGTAAAAGAACAAAATCGATTTTCCCTAGACACCACGCTGAAGTACACAAGAAAACTTTCTGCCCATGGGTCAGTCTATATCCTACGAGAGCCGTAGGTCAATGCAACAGAATCTCAGGATCCTCTACCAAAGGAGTGCGGCTTATATGATATCTCTCTCTCTCTCTCTCTCTCTCTCTCTCTCTCTCTCTCTGTCTCTGTCTCTGTCTCTCTCTCTCTCTCTCTCTCTCTCTCTCTCTCTCTGTGTTTTTTTTTTTTCTTTTCTTTTTTTTTG
Source organism: Conus canariensis (assembly GCA_033310375.1). Lineage (NCBI taxonomy): Eukaryota > Metazoa > Mollusca > Gastropoda > Neogastropoda > Conidae > Conus > Conus canariensis. The sequence goes on along the minus strand of CM065731.1, from coordinate 19,747,951 downwards.
TCAACTGTCTGGTTCCCTGATGCGTCTGTTGAATGACAACTCTGGTGGACGTGAATTTCTCTCTCTCTCTCTCTCTCTCTCTCTCTCTCTCTCTCTCTCTCTCTCTCTCTCTCTCTTTTTGGTCAGCTGTCTGGTTCCTTGATGCGTCTGTTGAATGACAACTCTGGTGGTCGTGAATTTCTCTCTCTCTCCTCTCTCTCTCTCTCTCTCTCTCTCTCTCTCTCTCTCCTCTCTCTCTCTCTCTCTCTCTCTCTCTCGTGTGCATGTGTAGTTTCGTACATCCATAGGTGCGCAACGAACTCAATCTGGGTTTCTCAAGTTTAATTTTGAGCGCCCACACGCGCACGCGAACACACACACACACACACACACACACACACACACACACACACACACACACACGCGCGCGCCGCGCACACACACACACACACACACACACACCACACACACACACACACACACACAACGAATGTGCGCAAACACGCTCGCGCGCTCACACACACACACACACACACACGGGGGGGGGGGGGGGGGGGGGGGGGGGGGGGGGGGGGGGGGGGGGGGGGGAATTGGAGGAGTCAGTGAGACGCGCGCGCGTTTGAAACTCTTCCAGTTGATCCTTATCAAGTTAGTGTATATCTCTGCACGTTTTTAACCTCAATCAGTGCTTGGCTAACATCAAGTGTGTAAAGGTTTTGAATACTTGTACGAAAGGGGAGCGAAGGTGCCATAGATTTGCATGTATTGATCTGTTGGTGGATCAGTTCAACTTGTATTCGTCTAAATTTCATAAATGCCATGGCGTATACGTTGCAAGCGAACTGGATGAAACGCTGTTGTTGTTGTGACTGTTTTGTGTTCTTGTTCTCGTGAAATCTTGCTTGTTCTTGGCTTGTACTTCTTCATTTTCTTCTTCTTCGTTTCTCTTTCCTCTTTTCTTCTCCTTCTTCTGCTCCTCCTCCTCCTCGTCTCCTCCTCCCTCTCCTTTTACTTTGTTCTTTGTGTCGTTTTATGTTCATTTTTTTTGTCTTCTCGGTCTTTCGATCTGTCAGAATTGAAGCAGCCAAATGCAATTTGTGTCCATCTTCTTGTTTTCTGTTTTGGGCTTTTGTTTCTAGCTGTTGTTGTTTTCGTCGTTTCTTCTCGCTTGGTTATGCAAAGTGAATTGGTCATAGCGATGCCTTTGTCTCCATTGTCGCCGTCTCGTCGTCGTCGTCGTCGTCGTCTCTCCTCCTCCTCCTCCTCCTCTCATCATCATCAACATCATCGTAATCTTCATCATTAATATTATTATAATCATTATCGTCCCTCCTCCTCCTCACCACCACCACCACCACCACCACCATCATCATCATCATCATCATCATCATCATCTCAACAACAACATCATCGTCATCTTCATCTTCATCATCATTATTATAATCATTATCGTTCCCGTCATTTTAATTACAAAGGCCCCCAAGACTCCCTCTTTGTGTATGAACGCGCGCGCGCGCGCGCGCGCGCGCGCGCGTGTGTGTGTGTGTGTGTGTGTGTGCGCGCGCGTGCGTGCGTGTGTGCGTGCGTGCGTGTGTGATGTGTTGTGTGTGTGTGTGTGTTGTCAGTGCGTACGTGCGTGCGTGCGTGCGTACGGCGAGCGTGTGCGCGTTCGTGAGTGCATATGTGTGTGTGTGTGTGTGTGTGTGTTGTGTGTGTGTGGTGTTATGTGTGTGTGCGCGTGCGTGCGTGTGTGTGTGTGTGTGTGTGTGGGTGTGGTGTGTGTGTGTGTGTGTGTGTGTGTGTGCGCGCGCGTGCGTGTGTATTGCGGACGTATGTTTGTGTTTGTGTCGGTTTGTCTGTGTGTATCTGTATCCGTGTGTCTGCTTGCCTGTGTGTTCCATGTACGTCTGTATGTATCTCAATGTGTGTCTGAGTATTCTCTAATATTAACACATTATGTGCCTCTCTCTCTCTCTCTCTCTCTCTCTCTCTCTCTCTCTCTCTCTCTCTCTCTCTCTCTTCTCTCTCTCTCTCCAATTCATGTTGCTTACAGATCAGTGAACCCAAAGTGTCATATCAGGGATATCAACTCGTCCAAGTCAGATTTCTACAAAGAAAAAATGTAAATACCCCCCCCCCCCCCCCTTTTAACACGCACACAGGTAGACGCGGGTGCTCCACCCCACCTCTCACGCGCACACACACTCACACACTCACTCACACACACACACACACACACACACACACCACACACACACACACACACACACACCACACACACACACACACACCACTCACACACATACACATACACAACACAACACACACACACACACACACACACACACACACACACACACACACACACACACACAGAGCAGGAGCGCATGCTCGGGTGCGTGGTTTTCATATGAGCTTAAGCGTTCGTGAGTGCGCGCGCGCGCGCGTGTGTGTGTGTGTGTGTGGCGTGTGTGTGCGCGCGCGTGCGTGTATGCGTGTGTTGTGTGTGTGTGTGTGCGTGTGTATGTGTGTGTGTGTGTTTGTGTGTGTGTGTGTGTGTGTGTGTGTGTGTGTGTGTGTGTTTATGTGTGTGTGTGTGTGTTTATGTGTGTGTGTGCGTGCGTGCGTGCGAGCGTGTGTGTGTGTGTGCGCGCGCGCGCGCGCGCGTGTGGGTGTGTGTGTGTGTGTGTGTGTGTGTGTGTGTGTGTGTGAGAGAGAGAGAGAGAGAGAGAGAGAGAGAGAGAGAGAGAGAGTAATGTATGCGATCAACAGAGATAGATCTTCAGGCCTACTGAGCTGTTTTGGGTAGTCTTTGAGGCAAAAGTTCAGCAGTCCCTTTAATCTCAATTCCACGTGCTTAATTCCAAAGGACTTTGAACATGACGGCCACAGTAATTGAGTGGCTTATTTCAGACTCGACTCAACGCCGCACCCCACCCCCCACCCCCCACCCCACCCCCACCCCCTCCTTGCCACCCTTTGCCCCTGCTATAAAGGTGATTGATTGAATCAAACAACGCAAACGTGTTTCAAAGGCAGGGGAAGCTATGACCTAATTACTTCCCTTTCCACACAGCTTTGCAGTCCGAGCGTATGATAAGCGGTGTTTACTTTTTCAACCCAGAGTTGGGGGTAACTCGGTACTGACTCCTTCTGGGCCATGATCCGAGAACTGGTGCAATTAGGAAGAAAGACAGTGTGCTGGAGGACCGTGGACAGAGTGTTCATAGACTATATCTACATTCGTGAGCTTACGCGCGTATGGAGAGATTAACCCTCAAAAGAGAGCGGTGGGAATGGATCAGTGCACAAATCGGCGAATCTGTCAATTAATTA
>CM065731.1:19732136-19737136 GCA_033310375.1 Conus canariensis | reverse complement strand
CAGGGAAAACAGATGGACTGACAGCACTGCAGAATGCACAGGGAAAAACAGATGGACTGACAGCACTGCAGAATGCACAGGGAAAAACAGATGGACTGACAATACTGCAGAATGCACAGGGAAAACAGATGGACTGACAGCACTGCAGAATGCACAGGGAAAACAGATGGACTGACAATACTGCAGAATGCACAGGGAAAAACAGATGGACTGACAATACTGCAGAATGCACAGGGAAAACAGATGGACTGACAATACTGCAGAATGCACAGGGAAAACAGATGGACTGACAACACTGCAGAATGCACAGGGAAAAACAGATGGACTGACAATACTGCAGAATGCACAGGGAAAAACAGATGGACTGACAGCACTGCAGAATGCACAGGGAAAACAGATGGACTGACAGCACTGCAGAATGCACAGGGAAAAACAGATGGACTGACAGCACTGCCGAATGCACAGGGAAAAACAGATGGACTGACAGCACTGCAGAATGCACAGGGAAAACAGATGGACTGACAGCACTGCAGAATGCACAAGGAAAACATTGGCAAAGGCACAGCCTTCCGTAACACAGCCAGCAGAACTGGAGGAACCTGGTGGATGTCTCAATGTGCTGCGCCAGCCACTCCCACAAGGTCAGTAAGAAGAAGGGACAGGAGGAGGAGGAGGAGGGGTGGAGGAAGAGGGGAGGATCCAGGAGGAGGGAGAGAGAGGAGAGGAGGAGGAGGAGGAGGAGGAGGAAGAGGAGGATATCAAGAAAAAAAGGAGGAAGAGGGAGGAGAGAGGACGAGGAGGAGAAGGGGAGGAACAAGAAGGAAAAAAAGAAAGAAAAAGGAGGAGGAAGAGGAGGAGGACAACGAGAAAGAGGAGAAGGAGGAGGAGGAGGGAGGGGAGGAGGAGGAGGAGAAGAAGAAGAAGAAGAAGAAGAAGAAGAAGAAGAAGAAGAAGAAGAGCATACAAAAGAAGGGAGGATGTGACGTGTAGTGCAGGCTGATCGTATGCTGACCAGTTGAGCTACAACAATGCATCTCTGACTACATCAGCACTTTAACTTGCATATGAGTGGCTCCATTGAATATGAGGAGAGGCACTGGGAAGATAGCAGACCTCTGTCTGGCCCCAGTAGATTCTTGGCCGGCCCTTCGATTCTTATCTATGAATGAATTTACTTTTAAGTTCTATAATGGATCTGTCCTTGGGCCATGGTCTGTCTTCTCACCAAGTTGTGTTAACCTGTTTCTGTAAGAGGCGGACACTTCGGAGTTCCTCACCATCTGGGTGCACGTGCAGCCATTATTGTCAGTCAAACACTACACATAGTGATCGGTCATTTCTAAATGATCTTGGGTGTGCACACTTCATATATATGGAAGTTATATGTTCGTTTCTTTTTGACAGTGTGGGTGTGAACACAACTATAGTTCTTTACTCGGAAAGTGACAACTCTCTCTCTCTCTCTCTCTCTCTCTCTCTCTCTCTCTCTCTCTCTCTCTCTCTCTCTCTCTCTCTCTCCCTCTCCTCCTCTCCCCTCCCCCCCCCCTCTCTCTCTCTGTCTCTTACAGTATGGGTGTGTACTCTTGCTGGAATTACTTATAATAGAGTTTGGCTGTGACCCACATCATTTGGAATTGAACGATCACTTGTTTGTTTGTTTATTTCCTATTCGTTGTTTTTTTTCCTCAAAAGAATGAACTCATATTTTTAACATAACATACTGAATGATGTACTTCGACGATAGTATAAGTGTTAAAATTTCCACCAGAGAGAATAATATAGGTACAAGTTCTTATTGTTAGAATGCACATCAGCTCATCGTTGGCATTCAGAAATGGTTGAAAGCAATTCTATGGGTTTTGTCTGCTTCTTTGTTCCTTTATTTGTTGTTGTTTTTCTGTTGGTTTTTTTCTTTGATTTTACTGAACACATCCCAGATATACCCTTTGGTCCATGCTGAGCAATGGACCCATTGTAGAGCGTCACGAATTCGTTCGTGGGTACATTCTTTTTGTCAGAGCTATTCCTCTGGAACAATCTTGATCATGCACCATACATCTTTTGTTTTCTTCACTAAATTTGAGAGACACCAAATGACAGGAGAGGGAGAGAGAGAGAGAGAGAGAGAGAGAGAGAGAGAGAGAGAGAGAGAGAGAGAAGACAGACAGACAGACAGACAGACAGACAAGACAGACAGACAGTTAGACAGACAGACAAACAGACCCACAGTCAGACTAAGACAGACGGAGAGAGAGAGAGAGAGGAGAGAGAGAGAGAGGAGACAGACAGAAAACAGTCAGACTAAGACAGAAGAGAGAGAGAGAAGAAGAGAGAGAGAGAAGAGAGAGAGAGAGAGAGAGAGAGAGTTTGAGAAAGAGAGACAGAGACAGAGGCAGAGAGACAAAGAGAGAGAGAGAGAGACAGAGAAAGAAACAGGAATTCAGAGGCAATGGAGAGAGAGAGAGAGAGAGAGAGAGAGAGACAGACAGACAGACAGACAGACAGACAGACAGACAGACATAGACCAAGACAGGGACAGAGATTCAGACATACAGACAGAAAGACAGATAGACTCATGGACAGGCAGATGGGCAGACAGATAAACAGACAGACAGACAAACAGACAGATAAACAGACAGACAGAGAGGCAGACAGAAAGGCAGATACACAGCCAGACAAACGAGAGACAGACAGACAGACAAACAGAGTGAGACAGAGACGGATACGGGCAGACAGAGAGAAACGGGGCCTCTAAGACAAGAACAGAGAGAGAGAGAGAGAGAGAGGGAGGAGGAGAGAGAGAGAGAGAGGGAGAGAGAGAGAGAGAGAGAGAGGAGGGAGGAGAGAGAGAGAGAGGAGAGGGAGGAGAGACAGAGGAGAGGGAGGAGAGAGATGAGAGGGAGAGGAGAGAGAGAGGGAGATAGAGAGAGAGGAGGAGAGAGAGAGAGAGAGAGAGAGAGGAGAGAGGAGGAGGAGAGGAGGGAGGAAGAGAGAGAGAGAGGAGGGAGGGAGAGAGAGAGAGAGGGAGAGGAGGGAGAGAGAGGAGAGAGGAGAGAGAGAGAGAGAGAGAGAGGGAGGGAGGGAGAGAGAGGAGAGGAGAGGGAGGAGAGGGGAGAGAGGAGAGGGAGAGAGAGAGAGAGAGGGAGGGAAGAGAGAGAGAGAGGGAGGGAGGAGAGAGAGAGGAGAGAGAGAGAGAGAGGGGAGGAGAGAGAGGAGAGGAGAGAGAGGGAGAGAGAGGAGAGAGGAGGAGAGAGAGAGAGAGAGAAGAGAGAGAGAGAGAGAGAGAGAGAGAGAGAGGAGAAGAGGAGAGAGAAGAGAGAAGGAGAGAGGGAGAGAGAGAGGAGAGAGAGAGGAGAGATGAGAAAGTGACAGGATAGAGGAGAGACGCGTGACAGCATACACAGTTCAAGCCAATTAACGTACCTGCTGATACTCCTTGGTCAGACGCTCAGGGTAGCAGTCGCCAGCTATCCTGTAACGCTGTTCTTCTGAAGCTTTACGTCAGGCCCACTCATGCTTTTTTTTTCCCCTCTCTGTTGCTGTGTGGTTGATTTTTCCTCTGGTTGAACAAAGTACATGTGGGTCTCTCACTTCTCTACTTGTGAACGATGCTTTACGTCGTAGCCAGTTTTTTTTTTTTTTTTTTTTTTTTTTTAAACACACCAAGGACCTACGACTCGTCCCAGAACACACATATGCACACGTACGTCTTGGTGGGTTTTGTCCCCTTCTCTGTTTTCTTCCTCGTAGAAAGCTTTCTTTACCAGTGTGCTCTATCCAGAAAAAAAAAACCGATTTATAACGTTGAAGCACGAGAGATTTCTAAACGTTTATGTTAATAATGTTCGATTTCTAGGCGGGATTTGATCATCAGAGATATGTCAGCAACGCATCTTTGGCCAAGGACTGACCCTTTGCAACATCCCAAGGGTTCTTTCCACGTCGCTAGCTAGTTTCTGTGGCCAGCCTCAATGATCCAAGCGTAGAATCGTCAAAAAAAAGCGGGCTTCTGTTCTGTCCCTGGAACAATCTATGCACTGCCAGAATCCAGCAGGATGGTGTATGATGAAGTCAAATAATGTGGCATGAGCCAAATATTGAGCCGTTTGTTGAAAACTGTAGGAAGCCGACCTTCTTGTAGTGTGAATCACTACGTTGCTGTTTTCCTCCTTGTCACCGGACTGTTCTTTTCATTCGTGTATCTTTTAACTAGTAAACGTCACACTGTTTCTTGCTGACTGGTCTGCCCGTTGTGTGGTCAGGTTGTTATTAAAACGTGACTTTATTTTCTAACACATGTTATATGTATTTCACCTCCACAGTTTCAGCAGTTCTCCCACACGAACTCAGGATCTTGGCACAGCACACTTCTGTTCACAGAGTGCGACGCTTGTGGAACATGCCTGGGTGAGATGTGGGAGAGAAATCCTCAAGCACCCAGTCAAGCTTATGTTGGTGCCTATGTTTCCCTTCTTCATCTCACTTCATTAACCTCTTTACATGTAAATTGTGGAATATCATGACATTTCTTTTGATATAAATAGATCGACTACAATTAATAAGTATATTGTTATTAAGAGATTTCTTATATAATGCAATTTTTTTTCTAAAAGGAACAGAGAAAGGACACATACTTGCACACACAGATACTACGATGATGTAGTAAACTATTTCGGCTCTTCTACGACGTCTATTTTCACCAGAAAGCGGCTCACATCTGCTGGCGAAAACAACTGTACTTTCAGCTCGAAGTTTTTGTAATGAACCAATCACACGCCCACCTACTATCACGTGGCCGACCTAAAACCCTATATGATATGCATTTGCCGTGGAGGCATTGACTCTCGATGCCATTAGTTGGCCGAAACCTTCAGTAATGATAGTGGGTGGGTTGCCATCTGCACTTTTTGCAGGTTAACGAATCCTAGTCCAGCAGTAAAAAAAATGTTAAAAAGTTGAAATAAATCAAATGAAATAAGATAAAAAGAAATGAAATTAGA
>CM065731.1:19709636-19727136 GCA_033310375.1 Conus canariensis | reverse complement strand
CATATACTGACAACAATGCGAAGTAAATCAACCTTCCAACATAGGCGGAGTTTTAAAATGCCATCGGCCACGTAGGGAATGGTGACTCAGTCCTGTGGCATATAGAACGAACATAATAAATGAAACCAAATTAGGAAAGGAAGAAAGAAGCAAACAAATCAATGAACAAAAGCAAATAAATGAATGAGCAAAAGCAGATAAACGAATGAAGAAAGCAAAAAATGAACGAACAATCGAATGAATAAATAAATGGATGAATTGATAAATTCATGAATATATGAAGAAGGAAAAAGAAGGATGAATTAACCAATGAGTAAATGAATGAACGAATGAATGAATGATTGAATGATAAAAAAAAAATAAATAAATGAATATTCCGAGCGAATTGTGTGCCCATTGTCATCAGTAAATAGTCATACCGCATTGTATATATAAAAAAAAAAAAAAAAATTATAATGCACGTCGCATGTCTATAAACCCTGAACAACACAAAAAGCGGACCCAAAACTAGAGTGGGAAAGAAAAAGAAAGTTATTCTGTCTCACACCTTGTGCAAAAAAAGAAAAACAGCCCACGTGATAATCGCCATAAACCAGATCTCAAGCACGTCTGCACAGAGGATATACAAGCAGCAGCAGCAGTAGGCCTACAGCTTCTCCAGTAGTTCCAGACCTGGATACTATCAGCCCTGGTTGTCACGCACGCCGATTGCCAGGCAAAACAGCACGAGACGAAACGAGACTGATAACAGAGAGAATGCCCACTGTGTCACCAGACGTGGTCTCTGACAGTGATTCTCCGTTGCGTCGGCAGCATGGAAGATCTGCGCGCGCCAGCGTGGACAAGGCACGCGCGGATGCTTTGATTTTGAACGAGCGAATCACTACCCGCCCACGCCCCCGCCCCCGCCCGCCCGAGACCCTGAAGACAGACACGCGTTCACACGGTGACAGTCGTTCGTGTTGCATGCTGGCCCGTGCCAGCAGCATGCGGCGTAACTCTCTCTCTCTCTCTCTCTGAGACAGACACGCAGACTGACTGACTGAACATAAACACACCCGTGCGCGCTCACACACACTTTCGCACGTACGCACGCACGACACGCTCACGCGCACGCTCGTGCGCGTGTAGGTATAAGCACATCACATATTCATGTCTATGCACACACGTCGGTGCGCGCGTGATGGCAGATTCTAACACACACTCAGACACACGACGGAATAGATAAAACATAGTGGTCATTACATTCATAGCATACACAACACACACACACACACACACACACACACACACACACACACTTCGTTCCATCACAGCAGGCGGACGTGTTTTTGGTTCTGCTCTGTTTGAAATTGCCATTAATTGCTAATTAGCCGTGAATATCTCAAGATTTCATCAAGATTTTTTGTACACATCTTTGTGAAGAATATGCCATCATCTCCTCTGAATTCCAGAGCGATCTGTGGACATTTTCTATGGATTTATCAAAATTGCATGTACAAGCGTGCCAAGCGAGTGAGAGAGAGTGCAGTGAAGACAGTTGAACTTCGCAGCATGCGACTGTCGCTGGCGTTAGTGACACTTGTCGCCACTCTCTTGTATCAGGCTGGCGATGTGGAAATGAATCCTGGCCCTGGAAGTAAAAACAAAACTGTCAAACAAACCAATCTGGATACCCCCGTCCGTCGCAAATCAACGGATAGAACAACAGGGAAGAAGACCGGCGAGAAAGACTCCCCGCAAACGGAGCCTACTTTGACTTCGTTGATGGAACTCCTTACCGGCATGAAACAAGATCTGACAAGTGGACTCGACTCCGTGAACGTATGACTGGACTCCCTCGGTGACTCCGTCGCTGGGATACGGGAAGAAGTCGGTCAGTTGTATGAGACAGTCAGGCTGTCAAGAAAGAGAATGAAGTGTTGAAACAACAGAATCAAGAACTACTGGACAGGTTGGAGGAGACGGAGAAGAAATTGGACGACTTGGAAGGCAGATCCAAAAGAAACAATTTGATTTTCAATGGTTTGAAACGCACGGCTCAAAATGAATCATGGGACGATTGTGAGAAACTTGTAAAAGATGTGATTCATAACCACTTGAAAATTGAAGGGAACATAGGATTTGAACGCGTTCACCGATTGAGTAGTGGCCCTGATTCACCCATCATTGCATGTTTTTCAAACTTCAAGGACAAGCAACGAGTTCTGAAAGAAAAGAAGAACTTGAAAGAAAGTCAGACGGGAAAATCGATCTTCATTGGTGAAGATTTTTCAAAGAGAGTGCGAGATACTCGCCGTCTGCTCTTGCCTTTTCTGAAAAAGGCAAAGTCGGAAAAGAAACAGGCATTCTTGAAGTTTGACTCACTCATGATTGACGGCAAGACGTTTGACTACGACAGAGCCACCCAGGGACTGAAAGAACGACCACGAAGATGAAGATCAGGCCGGCCCACTTCCCAGGCAAGAAAGAGTCACGAACGACCCCCTTCTTCTTTGGCCTTGTCAGCAACAAGTTTTGAGGATCCTGTCGTTCATTCAACGCATCCGCATTCTCCGCATATATTCTCTGAGTTTCAGATAATGTCTTGGAACATTCAAGGTCTTTTTGGAAAACTAAGATGTCCATCTTTCAAATCTTTTTGTACTCAATTCAAAATCTTCGCACTCTGTGAAATGTGGTCTTGTAAAAAATGTGACATTGAACTTGCATTCCCTAACTATACAGTTTTTTTCTGCCCACGCAAGAAACGAATGAAAGGGTGTCGTTGTTTGTGTTCAAAAGGATATTTCGTGTTATGTGGAAAGGTTACTGGAAACGGCTCAGGACTGTGTCATTCTGAAAGTAATCAGTCTCTCTTGCACTTGTCCATGGATATTCTTACATGTTTTGTTTATATTGCACCTGAACGTTCGGTTATATACAATGATGACAATATTGAAGGTTTTGACATTCTTGAGAGCTACATGACGCAAATAATGACTACTTATCCTGATTTACCATGGCTGTTATGTAGAGATTTTAATGCTCGCACTTCCGGCCTTTCAGATGTGGATATTGATAACAATAACCCGACATATTCAAATGTTCGATGACTTGAATGAATTGATAAATGATCAGTTTTTAACCAGTCGCAAGTCTAAAGATACAGCAGTAAATAATTTTGGTAGAAAATTGATAGAATTATGCAGAGAATTTGAACTGATCATTGTAAATGGAAGATCCAACAGTGACAAAGAAGGTGAGATCACATGTACAGCAAACAGAGGTAAAAGTATTGTGGATTATTTTATTTGCTCGTTTTCCTTATTTGAACTGATCACAGATATGTATGTTGCGAACAGATCTGAATCTGACCATTTTCCAATTGCTATCTCCATCCCATTAAGATATGTTGAAGAGATTAGAGAAGAAGAAAGTATTGTCTTGGAGGAAATGCCCAAGTATGTTTGGAAAGAAAACTTCAGAGACAGCTTTTACTCTAAATTACGTGACAGGGTAGAGTCTGAATTTGAAGAATTCATTCTAGCATTGGATCAAAACATTGATGTAGCATGTCAGATTTATGTCTCTTTTCTTCAAAGTGCCGCAGGGAAAATGAAATTGACAAAGAAAAAAAACCTTAGATTCTCCATTGCAGCCACCATGGTGGGATGCTGAATGTGAAGTTAGTAAACAAATAAAATATAGCGTACTGAACACTTTTAGATATACAAACTCACAACCGATTTTGGAAAATTATCTTAGTCTCAAGAAAAGTTTCAAGGATTTATGCAAAAGGAAACAGACTGAATATAATGAAAACTTCTGAATGAGCTTAATGTTTCTTGTAGCAATAAAGATTCAAAGGCATTCTGGCAAAAACTGAAAAATCTTACCTCATCAAAGATGAATAGGTCAAATGAAATTCTACCACGCACATGGTTTGACTACTTTAAATCATTATTTCACTTAGAAATGTCTTCTTTTTGTTCAGAATTTAATGAGGCCGTTCAAGACACAGTAACTACGCATGACCCAAACAGTTGTGAGAATTGCATTGATTCTTGCATGAATGAGGAGATAAGTGAAAGTGAAGTTTTAAATGCCCTGAATATCAAAAGTGGCAAAGCACCAGGTCCGGATGGTCTATCTTCAGACTTTTTCCGTCATGCTACTGATATCCATGCCAAATTTTTGTTGCCTCTGTTAACAAAGTTTTTACAACTGGGATTTACCCCGAATGTTGGTCTAAGGCGGTAATCATTCCACTGCACAAGAAAGGTAGCACTGAACAAGTTGAGAATTACAGGGGCATATCACTGTTAAACATTATCGGTAAATTATATAGTACAATATTGAATGAAAGGTTAACAAAATTCTGCAGTCAAGCAGATTTGATCCCGGAAGCCCAGGCAGGTTTTCGTAAAGGTTATAGTACAATTGACAACATTTTTTCTCTGCAATCTCTCATACAAAAGTATCTCACAAGGAAAGGTGGCCGTTTCTATACTCTTTTTGTTGACTTTTCAAAGGCGTTTGACTGTGTTGATAGAATGAAGTTGTTGTATTTACTGTTGCAAAGGGGTATCCATGGTAAACTATTCTTATCATTACAAAGCATGTACAAAAGTGTAAAAGCAGCTGTGAAAATTGGAACAAATATAACGGAGTATTTTGATTGTATTTCTGGTGTTAGACAAGGATGCATTTTGAGTCCCATGTTATTTTCAATTTTTCTTTCAGAACTGGAATAAGAGCTTAATAATTTTGGTACTAGAGGAATAGACGTGTTTGCTCATCCATTTGATATATTCTTACTAATGTATGCAGACGACATTGCTCTTGTGTCAGATTCAGTGGCAGATTTACAGAAGAAGATAAATTGTTTAGAACATTATTGTAAAAAATGGGGTCTCATGGTCGATATGGACAAAACTAAAGTGATAGTATTCATGAATGGTGGTTTTGTTAAAAATTGTGAGAAATGGTACTATACAGGAAAAGAGATAATTGTAGAATCTAGTTATAATTACTTAGGAGTTATTTTTGGTTCAACTCTTAACTGGTCAAAATGTGTTGAAAATTTATCAGGAAAAGCATTGAGAGCTGTTGCAGGGATTAAAAGACTATACTTTAGACTACAATGTATTCCTGCCTCTACAGTTTTTAATATATTTGATGCAAAAGTTAAACCCATTCTCTTGTATGGATCTGAAGTCTGGGGCAATCAGCAGTATGATGATGTTGAAAGGGTTCAGGTCAAGATCTGCAAAATGATCCTAGGGGTTGGTAGGGATATAAAGAATGATATAGCTCTGGGTGAATGTGGTAGATTTCCGATTTACATGGATGCTTTCATTCGATTAATTAAGTATTGGATCAAATTGATTCACATGCCTCACCATAGGTACCCAAAACAATGTTATATGATCCTACATGCTCATGATACTTCAGGCAGGACGAACTGGGCAACACACATTCGAAAACTTTTATGTACCCATGGTTTTGGGTATGTTTGGGCAATGCAGAATTGTGGAGATATTTTGTCATTCCTAAATACATTTAAGATGCGATTACATGACATTCACAATCAGAAATGGCACGATTCCCTCACAGATCAGCCTGAATATTTAGACTACCATCCAAACATATGCAGTGCAAGTTACATAGATGAAATGAAATCAAGTGAACTTCGTAGAGTTGTTTGTTTGCTACAAACAAACAAATTACCTTTAAACGGGGTGTCTCGTTATGGGAACCCAATGTCCAACCCTTTCTGTTTGCAATGTGATGGTCAGCATATTGAAGATATTTTTCATTTTGTGTTTGTATGCCCGAAATACTCCACCCTTCGCAGAAAGTTTATTCCTTTGTATTATCATAGATTTCCGACAATTGTCAAAGTTCGACTACTTTGTACGACCACCAATGGAAACCTTATCTGCAAAATTGGGTTATATCTTACTAAATGTCTACACTTAAGAAATAGCAATGTTCACCTCTCATCTATTAACTAATTTTGATAAAATATTCTCTGTTGTTCATATGGGCCAAAAGGCCTGCAAAACCTGAATAAAATTATTGTTGTTATTGTTGTTGTTACACACACACACACACACACACACACACCACACACACACACACACACACACACACAAATAATACATCTCTCTCTCTTCTCTCTCTCTCTCAATTCTCTCATCTTCGTCTCATTCTTCAAAATTTAAATAGAATATATAAAAATAATAATATAGTATATAACTCAGGCTAACAATTCTTCCGTGATTACATTAATGACTTGGGCAAAGATTTAAATGAAAGAAGAAAAAAAAAAAAAAAGGGGGGGGGGGGGGGTGGGATGGGAGATGAAGGGAGGGAGTCAGGAGATAGAAAAGAAATGGAGAACTAAACAGGAGATATGTTATAAAATGTGAAACCCTTCTGTAGCGGAGAACATAAAACAGGAGATATGCTATAAAATGTGAAACCCTTCTGTAGCAGGAACATAAACAGGAGATATGTTAAAATGTGAAACCTTCTGTACAGGAGAACATAAAACAGGAGATATGCTATAAAATGTGAAACCCTTCTGTAGCAGGAGAACATAAAAACAGGAGATATGCTATAAAATGTGAAACCTTCTGTAGACGAGATACATAAAACAGGAGATATGCTATAAATGTGAAACCTTCTGTAGCAGGAAACAAAAAACAGGAGATATGCATAAATGTGAACCTTCTGTACAGGAGAACATAAAACAGAGATATGCTATAAATGTGAAACCCTTCTGTAGCAGGAGAACATAAAAACAGGAGATATCTTAAATGTGAAACCTTTGTAGCAGGAGAACTAAACAGGAGATATGTATAAAATGTGAAACCCTTCTGTAGCAGGAGAACATAAAAACAGGAGATATGCTATAAAATGTGAAACCCTTCTGTAGCAGCAATATGGGAACTATAATTAACCCTTCTAGAAGACAGACAATCATTCATACTGCCTGCTTCTAGGCCTTTGGTTTAAATAACTTTTATTTCAGAAACAAATACACAGAATACCTTCATAATTGACAGGACGAATGAGCAGCAACAAGCCCTAGGCTTGTACTGTGGTCAAATAGACATTTACAATATATATTGGCGGTTAAATACATTCACAATAGGCCTTTCGTCCGCTGGATCAGACTCACCAGGGAGACACGGCTGATCGTGTCTGTGCTCCTTTGGCATCAAATGGAGTATATACCACAGTCTATCAATCTGTGGTGTTCTCACCACCAAGGGTTCAAAAAAGAATCCAACAGCACCCCAAAGCAACCAGTGAAGGGCAGAAAAGTATAATTACACACACAGAGACACACCCACACCCACACACACACACTCGCACGCAAACACGCACGTACTCCTGCACGTACTCACGCACGTACTCACACACACACAACACACACACACACACACACACACACACACACACACACAACACACACGCACGCACGCACACACACGCGCACACACACACACACACACACACACACACACACACACACACATTATATATATATATATATATATAATATATATATATACAGACATATTATATACATAAACAGATACATGTATATGTATGTACATATGTTACATACATACATATTTACATACGTCCACGCACGCACACTTACATACATACATACGTACAAACATGCATACTATATATATATATTATATATATACATGCGCTCACATATACATACATCCAAAAATACACACACACACACACACGCGCGCACGCACACACACACACACACACACACACACACACACACACCACACACACACACATATTATATATATATATATATATATATAACTACACACACACACATCCATGCACGCATACATACATGCATACATACGCACATACATACATTTATACATATATGCATACGTACATATATGGGTATACAAGACTCTTAGCACGCACACACACAAACACACACACACACACACAACACACCCCCACAGCGCGCGCTCGTGGCGCGCGCGCGCGCGGGCGTGCGCGCGCTGCACACACGTATGTACATACATTCACGTGCCCGCACGCGGGGGAGCATACACCCGAAAATATATAGTATGTAAATGAATATGCATCTTGTGTTTCCCGCGCAACGTGCATGCGTTTATTTCTGTACGTTTATGTACGAGCATGGTTGCGTGCTCTAGGTCCCACAGGCATCTTAAGATGCAACTTTTTCTTGCCTGACCTTTGGCCTAGAGATGGTGAAAACCACGGGAAAGACTGGAACCCAATATACTCTTCAAAGGGCAGGTAAAATTATGTGTCGAAAGTTTGGCTGTTCTGGATTCACCTATCAGCGAAACAGCTAAGAATGGGGCTGTGGGACGCGTACAACAGCCTGCTTAGAGGTAGTACTTTCCGCCGGTAGGCTCTGCGGTCATGAAATACGGGATAGTACACCCATGGCGACACCCTGTGAAAGCTCGGCTGTGTCTCGTCCACTGACCATCACAGAATGGCACATGCCAAGGGGCAGTTATTTCCCTTTGACGTCTTTATGCGCGTGGAAGAGGAATGACCTCAGCTGGTTGGTTAGGTAGTTGGAGACAGTACCACCAGTACCTTCCGGTGCATCTTTTTCTTTTCTCTGTATCCTAAAACATAGTTTAAAAACATTACCCTTACTTATATTGAATCTATTAGTATTTGGGGAAACAAAACAAACAAACAGAAAAAAAACAACTCTCCCCCCCCCCCCCCCCCCAGGTTTACTTCCCTTTAGTTATTCATTTTTATGAGAAAGGACTTTAATTCATAACTAATGACGTTCGGTTAGTTCCTTTGTCTACAGAGGCAAGATAACCTCTGTGTGTGTGTGTGTGTGTGTGTGTGTGTGTGTGTGTGTGTGTGTGTGTGTGTGTCCGTGTGCGTGCGTGTGTGCGTGCGTGTGTGTGTGTGTGTGTGTGTGTGTGTGTGTGTGTGTGTGTGTGTGTCCCTCTCTTTCTTTTCTCTCTCTTTCCTTTTCTCTCTCTCTCTCTCTCTCTCTCTCTCTCTCTCTCTCTCTCTCTCTCTCTTGTTCTCTCTCTCTCAGCCTCTCGTATGGCCTTCGATGTCGGAGAGGCGATCAACGACACAACAACTCTCAGCGCACGTCACCCTGCTGGTCAATGCGCCCCCCTCGCACCCCTCTACAATGATTCTCTGTGGGAGCTTTTCCCGCTGTAGCTAGGGACGTGCTGGTGGCGAGAACCTGGCAGCGGTAAAAAGCTGTCAGCAGCGGTGATGCTCGCTTCCAACGCACCCACTCCTCAAGACACTGTCTGGGAGAGATTTCCTGTAACGTATCAAAATTAAGATAACCACATTAACGCCGAATGAGCACATAAACACACACACACACACACACACACACACACACACACACACACACCACGCCAACGCACACACGCATGAACGCATGCACACCGCCTCATCACCCCAACACATGCACACACAAGCGCGCACGCTTACATAATCAAGCAGATGCGCGTACGCAGTCACACTTGAATAGACATACAAAAACACTTGCTCGGGCGAGTGCACACACACACACACCACACACACACAACACACACACACACACAGCAAAAAAAAGGCTTTTGTAATACCAGCGTTAAAAAAGGAAAAGTCATACTACATTGGCAAAAATCGATCCATCTTTACTGCTGAACTTATTGCTATTTTTATGGCTCTCAATTACATAGTTGATTTTCCATTACAGGTTTTTCAAATCTTATTTTGTGTAGATTCTCAATCGGTACTCTATGCTTTAAGATCATGAGATTACAAGAAAAAGACCAAAATTATCTTAGAAATCAGTCAGTTAATTCATATCTTAACTTTAAAAGGGACAAACGTTTCCTTCTGCTGGGTTCCTTCACATCTTGGATTTTCTTCAAATGAGTGGGCTGACAAAGTAGCAAAAAAAAAGGGCGTAAGGCAAGGCACAGAATCCACTGAAATTCATGTTCCTTTATCCATTCAGGAGGGTTATCACTTGCTGGAACAAGCAGTATGGAGTAGAGTTAAAGGCTATACCCAGCGAAAAGATAGACTCTCCAAGAACATGTATATTGATTCTCGTGGTTTGGATAACAAATTATATTTGAATCATACTGGCATAATCAAATGCAGACAGATTAGTTGCTATCTTACAGGATAAAACTTAATGCGTTCATCACAATATACAGCAAAAATGTTAAATGTTTATGTGGTGAACAAATTTCTAGCAAACACATTATTTTTGAATGTCAGAGGTTAAGACCTATCTTACCAGTGGTTTCTGAAAATTGTATTGAAGGCGTTTTCAAAAATGCTACTAGTTTGTTTAATATTGCGAAATGTTTACTTCATAGTCCTGTAGGACATTTGTTATAGACTATTGATTGTAATTTTTGTTAATGCTCATTTTTCTAACTCTTTTCTTTTTTTTTTTTTTAAATTCCTTAGCCAAGAGACATAAATACATACACACACAATACGGTCCCCCTCCCCTCCTCCTCCTCCCGATCCCCTCCCTCCCCCCTCCCCTCCCCTCCCCCCATCTAATATCACTATGTGGATAGACGTTAAATTGAAGACAACAACAACACACACACACACACTATTTCCGAGCTCGACAGGAACGAGGGGAGATAATCGGGGCCATCCGTCGTGTACTGTAAGTACCACTGTCTAGACCACCAGTCACTGGAAATCCTTGGCTCATGCCAGCCACTGGACTCTGGCACCCTGTTACGGTGCGAACTGTTACCCAGAGACATTCTTTGCCAACGGTGTGGGATGAAACTTCGTCACGGGACAGTCGGTGCATGGATGCGATGCCGCGCTCTGACGTAGGACGATCACTCACGCTGGCTCCGCGACAAGGCCATTTTTGTCGTGAGTAGAACGTGATGTCCTGCGTATGCTGGATTAGAACAGGTACCAAGGAACTCCACTGAGGTGACTCGGTGTCTGTGCGGTGTCTCCTCCGGTGGGTTGCCTCATGACGACTTGGTATTGCTCTCTGAGAATTGCAGGTGTCGGGGCTGCCACTAGGTAAGTGAAGGTGTGGCTGTGGATGGTGAGCCGGAGTGAGGGGCGTGGATCATAATGTCCTTGGCGTAATACGGGAGGTCCCTCGCATTCTATTTCACACACGCGCGCGCTCACGCACACACAAAGTTATCACAAACACACACACACATACACACGCTGCGCGGCGGCGCGCGCGCGCCGCGCGCACACACACACACACACACACACACACACACACACGTCAGCTTTGTCAAAAACGCAATTCCCCGGTGACATGCTGTATCAGTGTTGTGGTGTTGTGTCACCCTGCACGTGAATGACATGCTATACCGAAAGATCTCATGTCTACGTTCGTTGTGTATCATATTGTGACTTTGTTGTATAAATGAAAGGGTTCGGGGCCGGATCCGACCAACACTCTTTTGTGATGTAGGTATACAAGGTGAAGCAGGGAGACAAATATGATGCTTATCTTTTTGCCAATGGCTTTGCTGGAAGGGACGACGAGAGTAATGAGTTCTGAAGGTGTTGATGGTGGTGAAAGGGTGGAGCAGTGGCAACAGAAAGTAACGCTTGTCGTTGACATGCCTCACCAGACTTGAATTCTAACGTTGAAAGCGTTGAAAGACGACGACGACGACGATCACGATGATAATGCTGCTGCTGATGACGACGTGGATAATGATGATGATGATGAAGATGGTGATGATGATGATGAGACGATGATGATGATAATGATGACGTTGCTGTATGACGTTACATTAGCTTAGATCTGTGCTGGTGGGCCCCTGTCACTGCTGTCCCCCCCCCCCCCCCCCCTTTCCACCTCCCCCCCCCCCCTCTTTGTTTTGTCGGCTATATGAACTCACGCTAACCTTGCTATACTTTTGGTCATAAAATATTTAACATAATTCAGCAGTCCTTTCAGATGTTAAAGCCAATCCGTTGGTGATCAACGTTCATTGCACTCGCCTTCCCTCTCACGCCTTCCTCACTAAGATCCAACTGAAACTTGTACACAGCATTAACCTCTGGCCTGCCAGTGCATAGTGTTATTTTTACTGGGGTGGTATTTTGCTTCGCAACGTCAGCACATAATGTCAGCAAGTTGACAGTGTGTGACAATGTGATATTTTGCACTGCAGCACACCTCGTCTGTGGGGACTCGCGGCGTCTGATGTAGGAGAAGTTGGTTATTTTTTTTTTTTTGTGTGTGTGTGTGTGTGCGTCTTGGGTGATGTATTGCCCGGCACGCTGGGTGCGAGGTGGGGTCATCTTATGCGTATTAGCAGGGAAGACAAGACGCCGCAAGGCAATTCTAGTTCAGTATATAGCATTGGAGACATAGAAGGAAAGACAAAAAGGGCAGATGAAAACAAAACAACAATAACAAAAATTACACACACACACACACACACACACACACATACACACACTTGCTCACGCGCGCGCGCGCGCGCACACACACACACACACACACACACACACACACGCGCGCGCGCGCGCGGAGCAAGCATCGTGGAACACAGTTTCAAAATCTCTCCATAGGAAGGAGAAATTCTCCCGTCTCTTGCTGAATTTGGTTGGTTTAACAAACAAAATAGCTGTGAATTATAGCAACATTTTCAAATTTAGACACACTACTTCGCTGTCGTATAGGATAAAGCTTCATGCCTTCAAAATAAAATTTAGCAAGAATGTGAAATGTCTGTGCGGTGAACAAATTTCAAACCAACACATTCTTCTGGAATGCCAGAGATTAAGACCTATTTTACCGGCTATTTCTGAAAGTTCTCTTGACAGTATCCTTGAGAATGTTAGTTTGTTGTTTGATTTTGCGAACTGTTTACTACGCAGTCCTATGGGACATTTGTTATAGTTTGCGTTATGATTCAAAATAGTTACTTAAAGTTGGTTTTCCCATACCTTTCTTCTTCTTTTTTTTCACTGTAAAGATTGTAAAGATGCTTTTTTTTTTTCTTCGTATATCATTGCAAAATAACCCACTCACCCACCTCCTCCTCATGCTCCCCCTCTCCAAATCCTTTCTCTTCGTCTAATATCACTTTATGTGGAAAGACGTTAAATTGAAGACAACAACAACAACAACACATCTCGATAGATCCCCGTCTCGGTAGATCCCATCTCGATAGATCCCCGTCTCAATAGATCCCCCACTACATGTGGACGAATTTCCGTCTCGATAGATCCCCGTCTCGGTAGATCCCCATCTCGGTAGATCCCCGTCTCGATTGATCCCCCACTACATGTGGATGAATTTCCGTCTCGATAGATCCCCGTCTCGGTAGATCCCCCAATCTAGATAGATCCCCGTCTCGGTAGATCCAAAAACAGTAACGGGGATCCATCGAGACAGGAATCAATCGAGACGGGGATCCATCGAGATGGGGATCCATCGAGACGGGGATCTATGGGGACGGGGATCTATCGAGTGCCCCCCCAGCGGGATTCAAGATGGCGGGAACAGAAGCTAAACTGAGCTCTTGCTGAAATTCTGCTTATCTACAAGAACTATGACTAGATCCGGAAGTTTAGGAGGTCGTCACAGCAACCCGACTCTTAACAAAGAAAATAACAACACTGCAAAGGTGAAGAATGAACAGGACTTAAAACATAAGTTTTGGGGCGAGCTGCTCGGCCAGTTCCAGACGCTGGAAGTAAGAGCAACGGAATGGTCAACTATGGGACCAAAAGAGAAGAAACTCCAGTGAGCTCGAACTGAAAACTTCGATCGAAAAAAAATAACTGACAGATCTACTCCCTTGAAAGTACTGCCAAAAAGCAAACTGAACTGATAGTTAGCTTTAGTAAAAGAAAAAAAAAAAAAGAAGAAGAAAAATACAGTTCAGCGTATCAAGACTAATGTTGTCGACAGACAAATCCAGACGCTGACAGTGACTTCGACGACGACTTGTCGCACTTACGCAAAAGCGGCAAGATCCTCTCCATCAGCCTGTACCACCAAACCATGACCAACAACACACGCGCGGCTTGTGGGGCTGAAAAAACAAAACAGCAAAAAGCAGTTAGACTAGGCCCGAGGCCTAAAGCAAAAGAAAATTAAAGAACAACAATGTCGACAGTCAGTGACGCGAAAGAGAAAAATGACGCCAACTGCAACTCTGTAGAAGGGAGGAACAGAAAAAAAAGAACGAAATACAAGGCGTTCCTTTGGTCATGATCTTCAAGGACTCGGTCCTGAATGGAGTGAACGGGAAGAGACTGGGTCTGTCGTATAGCTTTTAAAACGTATCGAAGGAAATCTTTGCTACAAAAGATTTAAGACCATTACTTTAATCAGCTCTCTCCACCGTAGAAAGACCAGTGGATGCTATAGTTATCCACTGCGGTGTAGGCCCATATCATATCAAAAAAAAAAAAAAAAAAAAAGGAAAAAATAACAAAAACAAAAAAACAACAACAACCAAGGATTCGAGAATTTGTCGTCAAGACTTCGCCAAGACTTTGACAAGCGATTGCCACCGAAAATCCTGCAAGCCAACGTTGTCAGTAAAATCGCTTCTGTCAGCAACCCAGACCGTTGAGGTAGAAAGAGAGCTACTCAACGCCCTTACGAGCTCAGAGCTGTATGGAATTTCAAACATGTCCTTCGTTAACCATGCCAGTCTGCAGCCGAACACCCGGACACTGGAGACGACCTTCACCCGACCCGCAGAGGAGCCAGAGTGCTTGCTGAAAACGTTGGGAGACATGTCCGACGGCGCTTTTGGACGACACCGAAGAAAACAAGAGAAACACCATGCCACATCCTCCCAAAGGCTTTCATCCTACCCAAGACGTGTGGATCGACCTTTTCTTCAAAAGCGCATGGTGGAACTATGATGGTACCCTGAGAGACTGACGGTAAATCTGATTCTAATAGGACATATTCATAGATTCTTGTGCAGATTTGCTCTAATTTCAGCACATAAGTGTTTAACTGTTTTTTAAGCCCACAACTTCACAGTTACTCTGTCTTGAAGACTTATTCAACTCTCTCTCTCTCTCTCTCTCTCTCTCTCTCTCTCTCTCTCTCTCTGTGTGTGTTGGTGTGTGTGTGTCGTGTGTGTGTTGTCTGTGTGTGGCAGAACATTAAGAGGCAATACACTGATTTTTGTGTGTATTCTTTTCATCTTTCTTTTAAGGAGTTTCTAGCTAGTTGCGTTTCTTGTTTCACTATTTGAACTGGTGTTGTAGAAGTAATATACTAACATGCCTGATAAATCTGTTAGATCTTACAGTGGAATGCCAGATCGGTGCTGACAAATGAGTTGCTGGTAATTCAACATCTGACAAATCATGAGTACCATATCTTGATTTTGCAATCACTTAACGTAGTGCAAATCGAAATTACCAAGATCATCCCATTTTTATCATCCACCTGTACACAATCGAGTTTCTGATTCAAAAGAAAAAAAAAATCAACACTGTTATGTATATCAGAGAAGGCACTGAATATTCCCAACGACCATCACTAGCACACAGATCTGCCGTACTTGTATTCATGCTCGGTCAGCGTTAAAATTAATAACAAAATTATTCTCAATGTTGTCTCTGTGTATTTACCTAAACGGCCAATTGACAAAAACACTGAAAGGTTACATGCTACAGAAAATACAAATGAAAAAAAAGGCTTTTTGTGGTGAATGTAATGCCTATTCTCCATTTTGGGAAAAAGGTTGTTCTTCCATAACTAGTAACCGCTTCGTTGAAAACATGGTCGATTCTGCATCGTGTTTGTTAAATGATGGAAGTACAACTAGAATTCGGGATATCCCTTCTCATAGACCAAGTGCCATAGACCTGTCTTTGATTTCTCCCCAGTCGGCTTTTGTTTGCACGTGGCAGACTTACGAAGACAGTCTCGGAAGTGATCATCAGCCGATCATAACGAAGATCAATGAAACACACAATGTCCAAGACTTACAAGAGGACAAATACCTAAATGCAATTCTAGACTTGCCGATTGGATAAATTCAGAACACTTCTTTCGGGCATAAATGTAGAGAGTATCTGTGGGAATGGAGAAGAAACGAATGCTATGTATTCATTATTCAACAAAATGGTACTTTCGGCTGCAAATATTTCCATTCATAAACGTAAAACTAAACACAAAACACGTCATACTGGTAATATATGGTAGACTAAAGATTTCGAAGGAGCTGTAGCTTTAAAGAAGATCAACTATAAAGAATACATTAAAGACAACAATGAAGAAAATCACATAGAAATGAAAAAAGCAAAGGAACACTCTAACAGAATTATTGCAAAAGCAAAGAAGCTGTATTGTTCATCGTTCTTTGTAAGAGAAGTTTCTTGCTATAGACATTCAAAAGGTATGGGCAAAATTTCAAGTCATGAAAAAAGGGATAAATCTTCCAAGGTACCCAATTAATTTAGAGAATAAAAAGTTCCCTACTTCAATTGAAAAAAAATACAATGCTCCAAGAAAGGACTTCCACAAGAATGCAAACATCATCGGGAAAAGGAAGAAAGCACAAAACTTTACGATGAACCAGTTTCAAATAACGACCATTACACAATTGTTGCACCCATAACTACAAGAGTTAAAGGATTCCATCACCGCAATAAGTAGCAAAATGTCATCGGTTGGATTAGATGCAATTTCAAATGAAATGCTGAAACATTTGCCAGAAATCTTTCTCCACTTTTTTTTTTATTAGAATTATTCCAAAAAGATTTGGACGGATGGTACTATGCCATTTATTTGGAACAGCCGGTAATCATTCCGATTGTAAAACATGTTAAGTCTGCTATAAACATAAAGAAATACCAGCCCGCAGCTCTGACTTCTCATGTTGCTAAACCTATGAGAAAAAATATATTAAATAGACTTTCTTGCTTTTGTGACCAAAATGATGTAACACCCAGGAATCAAGCAGGCTCTAGAAAAGGAAGGTCAACCACTGATCATGTCAAATTAACAACACAAATTAAGTATCAATTTGCTAAACGAAAGACCGTTCTAGCCACATTCTTTGATATTAGAAAAGCCTTTGATCGTGTATGGCATGTTAGATTATTATATAAATTAAAGGTGATTGGTATATTAAGTTATTTTTACAATTTCATCAAATATTTTTATCTGAAAGAAGTTTACAAGTGAGATTAAAAAATACCTATTCCAATTTTAAATCATTAGAAATGGGCATACCTCAAGTGTTCTGTTACAGCGCATATGCTATTTAAGATTCTGCTGTGCGATTTCCCAAAACACGTTACTAAAAATGCTACAGTTGTGCAGTATGCAATGATCAGTGCATGTGGATAAATGCTTGCATAAGAAAAAGTACACCAAAAAAATGAATAAATTACTACAAAAACCCCTCTGTCAAGCGCTACCTATTTGTAAATGGCCTAACACTTCACACGAAAACAAACATGCGTTGTTTTATTCAACAAT
>CM065731.1:19702136-19704636 GCA_033310375.1 Conus canariensis | reverse complement strand
AGATATATATATATATATATATAGAGAGAGAGAGAGAGATAGATAGATAGATAGATAGATAGATAGATAGATAGAGAGAGAGAGAGAGAGAGAGAGAGAGAGAGAGAGAGAGAGAGAGAGAGTATCATGTAATGTATCAGTGCTGCTGAACAGAGCAACCGCTGGTAGGAGATGCCATCACATATCACCATGTTAGCGCTGCTCCAAGGAGAAAGACAGCACCTACCGAGGGGAAGACGGAATCAGTAAAAGTTAAAAGTTGTATAATTGCCCAAAAGAGATAAAGCCAGATACCACCTACTGGCCTCAAGAATGAGTGCTAGATATTTACATGATGATGCTAGATATTTTCCTGATCCGAAGACATAAGACTGCATTTGAGCCCACAGGCAGGATGAATCAATATCAACTGTTAACACATCAGTCCTGGTCCAAGAACAAAAAGCAGAGAGCGTCTGCTGGTAGGACTATCGAGTATCGAATGTTAACATGCTGATCTTGCTCCAATGATTGAAGGTTAGATCGCGCATACTGGCGGAGGGATTCAGTTTGAAATGTTGACATATTAGTGCTGATCTGCAAAGCACCTGCTAGCATAAAGTGCTGATTAGTTATCACCATGTTAGTCATGTACCATGGAGAGCATGCCACACAGAAGCCTACAGCTGTGATGATGAGTGTTAAATGTAAACATACCAGACTCGATGCCAGGTAGCGCCTGTCAGGTGGCAGAACTTGTGCTAAATGTTAATGTATTAATGCTGCTCCACAAACCACCTGCTGGCAGAAAACACCACCAATAAATGACAACATATCACAGCTGGTCCAAGGATACCACGCCAGACAGCACCTGACGATATGAAGAATGAAATGTTGTTATAAATCCAGACCCAAGCAGAAGTACCAGATGGCAACTCAAAACGGGAAGAATCAATGTCATATTTTGACATAGCCGCCCTGCGCTATGAAGGTAAGGGGAAAAAAGTGCTTAATAACTTCAGGATTCACTGCCAGACATTAACGTATTAGTGCTGATCCAGGGATAGATACGCAGACAGCACTCACTGACAGGGGGAATTACGAACAGGTGTGAAAATGTTAGTCCTGTTCAATGAAAATAAGGCTAGACAGAACTTCCTGACAGGAAAGACTATAATCAAATGTCAAGCTGTCGGTCCTCGTCCATGGAAATAATGTTAGACAGAGCTTGTTGACTGTAGCTATCAGTATTTAATGATGATGTATCAGCGCTGCTCTACAAAGCGCTTATAGAATCAGCATCAAGCGTTGACTTATTTGCGCTGCTCCAAGGAGATAAAGCCATATAGTGCCAGGTGGAGTGTGTGCGTGTGTGCGTGCGTGCGTGCGTGCGTGCGTGCGCGTGCGTGCGTACGTGCGTGCGTGGTGTGTGTGTGTGTGTGTGTGTGTGTGTGTGTGTGTGTGTGTGTGTGTGTGTGTGTGTAATGAAACAGTATTTAATTCACTGATGTTATGAATAATTCACTATATGAATATCAATTTTTGGCAGATTTTTTTTTTTTTTTTTTTTAGATATTATCTTGGCCCTCCATAGAGCATAGCTTTGCATCGACATTTCTCCAGAGTACTCGCCTCTGATCCGCCCTCTCTGCCTCCATCCAATTTGTTCCCCTTCCTCCTCTGCTCTGCCTCAGTGCCTCTTCTACCATTGTTTCTGGGTCGTCTTTTCTCGTTTCTCCCCTGCAGGTTTCAGGTCAGAGCCTGACGGGTGGTGTCAAATGCTGGCATTTGGAGGATATGACCCATCCAGCCCCATGTCCTCCTGAGGATGTGAGTGATAACTGCCCCCCCCCCGTCCTTCCCTTTGACAAAACTCATCATTGCTGATTTTGTCTGGACATTGAATGTTACAAATACTCTTTAAGCACGCGTTACTGAACGTGTATATTTTACTTGACTTTAATCGTCGACCTCGCCTCAGAGTCAAACAACAAGATAAATCTGACATTGGAAAGGTGTGCAGTATCATGGATGTGCTGTTTCCTCGGAGGCCTCTCTCCGGTATGACAAGGGCAGCTGGCACATTGCCTATCCTCGCAGGTACATCCTGGTCGATGCTATTCTGCCAAAGCATGCAACAGACTCCTCCTCCACGATTTGGGACTCCACGACTGTGACTGGACTTTCGACGGTGGTATTGACCTTGATGAGCTTTGATTTTATTGTGCACATCCTGAGCCAGTCTTTGCAGTTGTTTTTGCCATGCGGGTTATCATGGCCCGCATATGCAGTTGTGAGAGATGAAGGCCAAGTTGTCGGGGAAGTCGAGACCTTAAAGCTGAATCCAGTGCGTTCACTGTATTCCATTGACTCTGCCTGCTGTGTTGATCATCATGATCCTTTCAGTGAGCAGAAGAAAAATGGAAAGACGGCGGTAAACGTCCTTGAAAAACTCCAGGTTTTTTTTTTTCTTCTGAAAATTGTCTGGTAGTATGTCCGTAGGAGCAGCACTGTCTTGGCT
>CM065731.1:19689636-19697136 GCA_033310375.1 Conus canariensis | reverse complement strand
CAGCAGCAGCAGCAGCAGCAAGAACAACAACAACAACAGTAACAACAACAGCAACAGCAACAACACCAACAAACAAATTCTACTACTACTACTACTACTACTACTACTACTACTACTAGCTGCTGCTGCTGCTGCTGCTGCTGCTCCTACTACTACTACTACTACTACTGCTACTGCTACTACTGCTGGTGCTGCTGCTGCTACTGCAACAACAATAATTGCTGCTAGTACTACAACTATTATGACTACCACAGCAAGTACGACAACAGCAACAACAACAACTACTACAACTACTACTGCTGTTGCTACTACTACTACTACTACTACTACTACTACTACTACTCTGCTGCTGCTGCTGCGGCTGCTGCTTTTGCTACTGCTGGTATTGCTGCTGCTTTTGCTATTACTGCTGCTGCTGCTGCTGCTGCTGCTGCTGCAACTACTACCACAATTACTATTACTACTATTACCACTACTACTACTTCTACTACCACTACTACCACTACTTACAACTATTGTACCATTTGTATGGATGCAGTGGAAAGTAAACCATAATCCATTGGAAATATAGTGAGTCTTGATATCCCATTGAGCCAATCGCTTACATTGACCCATTTTCATCGCTCATTGTCTGTGCCTGTCGGTTTCTTCCGCCATTTGGGGAGACAGAAGACTTAGCGCTCAGTCATGCAGGCCGAAATCGGATTGGAAGGCTTCGGGTTGAAAGATAGTTGTAGGGGTGGAGAAAGGGGGAGGGGGGGGGGATAGTGGAGGGAATGAGAGGGGGAGAAATAAATGGAATGAAACAGGAAGTGATGATGTTTCTATGCGTTTTTGTCTCCCTCCATCACTAGACTTTAAAGTCTTCAGAGTGGCAAACATGTATCATCATAATAAATAGCCACACGAACCACAGCAACAGCAGCAGCAGCAGCAACAACAACAACAGCAACAACAACAGCAACAACAACAGCAACAACTTCTACTATTACTACCACTACTGCTGCTGCTGCTGCCTGCAACACTTGCTACTACTACAATTACTATGACTAACACGACGACAACAACAACAACAACAACAGCAACAACAACGACAACAACAACAACAACAACAACAACAACAACAACAACTACTACTACTACTACTACTACTACTACTACTACTACTACTACTACTACTACAACCGGAACTAAACCAACATCAATTCTACTACTACTACTACTACTGCTGCTGCCGCTGCTGCTACTGCTGTTCCTACTGGAACATCTCCTACAAAGGTGTGTATTTATGTGCTGGCACAGTACATTGAGCTATAATCCTACATATACAGGGTCGAACTTTAATTAAGGACCACTTATACACAGTCTCACAAAACATAGAAAGAAAAACCGACAAACGACAGAAACTTTATAAATGTTTAATTTCATTATCAGTGAACAACATTTTGTCACTTTCATCGAAAAAATCATTCTTTCTGATTAGACAAGGGAGCCTGAATTAGACTACCCCCAAAATGACATTCACAAAAAGAGTGTTTCTTTACAGTCTGATCAAAACCGAGTGTGCCCCCCCTCGTGCTGCCACACAATCCACACAGCGCTGCCTCATGGTGTTGACTGTTCTTGTAATGAGTGCCTGGGGGAGGTTTGCCCACTCCTGCTGCAGGTAGTGCAGCAGCTCCTGTCGATTTGCCGGAACAGGGTGATTTTCTTGAACTCTCCTCCCAAGCTCGCCCCAGATGTTCTCAATAGGGTTCATGTCCGGGCTGTTTGCCGGCCATGGCATCCTGGTGATGCCAGCTTGCACCACAAGAGTGTTCACGGCTCGACAACGGTGTGGGGTGGCATTATCGTCCATGAACACAGCCTGAGCCCCAATCTGCTGGAGTGCTGGGACAACCAAAGGCCGTAAAATCTCCTGCAGGTAGCGTTGGCCGTTCAGGTTGCCATCCACATGGTACAGGGGAGTCTTGTGGTGACTGCTGATGCCCCCCCCCCCCCCCCCCATACCATGACGGAGCCACCACCAAAAGTGACGACCTCCTGGATGACGTCATCTGCCAGCTGCTCCCTAGGACGCCGCCACACCCGAATGCGTCCATCTCGTGGCTTCAACTGGAACTTGGACTCATCGGTGAAAAGCACCATCCGCCACTGAGCCCGAGTCCATGTTCGATGAGCTGTGCACCAGGCCAGGCGACGTGCCCGGTGGGCCGCAGTCAGTTTTGGTTTCCGGACTGGGCGCCTTGCTCGAAGGTTGGCAGCATTGAGGCGCCGCCGTATGGTCATCTCACACACTGCTGTGTTAGTGGCAGCTTGGAGCCGACGCCTGATGGTGTTGGAGGTGGTGGTCCTGGTCCGAAGAGCATGTCTGCGGATGAACCTGTCATCTCTTGCAGTGGTCTTCTTTGGCTGGCCTGGACGGGGTCTCTCTTTGACAGTTCCAGTGGCTTGAAAACGTTCTCTCAACCGAATGATGACGAAGTGGGACACTTGTAATCTTCTGGCCACTTCTCGAACGCCAACTCGATCCTGCAGCCATGCAATCGCCCGGGTCCGGTCAAAATCAGACAGCTTGCGTCTTGGAGGCATTTTTGTGTTATGAAGAATTATGCACGTTGGGCTGCTTTTAGCGGCATTCCAGTCAGTAAAATGCTCTGCAATGCATTGGTTTTTGCACGTGCATTTGGAATTTCAGTGCAAAACCGTTTGAAGCAGTGTTCACTCTTGCTTAAAAAAACAAGCAATTTTGACAACAATCTGCAACTTTCAACCCCCCCTCTGCATGCCGCACGTGACAATAAGACAGCTTTCGCAAGCTTTGCGGAATACTCTGTTAACCCCTTAAACCTTTCCCAGTCGAATTCTTCGAAAAAATGCATTGCTTGTATTTTTGGCCAATTTAAAAAGAAAGGGCCTTTTTTCGGGGTGGTCCTTAATTAAAGTTCGACCCTGTATATCATGACACAGGTTATTGAGAATTCGAGCTTTGACCACAGCAGCAGTCAACATCCCTATTCTTCTGAATTAAAGAAATGTGAAAGATGTCTTTTGAACACGAAAAAGTGAACCAATACGCGTCTTCTTTCTCTTAGTCCGTTTAAGTTCTTTTTAAAGAAATGATATCAGAAACATGTCTGGCATTCCACACTTTTTCATCCATCGGAGGTCAGCCTCAATTTAACCTTCGTTCTACAGATAACATCGACCCATCGGTACGCGACGAAGCAGAATTGCTAGAATGTACCAGCAGACTGGGAAAAAACATCAAGTCCATACGGAATGTCTTCAGCGCAGAGTAGAATAAAACCTTGATTAACATTTCCAGACAACACACAGTCGTCACAAGCACGCAGCCAGACAATGGAAGAAATGTAGTGGACCATGTCGGTTCTTTGGGGTCTATGCCGAACGAGGATGGCTGCTCAGCAACTGACGACAATACAAAATTCATGCTGATTGTATCTGCTGTGACAAGATTCAACGTTGTGGAGAGAGAGAGAGAGAGAGAGAGAGAGAGAGAGAGAGAGAGAGAGAGAGAGAGAGAGAGAATATATATATATATATATATATATATATATATATAGAGAGAGAGAGAGAGAGAGAGAGAGAGAGAGAGAGAGAGAGAGAGATCGTCAGAGTAAAGTTAGCAATGGTTCCACTTCTTTTTAGCTTCTTGTCTCTTCTTGTTGCTACTCCCTTCGATTTTCATAGCTAATTGCTATCAGGCTTGGTTCACTTCGTGCAGGTCGGCGGTTGGGGAGGGCGGGGTAAAGAGTCCAGCTGGACAGCGATATGGTCAGGGTGGAAGGCGTAGGGTATGGGGCAGAGGAGTGGGTGTTTCTAGATCGATTTTTCTTTTCTTTCCATTTTCCGCTGGAATGCACTCTTTAATCAGGTGCTGTTATGTTTTATTTCTGTGGATATGGAGAGGTGAAAACCAGAATAAGGACATCTCCCCTCTCCCCTGTCCCCATCTATACATTATGAAAATGTTTCAGGTTGCAGACAATAGTAAGTGTGTCATGAGAGAGAGAGAGAGAGAGAGAGAGAGAGAGAGAGAGAGAGAGAGAGAGAGAGAGAGAGAGAGAGAGAGAGGGAGGGAGGGAGGGAGGGAGCACATCACATGTGTCACTTTGTAATAACGATTTTCGATGACATCTTTGTGCAGCTACGGGTTGAAGAAGAAGAAGAAGAAGAAGAAGAAGAAGAAGAAGAAGAAGAAGAAGAAGAAGAAGAAAAAGAAAAAGAAGAAGAAGAAGAAGAAGAAGAAGAGAAGAAGAAGAAAAGAAGAAGAAGAAGAGAAGGAAGGAAGGAAGGAAGGAGGTAAATGTAGAAGAAGAGAAGAAGAAGAAGAAGAAGAAGAAGAAGAGAAGAAGAAGAAGAAGAAGAAGAAGAAAAATTCAAACCAAAAAAGTGCGCAAACAACATACACCAATCCTCTAGACTTCCCCATGTCAAAATACCGGTGCAGGACCTTCTCACATAAAACTGCTGTATCTACCCCACCAGCAGATCGCCTACATTTACCTACCCTCACCACACCACATTCACCCTTCCGACCCCTCCCCCCCCCCTACCAACCCCCATCCCACGCCCTCTCTCCTGCCATCCCTATTACAACTATTCTATTCGTCCCGTCTCCTCTTCCATTTGGAGACACAGAGAAGTTTGCAATCCATTGTGGATGTTGGACTGACGAGCGCTGGGGCGGAAGGTGGGGAAGGGGAAAGGAGATGTGGGGGGGGGGGGGGGCAGGGGGAGTGACGTTGGGAATGTATACGGATCTCTAGCTCCTTGCCTCTTCCATTGCTTTCCCTTCCTGACCGCATAAATTCTTCACAAATGGAAGAGGGTCACTTCGTACAGAATGGGAGGTGAGGGCAGGGGGGGGGGGAGGGGGAAGAGAGAGAGAGAGAGAGAGAGAGAGAGAGAGAGACAGACAGACAGACAGACAGACAGACAGACAGACACACAGGCACACAGACACACAGACAGAGGGAGACAGAGACGTAAAGACAGACAGAAGGGCAGAGAAAAATGGAGAGACAAACAGACAGACAGACAGAGGCAGAGACAGACATAGAGAGACAGAGATGTAAAAAAGAAAGAAATAATGAGAGAGAGAGAGAGAGAGAGAGAGAGAGAGAGAGAGAGAGAGAGAGAGAGAGAGACAAAGACAGAAAGAGAAAGAAACCAGTTCTCATTATGCTAGTGCAAGCTGCTATAGAACTGGAACAAACATTGATCAACAGATTCGTGTGTGTGTGTGTGTGTGTGTTGTGTGTGTGTGTGTGTGTGTGTGTGTGTGTGTGTGTGTGTGTGTGTGTGTGTGTGTGTATTGATATCTTATGACTCATCAGTTTAATGAGAATGGGCTATTTGGCTCCATTCTGAGTATTAATGATCGACAATATTCGTCTCTACACCAGAAACGACCTCAAATTAACCAAAGCGAACGTTAGAACCATATAAATTAATTCCATTCTTTTAGAACATTGACACCAATTTCATCCGGTCTATATGACAAACTCTGGCATTACCCAAGTTTTAAGGCCAAAAGCAATCAGAGAAAAGGTCATCGATGCTTGGGGCAGCACAGAAACCGATCAAAAGTGTTGGTTCTGCTGGATGGATGTTGAGTAATTCATTGAACGGATGTAGAGAAAGATCAATGTGTTATATGGTAGATGTTTCTTGGTCAGAACCCACTGTTTATCATCTCCCCTGAAGTTACTGTACAGCTTTTCAGTCTCATGGTGACTGGCATTATGAGTACTTGACAACGACAAACTTGTCGAAGTGGAATCGGATGGTGTCTCTTGACCATCGTGTGACATACACTCAGTATGTAGCCATACAACCATTGAAGACGAACACAGTACCTGTAGACCGGTGGTCCGTCCTGTAAGACCGCGAGGCACCAGCCTAACATTCCATTAGCTCCTGTGTCCAAACTCATCCCTCACCCCCTCAACCCAATCCACCTCCACTATTTCTGGGGAGTAAATACAGACCCACCTACCCCTTTGCTGTAAAAATTTCCTACTCCTGGAGTGATTCTGGAGCTGACCCAGAACTGCCCTCCACCCCGTTCCACACCCGCGCCTGCTGAGTGATTTTGGGCAGGGTCCACAAACACCCCGTGCAATGAAAACAGGCACATGCCCACACTTTTTCGGCCTCATGTGACAACGAAATAGACATGGGCACGTGCGTAAATCACTTTGTGGTGAGTTTATAGACCATGCTCAAACATTCACCAGGAAGTGGTTGTTGAACAAAGTGGGAGATGGTTCTGGCTCAGATCTAGAATCACTTCTTCAGTTTCAAGTGCATTGTGTCTATAATTAAAACATTCCGTCGTTTCGGACACAGAAAACGTTAAAGGAGCGGAGTGGTTCGGAGTTTACTTCCCGAGGGATTAGTATGGGCAGGCGTCCATTCTCCTCTGTTGGGGAGTAATTTTGGTATGGTGTGATTATAGAAAGCTACACTGGTATCAGTTCATGTGTTTGCATATGTCCGCAGACGTTAGTAGGATTTGGGTCTGCTTCTGATTTATTTGAGGGTCCTATGCTGCTATGAGTTCTCGCAATCATTTTAATATGACCAGCACTACATCTTCGTTGTTTAGATTCCACTAAAAGCTTCTTATGCACCACACAAAAAAATTAGATCAACAACAAACTAAACAACGCACATGTGAATTTCAATAGTTCGTTTTGTCCGCACTCCTGAAAATGAATGACTTTAAACATCATAACTGTATGTCAAAGACCAGTACTTGATAAACTGACAGACAGACAGACAGACAGACAGATCTCTCTCTCTCTCTCTCTCTCTCTCTCTCTCTCTCTCTCTCTCTCCCTCTCTCTCTCTCTCTCTCTCTCTCTCTCTCTCTCTGACACCTTGTGATGGAACATTCCTATTCTGTTCATTTTTCCACAGTGCTGTATAAGGCAGACAAAGACACATGAGACAAAGCGCAAAGGCAACTCGCGAGGTATATTTCATAACTTCAGTGCATGATGCAGACTTTTTGCAATCGATCAAAACTGGACAGGCAAGTCCTTTATTTTGCGCTACAGTGGATGTCACCCTTAATTTTTTTTCTTCTCGCGTTCTGGTGTGTGTGTGTGTGTGTGTGTGTGTGTGTTGTGTGTGTGTGTGTGTGTGTGTGTGTTGTGTGTGCATGTGTGTGCATGTGCGTGTGTGTGGTGTGTGTGTGTGTGTGTGTGTGTGTGTGTGTGTGTGTGTGTGTTTTACGATTCAGCAGCCTTCTCAACATGGGTGTATTCGTTTTGTGGGTGCTGTCGTTGATATATATGCTAAAAGTTACCTTCTTTTGGAAGTGAAGAATTTTTGTTTCCAAATCTGGATAACTAAGTTCTTCGGCAGCATAAAAGACGCTAGGAGACATCCTGTATTATCGTTCACTCCGTAGCGTTCCTTTCAGACAGCAAGAGCAGGAGTGGTAGTGCTGGCAGCAGCAGCAGC
>CM065731.1:19642136-19657136 GCA_033310375.1 Conus canariensis | reverse complement strand
AGCTTCAGGGGGCACACACAAACTATCACATTCGCTCATGCATACACGGCATCATAAACAAGAGTGAGTCTGTCCTAGTCACCGACAGCACACACACACACACACACACACACACACACACACACACACACACACACACACACACACACACCACACACGCACGCACGCCGCACGCACGCACAACACACACACACACACACACACACACACACACACACACACACACACCACTGCCACCACCACTACCACCACCACCACCTCCAACAACAACAATAACAACAACAACAATGACAACGACAAAGAGTTCAATGGGCAAATAAACATACACACTGAAAAACAATTGCCAGAGAGCGCTTTCTGGGCTGTGTTATGAATAAACATCAATTTCCACGGAATAATCATGCATTACCGTTTTTTCTCTTTTTCATCGCGTCAATTCCCACCAGATATTATATATAAGACGACACATTAAATACAGACAGGCGTCTGGCTAAAAGATATAAAGGCACCGTGGAGGCTTTATTGAATGGCGACATTGTCTGGGAATCCTGTTTGATTACACGTGGATGTCATCATGTCGCTGTGTTATCATAAACAAAACTGAACAGAATTGAATGGAATGAAACTGACACTGTAATGACTTGAGAGAGAGAGAGAACAAGAGAGAGAGAGAGAGAGAGAGAGAGAGAGAGAGAGAGAGACAGACAGACAGACAGACAGACAGACAGACAGACAGGACAGACACAGAGAGACAGACACAGAGAGACAGACAGACAGACAGACACACAGGTAGAGAGAAAAGCTGACAGGAGGGCAAGAGAGACAGAGCCAGAGGCACAACCAGAGGGAGAGAGAGGAGAGAGAGATAGGCAGACAGATAGACAGGCACACAGAAAGACAAACAGACAGACACACAGAGAAAGAGACAGACAGACACAGGCAGACAGAGACAGAAACAGACAGAAACAGAGAGAGAGAGAGAGAGAGAGAGAGAGAGAGAGAGAGAGAGAGAGAGAGAAGACGAAGAGAAAAGAGGGGGGAGGCGGAGAGGGAGGAGGAGGGGGAGACAGACAGAGAAAGAGACAGACAGAGACAGAGACAGATTGAGACGAAGAAGAAAAGAAGGAGGAGGAGGAGGAGATGTAGATAGCTTGATAGTAATGAGATTAATAAGATTACGTCAGTGAAGAAGAAGAAGAAGAAGAAGAAGAAGAAGAAGAAGAAGAGAAGAAGAAGAAGAAGAAGAAGAAGAAGAAGAAGAAGAAGAAGAAGAAGAAGAATGCGGAGGAGGAGGAGGAGGAGGAGGAGGAGGGGGGGGGGGGAGGAGGTGAACAACGAAAACGAGAACAAGAACAAGAAGAGCAAGAAAAAAAAACAAGAACAAGAAACAAGAAATAAGAAGAAGATAATAAGAAAACAAGATGAAAAAGAAATAAGAAATGGAGAATAAAAAAAAAGACATTAACTGAGTAATAGATAGCAAAAGCGGAGAGACATGCAGCTAGAGAGACGAGAAACACACAAAATCCGAAGGTATCTCGCATGTAGATCGCTTAACAGTAACGGGACTGATACAGTTACGTCAATGATAAACCAGCCATCACTGTTTGCATCAGTAGGTCACACATCGTGCTCTCTTAGCTGTTTTCTCTGTGACTAGATTTCCAAAGCAGATTCTCCTAGAACACGTTACCCTCGAAGAGACAGGAATAGCACAGCAGAATATGGTTCCACATGCAAGGCTAGTTCACCTCTGAGTGCAGAGAGAGAGAGAGAGAGAGAGAGATGGAGAGAGGGGGAGAGGAGGAGAGAGAGGAGAGAGAGAGAAGAGAGTTATGCAGATAGGTAGACAGATAAGATAGATAGATAGATAGATAGATAGATAGATAGATAGATAGATAGACAGACAGATAGATAGATAGACAGATAGATAGATCACAAATAGGACAGTGAAGACGGATGAATGGGAAAAGGCCAACGGGGACGCAGATCCCAGAAAACAGAAAGCACAGAAATAAGAACGCTATTCTTCCTGTAGTCTGCAGAATATGCAGTGAGAGCAATACGATCACGTGTGTTTACCCCGCCATTACCGCATTTATTAGGGAGGTCACGTCGTGCTTTCTTGGCCATTTTCTTACAATACAGATTTCCTGCGCAGATCACCTTACTTCTTATTCATTTAGTCACCTCTCATCAGACGTATAAAGAACACGTTAAGTACAACGAATAATCCCACTGAACAGATATGAACATCTTGACTGGGGGGTTTATTACCACAAGCAAAATTAGATTGCTATCCTCTTTGTACTCAAGTGGATGCACTATCTGTGATTGTGTCAACACAAATGCACAATAAAAAAAGATTGAAGAGAAGTGGATGATGGGTAATGTTACATGGTCAGGAGAGAGAGAGAGAGAGAGAGAGAGAGAGAAGAGAGAGAGAGAGAGAGACAGAGACAGAGACAGAGACAGAGACGAGAGAGAGAGAGGAGAGAGAGAGAGAGAGGAGAGAGAGAGGACTGACAAACGAGGGGACATAGCTGACAGACAGACAGATGAAGAGAGACAGTGGAGAGATGTGAACCTAGAGACAAGCCAAAAGCCCAACACCTGAATCGAACAGACCAAGAGCACACCCAAACCTGAGGGCACTCCGTTTGCAGACCAAACAGTAGTCACTGGGATCGATACGATCAGGCCTATGATGTACCTTCCATTATCGTCTGGGGTCAAGCAGGCGCTTTCTTCACTGTTTTTTTTTTTTTTTTTTTTTTTTGAACAACCAGACTTCCGTGGGAGAACCTCGGGCTTCCTTTATAATCTAGCCACTTTTCACGAAAGGTGAAAGTAGTACCTTAATTACAGTGTAGTGTTTGACTGCAGAGACATGCAAGGTTCGGTGAGAGAGAGAGAGAGAGGCGGTAGCTTCAAGGGACTGGGTGAGTTATTCCACAGGCAATGCAATCCTGAAGTCATGTGTCTTTGAGATGTCACTGCTCGTGGTCTCGTCAACGTTGATGAGTGACACCGTGAGAAATTATGTATAATAGGCGATGCATCGCAGTGGAGGAGGGGAGAGATGAGAGAGAGAGAGAGAGAGAGAGAGAGAGAGAGAGAGAGGAGAGAGAGAGAGAGAGAGAGAGAGAAGAGGAGGGAAGAGAGAGAGAGAGAGAGAGAGAGAGAGAGAAGGAGAGATATGTGCTATGGGCAATGCATTCAGAGAGAGAGAGAGAGAGAGAGAGAGAGAGAGGAGAGAGAGAGAGAGAGAGAGAGAGATCATTCTTGTCATGTACGAAAGCAAATGATTTTGGATAATTGTTTTAGATATTACCCATGGTTCAAAGCGGTTTGGCTACTACACTTGAAGAAAACTCATAGTCGTTATTTTCATCTCTCTCTCTCTCTCTCTCTCTCTCTCTCTCTCTCTCTCTCTCTCTCTCTCTCTCTCTCTCTCTCTCTCTCTCTCTCTCTCTCTCTCGCGTATAAAACACCAACCAACAAGCACATGGTACAAGGTTTGTTTCTAGGGGAGAGGGGGAAGGCGAGGTAAGTTGGGGTCTGGAGGGGTCGGGGGATTTTTAAAAAAATGTTTGAAATGTTTGCTTTTTGCAGCAGATCTCTCTGTCTTTTTGCCTCATCTCTCTCTCTCTCTCTCTCTCTCTCTCTCTCTCTCTCTCTCTCTCTCTCTCTCTCTCTCTCTCTCTCTCTCTCTTCAGTAATGAAAATTTTGAACTGTATTGGGCTGATATCCTTTCTATAGGGAAGTTTACGACGGAGAATTGGGGGAAATCCCCAGCATCAACTGAATATAACAATTGCAAAAACATCTTCTTTGCATATAGCT
The DNA here is from genome assembly GCA_033310375.1 of Conus canariensis. NCBI lineage: Eukaryota > Metazoa > Mollusca > Gastropoda > Neogastropoda > Conidae > Conus > Conus canariensis. The sequence continues at coordinate 19,653,289 of CM065731.1, read as the reverse complement.
GATGTATTTTCCATACTGAAACACATGTTTTAAACCCGCAATGATATTCATAACGCTCATTTGTATGAGTGTCTGATAACCAAGTTTGTGTGTATGGACCCACATTCTGTCTAAAGACAGCAAGAAGCAAGATCGCCGATATTTTGTTGTTGCTGTATATACCCAAATCCAGTTCTTGAAAGAAAGCCTTTTATTTGGAAGACCATGTACGTCTTTCATGAAACAGCTTGGTTAAGAAACAATTTAGGATGGAGTGTAGACTTAAATATTTGTAACTATTTACCACATTAAGTCTTTCATTTCCATACCAGCATCGATCAACACTCCAAAGAATCCGTCTTTTTCTGAGTACACTCACATTTGTTTTGCTCACATACATGTACGGTTAAATCAGCCTCGTTAGCAATTTTTTTTTATAATATCAATTTGAGACTGCAAACAATGAGTCCAGTAAGAGATATCTTACAATCTTATAATCAGAAAAGAGCATGTATAAATATGTATAAATTTCAATGTTAGTTGCACACTACACTAACCGTTCTGTGCTATTAAAACCGCTAATTCATTCATTACAAAGGAACATAATCTGTAATAATCACTTCATCTGACCAATCTTCACATATTGTTTAGAAAATTGTGCATATGTTGATAAACAATTAAGTGACTGGGCACACGATGTCAAAATCGTTAAGGAAAGCTGATATCCAAGCCATCTAATTTAGAAATGATACCCTCCACTTTCCATATCAGAAAGCGCACGGTATGACCCCCCTACTATTGTTGTACGCGTGACGGTGGCCGCAACATTGTGTCGCCACACACAGCCGTCTGGCACCGATCCTGCTGTGACTGCTGAAATATGTCGGCGATGCGTGTGAGGAGCCTCCTCCTGTTGTGACCCTCCCATCATCGCCCGTTCTCTGCGACAGCAGTCTGGTCTTAAAGCATACATCTCTGTCGGACAGAGGCGACTGCTCTTAATTTTCTCAGTGTCTGGAGTTCCGTGGTGAGAGAGAGAGAGAGAGAGAGAGAGAGAGAGAGAGAGAGAGAGAGAGAGAGAGAGAGAGAGAGAGAGGAGACAGACAGACAGACAGACAGACAGACAGACAGACAGACAGACAGAGACAGAGAGAGACAGTGAAGGGGAAGCGGGGGAAGGTGTGGGAGCAGACACTCAGATATTGAAGCAATCAGTAGACATGGAGATACAGAGACAAGGAAAGACGTGGACACACGGACAGTTCAGACAAAGAGCGTAGCTCCCTAAAACGAGTAACACAGAGAGCACGCAAAGACCTGAAGACATCATCAGCGCAGAGATCACATTTTTATTTACAATGGAATTGATGCTGACACGAGCGTGATATACTTTTCATCCCTGAAAGGTTCATTCAGGCCATGCTGTGCTGTTACAGATGTTTTCTGTAAAACAATGTTTCACGGCAAATCCCCATGGCTCCATTCTGCCTGGTCATTTATCGTCAGACGACTCAAAAACTCGTGAGATACAGATTAGAATCTTACTGAAAAGACATCAAATATCATCGGGTGGGGGGGGGGGGGGGGAGGGGAGGAATTATTCCACAGGGCAATGTCCGGGAATCCTGTTTGTAGGCGAGTGGATACTGCTGACTGTGTGTGTGTCAACATAAAATGAACGACACTACGGAGAAAACTGTACAACATTCTAGACAACTGGTCTGGGAGTAACAGTTATTGGGTATTCTCTCTCTCTCTCTCTCTCTCTCTCTCTCTCCTCTCTCTCTCTCTCTCTCTCTCTCTCTCTCTCTCTCAAAATTTTACAATTTCAAAGTTTTTGTTTTTACTTGGAAATTATACTCTCTCTCTCTCTCTCTCTCTCTCTCTCTCTCTCTCTCTCTCTCTCTCTCTCTCTCTCTCTCTCTCTCTCAGAATGCTTCGTTGTAGTTATGGTGAATTTTGTTCTGATTATGTAAAATTGATGTATATTTCTTGTTGCGTACTCATGTGAATAGGCTGATGGCCTCACATTAAAGTCACGAGTCACGAGTCACGAGTCACGGTCACGTCTCTCTCTCTCTCTCTCTCTCTCTCTCTCTCTCTCTCTCTCTCTCTCTCTTAAAATTCTACAATTCTAAAGCTTTTTCTAAAATTTGGAATTTACATGAAAAAAAGTCATTTATAATCTTTTTTTCTTCTTCTGTGAATATCTGTACTCAGTAGTATTAGACAATTATTGTGAAATACTTGTACTGCATTAAGCAGCAAAGCTTTACTAGTGTCCTTTACGAGTGCCTGTTAACACACGCAAAAAGCGAAATAAAATGCAAAGAACTGCCAGGATTTCGTATGAAAAAAAAAATAATAAAGGGTGATTTTTTTACGTTTATATAAACGATAAGGGGCAGTTTAATCATATAATCTGTATGCTGCCTTTCGTGGATTAATCTGAAGATAGAAGAACATAATGTCTCGGGCTATCATTTAAAATTAAACACATTTGTAAAAATCCCAACTTTAAACTGAATGTGGTGTTTCTCAGCAGTTCTCGTTATAAAGTGTTTGTTGGGAAGTAAGAGAAACAGTCCATTGATAAGCACATTTAAAAGTGAACAAAGACGACAACCACAACGTATTATACTGCGATACTCAGGAAAAGAAAATGACACCCGTAAAGACCAGGAAGTCCTGCAGGTGCAAAATAATCGTAACAAAATATAAGCGCACTTTGACACCGGATATCAGTCAAGTCAAGTGAAGTCAAGAATACTTTATTATCTCCGAAGAGAAATTAAGAGTGGCCATAAAAACATGACAGTGGATCTATATTTAATAAATTACAAATCACACCCACCCATCCACCCACTACCCAATCACACACAAACAGAATAATATACACACACACATATAACAAAGAAGCTTTCTGAACCGGATCTTATTGAAAGTTCAGTTTTGATTCAGGAGTTTCATGGAATTGGGAACAAAATTGTTTTTAGTTCTATTTGTTTTGAATTTTGGAATTTGGAATCTTCGTCCAGATGGTAGAGCATTGTTGCTTTTTTGTATAAAACACAAGATAATGTAAAGAAGTCGTTTCTTGAACAAAAGACAAACATATACAAATACACACATAAATGAATCATGTGGGACACCCAAAACAAATGGATAATCTTTGACTATGGTAAAATGAAATGTAACTCAATTTAGATAAGTGAAAAGGTAAGAACATCTGTCGATAAGGAAATCTATTCATAGAGAAACCGCAAAGAATTTGAATGTAATGTTCATGTGACTGTAAGTGCCTGTTAGGACACACACAGCAAAAAGTAATATTTGAAAGTACCTTATCCTTACATTGCATATGTACAGGCCACTTGGGGGATGAGGAACAGGAGGGAGGGAGTGTTCTGGGCCTGACGTCCCACTCGTCTAAAGGAAAGTGAAGCGACAACAGAGCCTCTCCTTTCTAAGTGTACTGATGGCAGCGGTCACACTGACCAGCTTGCTAGACAGCTGGTCCGCAAATATGGCCTCTCCTGCGCAACTGTGCCCACAGCAGAACCATCACGTGGTCGTCCCCCTTTTCCAGGAGTCCACTGCGTGGCGTGACCGAGTCCCTGGCGGTGTATGACTGGGTGGTTAAACTGGTTTTTGTCACCTTGGATGGCAACCAGTCTATGGGGATGGACAAATCTGGCTGTAAACCCAGTTAAATGAAGCTCGTTTGTCTTCTCAAGCAGTTCTTCTAGGAGAACAACTCTGATTCCAAACACCGGAAGATGATCTCTTGGCTTTAACAGGCAGTTCATCTAAGAAAACTTAATTCAAACCTCCGCTGTCCCGCAACCGACTTCTTACAAGAGAATGGCTTCAGAAGTAAATCCTGAGGAAAACTGCGGTGTCAGAGTCGCTATGGTGGTCTGGCGATGAACTCCATCCCCTTTTCAGCGGCTCTTGCAGCCTAAGACACTACCAGGGACACACCGAGCATTTTCAGCTGTTCTTGAATAAAGATATTTCCATTGCAAATCTACGAGGTTCATTTTCGTCTGGCCACTTCCCTTTGACGTATAAACAACAATAAAATGTAGCCCACCATCTGACTGGACAGATATGGATGGCCTAGTGTGGTGTTCATTCAATAGGCAACAATGTCAGAGAATCTGGTTTCTATGGACCTAGACCAGCCGTCTCTGACTGTGTCGATGCATATAGATAATGTAGAAGGATAAATGGAACGATGGTGATGGACGATTTATTGCCAGCTAGACCTACTGAATCATGGGACAGAGAGAGGAGAGAGAGAGAGAGAGAGAGAGAGAGAGGAGAGAGAGAGAGAGAGAGAGAGAGAGAGAGAGAGAGAGAGAGAGGGAGAGAGAGAGAGAGAGGAGAGAGAGAGAAGAGAGAGAGAGAGAGCATTTGGATTGACATTAATTGAATTCATTCAGATGAAGCCTTTGTCACATAAGATGTGTTAGATCCTTGAAGGAGAAGGAGGGAGAGATGTAGATACATACATACATACATACATACATACATCCTACATACATACATACATACATAGAATGATAGATAGATAGATAGATAGATAGATAGATAGATAGATGATAATGATAATAGATAGATAGACAGATAGAGAGAGAGAGAGAGAGAGAGAGAGGAGGGAGGGAGGGAGGGAGACAGACAGAAGCAAACAGGCAGTCAGACAAAGACACGTCAGACAGATGACAGACGAGAAAGGTAAGTTACAGACAATAGATAAAAGTTGTGAGTGTGTGTGTGTGTTGTGGTTTGTGTGTGTTGCTGTGTGGTGTGTGTGAAGAGAACGAAGGAGACGAGAAAGAAGAGAGAGGGAACATTTGGATTTGAAATATAATTATTCAGTAAGCCTTTGTACAAAGATGCGTGACATCCTTAAGGGAAAGAGAGAGTGTAATAGATACATAGATAGAAAGATAGACAGATGATAGATAGCTAGCTAGATAGATAGATAGATAGAATGTAGATAGTTAGTAGATAGATAGAGAGAGAGAGAGGGCGAGGAGCAGACAGACAGTTAAACAGTCAGTGACAGACAGACACAGTCAGACATATAGACAGACAGAGAAAGGTAAAGTGACAGACAGATAGATGAAAAGTGGGGGTGTGCGGTTGGCGTTGTGTGTGTGTGGTGTGTGTGTGTGTGTGTGTGTGTGTGAGAGAGAGAGAGAGAGAGAGAGAGAGAGAGAGAGGAGAGAGAGAGAGAGAGAGAGAGAGAGGAGACAGCAATAACACATGTGGATAAAGACAGTCCAGCACACACGTGAAATGATGATAGTGACGCAATGTTAGGCAGACATCATGGTCTGACCAGCCATTGAGCTAATGCTCAGGTCGACATTGCGAGTGTAACCACACACTTCTAAGTTCCCTTCTAGTCATAATTCACTGTATCTGCAATCGTCGGTTGTCTCAAAATTAGAGACTAGCGTGCATAGATAGTTTGCATGCATGAACGTCATTGATGAAATGAACTGAAACAGCAGAGACGTGTAGACAGGGAACGCTTATATCATGAAGGCAAAGGCTAATCAGAAAGACAGACAGCAAACAAATGACGACATGCAGACAAAAGTAAGCAACGACAAGTGGACGAGTTCTGTCGATGCTGCATCAGGCAGGGGAATGAGCATTCCCACATTCATGAGTCCATGAGCTCTGTTTTGCCTGCGACTCCCGAAGTAGAACAACAACACATAAATGAGTCAAGTATGTGTTAAAAGTGAGCCGATATACCCTTGACTACAGCAATGAAGAGGGAAAATAAAATCAGATAGAAGAATTAATCAGTAAAGGCCTAGGTCATTCGAAGGTGCATGACATATAAATTAATCGGTAAAGCCATGTCCATTGAAGTTAGCACTCGAAGAAAGAAGAAGAGAGAGAGAAGAGAGAAGAGAAGAAAGAAGAGAGAGAGAGAGAGGTGGAGGGAGGCAGACAGACAGAACCGCAGTAGACAGACAGACACAGTCAGACATATAACAGACAGAGAAAGGAAAGTGACAGACAATAGATGAAAAGTGGGGTGTGTGTGTGTGTGTGTGTTGTGTGTGTGTGTGTGTGTGTGTGTGTGAAGAGAGAGAGAGAGAGAGAGAGAGAGAGAGAGAGAGAGAGAGAGAGAGAGAGAGCGACAGCAATACACATGACGGAAAAGACAGTCCAGCACACACGTGAAATGATGATAGTGACGCAATGTTAGGCAGACATCCATGGTCTGACCAGCCCATTGGCAATGCTCAGGTCCGCATCTGCGAAGTTGTAACCAGCACACCCTTGTCGTAAGTCTTCCCTTCTTAGTCAATAATTCACTGTCTATCTGCCGAATCGTGCGCGGTGTGGTCTCAAAACTTAGCAGACGTAGCGTGCATAGACTAGTTTCGCATGCAGTGACACGTCATTGATGAAACTGAAACTGAAACAGGCAGACGACCTGTGTAGACACGTGGAACGCTTTACATCTGCATGAAGGCAAAGCGCTGAATCAGAAAGACAGACAGCAAACACAAACCTGACGACATCCCCTTTGCAGACCACAAAGTAAGCAACGATCACATGTGTGACGAGACTTCTATCGATGCCTGCATCAGGCAGGGGACACACTGAGCATTCCCACATTTCCATGGCAGGTCCATGAGCTTCCTGTTTTGCCTTGCGACTTCTCTTCGAAGTATGAACAACAACACATTAAATGAGGTCAAATATGTGTCTGAAAAGATACGAATGGCGCGATATACCCTTAGACTACAGCAATGGAAAGAGGGAAAATATAAACATCAGATTTAGAAGTAAATTAATTCAGTAAAGGCCTAGGTCCCATTCGAAGGTGCATGACATATAAATTAATTCGGTAAAGCCTATGTCCCATTTGAAGGTGTATGACATCCTCGAAGGAGAGAGAGAGAGAGAGAGAGAGAGAGAGAGAGAGAGAGAGAGAGAGAGAGAGAGAGAGAGAGAGAGAGAGTGAGAGGGGGAGAGAGACAGACAGACAGGCAAACCGGCAGCTAGACAGACAGACACAGTCAGACATATAGACAGACAGAGAAAGGCAAAGTGACAGACAAATAGATGAAAAGTGGGGGGGGGGTGTGTGTGTGTGTGTGTGTGTGTGTGTGTGTGTGTGTGAGAGAGAGAGAGAGAGAGAGAGAGAGAGAGAGAGAGAGAGAGAGAGAGAGAGAGCGAGAGCGAGCAGCAATAACACATGACGGACAAAGACAGTCCAGCACACACGTGAAATGATGATAGTGACGCAATGTTAGGCAGACATCCATGGTCTGACCAGCCATTGAGCTAATGCTCAGGTCAGCCATCTGCGAAGTTGTAACCAGCACACCCTTGTCGTAAGTCTTCCCTTCTTAGTCAATAATTCACTGTCTATCTGCCGAATCGTGCGCGGTGTGGTCTCAAAACTTAGCAGACGTAGCGTGCATAGACTAGTTTCGCATGCAGTGACACGTCATTGATGAAACTGAAACTGAAACAGGCAGACGACCTGTGTAGACACGTGGAACGCTTTACATCTGCATGAAGGCAAAGCGCTGAATCAGAAAGACAGACAGCAAACACAAACCTGACGACATCCCCTTTGCAGACCACAAAGTAAGCAACGATCACATGTGTGACGAGACTTCTATCGATGCCTGCATCAGGCAGGGGACACACTGAGCATTCCCACATTTCCATGGCAGGTCCATGAGCTTCCTGTTTTGCCTTGCGACTTCTCTTCGAAGTATGAACAACAACACATTAAATGAGGTCAAATATGTGTCTGAAAAGATACGAATGGCGCGATATACCCTTAGACTACAGCAATGGAAGAGAGGGAAAATATAAACATCAGATTTAGAAGTAAATTAATTCAGTAAAGGCCTAAGTCCCATTTGAAGGTGTATGACATAAATTAGTTCGGTAAAGGCCTATGTCCCATTTGAAGGTGTATGACATCCTTGAAGGGAGAGAGAGAGAGAGAGAGGAGAGAGAGAGAGAGAGAGAGAGAGAGAGAGAGAGAGAGAGAGAGAGAGAGAGAGAGAGAGAGAGAAGAGAGAGAGAGACTCGATGACACCAGACAGAAAAAATACAGAAGCGAGATGAGACAGAGACAATGGAGAGGTGAAGAACTGTACACCCCCCCTCCCACCCCCCCCCCCCCACCCCCATTTTCAAAACGCCAAAAAGACAAGAAGATCAATAAAATAACGTGTGTGGTGAGCTTTTGGTCGTTGTCGGTCGGGGGGATCAACTGAGCTTCCTTCCCTCTATTTAAACCACCACATTGCCATAGCAGATTCACGGATTCCCCTTTTCCTCCAGTCACTTCTCTTCGACGTAAGCGCTGCCAAGCATCTGACTGAACACACGAAGTCGACCAAATGGAATCTTTATCATACAGACAAAAATGTAGGGAACGCTGCTTGAACAGAAGTGAATGTCAAGGTCTTCGGTTATTTCAATGCAGAAAAACAAGACTGAAAAGATGGAAGGAACGGCGGCAATAGGCAATCTGTTGTTGCTTGAATTGAAGGAGCGGTGAGACAGTGAGAGACTGAAAAAGTTATTAGAGTGAGAACTGAATTTATTCAGCTAAAGCATGAATCGCATATGAAAGCATGCGCCAAGCTTCAGAGAGAGAGAGAGAGAGAGAGGGAGAGAGAGAGAGGAGGGAGGGAGAGAGAGAGAGAGAGAGAGAGAGAGAGAGAGAGAGACAGACAGACAGACAGACAGACAGACAAACAGGCAGACAGACAGACAGAGCAACGGACGGACAGACTGACAGTGAATGAAATAGAAAGAGATAATAAGACAAAGGGAAAAGGACAGAGACAAGGACTAACAGAGGGAGAAAACAAGTTCTCGGTATGCCCAAGGACAGTCACAACGATGCAACACGAACAGTAATCAACCGATTCTCTCTCTCTCTCTCTCTCTCTCTCTCTCTCTCTCTCTCTCTCTCTCTCTCTCTCTATCTCTGTGTGTGTGTGGGAGAGAGAGAGAGAGACAGAGACAGAGACAGAGAGACAGAGACAGAGAGACAAACAGGGAGGGAGAGGTAGATCGTACGAGGAGTAAAGAGGATGGGTTGCTGAGGATAACGCAACCACAATGACATGCCGACAGACATGGAGACAGATGGACCAACAAAGCCGGCATACAAGCGTAGATAATGGAGGGCCCTGAACTACAGGCCAACATATGCCAAAAGCTACTGAAAATCCCATTTGCACACCAGGAAGTAGGCAACAGGATCAATGCAATCTCGAGAGCGGAGAGCTTTCAAGTTTTGTCACTGCGTCAGTCACGGGACACACTGAGCTTTCTTAGCTGTTTTTAAACAACCACATTTCCATTCCAGATCCATGCTCTTCCTTTTTCCTATATCCACTTCTCCTCGAAATGTAAAGAACACGTTCAATGCAGCCAAACATCTGACGGAACGGATAGGGACAGCCTAGTGGGGGAATCTTACTTGTACAGTCGTGGGTACAGCTGTCGCTGATTGTGTTAATGCACATGCATGATGCTTGACGTACGGATGAAACGCTGGTGATAGACCTAGTGAAAGGAGACAGAGACAGACAGAGAGAGAGAGAGAGAGAGAGGAGAGAGAGAGAGAGAGAGAGAGAGAGAGAGAGAGAGGACAGACAGACAGACAGACAGAGAGACAGACAGGCAGAGACAGAGACAGAGACAGACAGACAGACAGACAGGCAGGCAGACAGGCAGGCAGACAGACAGATAGACAGTGAACGAGATAGAAAAAGACATCAACAGAGAGAGAGAGAGAGAGAGAGAGAGAGAGAGAGAGAGAGAGAGGAGAGAGAGAGAGAGAGAGACAGAGACAGAGAGAAGTTCTAAATATGTCACAAAACACTCTTAAAGATGCAACATAAAGAGTGATCAACAGATTCTTTGTGTGTGCGTGCGTGCGTGCGTGCGTGCTGTGCGTGCGTGTGTGCGTGCGTTCGTACGTGCGTGCGTGCTTACGTGCGTGTGTGTGTGTGTGTGTGTGTGTGTGTGTGTGTGTGTGTGTGTGTGTGTGTGTAGTTGATATGACAACGTGTGTGATAAACCTCCCATCACTGTCTGCATCAGACGGTCTGTGCTGTACTAGCTGTTTTCTGTGGAACCAGATTTCCATCGCAGATCCTCACGCTTTCTCCTGGTCTGGTCGTTTCTTGTCAGATGCTTAAAGAACACCTCAGCCACAGTGCAGAAATGCACTGAACAGCTACAGAAGATCCACAGGCAACACACGGCTGGCAAACCTGTTTGTATAGGAAAGAATGCTATTGTCTGCGGTTATATTAAAACACATGAAAAGTTTGAAATTTATTTGGCCATTGGTGATGGTCCATGTAGCTTGAAAGATAGAGAAAGAGAGGGGGGATGGGCCATGTAGCTTGAGAGAGAGAGAGAGAGAGAGAGAGAGAGAGAAGGAGAGAGAGAGAAGAGAGAGAGAGGAGTAAGATAAGAAAAGATAAGACAAGATCAGAACAGATGAGATCAGATAGGATAAGGCAAGATAAAGTTCTTTATTTACGGGGATAATAGATCAGCACTGATGTGCTTTTTTTTTACATCCTCGCCCTGAGTAGGGACTATAATATGCAGTGACATGAAATAAGGTGTGAACAAACAACAAAAAAAAAAAAGAAGGAAAAATCAGTCGTGCAATGATAATGAAACATTAAGTGAACAGAAGAGAAAAGAAAGAAAAAAAAAATGAAGGGAAAGAAGAAGAGTAAGGTGGGGGAGGGGGGGGGGGAGGGCATATAGAAAGCACTATAATGGACAAGAGTTGGCATGTATAAAACAGACAATAAAATGAATATGACAAAGTATACACAAAATTTGTAACAGAGGAGAGAGAGAGAGAGAGGAGAGAGAGAGAGAGAGAGAGAGAGAGAGAGAAGGAGAGAGAGAGAGAGAGAGAGAGAGAGACGTTGATACAGAAATCATAATAGGGTCGGCCTTGCTCCTCCAACATAAGACTGCAACAAGACCGGTGCGTGTCCGTGAGTCTTGCATTTCTTTTGTTTACATCCGCCCAGCCATTACAGTGTTTTCTTGGCATCAGTGATTCCAGTCCTAAATCGCGGAGAGAAAGGCAGAGAGAGAGAGACAGAAGCAGAGACAGAGAG
>CM065731.1:19622136-19637136 GCA_033310375.1 Conus canariensis | reverse complement strand
AGTACACAGCAATCAGGTGTTCCCTAAATCCTCATTTGTCCACTCCAGAAATGTCTAGAGAATTTGGTGGAAAGCCATGTTGCCCCGAATCTCTCTCTCTCTCTCTCTCTCTCTCTCTCTCTCTCTCTCTCTCTCTCTCTCTCTCTCTCTCCAAAGAGACAGAGAGGAACGGACGTACGCACGCACGCTTACACACGCACGCACGTTCACACACACACACACACACACACACACACACACACACACACACACACACACACACACACACTTTGACATTTAGACTTTATTGATGGTGCTGCACAATAGCGCCGCGTTCTTCCCTTAAAGCAGGACTTGGTGGCCATTGGACCCGACCTTGCGTCACACCGATGGGAACGCTGCTGTTTTATAAACGGTGGTGTCTCTGTTATGATCTACGGAAATGACTATTGCTATTGTCGAGCCAAGAGCTAAGCTTCGATTACAGCCAGAAGCAGACATAATTCTTTTTTAATAAAAGGTCGAACAATGGACTCGGTATGCTGCTGTGACGGGATTTAAAGTATCCTGTTTGTGTTCCCATTTTGCTGACGGGGTTTTTCATCGATCAGTTTCATATGTACAGAATAAAGGTTGCCTGCAATAGTATTCCCGTGCCTATTTCTCATTCATAATAACAACCAACCTGTCGTTGATAAGTGCCATAAACGTCTCCGCTGAGTACTCGAATATCAAGAAAGTACAGCGGGATTTTGTTTGTTTGTTTGTTTGCTTTTCCTGCTCTGCATCAATTTGCATACTTCACTACTCCTTTCTACAACATGATCTCATTTTCTCAATATGTGATAAGTCTGATTCAGCAGACGAAAAACCTACAGGCAGGCTATAGAAATGATTCTGTTTTCATGATGGACTATGATGGTGCTCAGTTTAGAGAAGAATTTTAAATTTACGACATAACATTAACACCCTCTTTTGATCCCGTTTACATTCTCTTACAAACCTCCTCATACACCCTCCTTTATTTAATCTACCAAGCCATTATTGTAATGACGAAGGGACTGTTAGCCAAGACGTGTTCGCCCTCACTACCTATTTGTATATATAAGCTCCTGCAATCACCTTACCTCATCTATCCCCTCGCCATCCCTAGCTCTTCAAAGTATCCATCAAAGACGATATAGTTTGCAACTGAACGAAGTTACCGGGGGATGCAATTTTCGGCGGTGGAATACAAAACGCGCTCACATTTGTGTGCCACGTCTCTGCCAAACTCCCACCCAGCCAGATGAGAATGATAGATATAATTATGCGCTTAACGACTACCGGATTTAAACAGGTCACTCAGCGAGGAATAGCACTTACTTGGAGCTTTCGACAGACCTCCGTCCGTCTTCTTCAGCGGTGGTGTTGCTACTGGGTGAACCGGAGTTCAGTGCACACGACCACGCTGCCATATCCAAATTACACCAGTTAGCTTCTTTCTTTCGATGCGGGCTAAATAGCCTCAAAGGCCGCCATTTCCCTGTCGTCATATCCGCTCGGACATGCTCAGCGCCATCCGTTCTGATGATGTAGTTTCCCGGTAAAGGGTGGGACTCCGGGCTGGGCGTAGTGTTGCGTAGTTAGCGTAGGTAAAGGAAGAGCGATGGTGGTAAGAAAAAGGTCAGAATCTTGGCAGGATGAGGGGTAGCTTCAGATCTGCTGATCAATCTTGGCAGGATGACGGGTAGCTTCATATCTGCTGATCAATCTTGGCAGGATGACGGGTAGCTTCAGGTCTGCTGATCCTTACCCAGGAGAGAACTATAAAATAGGCATTCTGGCTCACCCGGCTCCGCTGTTGCTCCGCCGGCTTACCCAGAATGCCTATTTTATAGTTCTCTAATAGTAAACACTTTACAAACATACATAATGTGTAGGATTATCTGTTTTTAACACTAATTTAGAAAACTTTTGAGACTTAAGTTTTTGCTTAATCCTTCGTTTTTCTTGATCGTTTTCAATAACATCATTTTCTTTCATACATTCATCAAATGCGTCTCTATCTTTCATGTGGAATAAAACCACTGTCTTTAATTGCTCTCTAAAGTCTTTTAAAACTGAGTTATATTTCTGACATAAAATCCACACACTTATCCCAGCATGTCTCCCGCTAAAAGCCAGTTTTGATAAAGTATTTCTTTTTCTAACTATGTCTCTTTCTGCCGAACAGTCATCTATAATAAATAGTGTCTGCGTTCCCTCAAACTGTCTATAAAAGTGTTCTAAGCACTCGCTAAGTTTATGGCTGGGATCAATCAAATAGATTTCATCATCCGTCCATATAAACCTTCTGTCGTGATATGCTTTGTTCCACTTTAATGTTGGACAGAAAATTACAATATGATCAAAATTATAACGATAAACTGTTTGTAATAGGTCGAGGACAAATATTGTTTTTCCACAACCAGTCTGTCCACAAATCAATGAACAATGAGGGGTTTTTGTCATAAAGTTTAACATCGGCATTGACACCAAAGTCGTCTGCTCCATAGTTTTAAAACAGAATTTAATCTAATCCAGTTATTGTTTTTATCATACTCTCTGTCAAAACTTGTTCAGTATAATAAAAACCTATAAGGTCCAAATGTGTAAGATTAATCCAGTTCAGTTCTGTAAGATCGTTTCTATTTAGACTAATATCAATTTTGTTGCTTGTTGTTATGACCTTAATATCCTCGCCATTGTAAAGAACAACGACAGTAACTTTAAGTTTGTCAACGTCTAAGTTTTGCCAGCTAATAAGAATTCCTTTCATAAGATTGTCACTGACGCCCAGAGCTCCATTTCTTGCCTCATCTTTTAAGACAGAAATTTTAAATATCATTGTGAACGTGTCTCCTAATTTTGTGCGTGGAATAAACTGTAATTTTGTAGAAGCTTTCTTTAAAACCGATTCTCTTCTGTGGAGGATGTACTGTTTGTCCCCAAACGGCTTTATTTCGATCTCTTTCCGACTGTTGTCCTCTGGCATAAGACTTACATGTAAAGGGCCAGAGTTCAATGCTTTTCTGAAACTTTTTTGACGGTCAAAAAATGTAAATGGGCTTAAGAATTCAAATTTTATGTCCCATTCTAAATATGGTTCTAAGTGCCATTTGTTGTCAGTTTTTCGAACTATTTTATATTCATACTGACCCGCATTATTTGCTTCTACATTGCGTAGTTGTTCTAGTTTAGGAAACCTTTTGTTGTCGCTAACCTCTTTGCGTTTATAATAACCATCTTTAGTGTACTCAAAACCATATAAAGTGCCTATCTCACCGTTTTGTTCAAAGTCCTCAACGTCTGCAAGGTCTTTTAATTCTAAAGTTACACACCTCTCAGGCGCTAATGTAACTCCTGATTCTTCTGGCCCACGAGACATTATTTTTAGTACACCTTATTATTTTATTTCTAAAACAATGTGCAGGTTATCACATTTCACGACTTTCCCTGTTTTATCTGTGATCTTTATATTAAATGATCTGACCCTCCCACAAGCTAATCTTTTAAACTGTAAATTAGGGAATTGTATAATTTCATAATCGCAATATGCAGCTTTCCCTGATGGAAGAGCTCTTAAAACAGTTGAGGGCCTTCCATCATATAAGTTTTCATCAGTGCTCAGCTCGTCCAAATGAACATAGAGTAATGAATGTAATGCAAGATTGAGCGGATATTCTCCCTCATAAGTAGTTTCGTCTGATGTAACTCTAAAACCATGATTGTCAGTTGCAAAGCCTAACATTTTAGCTAGCTCTACATCAAAAAGGTAATGGTCTACTTCTTCTTCAGGTTTGAATGTTAACATTATTTTCAAATTTGCATTGTTAAGTTTGAGAGTAATGTCGAAGTTACTCATTGCTTCTTTTAGCGAGCAAAACCCGTAATAACCATCAGGTATGGTTAACTGGCTAACTAAGTTTCCTCTATTATCAAATTTTTTAATCTTATTATTCTCCTTGGATTCAGTTATATTAAACCATACGACTTTGTAAAAAATTTCATGGAGTGCGACCCTTTGGGTTCTGCAGTTATTATCAATACATATTCTAAAAACGAAGGACTGTCTTGAGTTGTTATTGTTACAAACATTTTTAAAACAAATTTAAAAATGAGTGCATTCAAATATACTAATGCAAAATATTCTGTTGGGCCGCACTACAGTCCTAAAGATATAACAACTGATACTCTCGACATTTCTGTGACTCAGACTGACGCCTTTCAAGTAAAGGTTAGTACTCCATTGGATCGTTATCTTAACCCTCCTATCAAAAACGACTACATCCCGAAAGTGTGGTTCAGTCATCCGATGCAGTTTTATCAGAACCAGTTAAACTTTGCTGTGTTTTGTGCATCAACTGGGTGTGGAGTGTCGTATGCCGATCATTTAAATCATCCTGATCCTTTGGTGAGGTCAGTGTATAGATTTCATTTTTATTACACCTTCAGACGTATTTTATCTGAACTGCAAGCGCCATTACCAAATGACAAAACGTTTAATCCATTCAGCAACAGAATAGATTACAAGGCTTTTGAAAGGATCTGTAACGAATTTGATATTGACCCAAAGACAGACTTTAGACAAAAGTTGGATCTTAATCATGGTTTAGGCACTCTTTATTATTGGGGCGTGCATAGAAAGTATAACTATGATTGGAATCCTCCTTACACATCTTTCTCTTCAGGCACAACTGTTCACCTCGGGTCCATAGAGCAAGAGCATAAAACAGCATGGACAACATTTATTTTGGATACTTCTAAGGGCCTAACAAAAGCGGGAATAGAACGAATAAACGACTCTATTCGTACTTATGTTTGGTGTTTGCTAGGTTCGCAAGCACAAACAAGATCAAACATAATTGATCCTTCTACTGGCTTTGACGCCCAAAAACAGTATTTAGCAAATTTAGAGGACTCCATTAATTCTGCAGTTGATTTACCTTCAAGTATTAAAAGGTACCAAAATGTTTTGCAATACGCAAGATCGAAAGTAGACTTCGCCGTTGGCACTGGTTTATACATGCTGCCTTCTGACCTCAGACTTCAGATAGGAACAATAATAAACTATAATAATGAAATCCTTGTGGCTGGCAATGAAGAGAAGGTCGGAAAAAACGACATAAATTCTAAGCCAGCAATAGCAATAAAAAAAGAAGCCCCACCAATCCCCGAGCCCCCCAAACCCCCCTCAAAACCCCATCCAATCCCTGTGGTCCCAAGAAATAATGACCATGAATATGAAAAGACAGCACTTGTTATTGGATTAACTGCCCTAGGATTACTTGGTCTTTATCTTACTATAAAGTAACCCAACTATTAAGACAACTAATGTCCATAAGTGCTCAGCCATAAAGCCAACTACTTTACTTGCGGCAGACAAAAGCCAGCTAACGATCCCCCCTAATATGCCAGGTAAAGAGTCTATGGCCTTAGTGGCTAATTTTTTTAATAAACTTGCAAGATGATCAAGTTGTTTTTTTACCATGATTTATCTGATGGTGGTCTGGTGGCACTGCTCCCCCACCACCGCCGCCTGTAATAGCCAACACCAGTGTACTTATTGCAAATCCTAAGGCTGTTATAACACTTGCTAATGTGACACCTTGCTCTCTAAACAGTGTTCTTATTCGTTCTGCTAACGTTGTGTCTTCATATAAAATTCTTTGGATAGTTTCTCTTATTCTGCTCACTTCAGTTCGTAATTGTTCTCGGTTATTAGACAACACTTCTAGTCTTGCTGATCTCTCTTGTTCAAGATCTTTTAGTCTTTGTGTTATTCTTTCTTTAACACCAGGTCCTAAGTTGTGGTCATCAGCCTCAACTAGTTTTTCTTTTTCTCTTTTTATATGCTCATCTAGTTCACCCAGTTTTGCTAAATTGTTTGTTAATTCGCCTCTGATGCTTCTCAAAGCATGATCAAGGGCCGTTATTTCTCTCATAGGTAGCGGCGGATCGTGCATAGTTTTTAATACTGTTTCTTCTGAAAAACTGGTTTCTGCTTCTATTATTTCGTCTGCTGTTGGGCTTAAATCTTTAAGTTCCATGTTTTGTATTTGGTTATCTGTTGGGAGTTCTTGTAGTGTGTTTTGAAGTTTAGCAACTGCTTCCCTATCTAATTTTGGTTTAGTAATGCCAAGGCGATTTTGTTCGCTCACACTGAGCCTTTGTCTAATTGTACTCTTTTTTTAAAAACTTTGATGAGTCTGGTTTAGTTGTAAGCTGAACAAGTTGTCCTTCGTCGTTTTTCACAAACAAATGGTCATCTTTTGTTTCAAAATCATTAGGGTCTATAAATTCGGGAGGTTCTTGGCCTAAACTTTGATAAAATGATTTGACCTTACTTTCTGTTAATTCACGCCGCAATGATTGTAATGGATGTGTCAAAGGAGTCATTTCACTCATGTCGTCTCCAGGATCAAAAACATCATAATCTTCAATGCCTGCCATGTTTAAAAATAATTAACTTTTTATTTTGTTTTATAAAAAAAATGTCACAAGCATATGGTTCATTTCTTGACCCACATAGAAGACTGAAAGAGCCCTTTGGCGTGAAGGGAAATAAGCAAAATATTATTGTTCCAAATAATCCATCTACTATTGATTCAGATCAAATTCTTACTGTTAAATTTCCAGACCTAGGAGCAGATGAAGTGATTGTGCCGGGATCTGCACGGCTTACTTTCAAAATAGAACTTGATTCAGCAACAGACACAAGCAGGACAGTTGTACAGAATCTGGGACGGGCAATCGTTAAGAAAATTTCTATAAAACTTGAGGGGCAAGAAATATTTTCTTTACACAATGCAGACATATTTCTAATCTATTCTGATCTATGGCTAACCGCGAATGAAAGGGCCGATCTTGCGTTTCAAGGAATCGAAAATAACGAAGCACTAAAACACAGAATAAGCGCCGCAGATGCTAAAGCCGGCAACAAGGCTGAAGCTGTAAGTTATGCGTTTGGAAATCGCTTTTCTATACCCTTGGATTTTGAGTTGTTAAAAGCGCATGCGCCATACTTTCAAGGAGCATTAAAAGACAGATTGTCATATGAACTAACTTTTAATGAATACAAACGTGTCATTAAATCTACAGAGACTGACGCAAAGTACAGCATTTTCGACATCTCGTTAGAGTTTGACATTGTTAGCAACCCTAACTTAGCAAGGCTGATTGAGCAACAATATCAGTCAAAATTAGCAATATATTACGAAAGAGTGATTCATCATACTAAATATCCTAAAAGCAAGGCAGACGCTATATGGAACTTTAGTTTTAGCGCCTCAGCAAGATCCCTTAAAGGTATTTTATTGCTATGTGAAGATGAATACCCATACGAAAGACAAACTGAAAAGTTTGTTAATCCTAAAATAACGAAAGTACAATGTTCAATTGAGGGCAGTCCTAACCAAGTCTACAGTAGTGGGCTTAAACCTTATCAGCATTTTGACGAAATAAGAAAATATTTTGGAGGCGGGAGGCATAGAAGTCCAACAGTAGACCTTGTGTCTAAAGATCTACACCTTCACAGTGTTAGACTTGATGAATATTTAACAACGAAATACGGTTTATGGATTGACCTAAGGTCAACAGAGGATAATCAGTTGCATGGGAGTGGGAGAACAGTTAAAGACGTAATAAACATTCAAATTGATAAAGAAAAAGAGAGTGATAAACCACTTAATGTACATTTGTTTTTAATATATGATGCGCAGCTGAATATTCAAGATAACAGATTAAAAGATATCCAATACTAAATTATTTTTATTTTTTAAAAAAAGCATGTCTGTTCAGGTTTATCCAAAAGTGCCCAAAGAAGAGATAGTAGGCAACTCTGTTGCTGTAGACATAAAAACTTTCAGATTAACAAACATAACACAAATGCAAACCCAACTAGAGCAGGACCTTTCAAAATACAGTAAAACCAAACGAAGGTATTCTGCTGTCTTTAATGCTGTTACATATGTTAATACTGGAGCATCGATCACTAGTGCTCTATCAGCAGGAACAAGTGTAGGTCTCTTAGCAACAGGCGTAGGTGCACGGCAGCTTTACCTCTAGGTGGTTTGTCTTTAACTCTTGGCCTGTGTTCAATAGCTGTAAGTGCTGTCAGCAAAAAAATAAAAGCTAAACTCCAAAAGCACACAGCTATGGTTCAACTAATAACAGCTAAACTTAGTTCGTTCAAACTGTTAATAAATAAAGCACTTGCTGACTCGAACATCACGGATGAAGAATTTAGTCGCCTACAGGCTGATTTTGAGGACTACAAAAGACAAAAGTTTGATCTTCAAAGAAAGGCAAGGGCAACTTTTTCTCAACAACCAGACACCGACCAGATAAAAAAGGAATGTTTGAAAAAAGTAAACGAGACATTAAACTCTGTTCTAAACAGCTCACATTAACAACCCCAAAGAGTGTTTATACTTTAGTTTATGAGTCTAAGCACAAAAAGACCGTTGATATTGATTCTGATTAACTTTTATTTTTTTTATTTAAATAAATATTTTGAGTTAGAAAAGAAGCTCAAAATGGAATACACTGATTTTGATTCTTGGTTTGATGCAGAAGAGAGTTTATCAAAAGCTTTGAAGGATACAAATATAGAAGTTATTAATCCAACAAATGTGTTAGAAAGCGTTGAGTATGCTATTTCTCAAATCCCCAATTATTTAGCAATAAACCCTCCAGTTAAAGTAAGGTTAGTTGTTTTAGTTGATTACATAACAATAAGCGAAGAAAATCTAGAAGTCTGGGTCTCAACTAAACAGCAGGCTATTCTTTCTTATAATGATTTAACGCCTGATTGGGCAGAACAACTTCTTACTCAGTTTAACGACTCCTCTGAAGCAGCAAAAATGAGAGGCTCTGGTTGGTCAGAGGGTAAAGTATTAGAGATTAGATTAAAACAGGCTAAATACGAACCAATTGTAGGAAAGTCTTTTATTCCTCTACCATCAGAATTAGTTGCAAAGAGAGCGGTTCTGAACATAAAGAATTCAGATAACAAATGTTTTATGTGGTGCGTTCTTGCTAGGCTACACTTTGTTAAAAAAAATGCAGAGAGAGTTACTAACTATTTACAGTGGGCTAATGATCTTAACTTTAACGGCCTTGAATTTCCTATGGCTGTAGACAAGATTGATCAGTTTGAAAAACAGAATCCATCAATAACTGTTAATGTCTACACATGGTCTGTTAAATCAGGTCTTCTACCAATTGGAGTGTCAAAAAACAGTCCATCAATAGGAGAACCAGCCAGGAGTCATGTAGACTTACTCCTAATGCAAAGCCTTAATGGGTTGCACTACACTCTAATACGCACAATGAGTAGATTACTAGTTCATACTACAAAAAATGGACACAAACAAGAATTCTGTAGAAAATGTTTAACAAGAATTCCGTCCGTTCAAGCTGCGAGCGAACATGTAAAACATTGTCTTAGCCCAGTGGACTGCAATACAGAACTAATTATGCCAAGAGAAGGCAGTAAGGTTAGTTTTAAGAATTACAAAAACTCCAGAGGTCTCCATACGTTGTTTACGCAGACTTTGAATCGCTTATTGTTCCTTATGAAGGGCCAGCTCCAAAAAATTTACCAAAAACAGTTATAATGAATAACCACCAGATTTGTTCTTATGCTTTCATTGTTGTTAGGTCAGATGGCGAACATTCAAAGCCAGAATTATACAGAGGACCACATGCAGCAAAACATTTTTTAAAACGCATGCAAGAAGTTCGTAATGTCTGTTCTAATAATCTAGACCTATCCGATCTTAGGATGACCCCAGAAGACCAAGATCGCTATGACTCAGCCACTCACTGTTGGATTTGTGGATTAGAGCTAACCCCTGAAAGTTTAAACCCAACAGTAAGAGATCATGATCACATTAGCGGAGAATTCAGAGGAGCAGCACATAACAATTGCAATCTTCAACTAAAGTTTGATCCTAGGACTTGGAGGCTTCCTATATTCTTTCATAACTTGCGAGGTTATGATTCTCATCTTATATTGCAAGCAGTAACTAGCGCCTTTAGGGTGTCATGCATTGCGCAGTCATCAGAAAAGTACATGTGTTTCACTTTAAATAACCTGTCTTTTTATGACTCTATGCAACACCTGATGGGATCATTAGAGTCACTAGCAGGATCATTAAAGTCCTGTCCAATAACAGAAGAATATTTTGACCCAACGCTCGTTAGAAAGGGCATTTACCCTTATGAGTACATGAACAGCTGGGAAAGGTTTGAGGAGACAGCCCTTCCGCCTAAAGGCGCGTTCTTTAGTAGTCTTAGAGGAAAGGACATCAGTGATTCTGATTATTCTTATGCTCAAGAAGCGTGGCAAAAATTAGACTCTAAAACAATGGGAGACTATCATGATTCCTATTTAATGGCGGATACCTGTTTGTTGGCGGATATCTTTGAAAATTACAGAAAGACCTGCATGAAACATTATAGTCTAGATCCTGCGCATTATATTTCTGCGCCTGGGATGAGTTGGGATTCCTTTTTAAAATTTACTGGTGTACAGATTGACCTGTTGTCTGACCTACCAATGCTTCGGGTGATTGAAAACGGATTGCGTGGCGGAATTAGTATGGCGTCTCACCATTACTGTAAAGCAAACAATAAATATTTGGATGACTATGATCCAAGTAGGAAGTCTAACTATCTTATGTATTTAGATGCAAACAATCTGTATGGTTGGGCTATGAGTCAATCACTACCGTTACGTAACTTTAAAATGTACACAGGACTCAAAGACACTCAAAAGTTTTTAAAATGGCTACCTACTCTAGAAGCTGATCGTAAAAGAGGTCTCATTCTAGAAGTTGATTTAGAATATCCTCATGAACTTCATGATTACCATAATGACTATCCATTAGCGGCAGAAACCCTAAAAGTGTCAATGACAGAACCGCCTAAACTTGTGCCTAATCTTCGTGACAAAAAAAAATTATGTCTGTCATTACAGACTTCTCCAATTTTATTTAAGACATGGGTTGAAGTTAACAGCAGTTCATCGTATAATTGAATTTGATCAAGAACAGTTCATGAAACCATACATCATGAAGAACACTGATCTCAGAACTAAATCCACAGATGCTTCAGAAAAAGACTTTTTCAAGTTGATGAACAACAGCTGTTTTGGAAAGACTATGGAAAATCCGCACAAGCGCAAAGATGTCAGATTGGTCACTAGAGAAAACGATGCAATTAAGCTGGTGTCAAAACCAAATTATCAAGACTTCAGAAGATTTCATGATCAGCTTTTTGGAATAATGATGAAAAAAAAGAAAGTCAAATTGGACAAACCTGTTTTTATTGGGTTTACTGTTTTAGAATTATCAAAGCTTTTGATGTTAGAATTTCTTTACGACTACTTTAAACCCTTGTATCCAGAGTCCAGAGTTCTGTACACAGATACAGATTCTTTTGTAATCGACATCCCTACTGAAGATTTTTACAAAGACATGGAATTAGAAGTAGCAAAAGAGCATGCCGCATGGTACGACACATCTGATTACCCTAAAGATTCACCTTTGCATTCAGTTATTAATAAGAAGGTTTTAGGTAAGATGAAGGATGAATTATCTGGAGGTGTGATCAAGGAGTTTATTGGTTTAAGGTCGAAAATGTACAGTCTTTCAAGCCAAAAAAAAGTTGTCAAAAAAGCAAAGGGAATATCTCGTAGTGTTGTGCAGTCAAACATATCACATGACAACTACAAAGAAGCATTGTTCAATAAAAAGACTTTTCATCATGACAATTACAAGCTGCGATCTAATCTGCATGAGATTAACACAACAGTTGTAACAAAACGGTCTCTTGACCGCACTAACACAAAAAGAGTATTTGTTAATCCAGAGTATTCATATGCAATTGGTCATTGGAGGTCATTTGGTCAAGCGCAATTAGATACTCAGTAATTTCTTTATCCAGTATAGCTGGATTTTTTGTGGTTGTTGTTTCAAGATTTTTGATTTTTTCAAGATTTTTGATTTTTTCATATAAATTAGGATCAATGGGTAGTTTATTCTTTATCATTGTTTTGATAATAAATTTATACGCAAATAATTTTTTTTGAGCTTCCATTTTAAACTCAAATATATTTGCCTAAATTAACTGGAACTGTGTCTGGCGGGATTATCTGCAGTTCTTCCTTCACAAAAGATCTTCGGGGGGCTGGTCGTTTTGTTGTGTCAGTTTCTCGTAAATAATACACGGGCGGATTCATTTTCACAATTTTTTTTATCTCATATGGATCAACACTCCAAACTGGATCTGTTGCCCTGATGCGAGTGTCCCCTTCCGCTTCTCCCGGTGAATAAAGGTATCTCACTTTTAAACCAAATGGTAATAGTTTACTGGATGAAGACTCTTCAACAACATTTATTGTTTGTTTTCTGATTGCTTGTACTGGTTTTAGTCCTTTAGATTCTTCATTATTCATTGCGCGCAAAACTGAGGGCAGTCTTTTTACCCATTCTGTGTTGCGAGAATTGTCAATCAGCTCTCTGTGATACTGGTAGGAGAAAAGTCTTTCAGATAACTGTTTGTTAAAGTTTTCAACCAAACCCTGTGATCTGTTAACACCCGGAATGCCTCTTTTAATGGTAACTCTATGTTTTAACAATAATTGATTCACTTGACCTTTAAATTCTTTTCCGTCATCGACTTGAATCATGCGAGGATAAGTTAAGGGTCCTCGTTGGTATATCAGCTGTATAGCGACAGCAACAGCAGAAGCACTCTTTTGTGTTAATGGTTCCGCATCTTTGTATCTTGAAGCTATATCAATGACTGTAAGTGCGTACTTAAATCTTTTTCGTCTGATTGTATCATGGGGTAAATATAGAAGGTCCATTTGATGGGTGTCGTTTGGCGTTGTATTCACAAAGTGTGGTCTTTGTAGTTTTTTAGGCGCTGGTAGATAAATTTGCCAAATTGCTTGTTTAGATAACCATTCTTTTGCTGTTTGTTCACTGACACCCGCTGCTTGGCTTAACTTTTTAATTGCAGTGATTCCCTTCCAATATCCTTTTGGAGAATAATAGATTTTGTACATTTTTATTCAGCCAATACTTTGTGCAACAAAATACACAGCGGTCATGCCAAAGACAATAAACAATATTTCTTGCATCTTTTGTTTTTCTGATGGTTGATAGTAATCGCTAAATTTTGGTGGGGGCAATGTTTCAACTTGTTTGCCTGTTACTAGAAAATATTCTTTGATAGCCTGGTCAACATCTTTAAATGTGTAAGCTGCATGTCCCTGTTGTTTAAGTCTGTCGTTAATAAAATCTAACTGCTCCATTCTTTGCTTTTCATAGGTGTCTTGTGCAGCGGCTAGTTGCTCCATAGCTCTGTTATGTCTTTTTCTCTCATTGTTATTTTGTAGTTTACTAAACGCGTAATTACTTCCGCTGAAAGCAAGCGCGTTGACCACTGCGCCGCCTATCATCATTACGAGTGAAGCCATTTTTTAAAAACGTATTTTTTTTTTACATATTTATATTTTCTGGAATTATTCCTTGCTTAACTAGAAAATCTTTCGTAGCAAACGAAGCTGTAATGACAGCAATCAACTTTGCTGAGTCTTCAAAATCTAGCTTGCCAAGATCTACTGGTTTTATTCTTAACAAGCTTTTACCAAGCATTGTGTATCCTACACTTAGACCTCCAATAACAGCAGAATGGTATACGAGGTTGGCAACAGTTTTTTTCGGTGCTCATTTTTTAAAAATAAAATAATATTTATTATTAATAAAACATGAACTGCGATGATTTACTTCCTGAACTTACAAATAATCAAGTTGATGACCAAGCTATTATGCGCCAAAAGGAAAGGCTGTATTCTTTGGCAGCGTGTGGAAAAACAAAACAGTACCTCGGAAATGAATTCAGCATAGAACAGATTCAACAGATGTCGCCGCAAGACATTGTAAAGTATCACAACAGGTATGAAGCGCAACTGGGGTCAAGAATGGTCAAAAGTGTCGGACAAACTGTTCTTAGTTTGTACACTAAACTAGTTAGTAGATTTGTGCCCATTGATTCTCAACAAGATTTTATGTATGATTTAACGCAGGATCCAGTTTTAACAAAGTCATTAGAGTCTCTAGGATGTGATCTATATTACAGATTTGGAACATTATTGTCGCCAGTAATTATGGGGTTAATTACGTTTAATCATATAGATTTTATTTCCCTTAAAAATGACCGAGCAGAAAACGTTGATGGAGAAAGTGACCCGTGAAAAGAATCCTGGGCGCGTTGAAGCAGGGAAAAAATTAGCAGAGTGGAACAAAAAAAGAAAATTAGAGTTACAACATATAACTCATAATGAAAAAACACCAGTTGTGCCAGAGCCACAACAAGAACAAGTTGTTTCAAGTCCCGCAACACCAAAGTATTCATGGATTATTTGGATTAAAAGAGTTGGCATTTTTGGCGTCATTGCTGTTGGTGGGGGTGGTTATTACGTTTATAAAACATATAAAGAAAGACAGCAAAAACCAAAGCAGCCCAAAAAATCACAGCCACTAAATACAAAATCTGAACAAAAAAGAATACCAGAACTGCCAACAACAAAATCTCATTTTGATACATTTGATATGCAGTAATATTTCAAGAACTTAATAAATAATTATAAGTGACTTGAATAAGAACTTGATAACGACTTGATGACGACTTGATGAAAACTTAAATAAGAACTTGATAAGAACTTGATGACGACTTGATAAGAACTTAATGACGACATGATAAGAACTTAATGACGACTTGATGACGACTTGTTAAGAACTTGAATAAGTACTTGAATAAGTACTTGAATAAGAACTTGTTAAGAACTTGATGATGACTTGTTAAGAACTTGATGTTGACTTGTTAAGAACTTAAATAAGAACTTGAATAAAAACTTGTTAAGAACTTAAATAAGAACTTGAATAAGAACGTGATGCCGACTTGAATAAGAACCTAGAACGACTT
>CM065731.1:19612136-19617136 GCA_033310375.1 Conus canariensis | reverse complement strand
ATTTTACTGCCATTTGAAAACCAGAAGTGTTTCTACTATCCAAAGACCAGAGGTTTTTCTGCCATCTGAAAACCAGAGGTTTTCCTGCCATCTGAAAACTAGAGGTTTTTTCTGCTGCTCTTCTGTCATCTGAAAACTAGAGGTTTTTCTGCCATCTGAAAACTAGAGGTTTTTCTGCCATCTAAAAACCAGAGCTTTTTCGAGGCGCGGGTGATCAGGTTAAAACATTTAATTAAATTGTTGTCGCCCTTTATAACATAGCAGAAAGAAAGAAATTAGTATGTTAACAGGAATTTCTTCCTTGTCCGGATGGAGAAACACAACAGAAAATATTGGGCAAGTACAGGCTGGAAGCAATCTATTAACATGAGCTCCGAGGGTTTTTCCATTTCCAGTCTACGATGAAAACCTACTTTGGTGATCCTCGACATCAGCTCGTTACTTATGGAGTTCGTCATCCACAGCACGGCATTCCGTGCACAGTCTCCTTTCTCTGTTAGTGCTTGTATGAAGACTGTGCTCCAGTTGGAGTTCATTTCGGGCTTATCCATCATTATTTTTGAATGATCGATTGCAGTCTGTGACATGCGTTGCTCCAAATAAGCCGCCTGTTTGAATTCAGTTGCAACTGTGGCATGAAGTTTGAGCATGGACATGTGTTCGATGTTCTGTTTCTTCCAGAGGAAACATCAATTATTCTTATTTTTGTTTCTCTAATTGACCGTCTGATTTATAAGCATCAGAGATCCGGGTATTTTTCTAATGTAAGAGCTATATCAAACACATCTTTCAGAAGAGGAGCAATTTCAGTACTCCTCTAAGTATTTCTTTTTTGATTACGTGTTTACTTTAAAAAAAAAGATTTTTGACTGCATTCCTTATTTTCATTTCCAGTATTCCGTAGTCTAACTCTGAATTCACTTTTCCAGCATAGCTTTCAAGCCACTAAAATTCTAAATAGCATTCTACTATGTTTATCCTAGTCTTCCTATGAAGTTGGTCGTAACAGTTGTTTGCAAGTTGTAGAAAAGGGTTTTTTTTTGGTTAATTGTGATTTCACTTTTAATGGGTCAATAACTCCAGTGGACAGTGTTCAGAGTGTCGTATTGGGTCAGCCTCTTTCATATGTTTAACATTTGTCTGAATGAATTTTTTGAGCAAATGAAGTAATCTACTACGCTGCCTTCCGTTGAATTATAACGAGTACACAATCCAGCAAGATCACCAAGCACGCTTCCATTCAAAATACATGTTTGATCACATGTTGGATGATCGCCGTCCGTTCTTGTTAATGATTAGGTCCATCGAATTTCGTTTGTGATGTTATTACAAATGTAATTATTTTGGTAAATCATAATTCTCTTTATTGTCCATGTTGATGAAGTCCGCTTCATTGTTGGTCCCTGCACTGAAGTCAGCACACAACAGGACATGGCCTTTTGTTGTTAGTTCTTCATTGTCACCTCCTAACGAGTCTGGTATGCGTGTTGTGTATTCCTTGCCAAAGAAAGGTGGTGTGCATACACAGCTTAGATATACATCCCTGTTTTCTGTGGTGTTTACTTTACACGATGGTCTAATCTGAAGCCAGTCAATATCCCTGTCGATAATAGTGACCTCTTGTAACAAAAAACTCACTGGCTTTTTCTCTACATGGGTTCCCTGTAAGAACACACTGTCATATTTACACAGTGTTTCTACTACACTGTTGTCAAGCAGTTTTTTTTTTTTTTTTAATCTTTAATTCATCGTCAGTACCCTTGTAACCTCTGATGTTCCATGGCACCACACTAATAGACACGTTGGTAGCGTTTTGCTAAGCACAAAGAAATGTGTAAATACATCACTTGGGAAAATATATGAGATAACAGAGAGAGAGAGAGAGAGAGAGAGAGAGAGAGAGAGAGAGAGAGAGAGAGAGAATAGAAGCGTCCACGGTTTGAATTATATATATAGGGGAAACCCGAGTGTAGTGTTGTCGAGGGCCACGTTGTCTCGCCTGTAATTACTGCATTGATTCTGGCCTTGCTCCCGGAGGTCATCTCGGTAGACATCTCTGGGTCATCTCGGCGGTCATCTCGGCGGTCATGCCGGCGGTGGTCTCAGTGGTCGTGTCTGTTGTTGGCGCGCCGGCTAGGGTGATGTCACGGCGGTCAACTCAGCGGTACCCTTTGCGGTTATCCCGGCTATTTGCTCGGGCAGCATGGCAGTGGTCATTTAGGCTACAGTGCTTGCTTCCTCTCCACGATCCTTCATGCTTACTAGCTGACGGTCATCGTCGTTGTCGTCGTCGTAGTCGCGCGCGCGCATGCATCTCTCTCATTCTCTACATCAAGCTCACTCTACACTATAATATTGTCTGAATCACTTATAGTGGAAGGACGTTAAACTGAAGAAGAAGAAGAAGAAGAAGAAGAAGAAGAAGAAGAAGAAGAAGAAGAAGAACAACAACAACAACACACACACAACACACACACACACACACACACACACACACACACAACACACACACACATGAGGAAATCTACACAAATCTTAAATAAATATTAGCGAACCGCAAAAAAAAAAAAAGAAAAAGACAAACGAATCACAACACAAACACGACACGTTTAGACCTCTGAGGTCTTCTTCAGGCAAGAAAGAAAACAATTAGGACAACGAAAATGAACAAGCAATCACTTACCTTCAATCACTTCAAAGGAGGGACTTCGCATCGGTTATATAAATATAAACAGTGCCAGAAATAAGACAGATGACATCGCTGCAGTTCTTCACAACAATGGTAATAGCTTTCACGTGTTTTGTATAGCAGTCTTGGCTAACCGATATGATTCCAAATTCTGATATATTCATGCCAAATTATGATACGATCCGATTAGACCCAAACAACCTAGAACAACAGGTTTAACTCTTTACCTTGCCAAATCATTAATCTTCAAAAGAAAGACGTATCTTGAAAAATACAACGTAGAATCCGTCTGGATAGAATTTAATCTTTAAACACTGTAAGCCAGTAACGGTAGGATTTCTATACAAAAACCCAGCAGAAACCACTGATTGGTACGATAGGTTTGATTTGATGATGGATGCCGAAATACTGGAATCAAATGAAATTATTCTTTTGGGCGACTTCAACATAGACTTAACTGTGCCTGGGACTAAATGGAATCATACTTAATATTAAGTACTTATGCAATGTATGGGTTGGAACAAATAATCGATCGTCCTACTCGAATCACTGAACAAACAGAAACTCTTATTGATCACGTTTACGTCAACACAAAAGATAACACTGGAAATGTGTTCTGTACAAACAGGCTGCAGTGACCATTCTTCAGTTTGTCTAACATGGATGAAGAAAGGTGTCAAAATTCCTAAGTCTGGACATGAGGAATTTTTTTTTTTTATAGACGCTTCACACGTTTTGATAAAAATGCCTTCCTTAATGATTTGCTTCACTCTGAATTAGATTACATTTTCAGATTAGGAATCATGACGATGCTGGGAACTTTTGGACAAGTACATTCAATTCAGTATATGATGAACATGCACCCTTTGTATGAAACAAGTCAGTAACCCCCAACATGATTAACAAAGGAGATAGGCAATGACAGATACAAAAGAGATCAGATACTCAAGTTAAAGAATACAGAGTCGTTCAGAAAACAAAGGAATAAAAGTAGATTTCAAGAAGAGAAAAAACAAAGAAACAATATTTTCAAAATTTAGTTTCGTCTTCTCAAAATGCAAACTTAATTTGGAAAGCTATCAATCTCTTGACTAAAACTAACTCAAGAATACAAAATCCAATAAAAGAAATATCACCAGAAGACTTCAACTTTCATCTTGCAAATATAACTAAGGATGTAATTGTAAATGATAAAACAAAATACAATGATCTGCGTATGTTAGAAAAATACTGTCATTGTAAAAACATTCTTCATGTTTTGAC
Source organism: Conus canariensis (assembly GCA_033310375.1). NCBI lineage: Eukaryota > Metazoa > Mollusca > Gastropoda > Neogastropoda > Conidae > Conus > Conus canariensis. The sequence goes on along the minus strand of CM065731.1, from coordinate 19,613,184 downwards.
ATACCAGTATTGTCATTAAATGAAGTATTCGATTATTTAATACACTTAAAACAGTCAGGGACAAGGGACTTCGATGAAATTGATGGTAAGATGCTAAAAATCGCTTCATTGACTATTGCTAATACACTCACTTACGTTTATAATTTGTGTATTGATAAATCATTTCCCCTTATTATTTAAACAAGCGAAAGTTATACCTTTATATAAAATAGTTGATCCCACCATTCTCTCAAACTATAGACCTATCTCAATATTATCCCTTTTGTCTAAACCACTCGAAAAACATGTTCAAACACACCTATATTCTCATCTTAGATATAACGATCTGATTCATGAAAATGAATCAGGTTTTCGAGAAAATCACTCTTGTCACATTGCTCTTGAACAGCTTATTGATAGATGTCTTACGAATATTAACAATAATGACCCTATTGGAATTCTTTTGTAGATTTTGGAAAAGCGTTTGATTTATAAACCACTCCTTTCTAATAAAAAAAAAAGCTTTTATGTTACAATTTATCAAAGACAGCCTTAAAATTCTTTACCTCGTTTCTCACTGATCGTCAACAGCTTGTTGAAATTAACTCCAAAAGGCCAAAGTTACTCCCTTAAAAATTTGGTGTCCCTCAGGGGTGAGTATTGGGGCCCCTACTCTTTTCTATTTGCATAAATGACTTGTTTATCATTTATAGAATGTTGTTGTGTAATATTTGCCGATTATACCTCATTACAATCTCACAGTAGTAACCCTACTGAACTGGTAAGTAACCTGCAGACAAATATCAACAAGCTAATCACATGGACAGAAATGAATCATATGTCTCTCAATGCTAGTAAAACCAAACGCATGATGTCACAACACGTCAAAAACGACAAAAAAAAAAATCTGCATTCGCGCCATTACATGCCCAAGGACAAAAGATTGAAGAGGTTACATCGCATAAAGTTTTAGGTGTTATCATTGACAACGATTTATCTTGGTCTTACCACATTGCGGATCTTGGAAAACGTATTTCTAACAGAACGTACCAACTTTCAACAATAGAAT
>CM065731.1:19597136-19607136 GCA_033310375.1 Conus canariensis | reverse complement strand
TCACCCACTCAAGCACATACTGTTAATTACACAGAATTATCTACCACTGCAGATATGAATGCTGATCTCCCCCTATTTCTTCAATCTAAGACGTAAGAGCAAGCTTTGTTTATAATTGTGTATATATATATATATGTGTAATGCTGAACAATTAAGTAGTGGGGGAAAACAAGTGCAGGCTAACAATTTTTCAGTCATTATAATAATGACTTCACAAATATTTGAACTTTTAGAGAAAAAAAAATGAAAATGGGGGAAATATATTATAAATATGAGAAACCCTTCACTAGCTGCCTGAGGGAACCATCGTGATCCCTTCTGAAGGCAGATCTATTGGTATTGCCTGCCCCTAGGCCTTTTCGTCCGCTGGATCGGACTCATCAGGGAGACACGGCTGATTGTGTCTGCGCTCCTGGTGTGTATATATATATAATACATACTGTGTGTGTGTTTATTATCAGAATAATTTGCGATACCTGTGTGAATATAAGACAATTAAAGTCCCCTGAGAAAGGTGAGGCGTGCTCGCCGAAAATTTGGGATAACGCAGAGCCAACTTGTTTCTTTTGTGCATTGTTCTCTGTATACATGATGTGTGTGTGTGTGTACCTACATGAGGTGTGTGATGTTGGATCGTGATCAGGACCAAAATGTCCCTAGATACGTTTACTACTCCTAGCTTGTTGTAAAGCGAGATTTAATTATCTGTCTCCTTGGAAATCCTTCCGGAATTTGTGTGTGATGTGTGCGCGCGGCGCGCGGCTGTGTGTGTGTGTGTTTTATAAACAACCATACATTGTAAAGCAAACATGCAAGTTCTTTCTCTGGGCCTACCTCAGGGGCTTCGTTGTGTTTTGTGTGTGTGTGTGTGTGTTTATGTCTGTGTGCCTGTATCTGTGTATTTCTACGTTCATCTCATCCCTCCTTAGCGACCTCCCTTACACTTCAATGCACCCATTAAAAACGATGTTTCACAAGAGCCAGAAATCACTGGGGAGATACAATTTTGGGGGAAAGAAGACAAAACACACTCACACCAGTTCGTCACATCCCGCTAAATTCTCACTCACCCAGCTGACAGTGACAAATACGCGTGATGCATTATCCAAACTACACCAATCTGCTTCTTTCGCCTGATGCTGTGTAAATGGCCCCAGGGCCGCCATTTGCCTGTCGTCATATCCGCTCGGACATGCACAGCACCATCCCTTCTGATGCTGCAGTTACCAGGGAAAGCGTCGGAACTTGGGCAGTTAGCGTAAGTAAAGAAGGGTGACAGTGGCAATGAAAGGTCAGAAACTTGGCAGGATGACGGATGGGGGTAGGATCAACAGATCGTTATCTGGGGGTTTCCATCATTCTTGGGAATCCTGTTTTTAACTTCTCCTTTGGTCTGTGTACACTGCCAGCAACGATTCCTGCTATCATTTTGTGTTTTGTCTTATTTTATGGGCGTACAGTCTTGCTTTCAGAATCTGCTGGGTCATGTAACAAAGCGAAAAAAAAAAATGTTTACTTGCTTTTCATTCATCTGAAACAGAATGGTATCTTGGTTGTTTGTTTGCGTATTTGTTTGTTTTGTTGTTGTTTGTATATTTCTATTTTTATGCATTACTTAATCAGTTATCTTATTCTTATTAGTTCCACAACATTTTTTTTTCATGTAGTATGCGCATATACGCATTTAACATTTTCATTTTAAACTGGGAAAACAAACGGACAGAAGAAAATGCGTATTTGAATGCAGTAACGATATCATGTTTTCACACACAAGTTTCATGGACCTCCAGTTTTAGTGCAACTTTAAATGCTTACAATGGCTTGTCTCTTAAGAGCAAAGGCAAGGTTTCCTTTGCATACTTTCAACCAAGACAAGCCTGTTACATTTTACCAGTACCCTGTGTTCCAGCTCAAGCGTTGGATTGGCGCATCTTGCTCTTTTTTGTTGTTGTTGCTTTTGTGACAAAACAAAATACATACCTTCGCGATAAAACAATTTGTTACAACGTTTCACTTTTCTTAGAAAGGATTTGGAGATATAATCTCTCTTTATTCCGTAAAAGGCATGTATCATTTTTTTTTTTTTTATACGTTATGGCTTTCACATATTGTTCTCAACAAATTGCGTCAAAGCAAGATTTTTGTAATGTTTCTTTTTCACTCTAAAACATATTCCTGACAACTGAAATTAATTTCTATTAATAACAGTTAATCTATGAATATAGGCAGTGTATGTATAATAAACTGTTTTCGCACAAAAACATGTGGAATCTTATCAATGATAAAAACAAACATCACTCATACCTTTTTCATAAACAAAGATATAAAATCACACAAACAAACTAAACAACAAAACAAATGACACAACACAGATTACTTTAAGCAAACATAACGTTGAAAACAACGAACAAACAAAAGCAAAATCCGTAAATCTGAAGATGTACAGTTTTAGCTCCGAGCCCATGTATGTATGTATGCATGCATATGTAGCATGTATATGTATGTATGTATTGTATGCATGTATGTTATGTATGTATGTATGTATGTATGTATAGTGTATGTATGTATGTATGTATGTATGTATGATGTATGTATGTATGTATGTATGTATGTGTATGCATGCATTTATGTGTGTGTGTCAAGTATGTATATATGTATGTATGCATGTATAGTGTTTGTATGTATGTATGTATGTATGTATGTATGTATGCATGTAGGTATGTATATATATGCATATTATGTATGTATGTATGTATGTATGTTGAGTGAGTGTAGATAGATAGATAGATAGATAGATAGATAGATAGATAGATAGATAGATAGATAGATAGATAGATAGATAGATAGATAGATAGATAGATAGATATTGGGTGCTGTGTTGGATTCTGTTTTGAACCCTTCGAGATAAGAACACCTCAGAGTCATAGAGCGTGGTAATGTATGCCGAGGGAGCATGGACACAATCAGCCGTGTTTCCATGACACGTCCAAATCAGCAGGCGTAAGGCCATGGACCGGACGATATGAATGTTCTGTCTTCAGGATGGATTGCATGGTCCCCATACGCTGCCAGTGAAGGATTTTGTGTTTATGATATAGTTTGCCTGATATTACGTTTCCAAGTTTGTGCTTCCCTTGTCTCCCACCCCATCCCCTTTTTGTGTTTATATCCCCGTTTGTTTTTTCAGTGTTTGACAAGTCATTGGTATTATGATGTAGGCATTTTTTCCAAGGACTTCTAAATTGTTATATACATAGAGTGCGTGCGTGCGTGCGTGCGTGCGCGCGCGCGCGCGCGTGTGTGTGTGTGTGTGCGTGCGTGTGTGTGTGTGTGTGTGTCGTGCGTGCGTGCATGCATGCGTGTGTGTGTGTGTGTGTGTGTGTGTGTGTGTGTGTGTGTGTGTGTGTGTGTGCATGTGTGTGTATGTAGAAACAACCATACATTGAAAAGCAAACATGCAAGTTCTTTCTCTGGGCCTACCTCAGGGACTTATTTATTTTGGTACTATTGACATATCCAAACAATCCTTGACTGTGCCTTTCTCTGATTATCACTCATAGAATTAACCCTGGCTGGCACAGGCACTCAAAAACAATTTTAAAAAATCACTCAGTAGACAAAAAGAAATCGAAAATCAACCAGTAAACAAAAGTGATCCAATATTAAACACTGCACCCGTATAGACTCCCATCACCAATATATAGACAGACAGACAGATACATAGATAGACTGATAGCTAGCTAGCTGCCTAGCTAGACAGAAAGATTGTCGTAATTCACTAAACTCTATGGAAATACATAAAATGATACACGGTCTGTCGTAACCTGTGCAACGACCGAAGTGATTGCGGTAAGGTGGGTTTGGGGCAGATGTAGAGTCTCAAACAAACTGTGATTGTTAGACAGTATGTGAACAACGTAGGGAAAACTATCATCTTGCCGACATTTTTTTTCCATTCTTTGCACATAAGAAAGAGAGAGAGAGAGGGTGGGGGTGAGGGCATGCGATGGGGTCTATCCTTATCTCTTGGGAGTGTTAGGAATTCACAGTGAATGAGGGAAAAATGCCATTAATGCATCCATGGGCTGAGTTTGGCAATACGTTATCTCTTTTTTCGTATTTTAAGATGCGTATCACCGGTCACTACATTCTACAGGACGCATTCACCTGAGAGGAAGAGAAGGCTTCTCCAGCAATGTTCCCGTGCCTCTGCTGATCTCCAAAGCCCTGAAAAGCAAGGACCAGTGACATAAAGAGCCATGGCGGTCACCCGCATTATGTCAGGTCTCTTTTGGGGTGTGAAGCGCCGTAAAGTCATGTTTACTGTGATCCCTGGGTGCCTGTGTGGGTGGAAGTTTGAACACGGTCAGCTTATTGCCATGACGTCCTGAATACCCATCGGTTGATCGTTTGCATTTTGCAGCAGTTTTTTTTTTTTTGTCCCTTCGAATCTCCCTTCTCCCTTGAACCTTTCCCCCCTCCCCCCACCCGCCGTCCTCCAAAATAACCCACTCATTTTCCTCTCCTTCCTTTTCATACCAGTTCCTTGAACGAGCCTCTCGTTGTTAGCATAATAGGCATAATATGTGGCGTTTTCAACTATCGTTGTTTTACAGTGCATGAAACTACGAGTACATGCACAGGTGTGTGTACAAGCATACTGGCGTCAGGTTTGGTTTTAGTGTGTCATCAAATGGTGTCACCATGTGAGGACTAGTCCTTACTCGCAACACCAAATCGGCAAAGCAGCAGGCCACAGACGCACAGAGCTCATTGTTGGAAAAGCGCATCAGAGGGATACTTACGAGAGCACAGACCTACTCCACGAACCAACAGGTGAACAAAGAACGGAAAGAAAAGGTGCACAGCACAATATGAAACATACACGTACATTTTCCACAAGTATGTCTTCTCAAGAGATCATGCACAACGGACACGAACTATTCATTAACCTTTACCGTGCTTCCTGGGTCTTCCATGACCCAGTGACTCAATAAAAATATCATATCAGAGCTATGCTCACGAAATCTTAGGAGTTCCTCAACAATCGTAATAGCCGTTGGTCACTGAAATTTCATGTATGGGCACAATCAATTATCAGCGTAATTAGTCACGGTTACCCCAGGATCTATATATTTTAATGGGTCGCACATGACACACGCCATCGGGTGAGGAATAAGTTGCTGAATAAGTAGTTGAACCGCCCTTTATCAAGTGTGGGTCTTACAAGGCCCACGCGATCTGAATAGCGATAAGCATGGAAAAGCCTCTACAAGATGTGTGGGTCTTGGGCGACCCCCACGATCGTTTCTGTGTAGTAAAAACAAACGTCATCCGGTAAAGGTTAAACAATACTTCATAGATCGCTGGCAGTACACGAATGACGATATATTCAAAAGACTGATGTTGTGAAATCGATTCACACACACACACACACACACACACACACACACACACACACACACACACACACACACACACACACACACACACACACACAAGAGAGAGAGAGAGAGAGAGAGAGAGAGAGAGAGAGAGAGAGAGAGAGATGATGATGATGATGATGATGATGATGATAATCTTTATTTCCAAGGGTAACAGATAAGCAAACACATGCTTTTTTTCATCCGGCCCTTGCCCCGGTAAGGGACTAAGTATGACTAGCGATTAAGACTTACAAAACTTTTAACAAACACACATATCAAAGACACACACACACACAGGGGAGAGAGAGAGAGAGAGAGAGAGAGAGAGAGAGAGAGAGAGAGAGAGAGAGAGAGAGAGAGAGAGAGGAGAGAGAGAGAGAGCGAACGATCAAACGAACGAACGAACGAATTTTATTTTCAGAGGGTAGTGGAGTAAGCATAACTGCTTTTTTACATCCAGCCCTCCGGGGCCAAAAGAAAAGAAAAGAAAGACAAAAAAAAAAAAAAAATACAAATTCTGAAATCTGATAATACCAAATGAAACAAAACTAATGTATAAGAGGGAACACAGACAGAAGGGGTGAGAGATGGTGGGGGTGAGTGGTGGGGGGGGACGGGGGATGGCATTACAGGAGAGAGAGAGAGAGAGAGAGAGAGAGAGAAGAGAGAGAGAGGAGAGTTTTAAAAAAGCAATGAGAGACAGAGTGAGGGGGGGGGGAGCGGGAGGGAGACGCAAGGCATGGCATTTAACTTAACATAACAGGCACACAAGAGAGAGAGAGAGAGAGAGAGAGAGAGAGAGAGAGAGAGAGAGAGAGAGAGAGAGAGAGAGAGAGAGCGTGTGTGTGTGTGTGTGTGTGCGTGTGTGTGTGCGTGCGTGCGTGCGTGCGTGCGTGCGTGCGTGCGTGTGTGTGTGTGTGTGTGTGTGTGTGTGTGTGTGTGTGTGTGTGTGTGTGTGTGTGTTTCCATACAGATATGGTTCTCAAGAGTATTAGTTTTCCTCTCGGACCTCAACCTCTGATACCGTAGACTTGGACGTTTTCTTAATCCTTGCGGCAGTGTGTTCTGATCAATTCCAATGAGGCGTCGGTCATCTGTACTTAATGACATGCATTGTACATTAAACATCAGTAGATGAAACGGAAGACACACCTGGGTAGTGTCAACTCAAATGATGTCCTCATTGACACGTGTAGTTGCGTGAGTATCGCCAAAGCAAGCTAGGAGATTGTGAGGCCTCACAGTACGGTGTCGACAGCCATGCCGTATCTCTGTGTACCAAGCTCATAGTCCCGCAGTCAATCTTCCCCGGATCTTGGAGACGTTCTATCACTGCGTATGGAGCAGTTAGAGCAGTTCAGCTTTCGTGATGATCCGTGGATCCTGTTCCTATCCGACACACGCATGATACCGCCAAATACGCTCCCAGCTGACAACAGTTCATTGTTTTATCGCGGATCCAGAGTGAGTGAGCGTACTCTTTGAAGTTTTTCACCACTTGCGTTTAGCGACAGTCCCCATGAATTCATTGCAGCGAGGAGTTTGACTGGAGCTCAGCATGTTCATGAACGCGGAAGATAAATCTAAAAGAAAAGCGTATGTAATAAATTCGCCAAACATAAACAAACGACCCTCAAGACTAAACGCGACGCGTTTCGACCTCTTAGATCTTCTTCAGGCAAGATGAACAACACTCGGAACAACGAAAATGAAGAACGAGGAATCATTTATCTCGTCAAATTCGGCGCAAGCTGGGCGTGGAAGATAAAGTCCAACCTGAGTTTACCAAGCTGGGCGTGGAAGATAAAGTCCAACCTGAGTTTACCAAGCTGGGCGTGGAAGATAAAGTCCAACCTGAGTTTACCAAGCTGGGGGAATTAAAGGGTTCAAAATCTGAGTTTACAAGCGGTGCAGTGATAAGATTAAAGTCCATCCTGAGTTTACCAAGCTGACTGTCGGAAGTGAAGTCCAAAAGAAGACCAAAGGGCTGGAAGAAAATCTCCAAAGTGGATGTTTATACCAAGCCGTGAAGATAAAGTCCAACCTGAGTTTACCAATCTGGGCGTGGAAGATAAAGTCCAACCTGAGTTTACCAAGCTGGGCGTGGAATATAAAGTCCAACCTGAGTTTACCAAGCTGGGCGTGGAAGATAAAGTCCAACCTGAGTTTACCAAGCTGGGCGTGGAAGATAAAGTCCAACCTGAGTTTACCAAGCTGGGCGTGGAAGATAAAGTCCAACCTGAGTTTACCAAGCTGGGCGTGGAAGATAAAGTCCAACCTGAGTTTACCATGACAGTGGGGAGAATTAAGGGCTGCTGAATTTCAAACTTTGCTATCAATAACAATAAAGAAGGATGCATATGATGATAAGGATGCTACCTTTAGAGTTCCATCCTGATGTGCTCTTCAGCTGACTGTCTGCGAACTGTTGACAGCGACAAAAGAAAACGACCCAAAGGGCCGGATGATGAAATTATCTCCATAAAGTGTGATGCCATCTTTATCCACCAGTTCCGATGAAAAATAGCTCAATTTCAATTTCATGAATCCTGATATTGGACATTTTTATTATTATTATTATTATTATTATTATTATTGTTATTATTATTATCATCATCATCATTATTATTGCCATCACCATCATCATTATCATCATCATCATTATTATTATCATTATAATTATTATTGTCATTGTTATTGTTGTTATTATTATCATTATAATTATCATTGTCATTGTTATTGTTATTATTATCATCATCATTATGATGATGATGATGATGATTATAATCATCATCGTTATTTTTATCTTATGATTATTATCATTATTTTGAAAACGAGGGTGTAATCAGCTCTGCCATTTTGTGTTTTCTCTTCCTCAGAAAAAAAAAAAAAACTGGTGTGCGTGGGAGGGAGTCTGTGGCTTCAAGCAGAGAGATAGAGAGAGACGGGGAGAAGAGGAGGGGAGAGAGAGAGGGGAGAGGGGGGAGAGAGAGAGGGAGGAAGGGGAGGAAGGGAGAGGGAGGGAGGAGGGAGAGAGAGGGAATGAAAGGAGAGAGGGATGGAGGGGAGAGAGAGAGGGGAGAGTGGGGGAAGAGAGAGAGGGAGGAAGGGAGGAAGGGAGAGGGAGGGAGGGAGGGAGAGAGAGGGAATGAAGGAGAGAGGGATGGAGGGGAGAGAGAGAGCGAGATAGACAAGACAGACAGATCGGGGAGAGAGAGAGAGGGGGGAGATAGAGAGGGGAGAGAGAGATAGGGAGAGAGGGGAGAGAGAGAGGAGGGAGGGAGGGATGGAGACAGAGGGGGAGGGAGGAGAGAGAGGGAGGGTGGGAGGGAGGGAGGGGAGAGAGAGACAGAGAGAGAGAGAGAGAGAGAGAGAGAGAGAGAGGGCGGGAGACAGAATAGAGGGCGGGAGACAGACAGATAGACAGAGAGGGTGGTGGAGGTGGATATTAATACAACATTACATGCGTCCACACTCGTTTCCATAAGGACTGTACAAGGATGGGAAGTTAGGTATTCAATTAGCAAAACGGAGGATACATACAAATAGGTTGTGTGTGTGATTTTTAAAAATAATTTTTGTGTATATCTTTTGTGCGAGAGAAAATAAACACCTGTCCTGTGCGTTGTTGTTGTTGTGGCGGTGTTTGTTGTGTTGTTGTGTTGTTGTTGTTTGTTGTTGTTTCTTCTTTCTTCTTCTCTTCTTCTTCTCATCAAAACGTGCTTTAATTTCAAGATGTAAAAAGCAATTAAATGGTTGGGTTCTCTCTCTCTCTCTCTCTCTCTCTCTCTCCTCTCTCTCTCTCTCTCTCTCTTCCTCTTCTTCTCTCTCTGTGTGGTGTGTGTGTGTGTGTGTGTGTGTGTGTGTGTGTGTGTGTGTGTGAGTGTGCATGTGTGGATGTGTATGTGTATGTGCAATGTGTGTGTGTGTGTTGTTGTGTTGTGTGTGTTGTGTGTGTGTGTGTTTGTGTGTGTGCGTGCGTCGTGCGTGCGTGCGTGCGTGCGTTGTGTGTGTGCTGCGGCGTGCGTGCGTGCGTGCGTGCGTGCTGTGTGTGCGTGCGTGCGTGTGTGTGTGTGTGTGTTGTGTGTGTGTGTGTGTGTGTGCTGTGTGTGTGGTGTGTGCATGTGGTGTGATGTGTGTGTGTGGTGTGTTGTGTGTGTGTGTGTGTGTGTGTGTGTGTGTGTGTGTGTGTGTGTGTTGTGTGGTTTTTTGTGTGTGTGTGTGTGTAGTGTGTGCGCTGTCGTCTGCGTTCGTGCTTTCGTCGTGCGTCGTCGTCGTGTGCGTGCGTCTGGTGTGGTGTCTGTTGTCCTTTTGTGTGTGGTTGTGGTGTGTGTGTGTGTTGGTGTTTCGTTTCATTTCCTGTCTCTTCTATATGTTCCTTCTCCTTCTTTTCTCTCGTCGTCGTTCTCTCTCTCTTTCATAATCTTCCTCTTTCTCGTTTTTCTTTCTTGTTTTACCACACGTTTCTGTATCCTCTTTTTCATCCTTCTTCTCTCTGTCTCTCTCTTCTCTTTCCTCTCTCTCCTTCTCTCTTGTTCTGTTTTCTTTCCTTTCGCTCTCTTCATCTCTCTCTC
>CM065731.1:19589636-19594636 GCA_033310375.1 Conus canariensis | reverse complement strand
AGATTCCCTTACATTTGATGACGACGACAACATCAGCAAAAACAACAACTTCTACAGCTGGAAGGAAAGGAAGGAAGGAAGGAAAAAAAACAAAATGTAAGAAGAAAGACGAAAGAGCAAAAGAAAAAAAAAGAACAAATGAAAAAGAAAGAAAAGAACGCATGAATGAATTAATAAATAAATGAATGAAAGAAAGAAAGAAACAAAGAAAGACAGACAGAGAGACAGAAAGACAGAAAGAAAAGAAAGAACGGTAAAGCAGAAGAAAGAAAACAGAGCTTATAAACCTGACACAATTTTGATATGAGGTTGATATTTATATACATTTTGAAGTCGTGTGTCAGCTGGCGAATGTCTGTCAATCACACCTATCAATGTCGAGAAACGTTTGTCGATGCATGAGGTGGGTAAATGTTGGAAACGCCAGTCTACTGGGACAAATAGACAGGCTACTGTTCGCTAATGTTCAGGCCAGAGAATGCCTGATGTCCACCCTGTTTCAGTCTCAATTTCATTATAAACCAACCTGCTCCTTAATGTAGGATTCTGGACAGAGGTATGGCATTGGCTCGTGTGTGTGTGTGTGTGTGTGTGTGTGTGTGTGTGTGTATGCATTGGACATGTTCTTTCTTTCTTTCTTTCTGCATACGCAGGCTGATACTCCTGCAGACACTGCATGTACAGACAGGCAGTGGAGTTTTGTGTGTATGACCGTTTTTTATCCCGCCATTAAGGCAGCCATACTCCATCTTAGGGGAACGTGCATGCTATGTGTAACGTGTCATCCATACCAACGGCCAAACTGGCCTTCTCTTCCGAAAGTTGGTGATGGGATTTTACGTGTGTGCAAGATGTTGTGCGTGCGTTCACACACGGAACCTCGGTTTATAGTCTCATTCGAAGAACTGTATGGGGAATGGAGTCAGAACCAATGTTACCTCCGAGGGAAAAATCCCCCTGTACCGAAATTCGAACCCGCAACCCCAGGATCACGAGTCCGGCGCTCTACCAACTGAGCTATTCCGGCCCCATTGGACATTTTGAAGGAGAACTTATATTGTTATTGTTGCTGAAGGGTAGCTTTGTTTGTTTGTTTTCGGTTTGTTTATTTGTTTGTTTGTTGTATTTGTTGTATTTGTTGTATTTGTTGTTGTTGCTGTTGTTGTTGTTGTTCTTGTTCTTGTTCTTCTTCTTCTTCTTCTTTAAATCTGTGGCGAGTCTATGGACCCTACAATGAAGTCCACTTCACCAAGCTCCTTCATTGTGTCGGTTGTGTGCCAAGGCATGGTTTCTGCAAATGTTTCCCTAACCATTCCGAGTGTGTTGAATCCATGTTTTTCACTTCTGTCTCCCTCCTTTAGCAGTTCCCTGGAGGACTGTTTCAGCGAGCCATTGGATCTGGCCGCATGGCCATGCAAACGTTGTTTCCTTTATCTTTTGTTTTTTATCAGGTCTTCATACTGTCTGATGTGCTGCTTGTTGGTTTCAGTCACTAGTTCAGTGATGTATACGATCAGCATATCTGATAGTAAATGACTTGCGGAAACACCTCATGTTCATGGTCTGGATTGCTCTTTCAAAGTTCGTTGCGAGGGTCGGTGTCCTGCATGCATGCCAAAAGATGAAATATACCCATGTATGCTGGAACCTAATCGTGTGTTCAGTGGAGATGGTACTGTCTTTCCATCCGTGTTTTATTTTGGACAGTACTGATATTGTGTTTACTCCTCTTGAGAGGATTTCTGCCATTTCCCATTACTGCAGGTAGCTTCCAGTAAGGGAAATGCTTAACAGTTTTTCTAGCTTCTATTCTTTGACAGTAATATCAGCATTGATGGTAATGTTGTGGCTGACCTTCAACGTAGTCATCTCGTTGCTGATTTACACCTTATCTCGCTGGCGTGTCATCCACTCACTGTACAGGTTTGGCGAGCGCTTGTTTACCACCTGACAAGCCATCGGTGTTACCTGCAAATCGAAGTTTTGTGATGTCTCTTTCGCTATCGCTGACAGTGTTGACATCGTCTTTAGACCCATTAGTCATTGTGCGTTCCAAGAACATATCAAAAAGTATGGGAGATAGATAACACCCCTGACGAACTCCAGCTGAAATATGGAACCACTGCACAATGTCAGCTTGTATGAGCACTGCACTAATCACTTCGGAGTACAGTTGGGGCGGTGCTGATGAGCATTTGTCAGAAGTTAAAACTCTTCAGTATGGCCCATAGAGGATCCTTTCAGACTCTGAGGAATGCCCTTACAGGTCTCTGGAGACAGGCTGAAACTCGCTCTTGAGAAGAGCACACATTTTTATAAGGAGGAAGGAAAGCAGAAAATACCAAAGTGCTTGAAAGTACCATACCACACACAGAAGAAAAATCTTATCATAGATGCTTTGGAAATGCTTTTACATTTTTAGACAAAAAAACCCTCAGTTTTTATCTATTGCTCACAGACAGCAATTCTCACAAGGCTCTTAGCAAGCCATGCTGTTCCCTCTGTTTCTGCACATTTTACTCAGTCCAACCAGCAGATTAAAGATATAGATCAAGGTGAATGAGATGTTCGTTACATCATGGATAAAAATCAGGTGCTGTCAGTAATGTCTACAATACATTTGGTTGTTTGGATGACTAGTTGCCGAGTCGGTGGGTTTTTATGAAACAAAATAATTTATTCCTAAGATACTTCTTCTTCTTCTTCTGCGTTCGATTGAAGCTGGATGCGTCAGACTTGTAACCCGGCTGCCATGACGAAGCCCGCGGTCTTCTCCAGGTCAGAACGGGCTCCCCAAAGCTGCGCCTGTAACTCCGCTCCCCCCGGCCAGGTTTTGTGTCGTAGAGCTGCGTGAGTAGGACAGCGCAGGAGGACATGTTCAGGGGTCTGGGGTCCAGTGCCGCATGGACACTGGTCAGTGTAGGTGATCTTCAGGCGGTTAAGGTGGCTCAGCAGTCTGCTGTGGCCGGTCCTCAGTCTGAAGAGGATTGTCTGCTGGTGCCTTTGGAGCTGGTGATCGGGTCAGCACCACTCTCTGCACCCAGCCTTCTCTTCCACTGGGACTGAAACTGGTTGTGGATGATGGTCTTGGCCTCCCTGTAGGTCACGGGGTGGCTGAACTGCTCCATTTTGCTGCCTGCTTTGGAGAGAGCATCAGCTTTTTCGTTGCCCATGATCCCACAATGAGACGGGATCCACTGAAGCGTAATGACAGACTGTTTTGAGAGTTCATGGAGGGCAGCCTTGATGTCTTGCGTATGTTGTTCATTTCTTGTGTTCTGAAGTCCCTGCAGCAGAGATCGGCAGTCTGTGAAGAAGACAACCTTCTGTGATGGGCTGGCCGGTTCCAGAAAGATCCTCACTGCGTGGAGCAGTGCTATTGCCTCCGCTCTGTGTGGAGAGTCTTTCGTAGGAAGGCCTTGTGTGTCAATCTTCCATTGGTGTGTCTGATGAAGAACCCTGCTCCTCCATTCTTGACTGCTCCTTCTGAGGATCCATCTGTGAAGACATGGGTCCACTCACTGGGGTTGTATTGGTTGGCGATCATCTCCTGTGTTAGAGCTTTCATTACTTGAGGGGCTTGACGGTCCATTCTTTTAATGCCAGGAACTTCGGTGATGATTGCGACATCTTCCAGGTGATTGTCTGGTTCCTCAAAATTTGGAAGCATCTCCATTTCGGCTGGTGAAACAGGCAGCAGGTCTTCATTGCTGCGATGCAGGCTCTTAGACAGGTGGTTGAAACTTGTTCTCTTCAGCCTGTTTTTGGTGGGGTTCTGCATCTCGGTGTGCATGGGGTGGGTAGGCATACGCAGTAACTTTTCACTGTGGATGAAAACCTTCTCCTCGCGTCTGTCTTCGAGGGAATGTAGACTAGTAAGCTTCTCCATGGCTTGGATTGGGGTAGTCTTCATCCCACCAGTGATCAGTCGCAATCCTGCATTCTGCACTTTGTTCAGGCGACTGGTGTTGGTCTTGGATGCAGTGGCCCATGCAGAACTGCCATACTCCAGGGTTGGTCTGACGGTACCCACATACACCTTCTGCAGGATGCTGCTGTTTGCGCCCCAGGATGTACCGGCCAGCTTCTTCATGATGGCGAGCTTCCTGACTGCTTCGTTTTCAATGTTCTTGAGGTGCGGATTCCAAGTAAGCCGCTTGTCCAGCTTGATGCCTAGGTATGTTGGGTTGTCTTCTTGTTTTAGCTCTCTTCCATTTATTTTCAGGCTGATGGTTTCTCGCAGTGGCGACAGCGAGAAGACTGTGGCCACTGTCTTGGTGGCATTGACTTCTACGCCCCAGTCAGAGGCCCATCTTCCGACGTGTTCCAGTGCTTCCTGCATCCTGTAGCTGGCTGTGGTTAAATGTTCTGCAGCACTCCAGGCAGCAAAATCGTCGGCGTGGAGAGCTCTGGAGATGTGCTTGGTGAGCTTCTCAGCGATGTCATCAATGAAGATGAGAAAGAGTGTAGGGGAGATGACTCCTCCTTGTGGTACACCTTGTTGTAGAGTGATTCGGTGGCTAATTTTCCCATCAAGCTGAACTCTTGCTGTGCGGTACTGGAGGAAGTTGCGTATCCAGCGGTACATATTCCCTTCCACTTTCTTGTTTAGCAGCTTCAGGAGAAGTCCTTCCTTCCATACCTTGTCGAAGGCTTTGGTCAGGTCCACAAAGACAGCGAGTACCTTTTTCTTCTCCTGAAAGGCGTTTTCGATCTGTTGGGCGAGGTACACAAGCTGGTCTTCCGTACTGTGGTTTTTCCTGTATGCTGACTGTGTGTTGCTGAGCAGGTGATTTTCTTCCAGGTGTTTCAGCAGTCTTGTGTTCACCATTCTTTCCATCACCTTGCCCAGACAACTGAGGAGGCTGATTGGTCGGTAGCTGGATTTCTTGGTTTTGTCTTTTTGCTTCTTTCTGATGGGGATGATGACTGCTTCTCTCCATCGGTCTGGGAATTTCCCTGAGCTCCATGACTGGTTGATGATCAGAAGGAGCTTCTGT
>CM065731.1:19582136-19584636 GCA_033310375.1 Conus canariensis | reverse complement strand
TTTTTTCTGCGTTTAATATGAGTCCAGACACTCTTCCAAAATCTTCAATAGTGCAAATAGATTCCTCAAATGATTTTCCACCTCCCTCTAGCAATAGTTCAGTATCGTCTGCGTACTGTATTGGCTACTTGAATTCCCTTTATACTTTTATTTCGCTTGTCATATTTGCCAAAATCTCATCACACATAACAAATAGATATGGAGAGATTGGGTCACCTTGACGGTATACCGTCTTAATAGGGAACCATACAGGAAATTTTCCATTCACAGACACAGTTGACTTAATATTTGTATAAAATGTTTGTATCCATTGACAGAAGCTTTGACCAAAGCCAAAGGCATGTAATACATTAAACATAAAATCATAGCTTACACTGCCAAATGCTTTTTTGAAATCCAGACAAAGCAGTAAACCTGTGCTTTTTTTTTAATACAATCATTAAATCAAGTATGTCATAGATAAGACGATTGTTATCTCCTACATACCTATTGGGACTAAAACTAGTGTGATCCTCATTAATGATAGAAGGAAATACATGTTTTAGTCGGTTAGCTATACAAGTAGATCCTATTTTGTACACAATATTCAAAAGCGAGATGGGTCTCCATTTTTTTTTATCAGGTCTTTAGGTTTGTCGACCTTTAGAATACATACAATAATGCCTTCTTTTTGTGTTGATGAAGTTCCTTTTTATCATATCCATCACTGATCGCTCTCACAACGTATGGACCAAGTTGCAGCCCCCCCAAAAAAAATCGAAAAACTCTGGTGTTAAACCATCGCTCCCAGGACTTTTCATATTTGACATATTTTTAAGAGCAGCACCCGCTTCTTCTAAAGTAATTTTTCCCTCCAAAGACGTTCTCTGACCCTCAGTTAACGTTGGCAAGCCTTCTACTAAATCATTTATTTCGGAAAGCTCTACATCTTTTTTAGAATACAATTTTCTGTAAAAGTTATTAACTTCCTGAGCAAGTTCATCGTTATCATTTAAAATAGTACCGTTATCACAAGTAAGTTTGATTATATTCTTATTAATATAGTTACGTTTTTGAAGTCCATAAAAATATTTTGTTATCTTTTCCCCTTCTGTGACCCATCTTGCCGTAGAACGCAACAGCACACCCTCCATTTTCCTTTCCTCAGACTAATTAAATCTTGTCTGCATTTTTCAAGTACAAACGTTTCTTGTTCCGATAACGCTACTTTCCTCTCGAGTAATTGAATATTACTTTCAAGATCTTTCTTTTTTCTGCATCCTTCCGTTTCGTCATCGTTGCATATGAAATGGTTTTGCCTCTAATCTTCATAAGGAATGTATCCAGAAAAAGTTGATCAAATGTAACAAAGTGAATTTCTGATTTAGGAATTTGGGCCAACCCACAACGACAATAAGGAAGTGTTGCATATTCCTCAGTAACCACTTGGATTACCTGGTTTACTTCTTTTATGTAATTAGTTCTGGTCTATTTCATTTGCTTTCATCCGCTCTTTCTGTATTTGGTTTTGATTGGCTGATCATAAGGAAAAAAATACAGAAAAAAAAGATTAAAAAAAGACATTGTTTCCAGTGTGAGTGTCCAAGGGAACATACAAAGAAAAAAAAACCCGTAAAAATCCCAACCATCCCCACTGTTTTCTTTATCCTTCAAAGCCGGTTAATTAAGATACCTGTGCATTTGATGCCTGTCACTGTTCTTTTTGAGATCATTTGACAATTCAAAGAGAATTAAGAATAAACAAAATATGTCACAAGAATAAAAGCAAGAAAGCATGGTGCAGTTTGTTATTTTAGAGTCCAGTCTACTCTGACAAGGACACGTGAGGTCGCTGGTGGCTTGTGGTAGCACAGGAAAGGGCTTACTCCCATTGCATTCCAGAGTCAATGTCACCTTGACCCAGCCTAGCCCACAGCACCCTCTCAGAGCTGTTTCCAGACAGAGGAGAACAATTGTTCCAATCCCGAAATGAGAAACAAAGATTACTCTCCACAACAGCTAGGGAAAAATAAACATGCAAAGAAACCAACAGACAAACAAACAGACAAAAACGCCCATGTCACAATCATTCATGTGATCACGCAGCCCCCAGCCAAAGGCAACGCGGAGATGGGCCCGACTCAATGGCATGACATCTCCACAAGTTTCTTTGCATCTGTCGCCGAAAACACACACACGCGCGCGCGCACTCTCCATCTCTTCTTTCTCTCTCTCTCTCTCTCTTTCTCTCTCTCTCTCTCTCTCTCTCCTCTCTCTCCTCTCACACAACACACACACCACACACACACACAACCACAAAGAAGAGAGAGAGAGAGAGAGAGAGAGAGAGAGAGAGAGAGAGAGAGAGTAGGCGTCTGTTTGCATGTGTGTGTGCGAGTGTATGTTTGTGCGTGTGTGTGTGTGTGTGTGTGTGTGTGTGTGTGTGTGTGTGTGTGTGTGTGTGTGTGTGTGTGTGTGAGAGTGTGTGTGAGAGAGAGAGAGAGAGAGAGAGAGAGAGGAG
>CM065731.1:19574636-19577136 GCA_033310375.1 Conus canariensis | reverse complement strand
CAAAACCATATCCATATGAATTTAAACACTGTCGAACATGGGAAGCCCATGTTCTTTTACCATTATCATCTAAACTCAACAGTACCCTGTAACCTTTAAAGGGTATCCTATTGTCATTCATTCTTGTTAACTTGAGCCAATATTTTATACATTTCAAATAGGTATCTAAATAAATTGGATATCGTCCAAGTTCACCATAAACCAGATCATTGGGCGTTCTACTGTCTACATTCAAAAAGCGCTTCAGCGCATACAGGTGAACTTTTTCAGTTAAGGCACCTTTGTCAAAAGCCCATACTTCTGCACCATATTGTAAAATTGGCTGTACCTGTGAATCAAACAATTTTGTAAAAACACTGAACGAGTTACACTCTAACTTGTACAAAATGTGAAGAATACTATTGACCGCTTTTTTCGCTCTATTGACTATATCTTGACAAGCAAAACCAAAACTAAGTTTCGTTGTAAAATAAATACCAAGGTATTTGTAAGCATTAATCACATGTGTAAGAGAGAGAGAGAGAGAGAGAGAGAGAGAGAGAGAGAGAGAGAGAGATTTGTTTCTCTATCTTCCTCCATATCTGTTTCTCTCTATTCCTTTCTTCGCGCGTTTTGATACCTCTCTCTCTCTCTCTCTCTCTCTCTCTCTCTCTCTCTCTCTCTCTTCTCTCTCTCTCTCTCTCTCTCTCTCCACAATACAGTAAAGATGTACACTGAGAAAAACAAGAAAATGATGACACACACAACAAAAGAAACTATGACGACGACGACGACGACGACGACGACGAGATCAATAACACCAATGACCCCCGAGAAAAACAGCAGTAAAGACAACTATGGCAATGAGGGTGAAATGATTGTGGCATCTAATTTAACAAAGAGCAGCGACTGCAACAGCAGTAGTAGTAATAGTAGCAGTAATCGTAGTGTGTAGCATTGGTAGCAGTAGTAGTAGCAGTAGTAGTTGTTTATGTTGTTGCTGCTGCTGCTGCTGCTGTTCTTGTTACAGCAGCAGTAGTAGTAGCAGTAGTAGTAGTAGTAGCTGCAATGGTGGTAGCAATAATAGTAGTAGTAGCAGCGATCGCAGAATAAGCAGCAGCAGCAGCAGCAGCAGCAGCAGCAGCAGCAGCAGCAGTAGCAGCAGCAGCAGCAGCAGCAGCAGCAGCAGTAGTGTTGTTGTTGTTGTCGTCGTTGTTGTAGCAGTAGCAGCAGCAGTAGTAGTAGTAGTAGTAGTAGTAGCAGCAGCAGCAGCAGCAGCAGCAGCAGCAGCAGCAGCAGCAGTAGTAGTAGTAGTAGTAGTAGTAATAGCAGCAGCAGTAGCAGCAGTGGCAGTCGCATAGTAGTCTAAACGGTAGCAAAATGTAAGCAACTCTGAGTCCACAGCAACATCAGTAAGAACATCATTGATGATATAATGCACGCAAGTAGAGTCCACTGCACGGCGTACAATTGAGCAGAAAACGAAAACAGAAAAGTGCTGACAAGCTAAGCAGAGCAGGTACATGGATGGCTTAGTAATGCTCCAGCAAGACATCAAGAAGAAGGAACAATCCAAATAAACACTAGAATGGCCGTTGGATGAATTATTCAATACAATACGCGCGGAATGGTCTGATTCATATCAAGTTGTTCACAACGTTGTTCATTTATAGACCGCGTGGTCTCAAATTCAAGGTACATGCATGTATTCACATCCTAGATTACATATGCCCACATTTTCACTCTCAAACTCACGCGCACGCGTGTGCACGCACAAACACGCACGCACACACAACACACACACACACACACACACACACACAACACACACACACACACACACACACACACACACACAACACACACACACACACACACACACACACACACACACACACACACACACACACACACACACACACACACACACACACACACACACACACACACACACACACACACAGAGGAACATAAACAGCCATGACAGGGAAGGAAGTTTTGCTTAAGCGCATTCTTCAAATCTCTGATCGTCTACTTCACCATACTGTTTGACCATCAAGGACTTTACATCCGAAGCACAGTGTGAGAGTACATGTATCGTTGATTTTTCTGAGTGTTTTAAGGACAGCTTCAATTGACAGTCATCAAAGAAATGATGATCAGCTTCACGCTCCTTGACGACAGAAGAGAGAGCTGTTCTGTGCGCTGCAAATAAAGCCCAGCCAGGAACAGAAACTCACGTAACGTCAAAAAGACAAAGGAGTAGAGCGGATCAAAAATCACTGACATAGATGAACAGCTCGCAATCATGTAAATGTGAATGGAATCGGTTATGGTCACAGCAGGAATTTGCAGAGGATGTTTTTCATATAAAAAGAAACAAAAGGAAAAAGGGAAAGGAGGGCATGATCGATGTCGTCAAATGAAGTAGGACTGTCAAGTTGAAAAAAAAGGGTTCATTCATGGCGCTAGGAATACATTTGACAATACAAAGAACGGCCTCTGCTCGACACTACGCACA
>CM065731.1:19562136-19569636 GCA_033310375.1 Conus canariensis | reverse complement strand
GAGAGAGAGAGAGAGAGAGGTTTCACCTCAGTATGGGTCGGACCGGTTGATTTTCCTTTCACACCCCAATGAACCTGCCAAGGTAATAAAAGGTCCTGACGACCTTGCCACAAGTGGCCGTTTCATCCCTACCAATTACCTCCAACGACCGAAGGGAAGGCTGCTGAGGTCGACAGTTAACAGCTCTGAGGGGAGGAAGACGGGGGCGTGAAAGGGTCCTTCACACGTACGTGTACTCTGGCACTAAAGGTGTCTGAAGTCATTTTTGTCGTGACTTCACGAGACCGCTCCAGAGAACATGTGTGTTAGCCTACTTCTCACGTCCTCACGCTGAATCTGTCTCACAGGGACACTTTCAGTTTCTTTCTTTTTTTCCTTTTTTCTTAATATAGATGTTTTTAACTACTTTCGTGTTTATTTCTTCACCCATCTCCTTCTTTTCTTCGTTTCTTCTTCCGTTTTCTTCTTTTCTTTTCTTTTGTACTATTTCTTTGCTCTTTGGTTTTCTTCCATTTTTACGGTCTCTTATTTCTGTTCTTATTTCTGTTCTGCTTATTCTATTTTTCTGCTTTTTTATTTTACTTTTCTCTTTTCTTATTTTCTAACTCTTTCACATATCTGAGTTTTCTTTGATGTGCTGGCTCCCGGGATCATGTATCATTCTAAAAAATGATACAATCCTGAGTTCATGGTTTTAGTGTGAAGTCTGTGCCTAGCACACATTAAACAATCCTTGGAATGAAATCAGTGAGTTGACTCTGACAAAATGATGTGGTTTAATCTATTTCGACGATGGAAAAGCTGTTCTTTCTGGGCTCTACAAGATAATGTGTTACAACAAGCACGGTTCTTGATCAATGCAAATGTGGTGTGCAGCACAGACCAAATCAGCACAGTCCACCGCATCAGAAGGCTCTACAATAGAAACAGAACGCAGTTCAATCCAACACAATGAAAAAAATGTCTCCATTCACCCAAAAGTGAACCGTGAGGCCCTATCTTCTTTTATCTGCTCGGTGTTTCGGGGGTTCAAGTACAAATGAAACGTAGTGCATTCTACACATTTCTGTTTAGAGCTGCGCTAATGTCAAAAGACAGATTTAAAAGGAATTAATCTGGTTACTATTACCAATAATGTTTTATAAGGAACGGCCCTTAATACTGACTTCACAGTTTGCTTTATTACCGGCTGATATCACAGATAACTTCGTTTCTGTGTGTCAGTTTTGTTGTTGTTGTTGTTGTTGCTTTCTTTATTACTGATCATCAAAACCAACTTCGTTTTGGCGTGGAAGCTGGATTTAGAGGCTGTTTAACGGGATCTGGAAACTTTTTTTTTTTTTTTTTTTTTTTTAGCGATTTTGGAAACGTTATATTTGGCGTCATATACTGTACCATGTCAGACCATAGCATTCACGGCAGTTAGCCAGCTCTGTCAGGCCGAAGATTTTGTGTGGCTAATGCAGTAATAAGACAGTCACGTGACGCCCACCCTACTTCCGCCGAAGGAAGAAGCCGGTGTAAACTTCCTGTACCTTCATTCTCTCTCGGCCTGCCGTCCAAGCAAGATAAGTCTTGTGCTCTGTCTCGCCTTTCTTTGCCGTTGTGTTAAGATAGCCTTGTGTTTGCTCCTTGCTTGTTTTGTTGTGGCTTGCGCGCTGAACCCTTGTACCCTTGCCGGTGAGGCTTTGGTTTGGCGTGCTTTATTGATTTCACTGATTTTATCATACACGCTTCTCGCGTTTGTGCTTTGTTCTTGACACTCGCGACTTGCCACGCTTCTCGCGTTCGTGCCTTGTTCTCGACATTCGCGACTTGCCACGCTTCTCGCGTTCGTGCCTTGTTCGCCACTTGCCTCCCGTGCATCTCGCATTCGGAACTCCGAGCTACACGCCGATTTCCATCTCCTCGCTTTACTTAGCCTTACGGCCTTTTTCACTTCCATTTGGATTCCTATTCGACGACCTTCCTCGTCGTTCACTCGCTTTCCATTACTTGCGCCGGTCGTTCCGCCATTTTGTGTCGGTCGTTCCGCCATTTTGTGTCGACGGGCCATACCGACACACATACGATCGCACCGTCTTACTCGAACAGCGCGACTTCTGCGCATTTCCAGCACTATCAGTGCCCCTTCCGAGGTTGGTCGAGCTCTTCCTATCCCTCGATCCACCCCTTTGTCTCCCCTTGCGATCGTGTTTTCCGTGTTTGTCTCGCCACCAGTGCCCAACATGGTGAAGGATACTAACGGGTCGAGCCGCTCCTTTGTTCGCGAGTCGCGCTCTGCCCCGGAGGACCCGAGTATCGATTCCAGGGGACAAACCGCTCACACCTCTGAGCGTACGGTCAGTGTGGAGGAGGGTTCCGCGCAGGGGACGCGCGACCAGCTTTGCTATTCCTCCTCTTCACGATCGGCGGACACACGATCGTTGCGATCGAAGTCGAGCAGGCATTTGGCCGAATCGAACTTGCAATCGGCCGTCATTGCCGACTGTTTTTCGTTCTATTCTGACTCTAAACCGAAATCCAAGGGCAAGGCCCCCATGAAAGGACCTGCCCGTTCTAAATCTTCCCGTTCTCCAAAATCTTCCCGTTCTTCAGCCAAATCGCCTGCCCAGTTTCCATCGCACAAGGAGACTCTCTATCATGCTGCGTCCGGCGATCGTCGGCCCCTGGGGACCATTGCCGAGACTCGGACCAGCACGGGTGACGACTCGCGGTCGGAATCACCGCTCGTCACCCGATCAGATGAGACTCGTGACGCTAGCTACCCCCCCACTAACGCCACGCAGTCGAATCACGCTCTCCCCAACCGTGTCCGGGGTCAGCCACTACTCGGACACGAGGAGCGTCATCACTCCGGTGGAGGGGCTGTGGCCAGTCTTTGGTGTGACTTCCCCACTGACCACAACCCCGGGTCAGGGACGCAGGCATCGACCAGCTCGGATCTGCGCCCTCACCCCCAACGGTCGAACCACCCCGATCGACCGTTCAACTTTCCCCTAGGGGTACAGGACGTTGGGGAGCGGACTTCTTTCGCTCCCCGGTTGGGCATCGTCCGCGGTCCCGTTCCTCCGGGGGGAGGATCGACCAGCGGGACCAAGGGTAACCTCCCTTCGTCCTCTGAGGTGGATCCGTCGCCGCAGCCATCCCAGTCCGCTCCCACATGGCCAGGAGGCTCGGCTACCGCACCACCCACCGGCCACCTTGCCATGCAGGGGCCGGCACTGATCGCACCCAGGAGATGCAGGAGGCAGTGCTCTCCCTGGGGCGGGTGCGAGACAGCTCGCCTTCTCGCTACCCTCCCCTTGGTGCCCAAGGTTACCCGGGTCCCCGGGGAGACTCTGCCCCAGGGCCGCCACAGCCCGTCGTACTCTCCGGGGACCGGTGGCTCTATTCCCTCGAGAGGAATCAGTGGCTTAGGGCTGACACTCTTCCAGACTCCTCCTCCGGTCGCATGTGGCATCCTGCCTCCCGGAGTTGGATCGACCTGGGGCCCCCTTCCTCTCGGGCGCTGTCCGACCGGCTCTCCCCCAGTCTGCCCGCCGAGTATGGAGCCACCAGGGACCCATCCTCCTTCGAAGGTGGATCTGATCATCCCCTTCTGGATTACTCTGACCCTCAACTCGAGGACGGGGTCGAGGAGTACGGGGTCGAGGACTCCCTCCCCCAGTCTGGTGACCTCTCCATCCTGGAGAGCTGGCATCCAGATCTTGTTGTGAGGGAATCCCCTCCCTCTGACAACATCTTCTCCTTTAGCCGTTTCACTGGGGAGCCCCCTGCCCAGCGATCACGGCCGAGGATAGTCGCCCCCCAGACCCTCCCTCCCTTGTGGGACAGACCGGCTTCTTTCGCCAGGGGTGCACATGCCATTCCCCCACCAGGGATTGACTTCTTGTCAGCCCCTAACGCGGCTCCAGTAGGAGCTTTCCTCAAAGACCCGCGTCATGGCCCCCATGTCTTTTCCCTCTTCTCTGCCAATCCGGCCACCAGGGACATTGCCATTTCTTCCGCCGACCTCAGGCTCACGCCCAACCTCGCCCCCCCCCCCACATCCACCCCTGTTCTCATCAAGAACTTGACGGAGTGGGATAGAATTGCCAGGACTGGCATTCTCCACACCACC
This sequence comes from Conus canariensis, assembly GCA_033310375.1. Classification (NCBI taxonomy): domain Eukaryota; kingdom Metazoa; phylum Mollusca; class Gastropoda; order Neogastropoda; family Conidae; genus Conus; species Conus canariensis. The sequence continues at coordinate 19,565,513 of CM065731.1, read as the reverse complement.
GCGGGACATGCGTTCATGGACATGTTCCTGCAGCGAGCGGAGGAGCTCTGGGCAAAGGAGGGCATCACTGCCTCGGTGGCTTCGGATCCCGACGACTCTGAGGCAGATCCTAGCCTATTCGACGACCCCCTCTTGCGTTTCCTGGTCAACAAGATTTCGCATCACCTCTGGGCTGCGGCGGACAGCGCGGCCAGGTGCCATTTTAACTGCCTGTTAGCAGTGAGAGATGCTGTGCTATCTCAGGCCAATCTCCCCCCGGCGCTCAAGGCGGCCTTACGGTGCATCCCGGGTCAGGAACAGTCGCTCTTCGGTGACTATTCCACTGCTGTCATCACTCATGCAGTCGAGGAACGCAAGCAGGCGGCGTCTTTTGCGGCCAAGCCCCCTCCCCAGCATCGTCCTCGCCAGCATCGCCCTCCTGGACCCTACTCCCGTCCGGCCCCCAGACCCCAGCCTTACCCCAAACAGGCCCCCCCTCGCACCTCAAAGCCCGCCAGACGACCTTCTTCTGCCGTTGCTAGATCAAAACCGAAAAACCCCCATCAGCAGAATTTTCGGTTCGGTCAACAGGCCCGGCCCCGGAGGTGACTAGTAGACTCACCTTCGGAGGAGCGAGAACTGGCAGACTTCTTGCCCCTCCCCGGCCCCGCGGCCCCTTTGGCAGGCAGCCTGTCCCGACATGCCCACCAGTGGCGGCGTATGGGACTCAACCCTTGGATAGTGTCAGTGTTACAAGAGGGGTTCCGTCTGCCCTGGGCACACGATCGCCCCCCTCTGCTATCCTCTCCTCCTCCTTCCCCCGGCGATCCCCCCCTGGCCCAGGCGGAGGCTCTTCGCCTGGAAGTCGAGGACCTTCTTCGGAAAGACGCCATCACCCATATACCCCACCCAAACCCCGGGTTTTACTCCCACCTTTTTGTGGTCCCCAAGTCCTCGGGGGCTGGAGGCCCATCCTCGACCTTTCTCCACTCAACAAATTCCTCAGAACAACCAAATTCAAGATGGAAACCCCGGCCCAGATCAGAGATTCCATCCACCATCTGGACTGGGCCACCTCTATAGATCTGAAGGACGCGTATTTTCAGATCCTCATTCATCCTTCCCACAGACGATACCTTCGGTTCGTCTGGCGGGGACGGGTATATCAGTTCAAGGCGCTCCCCTTCGGACTCTCCCTGGCTCCCTTCCTTTTCACGAAGGTAGTCAAGGAGATGGCCGCCCTTGCCAGACAGGAGGACATTCGCCTCTTGGTTTACCTCGACGACTGGCTCGTCCTGGCTCCCACTCAGGCCCTGTGTCAAGCCCACACATCCAAACTTCTGCGCCTTTGCTCCTCACTAGGGTTCGTCACCAACCCCGAAAAATGCGAGCTCTCGCCCAGTCAGAGCTTCTCCTTCCTGGGCATGAGTTTCGACACCACCTCCATGCTAGTCTCCCCAACCCCGGAGAGGTCCACCCGCCTGATGGACCTCATCTCCCACCTCCGCCTCTCTCCCCTCGCGTCGGCAAGGACACTGTCCTCCCTTTTGGGGATGATGGAGTCCCTGTCGCCTCTCATTCCTCTGGGCAGGGTCCCCAAACGACAGCTTCAAAGGGAGTTCCGACGTCGTTGGTCGCAGACCGCCGACCGCTGGGACCAGACCATTCCCCTCGGGCCTTGGTTCTTTTGGGCCACAGAGGAGTGACTCAGCCCCTCCATCCTGAGCCCTGGGGTTCCCATCTCCCTCCCATCCCAGGCTCTACATCTTTACACAGACGCCTCCAACTCGGGCTGGGGGGCCCATTTGGAGAGCAGTCATGCCTCGGGGGTGTGGGACCCATTGACTGCCCGTCTTCACATCAACATCCTGGAACTGGAGGCGGTCCGACTAGCCCTCCTTCACTTCCAGACACTGGTCTCGCACCGATTTGTTCTTCTTCTCACGGACAACACCTCGGTAGCCTGTTACATCAACAAAGGGGGGGGGGGGGGGGGCACGCTCCATCAGTCTCTCCCTCCGGGCAGAGGCCCTCCTCCGCTGGTGTCACACGCAACGAATCACCCTTCGCGCGAGACACATAGCAGGGACGCACAACATCCTGGCAGACTCTCTCAGCCGCTCCGGGTCCGTCCTCCACACCGAATGGACCCTCAGCAGGCACACGCTAACCTCGGTGTGGGAACATTGGTTCACACCCATGATCGACCTGTTCGCCACCCGATTCAATCATCGTCTGCCAGTGTATGTGTCTCCCGTCCCGGACCCTCAGGCGTACGCGATCGATGCCCTATCCCTTCCCTGGTCCGGCCTCATAGCTTACGCCTTTCCCCCCTTCCCGATCCTTCACAAGGTGATCAGGAAGGCGAGACTCGAGGGACCCAGGCTCATTCTCATAGCCCCATGGTGGCCCACTCAGTCCTGGTTCCCGGACCTCAAGTCCCTCACTCACGTACCCCCTCTCCAGTTGAACGCCCGGTGGGACATGCTCAGGCAACCCCGCTCGGGTCGCCCCCACTCCAATCCCCAGGCGCTTCGCCTCCACGCCTGGCTCCTGTGCCACCCGGATTGCGAGCATCTAACCCCACCTCCCAAGCGGACAGGTCCCAGTCTGTCCTTAACATTCTCTCTGACGCCGGGGCCTCTCAGGACCTCCGAGACCTAGCAATGGCCTCTCGCAGAGCTGGCACTGAGTCCCTTTACGATTACAGGTGGAGGAAATGGGTCTCATGGTGCAAGGACAACTCTGTCCCACACAATCGTCCCTCAAATATCCAGATAGGAAACTTTCTGTCCCACCTAAAACTATCAGCTAGCTCCATACGGGGCTACAGGTCGGCCATCTGCACGACCATCCGCCAACTGGGCGGACCGTCCTTTGAGAATGACTTCCTTCTCAGAGAGATCTCTAGAGGAGTGGCCCTTCGTGAGGCCCGATCCCCAAGGCGCGTTCCCCTTTGGGATCTTTTCACTGTACTCGATGCCCTCAGGAAACCTCCTTTCGAGCCTATCTCCTCCCTCCCCTTCGACCTTCTTTCTATGAAGACCACCTTTCTCCTCGCTTTGGCCTCGGCCAGAAGGCGGAGCGAGATCCACGCTCTCAGCGGGGACCCCAGAGACATTGCCTTCCACACGGACGGCTCTGTCTCCCTTAAGTTCCTTCCCGAATTCCTGGCTAAAAACCAGGAACCCGGTAGCCCCTCCCCCTACCTCGTCATCCGCCCATTGGCGGATATCCGAGGTGGAGAGAGCGGTGGTGACAGGACTCTGTGTCCTTCCAGGTGTCTAAGACACTACTGGGAACGTTCACGCCCCAGGCGCGCTTCTCAGAGACGTCTCTTTATTTCCATCAACCCCAAGAATAAGAAAGACATCTCAGCTGGCACTATCTCTAGGTGG
>CM065731.1:19544636-19557136 GCA_033310375.1 Conus canariensis | reverse complement strand
CACGCACGCACGCACGCACGCACGCACGCACGCACGCACAGACGCGCAGGCTCTCACAATAATACAAATGCACATACACAAATGTGTTCTCTCTCTCTCTCTCTCTCCCCCCCCCCCCCCACACACACATTATTCCCACTGACCTTACTAACGGTCTATTGGGTTTCTTGATACGAATTTTTCAGCATTCAAAGTACTTCCATCAATCTTATTTAGTACTGGATACACCAGCAATGGTGTTGTTAAAAAAAAAAAAAAAAAAGCAACGCTGTATCATTTCTTCAGACCATAATGGGACGAGGGCGAGCTCATCCTTAACATCTTAGAGTGGATGTGGGGTTACGTACGCAATCATTCTTTTCTGGTAAAATGGCATGTAAGTTGAAAACTTGACTGGTGCTCAGGGCACAGCATATCTCCGCCAAAACTTCACGGATTCTGGGCACGCCTTGCTATTTGAACATGTGTGATTGATCTGCATCTGTCAATTTCATTTCCTTAACCATCTCGTGAGCAAATTTCATGAAAACTGGTCAGATACTTGTGAGAGTGTGTGCGTGTGTTCCTCATCTGTTCGTGTGAGCTTTCTCTGTCTCTCTGTCTCCGTGTGTGTGTGTGTGTGTGTGTGTGTGTGTGTGTGTGTGTGTGTGTGTGTGGGCGCGCGCGCGTGCGTGCGTGCGTGCGTGCGTGCGTGCGTGTGTGTGTGTGTGTGTGTGTGTGTGTGTGTGTGTGTGTGCGTGCGTGTGTGTGTGTGTGTGTGTGTGTGTGTGTGTGTGTGTGTGTGTGTGCATGTGTGTGTGCGTGTGTGTGTGCATGTGTGTGTGTGTGTGTGTGTGTGTGTGTGTGTGTGTGTGTGTGTGTGCATGTGTGTGTGTGTGTGTGCATGTGTGTGTGTGTGTGTGTGTGTGTGTGTGTGTGTGTGTGTGTGTGTGTGTGTGTGTGAAGTAACTGGAATAATTACAATAATTTGTGTGAATATGTATTTAATTTCTTTAGATGTTGCACAGTAAGATACAATATATATTACAGGTTTGTTGACAGTTTTATAGGCATGTTCATTTCATTATTCATGCTGCTGTATCACTTGCAAAAAAAGTCAAAAATGTATCAAAGAATTCCATGCCCTTATGGTTTCACATCAAAAGCTGTTTTGAATCTTCTGTATGAAAAAAAAATCTGTGTCAGCTGATTGAATAAAACTTATAACATCATAATCTAAATTAACTGCATAGTGTGGCAACTGCAGGTGGAAATCCACACAAATCTTAAACAGTTTAAGTACTATATCCGCCAAACATGAACAAACGAATTACAAGACAGAATGTGGGTAGTTTATTCATGTTTGGCGGATTTAGTACCGAACCTTTTTCAAAATTCGTAATCTAAAATCAGTCGGTTTTAATCATTTTTTTCTATCAAATAAAAGAATCATTACAGCCTGTACCCTGATATCCTGTTTTACAAAACAAACCATGTGCACCTATCGCATCGAATTTTAGTTACATAGTTCATGTTATCTCTGCTTATCCAATTCAGCAGCATTTTATAATTATTCTTTGATAAGCATCCTGTCTTATTCCAGGCACATTGTCCAGAAGTGTCTATAACAGATGCTCACCGTTGAATATATAACCTTGAATTGACGGACTGACACAAAGATGTTTTCCGAATACACATGAATAAGGTCTTTATTATGGATGATGGTCTATCAAGCCCCTTGTGTTTGTGTATTATGCAATTTCACCATCAAGAGAGAGAGAGAGAGAGAGAGAGAGAGAGAGAGAGAGGAGAGAGAGAGAGAGAGAGAGCAGAAGACAGACAGACAGACGAGTATCCATGGACGGATGGACGGACGGACGGACAGAGGGACGAGAGACCCTGTGTTTTTGCTTCAGCACAGGCTCGACTAGGTGATTTCTTTTCACACCACAGTGAGATTGTCAAGCTATAAAAAGTCTTTACGACCTGTCCACGAGTGGTCGTCTGACCCCTACCCATGACCTCACACGACAGAACAAAGTGCTGCTGAGGTCAATAGTCAACAGTTCTGAAGACAGGACCAAGTGGGTTAAGGAGTCCTTCCCTCGTACATGTAACCTTGTACTAAAGGTGTCTGAAACCATTTCTGTCGGGACTTCAACGACTACTATTGAAAATGTTTGTATTGGCACGCTTCACCCATTCCCATGCTGAAGCTGTCTCGGTTTGCTTTCTTGTCTTTACTTTTCTTTCTTTCTTCTTTTCTTTCTTTTCTTTCTTTTCGTTCGTTCCTTCTTTCTTTCTGACTTTCTTCGTTCTGTTCTTTCTTCTTTTATTTCCTTCTTCTTCCTCTTTTCTTTTTATTAATTTCCTTTCATAATGTCTTTTCTTTCTCTCTGACTCTTTTACATGCTTGTCAACTTGTCATATTCTTGACCGCACAGTGCAGTGCTGGCTTCGTGGATAACAAACATCTCCTTGTGAAAAGTGACAGCGTCCAAAGTTCACGATTCCAATGTAAAACCTGTCCTTGGTTAACGTTAACACCCCATCCTATAAGTGTGAGTTGACCCTGGCAAAAGGATGTGAAATAATCTATTTTGACAATAAAGAATGCATAAATAAACATACAGATAGTTCTGGTGCTCCCCTTGAGTTTTACAGAGATAACATTTCACAATAGGAATGTTATACATTTGAGGGCAAGCATGATGAGCATTCTTATGTGCAGTACAAAACAGCATAGTCCATCATGTTGCAAGGCATTTTGAAAAGAAAGAAGAAAGATAGAAAGAAAGAAAACGAAATACAGTTAAAACATTAGTGTTGCGTCTGGTTACAAAAGAGTGATGTAAAAAGGATAACCTCTCTCTCTCTCTCTCTCTCTCTCTCTCTCTCTCTCTCTCTCTCTCTCTCTCTCTCTGTAATGGTTATAATTACAAAGCTTTTTATCAGAACCGTCTATCTAACTTACCCTTGAGATTGTTTTTTTTCTCCAGTTGAGTACAACTAATGAATTTGTTGTCGTAAAGGTGGCAACATCACTTTTGTGTGTCCATTCCTTTATGATTCTGAGAAGCGAAATAATTCCAGACAAAAGTTGATTCTGGATAAGCAGACAACAACAATTGCTTCCATAGAATCCAAACACAACTTCTTATTTCTTCTCTAGCACGCCTTGATTTATAGCTTTAAAAACTGTCCACTTTCTGAAGCATAAAGACAAAGACACTTACATTTAATACAAAAGCGATTCCGAAATAAGCGAAAGTGCAAATTATTGCACACGGGCATCTGCACCTACAGGATAGGTAGGCACACACTTAGACACACACAAATGTGCTCACATGCACACATACTCTCTCTCTGTCTCTCTCTCTCTGTCTGTCTCTCTCTCTTTCTCTCTCTCTCTCTCTCTCTCACTCTCACTCGCTCGCTCGCTTGCTCGCTTGTTTGTTCGCTCGTTCGCTCACTTACGTTCTTAATCTCTGCTCATTAAAAAATGTTGCTATAGCCATTCTAATTGGGATCAGTGATGATGAGAAGAGAGAGAGAGAGAGAGAGAGAGAGAGAGAGAGAGAGAGAGAGAGAGAGAGAGAGAGAGAGATCTTTACTTCGGGGTTTTTTCGTGATTCCATGCATGTTGTTAATTCAGATCATCTGTTCAAAGCAGATGTGAGAGAACACTGCTTTAAGATCAGGAAAACAATTTTGACCGGAGATAATACAAAAGGAAAATGTAATGCCACTGCTTCATTTTCATCACGGCCTTTGACGACATCAGAAATGGATAAGAAGAAGTCTCTCGCCCGTGCAGGTTTAGTAAATGACTAACGCTAACTCTGTCATTGCAAACACGTATGCTTCTTACTCTCATTGAGGTATTGGTGCTTTGAACCACACCAAGCTGAACCGAAAAGACTCAATGAAAATAATGGAACTGTAAATAGAACTGCTACAAGGCAGGTCAGCGTCACGTTTTCTTTGTAGCGGTCTAAAATGGCTCGTTCGAGAAGGAAATAAGACGCCAGTACGAGAAATGTTGAGTTTCATTCGACAAGCAATTGCCATAATGCCAGAGGCAAGAAGACTTGTGTCGGAAAATTGTTCCAGAAATTTTGAAATAACCGAAGAGATAAGACACATTGGAAATGGATATTTTGATTTTCGAGCAAACAGCAAAAACTGAGTGCATGCATTCTGCCTACCTCTGCTTTGATGTTAGGTATCCTACCCAAAACCAGAATTTACCTAAATCAATGTTTAATGATTTTCTGAGTTGCACAAAAAGAAGACATTGTCAAAGGTGACGCAAAGCTCTACGTTAAGTTAGTAACTTCGGTTTAGATCCAGAGCAGTTCCAGGTAAATATACACAGTTTTTTCCCCCTTGAAGTTGGTCTTCTTCTTCTTCTTCTTCTTCTTCTTCTTCTTCTTCTTTTTCTTCTTGTAGTTGTTGTTGTTGGTGGTGGTGGTGGTGGTGTTCTTCTTCTTCTTCTTCTTCTTCTTCTTCTTCTTCTTCTTCTTCTTCTTCTTCTTCTTGTAGTTGTTGTTGTTGGTGGTGGTGGTGGTGGTCTTCTTCTTCTTCTTCTTCTTCTTCTTCTTCTTCTTGTAGTTGTTATTGTTGTTGGTGGTGGTGGTGTTCTTCTTCTTCTTCTTCTTCTTCTTCTTCTTCTTCTTCTTCTTCTTCTTCTTCTTCTCTTCATTATTATCATTGTTGTTGTAATATCACTTTCATTATTGTTATTGTTGTTGTTATCATTACCATTATCATTATTATTATCACCATCATCATCATTGTCATTATCATCATTATCATTATTATTACTATTATTATTATCAGTATTATTATTATCATCATCATCATTATCATTATTATTGTTGTTGTTGCTGTCGTTGTGGTGGTTGTTATTATTATTATTAGTAGTATTACTATTACGATGATGATGATGATGATGATGATGATCATGATGATGATGATTGTTATTATTATGTCATCCATATCCAAATATCCAAATATTGCATGAGATCATGCTTTTTGAACTAATCATGTGACTGCTGCTAACATTCTTTCTTTGATTATAATCAACTACATTTCAGGATTTCACGTAGTTTTTCTGTGTCACCTCCTACTTCAGAGCAAGTAAACGTGCCGCAAGTCATACGCATGAAAATTCAAATCTTGTGAAAGAAAGAGAGAAATGGGCGGACGTTAACACAAAGAACTGATGTAAGTGGAGTGTGTGTGTGTGTGTGTGTGTGTGTGTGTGTGTGTGTGTGTGTGTGTGTGTGTGTGTGTGTGTGTGTCACAATGACATATAAATGCCTCTATTGTGACAGGGGCCTTCGACACAAAAATACCTGAGTCCTGCAAGACACATTGCTGGATGAAACCCATCATCATCATGGATGTCCGTCGTGGTCGACGTCAGTAACTCCGCATGTGTGAGCGCAAGCCAAAGCTGGACGCACAGATACGTCCGCACTCTGGGCATGCGACAGTTGTCATTGGGTCAGGTCTCCTCTCTTTGCGGGCTTGGCGCTTCTGGTCCAATTCCTGCAAACGCTTCTCTTCCAAGCTGTTTACTCCTTTGTAGACAGCAAGTCGCCAGGCACTGAGGTCTGTGGCAAATGTTTCCCAGCCCTGAAGCGGGATGTCACAGGCCACCAGTGATACTTTCAGGCAGTCCTTGAAGCGTTTGAGTGGCTGCCCAGTGTTCCTTGTTCCAGCTGCCAGCTCAGAGAAGAAGACCATTTTCAGAAGTCGTGTGTCGTCCATTCGTACCACATGCCCAACCCACCTCAACTGCACTCTCATGATCTTTGCTCTGCGAAGTACTTCTGTGTTGGAATCCTGTCCTCCCAGGAGATGCCCATGATCTCACACAGGCAGTGGAGGTGGAACTGATCCAGAGTCTTCAGTTGTTTCCTGTACAGTGTCCGGGTCTCACAGCCGTAGAGCACCGAGGTGACAACGACTGCTCTGTAGACTGCCAACTTGGTACTTTGAGTGATGCCACGCTACCCCACACTCTGTTCCAAAGAAACCCATCAGTTACCTTTAATTGTAAGTGTCAAAAAGGACTTCTCTTGCTTGTTATGATTTGTTTGTGGAACCAAGCAGACAAGAAAGAAGATGAGGAAAAAGGCGATTAGATAGATAGATAGATAGATAGATAGATAGATAGATAGATAGATAGATAGACAGACAGATAAACAGATACATGTTACTCTGTTTCATAGACATCAGTGGACTTGATCTGAAATTTTCGTCCGTCGACTCCACTCTCTACTTCATACATTATTGAAGCGCACCACTCTACAGAGACAACATTGCCCTCCAAAACACATTTATTTTAAATCGGACCAAATTTAATTGAATGAATCAATGAATGAATAATTGAATGAATGATCGAAAGAAATAATAAATGCATGGATGAATGTATGAATCTGTTTCTCAATCCATCATTATTATCATCATATTTTTTCTATGATTATGATTATGATTATTATTATTTTATCATTATTATTATTATTATTATTATTATTATTATTATTATTATTATTATCATCATTATATTGTTATTGTTGTTGTTGCTGTTGTTATTATTATCATCTCAATCCCTCTGCTCCTCCTCTTCATCCTTCTCCTTCTTATTATTGTCATTATAATTGTTATTATTATTATTACTATTATTATTATTATTATTATCATTACTATTTTACTTTTGTGCTTGTTCTTGTTATCCTTGTTGTTCTTGTTAGTATTATCTGTTTATTTGTTGAGTTATTTATTTGCTTTATTTTTTTCTGTGAGTGTTACACAACTATACAGTATATATCCGGAATGAAGAATCATATCCTGTATACTTTTTCATTATTGTGCCTTGCAGTGTATACATTTTAGTTTCATGAGAGCCTAGAGTCCTTTAAAGACTGTCGCCGTGAAGAAAGTTATATGACCCATTTAAAAGAGAAAAGCAAAAAGAATATGAAAGAAAACAAAAGAAAGAAAGATAACACAGTCTTCGTAAATAATTGTCTTTGGCAATGCAGAACAGAATGGCTGATCTATTGACAGTCTTACGACGGAGAAACTAGGTCATCCTGCAAAGTTGCCAGCCATTCCGCTTGAATCTATTTTACCCTCGGGTTACAAACTCTGTAAATAACTCTCTCCTCTCTCTCTCTCTTCTCTCTCTCTCTCTCTCCTCTCTCTCTCTCTCTCTCTCCTCTTCTGTGTGTGTGTGTGTGTGTGTGTGTGTGTGTGTGTGTGGAGAGAAGAGAGAGAGAGAGAGAGAGAGAGAGAGAGAGAGAGAGAGAACACGCAAAACCAAACAAGCAAACAAACGAACAAACTGCAGGCTAACAGTTACTGCAGAATAGACACATGCCATCAACTCTGAACAATGTTAATCATATCACTACCAAGGGCCCACTTTAGGCAAAAAAACTTGAAAATTATTCTGAACGTAAACAAACAAACAAACAAACACACAAACAAAAATAACAAAAAAAAAACAAAAAAAACAAAAAAACGGATCTCACAGGCAGAAATGAAAACGGATAATAGTAAACGATGATTATTAAATGAATAACGAGCGCGCGCGCGCACCACACACACCCACACACACACACACACACACACACACACACCACACGCGCACACACACACACACACACACACACACACACACACACACGCACACGCACCACACCACACACACACACACACACACACACACACACACACACAGATAAATAAAGAGATGTAAAGATACGTAAATGGATAGATAGACAGATAGACGGATAGATAGATAGACGAATAGACGGATAGATAGCTAGAGAGATAGACGGATAGACGGATAGATAGACAGATAGATTCATACATACATACATACATACATACATACATACATACATACATACATACATACATACGTACGTACATACATACATACATAAATACATACATACATACATACATACATACATACATACATACATACATACATACATACAGGCAGACAGACAGACAGACATATGGACGTACGTTCATACGTATGTACATATGTATGCACGCACGCACGCACATACGTACGTACATACGTACATGCATCATACATACATACATACATACCTACATACATACATCCAATACATACATCCATCCATCCATCCATACATACATACATACATACATACTTACATACATTTATTCATCCATCCATACACACATATATAACATACATGCATACATAATTTATTATGTCCATGCATACATACATAACATACATACATACATACATAATACATACATACTATACATGCATACATATACCCATCGACATACATCACATACATACATGCATACATATACCCATCGACACATACATGCATATGTACGTACATACATCATACATTACATACATACAACATATCATATATACATACATTACATATATTTAATTATCATACATATATTATCGGCACTCCATATAATAGCATCCACACACTTTTCATAAAGAATTACTATTCATATAATATATCCTTGCCTCTCATCCATGAATCTTAGATACTGTCAATATCCTACCTACAAGAAAAATCCCGATACCATTCAACATACCATTCATTCCAAGAGTCCTTGACTCTAGAATATACCTGCAACCTAAAAGAACCATCACCACTCTTCAAAATTCCTTGCCATCACATTATGCTGCACCTCAAAAGGTACGGGCACTCCAAAGAATCTATGTACCCTCGTACAAAGAAGATATCCTTGCACCTCTTCAAGAAGATATCCTGGCACACTCTTCAGAGATGATATCCTGGCACACTCTTCAGAGATGATATCCTTGGACACTGTCAGAAAAGATATCCTGACACACTCTTTAGGAAGATATCCTTGCACACTCTTCAGAGAAGAAGAATCTTGGCACACTCTTCAGAGAGAAGATATCCTTGGCACACTCTTCAGAGAAGAAGATATCTTGGCACACTCTTCGAGAAGAAGATTTCCTCGGCACACTCTTCAGAGAAGGAGATATCCTTGGCACACTCTTCAGAGATGATATCCTTGGCACAGCTCTTCAGAGATGATATCCTTGGCACACTCTTCAGAAATGATATCCTTGGCACACTCTTCGAGAGAAGAAGATATCCTTGGCACACTCTTCAGAGAAAAGATATCCTTGGCACACTCTTCAGAGAAGAAGATATCCTTGGCACACTCTTCAGAGAAGAAGATATCCTTGGCACACTCTTCAGAGAAGATATCCTTGGCACACTCTTCAGAGAAGAAGATATCCTTGGCACACTCTTCAGAGAAGAAGATATCCTTGGCACATCTTCAAGAAAAGATCCTTGGCACCCTCTTCAGAGAAGATATCCTTGGCACACTCTTCAGAGAAGATATCCTTGGCACCCTCTTCAAGAAGATATCCTTGGCACCCTCTTCAGAGATGATATCTTGGCACCCTCTTCAGAGAAGATATCCTTGGCACCCTCTTCAGAGAAGATATCCTTGGCACCCTCTTCAGAGAAGATATCCTTGGCACACCTTCAGAGAAGAAATATCCTTGGCACACTCTTCAAAGAAGAAGATATCTTTGGCACCCTCTTCAGAGAAGAAGATATCCTTGGCACACTCTTCAGAGAAGAAGATATCCCTGGCACACCTCTTAAGAGAAGAAGATATCCTTGGCACACTCTTCAGAGAAGAAGATATCCTTGGCACACTCTTCAGAGAAGAAGATATCTTTGGCACACTCTTCAGAGAAGAAGATATCCTTGGCACACTCTTCAGAGAAGAAGATATCTTTGGCACACTCTTCAGAGAAGAAGATATCCTTGGCACACTTTTCAGAGATAATATCCTTGGCACACTCTTCAGAGAAGAAGGTATCCTTGGCACACTCTTCAGAGAAGATATCCTTGGCACACTCTTCAGAGAAGAAGATATCCCTGGCACCCACTTCAGAGAAGAAGATATCCTTGGCACATTCTTCAGAGAAGAAGATCTCCTTGGCACCCTCTTCAGAGAAGATATCCTTGGCACACTCTTCAGAGAAGATATCCGTGGCACCCTCTTCAGAGAAGATATCCTTGGCACACTCTTCAGAGATGATATGCTTGGCACCCTCTTCAGAGAAGACATCCTTGGCACCCTCTTCAGAGAAGATATCCTTGGCACACTCTTCAGAGAAGAAGATATCCTTGGCACACTCTTCAGAGATGATATCCTTGGTAAACTCTTTGGAGAAGATATCCTTGGCACACTCTTCAGAGAAGATATCCTTGGCACACTCTTTAGAGAAGATACCTTTGTCACACTCTTCAGAGAAGATACCTTGGCACACTCTTCAGAGAAGATATCCTTGGCACACTCTTTAAAGAAGATATCCTTGGCACAATCTTCAGAAAAGATATCCTTGGCACACTCGTCAGAAAAGATATCCTTGGCACACTCTTTAGGGAAGATATCCTTTGCACACTCTTCAGAGAAAAGAAGATCCTGCAACTGAGAAATATCCTTGCACCTCTCAAATCCTTCACCTCTTCAGAGAATTCTTGACCTCTTCAGAGAATATCCTGCACTCTGAGAAATCTTGCACACCTAGAGAAGATATCCTTGGCAACTCTTCAGAAGATTCCTGGCACACTCTCAGAGAAAGATATCCTTGGCACACTCTTCAGAGATGATTCCTTGGCACCTCTTCAGAGATGAATCCTTGCACCCTTCAGAAAGATATCCTTGCACACTCTTCAGAGAAGATATCCTTGCACACTCTTCGAGAAGAAGTATCCTTGCACACTCTTCAGAGAGATATCCTGCACACTCTTCAAGAAGAAGATATCCTTGCACACTCTTCAGAGAAGATATCCTTGGCACCTCTTCAGAGAGAGTATCCTGGCAACTCTTCAGAGAAGAAGATATCCTTGGCACACTTCAGAGAAGAAGATATCCTTGCACACTCTTCAGAGAAGATATCCTTGGCACACTCTTCAGAGAAGATATCCTTGGCACACTCTTCAAGAAGATATCCTTGGCACCCTCTTCAAGAAGATATCCTTGGCACACTCTTCAGAGAAGATATCCTTGGCACACTCTTCAGAGAAGATATCCTTGGCACACTTTAAAAGAAGATATCTGGCACACTCATCAGAGAAAATTCCTGGAACATCGTCAAAAAGATATCCTTGCACATTATTTAGGGAAGTTTCCTTGGCACACTCTTGAGAGAAGAAGATATCATTGGCACACTCTTCAGAGAAGAAGATATCCTTGCACACTCTTCAGAGAAGAAGATATCTTTGCACCCTCTTCAGAGAAGAAGATATCCTTGGCACACTCTTCAAGAAGAAGATATCCTTGGCACACTCTTCAGAGAAGAAGATATCCTTGGCACACTCTTCAGAGAAGAAGATATCCTTGACACCCTCTTCAGAGAAGAAGATATCCTTGGCACACTCTCAGAGAAGAAGATATCCTTGGCACACTCTTCAAAGAAGATATCCTTGGCACACTCTTCAAGAAGATATCCTTGGCACACTCTTCAGAGAAGATATCCTTGGCACCCTCTTCAGAGATGATATCCTTGGCACCCTCTTCAGAGAAGATATCCTTGGCACCCTCTTCAGAGAAGATATCCTTGGCACCCTCTTCAGAGAAGATATCCTTGCACACTCTTCAGAGAAGAAGATATCCTTGCATACTCTTCAGAGATGATTTCCTCGCACACTCTTCAGAGAAGAAGATATCCTTGGTACACTCTTCAGAGATGATATCCTTGGCACACTCTTCAGATATGATATCCTTGGCACACTCTTCAGAGATGATATCCTTGGCACACTCTTCAGAGAAGAAGATATCCTCGGCACACTCTTGAGAGATGATATCCTTGGCACACTCTTCAGTGAAGAAGATATCCTTGGCACACTCTTCAGTGAAGAAGATATCATTGGCACACTCTTCAGAGATGATATCCTTGGCACACTCTTCAGAGAAGAAGATGTCATTGGCTCACTCTTCAGAGAAGAAGATGTCCTTGGCACACTCTTCAGAGATGATATCCTTTGCACACTCTTCGGAGATGATATCCTTGGCACACTCTCAGTGAAAAAGATGTCCTTGGCACCCTCTTCAGAGATGGTATGCTTGGCACCCTCTTCAGAGATGATATTCTTGGCACACTCTTCAGAGATGATATCCTTGGCACACTCTTCAGAGAAGAAGATATCCTCGGCACACTCTTCAGTGAATATGATATCCTTGACACACTCTTCAGAGAAGAAGTTGTCCTTGGCACACTCTTCAGAGATGATATCCTTGGCACACTCTTCAGTGAAGAAGATATTCTTGGCACACTCTTCAGAGATGATATCCTTGGCACATTCTTCAGGGAAGAAGATGTCCTTGGCACACTCTTCAGAGATGATATCCTTGGCACACTTTTCAGAGATGATATCCTTAGCACACTCTTCAGAGTTGATATCCTTGGCACACTCTTCAGAGAAGAAGAC
>CM065731.1:19524636-19532136 GCA_033310375.1 Conus canariensis | reverse complement strand
TACTTCTCGTAAATGCACACTCACTGGCTCATGGTAGTAGCAATACATCGCCTTTAACGACTGACGAATGTGTGTATGTGATATGACCCAATGGGCAAGGATGAAATTCCCCCACGTAGATATATGATCTGGAAGTAATAGAGGTGTCTGGTAATGACGCCATTGAAACTGGCGAAAATACTCCGTCTTCATCTGATTAAGTGCTTCTTTCATGGAATCGGTGAGTTTACTCTCTCTCTCTCTCTCTCTCTCTCTCTCTCTCTCTCTCTCTCTCTCTCTCTCTCTCTCTCTCTCTCTCCTGCTTTGCTGCTGTATCCTCAATGCCTCATCCTCAACCCATACCTAACCTATCGTAGTGGTGTTATGCTGACGTCTCTCATTTCGTCTCCTCTTTATATAGCTACAGAGAGTTTTGTCCTCTTGCAACCTCAGCACCCTCATGAGACAAGCTACTAATCAGTGCTGCTTGTTCTAGCCCAACGTATGTAAACCACCAGAACAAAGATGCCTTTCTTGAGATCGTCATCCAAGGAACTAAACATTAGTAATGCTGCTGCTGCTGCTGCTGCTGCTACAATTTCTACTGATGATCATGGATTCTCTGTCCGACGGATGAGCAGGCATCTGCTGATGTGGGTCCTCATGTGGGAATGAAGACCAATTCTTGAGGCCCAAAGTCGTCCAAAGACGCTGCATGGAATGGAGTCCTGCAAGGATGGGCCCCGGTTTCTCCGATTTCTCTTTTACTGGATGGCGGCTGCTCTGTTGCGATCAAATTTCTTTGTGCCCTGGGTACACCGTTGCTTCCACTGTGTTGTCAAGGGCGACATCTCCCCAGGAAGCAACGTCGATGTTGCAGCTTCTGAAGCTGGCCTTTAGGGTGTCTTTGTGTCTCTAGAGATGACTTCCTTGGTCACGTTGTCCTTGCTTTAGTCAACCATACAGCAGCATCTTTGGAATTCTGCTGTCCTCCATACGGACAACGTGTCCTGTCCATAGGTCACACTTCTTCAGGACCTGTAGGTTGGACACTCAGTTTTGCCATTTGATGCTGCTGATCTTGTTCAAACATCGTTGATGGAGCTGTTCGAGTTGTTGGATGTCTGCTACTACTACTACTACTACTACTACTACTACTACTACTACTACTACTATAACTGCTATCATTATTATCATAGCTACTACTACTTCTACTTATCCTCCTCCTCCTCCTCCTCCTCCTCCTCTACTACTACTACTACTACTACTACTACTATTGTTATCATATTATTATAGCTACTACTACTACTACTGCTACTACTTCTAGTAGTAGTAGTAGTAGTACTACTACTACTACTACTACTACTACTACTACTACTACTACTACTACTACTTACTACTTCTATTACTACTAAATACATATATACATAAAAAGAGGGTACCATGATCTTCCTGTCCTTTAGCAAATGTGGCTATGACTGTCAAACGTTTGTCGCAAGTGACTCAACCTTCTGCTTTGTAATGTGATCTGTAATGGTGCAAGTATGTACAATATAGTGCTCTGAACTTTGTTTGTGTAAGCTTGAAACCATTTATGTTTCCTATCGCATAACTTTCTGTGAAGATTAAAAGATGTTCTCCTAAATTTATAAATGTATCATGTTCTATTATCCTTGTTGTAGTCTGTTATCTCTGAACTAAGTAAATTCAGATTTGATACTTGAGCACAGATGGAAAAACAAAGAACAAGAAAGTCTACAAGCCGAACAAGAAAACTAAAGCAGAAATGACGGCACAACCTTAAGGTTCATTTCTTTCTCGAACATCGTCAAGCAAATGGGAGACCACATGCATGCGTCGCGTTGAAAACATCGGGCCTGATGTTGTAGTTTTATGTCGTCTACAGCCAGAACCAGCTTGTCACCTAAGGCTACCGATGATGGAGCAGAATGCAAAAGAGATCTTAGGTTTTCTTTCTCACTTGACTTTGCCTCCACACCCTCTCTTCCTCCAGTCACCCCCCTCCCCTCTACCCAATCTGTGTGTGTGTGTGTGTGTGTGTGTGTGTGTGTGTGTGTGTGTGTGTGTGTGTGTGTGTGTTCATGCATGAATTTGTATTGTGTGTGTGTGTGTGTGTGTGTGTGTGTGTGTGTGAGAGAGAGAGAGAGAGAGAGAGAGGAGAGAGAGAGAGAGATGAGAACTGAATAAAGGAACACATTTCTATTCTGTGCAGTCAACGACCATATTGCTAGAGGCATGGTTATTTCCATGGACGTAGTATATGTGAAAAGCAATATTCTAGCATCCACTTTTCTTAATCTATGTCCCTTCATACGCTGCTCTCATTGTGACCTCAGTCCCGAATTCCATTCAACGTCCATGTCCGAGGTAAGTTCGTGTCTGTCTTTGATGTCGCTATACGTCAAGTGGTTGGCACTTCATGATAGTCGTGGAGTGGAGCAACTGCATTCGCTACGCAACTTTGCAATTACTATTGTGATAGCAAATGGTTTAGGAAACGTTGTACTGCATGTGTTGAATCAGAACAGGCACCACTAACTACCACTGCTGTTAAGCAGCAGTGCAGTGTTTTCTCTGGTGTGTTGTCTGGTGATGACGTAATATTGATGGCATCCTGCAGACACTAGCGGTGAGGCTGCAACACGATGAATCCAGATGAGGCTGTGCATAAGGTAGCTGAAGTGAGAGGGCATGGGCAACAACACAAAATTAGATGTAGTAATTTATTAGAAGGATGTGCGTGGATGGAGATTAAAGGCTCTCAGAGAGAGAGAGAGAGAGAGAGAGAGAGAGAGAGAGAGAGAGCCTGAGTTTTCACTTCAGTACAGGCTCGACTAGGTGATTTGTTTCACACCACAATCGGACTGCCAGGCAGTAAAAAGTCTCGACGACCTCACCACGAGTGGTCGTCTGACCCCTACCCATTACCTTACACGACAGAGCAAAGTGCTGCCGAGGTCGATAGTCAACAGCTCTGAAGACAGGACTAAGCGGGTTAAGGAGTCCTTCCCTCGTATGTGTACTCAAGTACTATAGGTGTCTGAAACCATTTCTGTGGGGACTTCAAAGGCCACTATTTGAAAATGTGTGTGTTTGCCCGCTTCACCTATTCCCAAGCTGAATGTGTCTCATACGGGCACTTTCTGGTTGCTTATTTGTCCTTGTAACCCTCCACACTTTCTTCTTCTTTTCTGTTCGCCTCTTTCTTTCTTTCTTTCCTTCTCTCTTTCTTTCTTTCTTTTCCTTCTTTCAGCCTTTTTTGTCATTCCATTCTTCCTTTTTTCATTTTTTTCATTTATCTTTTAGTTGAAACTAAAATGAGGCAGGGAACAGTAAACAATAAACGATAAACAAGTAGGGTAACTCTTGCTCTCATAAGGAAACCTAACACAGAGTAACTTTTTATTCCAGACTGGACAGCCTTTTAAACTTGAATAAAGTCAGACAAATACAAAGACGAACAATCTAATAGTGAGGGGGGGGGGGGGGGGGGGGGGGGGGGGGGGGGGGGGGGGGGGGGGGGGGGGGGGGGGGGGAGGGGGAACAAGCGCAGGCCAACAACCCCTCAGTCATCCCGGAAATTATTGTTCGTCTTTGTATTTGTCTGACTTTATTCAAGTTTAAAAGGCTGTGCCAGTCTTGAATAAAAGTTACTCTGTGTTAGGTTTTCTTATGGGAGCAAGAGTTACCCATTTATCTTTTAATTTAAAATTCTTTGTTTCTTCTTTCGTTCATATTTTACCATCTTTTCTTCCCTTGTTTTCGTTTTCTTTGATAATCACTTTCCTTTTTCTCTTACTTTTGTTTTAGAAAGTTCTCATTTCCTTCACTGTGTGGAGGAACTCTTGTTCATTTGAAAACATGACCCTCTAAAAGGTTATACATCCAGAGTTTATCATGCCAACGTGAAATGCATACCTAGCACACGTTAAAAAACACACGCTGTGAGAGTAACTTAATCCTGGCATGACTCCTGATGTAGAATAATCTAGCCTGACGATAAAAAAGTACAAAAATAAACAAATATACAGACAGTTCAGGCACTCTTCTTGAGGAGGGGTTTTGCAGAGATGGAGTAATACAAAGAGAACGCTGTATGTTTTGGTGCAAATGTGGTATTTTTAATGTGAAGTACAAACCAACATAGTCCACCATATTATAAGACATTGAAATGAAACAGCGCGATACGTTACAACATTATCCAAGACATTAAATTATAATACAATGTTGTTATATAAGAAGTAAAACTCCACCTCTTTCTATCTTTTTCGATTTTTGGTTCAGGTACAATCAGAAAATAGTGTGGTCTATATTTGTGGTTTAATTTCTACTTATTGTTGCGTCTAGTTACAAAACAAACGGCTCAAAATGGATAACTCTTCCCCTCTCCTCTCTCTCTCTCTCTCTCTCTCTCTCTCTCTCTCTCTCTCTCTCTCTCTCTCTCTCTCTCTCTCTCGCTCGCTCGCTCGCTCGCTAGCTTACTTGTTCGGCTGCCCACTCCAACGCTCGCTCGCTATTCCTTCAAAACACTTTGTCATAGCCATTCAAATTAGGCTGAATCTGAGGAGAGAGAGAGAGAGAGAGAGAGAGAGAGAGAGAGAGAGAGAGAGAGAGAGAGAGAGAGAGAGAGAGAGAGAGAGCTTAATTTCATCCAAGTCATTGACTTAGATCCTCCGTTTAAAGAAGTATTTTAGAGAACAATGCTTTAAGTTCAGAAAGTAATGTTGAGCAGGATCAACAAATAGGGAAACAGTGCCATTGGTTCATTTACTTTATCCCCCTTAATGACAGCAGTAATAGACCAGAAAGAAATCTTTCTCATTCACAAGTTTGATTGATGGTTGATGCATATTTTATCAACACGGACACATATCTTTCTCACTCTCGTTGTGGGTTTTCTTAAATATTGGTGCTTTGAAGCTCAGCGAATTGAGCCCAAACGACGCAATGAAAATAATGAAACTTTGAGTAGAACAGCGACAGGCAGTTCATATTCGAATTTACAGAATCTTTGTTACAGTTTAAAATGGATTGTGCAAGTAAGAAAGAAGACGACAGTATGAGGAACACCGATGAATTTTATTTCACAATCAAGTAATCAAGAAAACGATAACAGTCAAAAAATGCTAAAGGCAAAGAGACTTGTCTGGGAAAATCGTTCCTCAAACTTTTAAAGTGATCTAGCAGGAAAAATACATGGGAAAGTAGAAAGAAACTCGTGGAGAGCGTGGCAGCAGAGAATCCTCAGAAGAGAAGCCCCCTTCAAGCAAGTGTTTCGGCCCTTATCTCCTGACACTCTAGGGGGGTTGGGCCACACCCGGTTCATGACTCCGGATGTCCCTCTGCTGCCCCTTTTTTTCCCATCTTGGGACGAGCCATGGCTGGGATTCGAACCCATGACCCTCTGGACATGCTCACTTTCCACTTAATGACTCGCGCTTTAACCACTGAGCCACAGGGACACCTGATATTTGTAGGGAAATTAAGCCTTATGAAGTTCACTTTTGTTCCTCCTTGACCAGATCCAGCTTGAACACCTCTCTGCCGCTTCTGCCATTGCTTTCAGGGCTCTGGTTTTTTTCCTTCCCTGCAACTGAGAGCTGTTTCATGAGGCTGTATGCAGACGTTCCTACAAACCCCCTAGCTCCAATTTCTGCAGTGAGGACTTTGACCTGATAGCCTTCTCTCCTCAGGCTGTTTGCCAGATCAGCATACTTTTCAGTCTTGTAGATTTGAGCTGCCTCCATTCTGTTCTCATATGGCACCGTGAGCTCGATCATGATCAGCTGCTTGGTGGACTTAGAGTGGACTACTATGTCTGGTCTCATGCCACTCTTGCTGATGATCTCTGGGTGACTCTTCCATTCTGGGAGGTCTGCAGTGCACTCCCAGTCATCTGCCCCGTCCAGCAGACTCTGCCTGCATGTTTCGAGTGGCACTGTTGTTCTTGGCCATGATTTGCTGCCTCCTGCCGTGAAGAATGTTGCGGGTGCTTTTGGAGTCCTGATTTTCCCTTTTGTGGTGTTGGTACTAGCCCAGACTACTTGTACAATCTCTTTGAGCACTTGGTTGTGCCTCCATGTGTACCTTCCTTGAGCCAGGGCTACTTTACATGAGCTTAGGACATGCTCCACTGTTTGTTTTTCATGGCAGAGGGGGCATGCAGGATCGTCTGTTTTCCCCCACTTCACCAGGTTTGCATTTGAGGGCAGAAGGTCATATGCAGATCTGAGAATGAAGCTGATCCTGAGAGGGGCCATGCGCCAAATGTCATTCCAAGTGAGACTTCTTTGGAGTGCATTCTCCCACGTTGTCCATTGCCCTTGCTGGCTCTGCTGGACTGCTTTTTGGAGTCTTTTTTGGTCTTCTTCTTTTCTCATCTCCTGAATCATCATGTCTCTTTTGGCTTTTCCTTTGGCCTTTGACCACCATTTAGTTTTGGTCACCCCCAGTCCTTGTCTGTTGGTCTGTGTGTGTCCTGTTATTTCTCTGATCTTGAGACTTTCTTTTGCAGAATCCATCGCCTCTTGAACTTTCCATTTTCTGCCTGTCTTCAGCTGGGGCTTGATTGCTTCTACCACCTTGTCTCCTGAGTCCTCCAGCATGCTTTGAAGTCTGATCTTCCCTGCTTTGTATTCCTCCAGGATGGATTTCAGTGGTAGTTTCAGCTTTGCTTGGCGACAGTACAGCGCTATGTCAGTCAGACAGGGTGGGACACCAAGCCATTTCCTTGTGAACTTGTTGATTTTGGCTTCCATTGCCTCCACTATGCTGGTGCAGATGTCGTATATCATAAGAGGCCATAGGAGCTTTGGTATCAGCATGAACTGCAGACACCAGACCTTGTATTTGCCAGGGAGCCCACACTGGTCAATGGTCTTCAAGCCTTCCTCCGCCATCTGCTTGGTTTCTTTTGCTCTTTGTGTGTCTTTCAGCGTATCATCATACCATCTTCCAAGGCTCTTGACTGGTTCTTCTGTGACTGTTGGAATGGCCTGGTTGGCAACACTGAAGACCACAGATCCGGCCACTTTTCCTTTCCTCAGTGAGAGACTCCGTGATTTCTTTGGCTTGAACTTCATTCTGGATGAGGCAACTATGTCGTCCAGCCTCTCCAGCACATGACGTGTCTCGTCTTCTCTGGATGAAATCACTGTAGTGTCATCCATGAAGGCCTTGAGAGGAGGCATCTTGTATCCATCGCCAAGGTCTGTTTGTCTCGCGTTGTTTGTTGCTGCTTTCAAGATGAGTTCCATTGCCAGCACGAACAGTATTGGGGAAATTGCACAGCCCATTGCAATACCCACTTCCAAGTTGATCCAGTCTGTTGTGTACTCCTTGGTAGAGAACCGCATTGAGAAGCCATTGAAGTACTTCTTGAGCATGTCGCGGATGTTCTTTGGCACATGGTACATCTCAAGAGCCAACTGTATCATCTCATGGGGCACAGATCCATATGCGTTTGCCAGATCAAGCCACACTACGTCCAGGTCTCTCTTT
>CM065731.1:19511701-19514536 GCA_033310375.1 Conus canariensis | reverse complement strand
ACACACACACACACTCACACACACACAAATACACTTGCACAGACATGTATGCGCCTGTGCGCATCCAGATAAGCACACCCATATACATATGTAAGCATAGTGCGCATGGGGGTGAAAGAGAGAGAGAGAAAGAGAGAGAGAAAGGGAGAGAGGGAGAGAGAAAGAGGGTGAGATAGAAAGAAAGAGAGAGATGGAGAGAGAGAAGTGGAGAAGAGAGAGAGATAGTGTGAAAGAAAGGGAGAGAGGGAGAAAGAAGGAGAGAGAGAGAGGGGGGGGAGAGAGAAAGAGAGAGAGAAAAAAGGGCTATGGGAACGGGGTAAGGGATGGAGGAATGAAGGAGGGTACTAGGGGACAGGAATAGTTGGACGGGTGGCTGGGAGGGAAGGGGAAAGGGGGCGGTGGGAGGGAAAGGTGGTGGTGGAGGGGGTAAGGGAGAGAGAGAGAGAGAGAGAGAGAGAGAGAGAGAGGGGGGGGGGGGCAAAGAGAAGAACAAAGGGGTGCACCGAGGAAGTTAAAATGGTGAGAAATATTATACTTAATAAAAGGGGGGGGGGGGGGGGGGGAGGAGAAAAAAGAAAAAGGGTGAGGGCAAGAAATCAACTTGAGGAGGGGAGAAGAGGTTGGGGGGGGGGGGGGGGAGGGGATTCTAGGGTTTAGGGGTTAGGAAGATAAAGGTAATGAGCAAAAAGTAATGGAGATAGTAAGTAGTAGAGATGGAGGGGGGGGGGGGGAGGATTAGGTGGAATAAGAGCGGGGGAAGAAAAAACATGTGGTAGGAAAGGATGTGGACGTGGATGGTTTATAGACTGGGGTGGGGCAGAGAAGAAAATGGAAGGGGGATGTGGGGGCGGGGGTTGAGAGAGAAGAAAGACAACAGGGGGAGGGGGGGGGGCTATAGGGCGAGGTGGGTGGGGGGGGGAAGGGAGAACAGGGGGCGAGTGAGGGGGAGGGGGCCAAGGGGGTAGGGATGGGGCGAGTACAGCCTCCCACTTCTGGGGGCATGGGTAAGATACCCGTGTGTGACAGTAATGAGCACAGTAAGGTGGTGGACAGTAATGAGCACAGTAAGGTGGTGGACAGTAATGAGCACAGTAAGGTGGTGGACAGTAATGAGCACAGTAAGGTGATGGACAGCGAAGAGCACAGCAACCAATCAACATCAACACCTTTAGTATCCACCACAATAGTCTTAGCAGCACATGACATGTTTGTCCAGAACAGGAAGTTGCATAGGATTAGTCCAGTCTAATCCCAAACGTTCAGGCCGTCCGGGTAGTTTGTCTTCAGTTTGTGTCGCCAGTATTTTTCTCTATATTTACGTGTTGGTGCATTTGGTTGTCTAATTTGTTCTATGGCTGTGCAGATGAGGTCGGTCAGTGTGTGATTTTTGCTGTTGAAGTGTCTAGCTACGAGAGTGTTTTTGTTTGTTTTGATGTCTGAACGGTGATGATAGAATCTGTTTTGTAACGTTTTGCCTGTTTCCCCTACGTATTGTGTGTTTCTGCACCTAGGACAATCTATGAGGTATATGAATGAAAGAGAGAGAGAGAGAGAGAGAGAGAGAGAGAGAGAGAGAGAGAGACAGACAGACAGACAGACAGACAGACAGAGAGACAGACAGACAGAAGACAGAAGAGAGAGAGAGAAGAGAGAGAGAGAGAGAGAGAGAGAGAGAGAGAGAGCTCGTGTTAACGACGCCTTTGCTTTTAAACCGTGTGACCTCAGCTCTATTTTGATTCGTTGTTTGGGCTTCTAGAACTAATTAGGAAGGAAAATTGAGAGAAACGGATGGAAGTGTGTGTGTGTGTGTGTGTGTGTGTGTGTGTGTGTGTGTGTGTGTGTGTGTGTGTGTGCGTGCGTGCGTGCGTGCGTGCGTGCGTGCGTGCGTGCGTGCGTGCGTGTGTGTGTGTATGTGTGTGTGTGTGTACGTGCGCCACCGCGCACGCGCGCACGCGCGCCTGCAATTTCACAAAGCATTAGGTTAACGAGCGGTTTTATAACCTTTCAGGGCTCTTGCTATTTTCCTCTGGTTGGCAGGGATCGACTGTCTGGTTGCACGCCCACTGAAAATGTAATCGCCAATTGCTCATCATAAAAATGCTCTTGGATGTTCATGCACACATGAAAATTTGTTGCACGTCCTCCTTCTCTCTCTCTCCTCTCTCTCTCTCTCTCTCCTTCTCTCTCTCTCTCTCTCGCTCGCTCCTCTCTCTTCTCTCTCTCTCTCTCTCTCTTCTCTCTCCTCTCTCTCTCTCTCGCTCGCTCCCTCTCTCTCTCTTCTCTCTCTCTCTCTCTCTCTCTGTATATGTGTGCAATATGTGTTTATGTATGTCCCTCAGATCACTTTATTCTTATAAAACTGTGTGACGAAATGAGAAACACACTGCTATGGGTTCATTTCAGAATTTCCCTTTATAGGGTTTCTGAGAGGAAAATCAAATATAGGAAAACACCTTTCAGATATCGTTTGAGGATTTCTTGTAATGATTGCATTTTCATTTTGTTTTTATAACTTCTGGAAGTTGGTCACTTCTCATTGACTGTATCTGACATCTCACAAGGACCCAACGGATACTTTGTACACCAAAAAAGATAACTTGAAGCGAAAAGTACCCAAGTTGCCCCCATTCATCATTTCGTCCGTTAAGAAGTCTGGTTGTGCTCTCTTCCCTTGGGTACATAAAAGCAGGAGCACGAATCGAACGCAGTAATGCAAATCACGTCTGTCTTTTGGTTCGTTTCTGTCTTTGAACTGATTTTGTCAGACAAGGTAGAACCATGCCAGTTCAGATCGAAGGCGTTGGCAGTTTCCCGTTTCGGACATGTTGCATTCCA
>CM065731.1:19501701-19504201 GCA_033310375.1 Conus canariensis | reverse complement strand
TGGTGCTTTACATAGGGGCAATGAAGCTGGTTATCATTTGATGGTCGTCGTGTCGTGGTGCTTTACATAGGGGGAATGAAGCTGGTTATCATTTGATGGTCGTCGTGTCGTGGTGCTTTACATAGGGGCAATGAAGCTGGTTATCATTTAATGGTCGTCGTGGTGCATTACATAGGGGCAATTAAGCTGGTTATCATTTGATGGTCGTCGTGGCGCTTTACATAGGGGCAATGAAGCTGGTTATCATTTGATGGTCGTCGTATCGTGGCGCTTTACATAGGGGCAATTAAGCTGGTTATCATTTGATGGTCGTCGTGGTGCTTTACATAGGGGCAATGAAGCTGGTTATCATTTGATGGTCGTCATGGTGCTTTACATAGGGGCAATGAAGCTGGTTATCATTTGACGGTCGTCATGGTGCTTTACATAGGGGCAATGAAGCTGGTTATCATTTGATGGTCGTCATGGCGCTTTACATAGGGGCAATGAAGCTGGTTACGCCACTAAGCAATTGCTATTGCTTTAGCAAAGGGTAAAAAACAAAACAAAAAAAACCAACATTGTTTGTCTTACATCTGTTGAATCGGATCAGATACCAACAGTGCAGTATTTCCGCTGGCGACAACACAATAATGATAATAATGATGATGATGATGATGATAATAATAATAATAATGATAATAATAATAATAATAATAATAATAATAATAATAATAATAATATGATGATGATGATAATGATTATATTAAATAAAGTTAATGATAATAACAATAATAGTTGTGATAGTAGTAATGGTGGTGGTGATGATGAAGATGATGATGATGATGAGATGATGATGATGATGATGATGATGATGATGATAGATGATGATGGTAACATCCAGCAAATGCTGGCGCTGAGCCTGCAATAGGATGAACTACACATGGCCGGGCATAAGGAAACTGAAATGAGAAGGCGTAGAAAACAACGTAAAAATAGATACAGCAATTCATTGGAAGGAACTCTTTGGATAGAGATTAAAGGCTGAGAGAGAGAGAGAGAGAGAGAGAGAGAGAGAGAGAGAGAGAGAGAGAGAGAGAGAGAGAGAGAGAGAGAGAGAGAGAGAGAGGTGATCAAAGCCTTGACATTTTTTCCGGATGCAGCATATGGTCCCTTAGGAAACATGTTAAAGATTTCAATATGAAAAACCGTTCTTTGGCAAGACTGTTAATTACGCTTGGCTGGTTTGCGTGGTATTGTTGTTGGGATTCTTCTACGTCAATCTCTCAGTGACTACATCTTTTTGTATGCTGCTTCCATGGTAACAGCAATCACAGGATGAAGTCACAATAGAGTGGGTAATTGAATCGTTAACGTTCGCCTGAAGCCAACGCAATAAAATGCAATCGACAGCAACCAATAGAACAAGCCTGAGCGGACCACAATTCCAAAGAATTGTGTAAAACCGTTTTGGCAGGCACTCAAACGCACCATGGACACATGATTGTTCATTTAAATATGACGGGGGGGGGGGGGGACGTTTGTATTTGGAAACATCGTCTTTTTATATTATTTTAGTAGGTTTCATTCATTGGAGATGGGAGGAAGGGATATTGTGCGGGAGGTGGGGGATGATGCGGATAGGAATGGTTTAATGGAACTCACCAATTGTTTGCATGTATACATGTATGTCAGTATGTACGTACATACGCGCCCACGCACGGCGCACGCATGTATGTCTGTATGTAGATATGTATGCATGCATGTATGTATGTATGTATGTATGATGTATGTGTGTATATATGTATTCACATATATCTGTATGTAATATGTGTGCAGATATGCGCGCACACGCGCGCGCGCGCGCGCGCGCGCGCGCGCGCGCGTGTGTGTGTGTGTGTGTGTATGTGTGTGGTGTGTGTGTGTGTGTGTGTGTGTGTGTGTGTGTGTGTGTGTGTGTTGTGTGGTGTTCGTGTGTTTGTGTGTGTGTGTTGTGTGGTGTTCGTGTGTGTGTGTGTGTGTGTGTGTGTGTGTGTGTGTGTGTGTGTGTGTGTGTGTGTGTGTGTGTGTGTGTGCCAGACAGTGTTGTCATTCTCATTATCTCTGATATTTCCAAACACAGGGCTCCTGTTTCAGGCATTTTGTTATGGTTCAAAACTTAGAGAGGAGACGTTTGAGCTTTTAAAACAGAATTGCATGCTCCGCCAAGTGTGGTATTTTAGAGAAGATCGGTTTGCACGTAGTTTTCTTCATATTTTGTGCTAGGCTTGTACAATTTTCTGGCAGTAGACAGACTTGACTGCCGTGTGGAATTCATAACTGTTGAAATTTAGTTGTAATGCAGTCTAAAATGTTTCTACATTACTGTTGAATTCAGTAGGCCCATGGCTCAATCAATACTTAACCAATGTGCTAATGAATCACTGATGTTTCGAAGAAGACAGAAATTCGTCTTAGTCATCGCAATGTTGATTGCAGTTACGACTTGATCGAATCCCACCGTCCCAGTGCAGTGTTCAGC
>CM065731.1:19479201-19496701 GCA_033310375.1 Conus canariensis | reverse complement strand
CGGGGCCTGTTCAGATGGAATGTGCTAGCAAAGATTTCTACTTGTGCCTGCAATTGTTTACAATTTCTACTTTTGTGTTCAGAGTTGCTAAGTGTGGTTTGCATAATATTAACCATTTTTCTGTGGAGCATAGATTGCATCTTTTTGAGATATTGTTGTATGGTGTTGCTCTTTTTATGATTTTCCATGATAATAATGATTTCTTATATAGCGCTTAATCAAACGAATTTCTCTAAGCGCTTTACAAAGTCATACTACATTCACCCTTTCTCATATACAATAATACACCTTACACCCAACTACAAATACTATTACTACAATAACTAACAAATCCTAATCCTACCAATGTGACATTCACTTATTCTTCAAATATCACTACAAAAACTCAATCCTATAACGTTCAATCATACAACAAATACATATAATAGAGAACATACACATACGCTACATTTGAAAAGGCCCAGACGGCTGTGAGTTAGGTTGTACCCCCCCCCCCCCCCTCTCCCCACAGCATTGACTAATTATGAGAAAATAGATGGGTTTTAAGTTTAGACTTGAAAGAAGAGATAGAATCTGAATGTCTGAGACAGTCTGGCAGTCTGTTCCACGTCGCTGGAGCTTGAAAAGAGAAAGATCTTTCACCAGTAGTAGTCCTGAAGCGAGTCATTCGCAGAAGGCGGTCGTCAGCACAGGAGCGTAGTTGTCGAGAGGGGGTGTAGATTTTAAGGAGATCTGAGAGATAAGAAGGTCCATTTTCAAAGAGAGCAGAGAAAGTGAGAGTTGAGATTTTGTACGAGATACGGTTTGAGACAGATAGCCAGTGAAGAGAGTGGAGGAGAGGCGAAATGTGAGCATGTTTTCTTGCTCTACAGACGACTCGGGCTGATATGTTGTAGTCTATTTTTTTATCTTTGAGTCTCCAAATGTATTTACTCAGCTCTGTTTGATTTTTGTATTTTTCATTTTTGAATGACTGTTTGTGGTTTGCGTATCTGGTTTTGAAAGTGTTTTCAGTAATCCCTATATATGTTTCTTTTTCATTTTCTGATGTTACCGTAGCTTGGTATACAATGTTGCTGTGAAGACATTTATTGCTTAGGGGGCACTGTTCTTTTTTAGTGCAGTTGCAAGATGTCCTTTCGGCACCCTTCTCTTTTATGTTGCTTTTCATTTTGTTAGATGAGTCAATATGTTTTTGAGGTTGGGCATACATGAGTATGATAGTTTAATGGTGTTTTTGTTGAATATTTTGGACAGTTTGTGTTCTTTTGGGAATGATGTTGCCAAGATTT
Organism: Conus canariensis; assembly: GCA_033310375.1. NCBI lineage: Eukaryota > Metazoa > Mollusca > Gastropoda > Neogastropoda > Conidae > Conus > Conus canariensis. The sequence continues at coordinate 19,495,409 of CM065731.1, read as the reverse complement.
TAAAGAATTCTTTTCCTACATTTGTTTTTACTTGTCCATCGTATGGTGGGTTGTACCATATGATCTTTCTTTTCCTATTTTTCTTATTTCTGTTTGTGCTGTTGTCTGGACTGTGTTGTAGCTTGTAATTGTAACCACTTTTTTTAATGTTCTGAATTCTGCCAAGAACATAATTGAAATACATAGAGAAAAAAGATGATTTTATTGTAAAAGTCTATTAAAAACACACAATCTTAAAAATCACAATTAGAATGCAACTCACCTAAGAAAGTTTAGTTGGAATTACCCTAGTACATTGAATCATATAGACACCGTTAATGACCATGTGTAAAAACCATGACCTGTAAAACTCAACGACATACCATCATATGTAAACATCAAAAGCATACCATCCCAACCATACTTAAATTATCATAAATAACAACTTTTACCCCAATGGTTTTTTAAAACGGCAAGTATGAAGGCCTTTTCCAACACTTAATCATGCAACCCATGAAATACGCATTTATTTTTTAAGATTAGAACACATCCAGAAATACTACAAGAAAGCATTACCCAAAAAAAGGTGTGTTACAATAATCCAAACATAACAAATAAGTCAGACAAACCCCAACGAACACAAAGAAGAAAAAATAGGAAACAGAAAGACTCCAACTGTACAACATACAAAAAACCCAACGCATACAGTCTACGAAACACAAAGAAAACCAATTATATAGAAAAAATACCATTATAACAAAACTATCAACTGTCAGCAGAAACATTCAATGATCAGCACAAATATAGAACATACAAAAAGTGGTTCAACAAAAAATACATCCAACAACAACAACAAATAAGAAAATAGTAAAAAGTCATATGTACAACCACATACATGACAAGTAAAAACAAAGTAGGAAAGAATCTTTAAACTTGCAACATCATTCCCAAAACAAAACTGTCCAAAATTTCAACAAAAACATTAAACTATCATAATGATGAACTCAAAAATGATTGACATCTAACAAAATGAAAAGCACATAAGAGAATGCGAAGACACCAACTGCATAAAAAAATGCCCCTAAGCAATAAATGTCTTCACAGCAACATTGTATACCAAGCTACGGTAACATCAGAAAATGAAAAAGAAACATATATAGGGATTACTGAAAACACTTTCAAAACCAGATACGCAAACCACAAACAGTCATTCAAAAATGAAAAATACAAAAATCAAACAGATCTGAGTAAATACATTTGGAGACTCAAAGATAAAAAAATAGACTACAACATATCATGGAAAATCATAAAAAGTGCAACACCATACAACAATATCTCAAAAAGATGCAATCTATGCTCCACAGAAAAATGGTCAATATTATGCAAACCACACTTAGCAACTCTGAACACAAAAGTAGAAATTGTAAACAATTGCAGGCACAAGTGAAATCTTTGCTAGCACATTCCATCTGAACAGGCCCCAATAAGAACCACAGGCCGCACGTGCAGCAAAGGAGATCCGCCTGCACACACAGAGTTGAAATCAAGTCCCGCACGCCATAAAAGATCGTTGGCGTGCCCCAAAAGACATCCTGAAGATAGCAACGCTAGAAACAAGCTTGTAGATTTTAATACTTCATTTTTAAAAATATTTTTTAACAAATATATATATATATATATATATACATCACTGATTGAAAAGACAAGACACAAACCAAACGAAGCACAGTGCTATAACGCTTTGCTGCTGGTTGATGATAGTAGCAATGCTTTGCCTTTAACGACTGACGAAAGTGTACGTGCAATGCAGTGTCTTCAGGATTGAAATGACCCAATGGACAAGAACAAGTTCTCCGCACGTTGATATATGATCTGGAGGTAATAGAGGTGTCTGGCATTGATGCTATTGAGACCAGAGAAAATGTGCTGTTTTCCTCTGATTGAGATTTTCTTTCAGGGAATGGAAACTTTGCGGGCTCTTTCTTCTTCGTCGTCGTCTTCTTCTTCTTCTTCTTCTTCTTCTTCTTCTTCTTCTTCTTCTTCTTCTCTCCCATGCCTGCCCCTAACCATTCCCCATCCCCTACCCTTCGCCGTTGTGCTATTCCGACGTGTTCTTATTCTGTCACTCCCTTACAGTGCCAGAGCTCACTAGGGGAGACTGCGCTGTTGTCAGGTACCTTCTTCATTGGTGTATATTCTGATCTAAAAGAAGGAAAGAGATGTGCAGGAAACCACGTTAGTAGTTTTTTTTTATTGTTGCCCAAGGAACTAAAATAAATAAACAGCTAAACAAACAAATGAATGAAAACAGACAGATAAAGAAATAAATAAAAGTAAATAAAAAGGTAAATACATAAATAGATGAATAAATACAAGGACACCACAGTGTGTTTAAAAGGGTTCCTAAAGTTCAAATGTTTCGTCTTATGACCAAACCATTCAGTTTGTAATTTTGCCGTTAGTGTTCATAGAGTACTGTACGCATATTCATCATTTGGTGTTGGTTAATTATGTACTTTTTTTTGGTTTGTTTCATATTGCGTATCATCTTGCAAGATAAAAGAAAGTAAATAAAAAGGATTATCTTGGATGAATACGCAGGGTGTGCAGAGCCACATAATTTGAGCCGTGTGTGTGTGTGTGTGTGTGTGTGTGTGTGTGTGTGTGTGTGTGTGTGTGTGTGTGTGGAGGGGGGAGATGCATTGCGCGCGGGCACACACACACACACACACGTGTGTGTGTGTGTGTGTGTGTGTGTGTGTGTGTGTGTGTGTGTGTGTGTGTGTGTGTGTGTGTGTCTGCGTGTTTGTATGTCTGTACGTGTATTTGTGTGTGCGTGTGTGTGCCCGCGCGCGCGCGTGCATCCAAACATACGCGCACGTGTGTGTGTGTGTGTGTGTGTGTGTGTGTGTGTGTGTGTGTGTGTGTGTGTGTGTGTTTGTATGTCTGTATGTGTATTTGTGCGTATGGATGTTTTGTTTGTCTCTCTGTCTGATCGTTCATTCGTCCGCTTGTTCGCTTGTTTGTTTGTTTCTATTGTTTTTTTTAAATAGTGAATGTAGTCATAGCACATACAGTAGATGAATTCCACGAAGCCATCGTGTAGTCGACCAAAAATAAAACAAGCGGACAAAAAGCACAGTTGGGTTTAAGAAAAGAAAAGGTAGTTGAGGATGACATAAACAAGAGCATCAATTGTTCTATTTTGACTCAAGGGTGATGCGGGATGGATCGGACGAGGGGCGTGGAAGGTGAAGGGGGCGGAGGGTGGGGAGAGGATAGCGGCAGGCAGTGGACTGGAAAGTGGAGGGAAAGGCTGCTGTAGTGACTCTTAGTCTCCCCCAGAAGTGGCCAGTGCATGTGCTCTGCTATTCATATCATGAAAGTGTTGAAAGGAATTTTTCCTCGTGAGTATTGCGTTTTGGCCCTGACATTTTCATCATCTCGCGTTGACTAACATAAATGACAATTATTTATTTTCGAAATCTAATATGTGCTGTTAAATTTTCCTTAATTCCTTCACGAAGGTAGGTTTATGTCGTGTGTGTGGTTTAGCAGAAATGAATAGTCCTGTTTAATAATATTTCAAGTGACTTCATCTGCTTGTAAAATGACTTATGAAAAGTTCATTGTTTGCAATATTTTGGCAGATATATTTATGTGTGGCATTGTATTTAGTCACTACTATGCAGATTTTTCCCCCACGTGTGCTTGGTAAAAACTTGTGCTTAATACTCTATTAATTGATACTAGCTTCATATTTTTTTTCTGAATATTTACATGAAACTTTTTCCAACATCATTTTTATCAATATATAGCAGGGTAGAACTAGAATCAACATTTAGTATCCAACCAAATTTGTTATGCCTGCAGTTGTAATTGCAAAGAAACTGCAGTTGTGAAGGCCCACACACACACACACAGACACACACAGACACACAGACACACAGACACACACACACACACACACACACACACACACACACACACCGTGCGAAAATGGGGTCAGGCAGGTTTGCAAAAAGGTTTCCATTGACTTTGAGTTCAGACTGTACAAAAACGACAGACATCTTGCGGCAGTTTACTCTGTGGACATAAACCTGCCGGAAACTGTACCCGAGGCAATCGAACCAACATCGTGGCCGGACTAACGTCGTCAGTAATGGCAACGGATAGACAGTGTTCGTAACGAGAACTTCGCGGATGGATTTTGCTCTCTCTCTCTCTCTCTCTCTCTCTCTCTCTCTCTCTCTCTCTTTTCTCGAAAGAGAGAGAGAGAGGTGGGGTGGATGGATGGAGTGAGAGACAGGCAGACAGACAGAAAGAGACCGACAGACAGACAGGCAGGCAGACAGAGACAGACAGACAGAGAGAGAGAGAGAGAGAGGAGAGAGAGAGAGAGAGAGATGGAGGATGGATGGATGGATGGATGGATGGGTGGATGGAAAGACAGACAGACAGACAAAGAGACAGACACAGACAGAAAGACAAACTGACCGACCGACAGACAGACACACAGACAGAGATTGTGTGGAAGAAGAAGAAGAAGAGTAACAACAAGCACTAACAACACTTAACAACAACAACATCGACGACAACAACAACAAATCGACAACAATAGCAATATCAACAGCAGCTACAACAACAGCAACAACAACACCAGGAGCAGTAATTACTACAACACTAATTACAACAACACTAATTGCAACAACGACGACGAAGACAACACCACCAATATGAAAATTCCTTTCCCCGCCACGTCCTCATTCGGTAACAGTGCAAGTTTTTTCGTGTGCCTCCTCCATTCTCATGGCTACAGTGTCTCACCGCCAAAGCCCCATCTGCCTGCTGTGAAGGATGCTGCTGGTGGCCACGGGAGATCCTAGTCAGTCCCATCTGGGGAGGCAGAACGAGCCGAGGCAGAACAGATGTCACACAGCATCAAGATGGAACGTTGAAAGTGCCAGACAGAAGAAGCATAGGAAGGGCGCAGCAAGGATGGATGAGAGAGGGAGGATTGCAGGGGAGTGGGGGAGAGGTGGAGGTTGAGGCAGAAAAAAGTAACAGGGAGGAAGGGAAAGTTTCAGCGGAAAGAGAGAAGAAGAAAGAAAGAAATGAAGGGTATTAGCTGTGGTAGCACCAGGGGCAACAACAAGGTATTGGCTGTGGTAGCACCAGGGGCAACAACAGGGTATTAGCTGTGGTAGCACCAGGGGCAACAACAGGGTATCAGCTGTGGTAGCACCAGGGGCAACAGCAGGGTATTAGCTGTGGTAGAACCAGGGGCAACAACAGGGTATTAGCTGTGGTAGCACCAGGGGCAGCAAGGTGTTAGCTGTGGTAGCAACAGGGGCAACAGCAGGGTATTAGCTGTGGTAGCACCAGGGGCAACAAGATATTAGCTGTGGTAGCACCAGGGGCAACAGCAGGGTATTAGCTGTGGTAGCACCAGGGCCAACAACAGCAGAAAGTGGAGCGGTAGCACCAGTCGTAATGATGGTTGTGATGTCTGATGTGGTAGTAGTAGCAAAAGCAGTATGAGAAAGAAGAAGAAGAAGAAGAAGAAGAAGAAGAAGGAGGAGGAGGAGGAGGAGGAGGAGAAGGAGGAGAGAGCAGGAGGAAATCGACAACAACAGAAATAACATTGAGTAATCCTCTCCAAGGTTCTCCACATTCACCAATGATAAAGTCACCCTCCACAGTTCCTTACCACCGGCTATACGGCTGTCTGTTTTGAAGGATGCTAGTAATGACCTACAAAGACAGCAGAGACTTCAATACAGGAGGAAAGAGGACGTGCTAGAAGAGATCCAGAAGGGCAGCGAATCGGCACACTGAAAATGATAGAGAGAAAAAGCAAAAAAGCAAAGGCGTGGAAGAGCAGGGACGGAGGGGAGCGGCGAAGCATGAGAGGAGGGCGAGGGGAAAGAAAGCGGGACAGATATGAGAGAGAGAGAGAGAGAGAGAGAGAGAGAGAGAGAGAGAGAGAGAGAGAGAGAGAGAGAGAGAAACAGAGACTGAGACAGAAGAAGAAGAAGAAGAAGATGATGATGATGATGATGATGATGATGATGTGATGATGATGATGATGATGATGATGATGAAACACGGTACACGAACACCGCAGTCACGTGCCTTCCCATCCAACGCAATATCCTGGCGATTTAGTTCACAACACATGAACCAGCTCTGCGCTTGATCGCCGGAGCTTGTAGACACACCCATCTGCCGTGACCGATTCCCGAGACAAGAAGGCTCCAGTACCTCATATAGCATTAGCAAGTGAAGGTTTGTGACAGGAGAGAAAGACAGTGCCAAAACTGTTACTGCAACAATAGTTCTTTTATGACAACAACAACTGCTGGGACAACGTCAATGACACACTTTTCCATATCATTACCACCAGACTCACGATCACAATGACGACTGTGACAAAGACAATGACTTCTTCATCACCATCATCACCACAACCACCAATACCACAATCACCACCACTACCTAAACCAAAAACGTCAATACACTAGAAAAGCTATGACAGAAATTAGAAATGAGGCATGACCAAAAAATGATCATATTTCTCAAACGTCTGTGGTCCTAGGAAAAACGAATTCTTCCTTTCTTTCTGCGTACGTATGCTGATACTCCTGCGGACACTCCCTATATAGACAGGCAAGGATTAATCCCATCTATCCAACAAAGGGAGTGGAGTTTTGTGTGTATGACCGTTTTCCATCCCGCCATTAAGGCAGCCATACTCCATCTTCGGGGAAGGTGCATGCTATGTGTAACGTGTCATCCATACCAACGGCCAAACTGGCTTTCTCTTCCGAAAGCTGGTGATGGGATTTTACATGTTTGCGAGATGCTATGCTTTCGTTCACACACGGAACCTCGGTTTATGGTCTAATTCGAAGGACTGGATGGGAAATGGAGTCAGAACCAATGTTAACTCCGAAGATTCAAACCCGCAATCCCAGGATCACCATAGTTAGAGTCCGGCGCTCTACTACTGAGCAATTCCGGCCCCTGGTAAAGAATATAAAACTGACCAGCCGCCGTGGCGAAGTGGTCAGCGTCGCGGACTCCCGGCTGGGAGGTCGTGGGTTCGAATCCCATCAGAAGTCATGTGGGTTTTTCTGCCCCGACCGGCTCCTACCCAGAGTTGAGTTGCTGCGGACTCAGTTGGGAAGACTGGGACCACACAGTCGAGTTTCATCCACTTAATGGATGCGTTTCTGAGAGTGTTGCTCAAATTTCCTGACCAACACTGCAGGTGCCTGTATCTCTCGGGCCTGGTTGACGCCGGGATATATTATGAAAGGAAGCGTAGAGTACAGCCCTGTCATGTAGTCTCAGACCGAAATGGAAATCCGTAGCATCATCTTAATCATCCTCATTCTCATCGATCAGCATAAAAAAAAATGTCTCAGATTCTGTGGCCCTTCATGCCCTGCTCTCATGGTGACCTCAATTTCGGCGTCCTCTCCACGTCTGTGGCCTTGGTTTGGTTCCGTCGGGGTCACCGGTATCGGCGAGTCCATGGGAGCTGTCGTTGGACGGACGTGGTGGCGCCCTCCGGAGGGAGAGCTCACTCACGCCGGCTCCGCGACTAAGCAATTATTGTCGTCAGTAGGGGGCTTAGTAGGTGGTGTCCTGCGTATGTTAGATCAGAACAGGCGCCACTGAACACCACCGAAGTGACTCGGCAGCAGTGCAGTGTCTCCTCCGGTGGGTTGCCTCTTGACGACTTGACATAGACTGCTCCCTGTGGATTGCCGGCGCCGGGGCTGCGGCGGGGCCGACCGGGCTGTGGCTGTGGACGGGGTGTCGGAATGAGCGGCGTGGGTGCACTGCCTCTGAGGTGACCCAGAGGTTGGGACAGCAAAAAAAAAAAAAAAAAGGAAAAAAGAAAAAAAAAAAAAAAGAATATAAAACTGGTGCAGTCCGGCTAGAAAGGCACTCAGGATAAAACAGCTCTCCGTCAAGGTCGAACAGACTGCATCCGTTCTTTAATCCGGATCTCCACCACGGATCAGCGCAAACATCTTATGGATTAATTCTTGAACCACGTTGCTTTTTTTTAATGTTTATTCAACGTTTCTTAGACTTGTGAGGGTGTAGGTGGCGGGGTAGGGTTGCCTGCGTGAGAGAGAGAGAGAGAGAGAGAGAGAGAGAGAGAGAGAGAGAGAGAGAGAGAGAGAGAGAGAGAGAGAGAGGCTTCAGAAACGTTTTTATTGACAATGGCCTACATAGCCCTTATGTCAAGGGGGTATACATGAATATTTGCAGCGCCGAAAAAACAAAGTTTATGACGCAAAGAAGCATAAATTGCAACGGATTACGTAAATGTTAATGATAAGACTCGAAGCCATGTAGAAGAAAAAGAAAATAATGTCGTGCTTTTTCGTCACTCAAAATGAATATATAACCTTTTTAAGTCACAACATGATCATAAACACAAGTGCTTCACCCAGGCACATATATTCACTGTTATAAATCTTTCCTGCACTGTCACATCTATCATCACCGTCCGCTTCATCATTAGCTATACTAGTGCAAAAACAAAACCTTTTCTTAATAAGGTCATCAAGCTTGCGGAATACATAAAAACAAACAACTCAAACATTAGAAGTTCTTACCGAGCATTTCTTTTTCCTAACATTAGATGCCTCTGCAACATACTTAGCCAGTACAGTTATTATCACATTATTGTCAGAGGACAACAAACTATATAGGTTGTGATTTTCTGTCGCAGTAACATTGAAAAGTTGAGACTTCTGTCTGATATCGTTATAAGCTGCACAATAGAATATAAAGTGACCTTCATTTTCTCTCCTACTTTCTGTACACATTACACACAAATCATCTACAGTGCCTTCTTTTGTTTGCATTTAGTCCAAGTGTCCTACTTCTAAATCTAGCAAGCATATCCCTGTGCCATTTGTTGGTAACTACAGTCAGAAATTTTGCAGGCTGTAAGATACTTTTAAACGAGTGGAACCAAGGATACTTCATATCATCTTCCATCTTTGAATGCCAATTTTGTTTATAACATGAGATGAGACGGTCTTTAAATTCCAACATAAATATCATTTCATCGCCAACGCCCTGACTGAGCAATACTACACCAAATCCGTTTACTGTCAAGACCCACTTTACAGTAGCAACCCAGTTGTGCTTTCCTAACTCAAACTGCCATGGTAACATATCGTATGCTTATCTACATAATCTGCTTGTAGGTAGTTGGGTAAGTTTTAACCAAAATTTAACACATTCCACGAAAGTTCGAATGTAAAGAGGATATCTTCCAGAATCACTATTTGCCATTGTATTTGATAAATGCAATGGAATATTTAGAATCCGTTTAATCGCAAAAGTATGTACCTTTTCCATCTGCAGATTTTCTTCAAGCCCCGATATTTCTGCTGCATATGTTAACATTGGTTCTATTTGTGTATCAAATAACTTCCAAAATAAAGAGGGATCAATTGCATTTATTTTGTTCATTGCTCTTAGAATTTCTATTACTCCTTTTTTCCCTTTCCTATACGTTTCAGACCATCCGGAATGTGAACTTAACCTCGTTGTAAAGATCATTCAGAGGTATTTGTATGCATTGGTTACATTTATCTCAGCATTAGAGTAATACCATTTTTCTCTCTGAGGCAAGTAACCACCCATGCGAAAAATTATGATATTTGTCTTATCTGATTTAACAGTTAATTGCAATCTACCTGCATCACACTTCAATACATCAAGCTCATTCTGTAAACCAACAGCAGTGCTTGAAACTAAAATGACATTGTCAGCAAATAGCAACATAAGCAGTTCAACAGCTCCAGGGATCATCTGTAGACCATGTCTACCTTTTCTGGACATTTCAAGTGCTAATTCATTTATAAAAAATGCAAACAGCTGTGAACTCAAAAGGCAGCCTTGTTTTATGCCACGCTGACATGAAAATACATCAGAATAAACACTTCTTCACGCACGCAAGCAATGACCTATTCGTATATCCCACAAAGCGCCATGTACAATTTCCCATCGACACCAGTTTTTCTCAGGACATGCCATAACATATTTCTGTTTATAGTGTCAAACGCCTTTTTAAAGTCAACATAGGTGACATTTAGTTTAGCTTTCTTCATGAGAAACTTTTGTACTAAGGCATACAGAGTAAAAACATGGTCTATAGTGCTGTATCCTGCTTGAAAAAGCAGCTTTTTCTTCAACTATTTTCCCCTCTCTCTACGGAGAGAGAGAGAGAGAGAGAGAGAGAGAGAGAGAGAGAGAGAGAGACAGACAGACAGACAGACAGACAGACAGACAGACAGAGACAGAGACAGAGAGAGAGTGCGTGCGTGCGTGCATGCGTGTGTGTGTGTGTGTGTGTGTGTGTGTGTGTGTGTGTGTGTGTGTGTGTGTGTGTGTGTGTGTGTGTGAGTAAGTGTGTGTATGTGCGTGTGTGTGTGCGTGTGTGTGTTGGGAGGTGCGCTTGCGTGGGTGCATGCATGCGTATGTGTATGCGTGTGTGCATGTGTGTGCGCGCACACTGATCTTGTCGACAGACAGATAAGAAAAACTGCAACGAAAGCAGAAACTTCTTGACGGGAGTAATGCACTCTGAGATTCCTGTTGTCTCTCTAGGCCTGGGTTACGACAAGAGCTTTTATCGCATATTGAGGTGGGTTTTTTTTTTTTTTTTTTTTTTTTGTTGTTGTTTTTTTTTGTTCGTTTGTTTGTTTGAAATTCGCTTTTTCATTTGTGACTGCTGTTTGCATTTTAAGTCTCGGGTGTGCCAGATGACACCAAACACTCCAGAAATTGAAATTGTCCGAACATCTTTCAGCTTTTTGTTTCTGTGCTTGTTTGTTAGTTTATTTGAATGTAAGCATGTTGGCACTCGTAAACCCAACAGTAACTGCATTTCCGCTTTTTATTCCTGTTCATGTTTTTGTTGTTGTTGTTGTTGTTTTCCTCGTTGTCTTTCATTCATTGAAAGGTTCTGTATATGCCTTTATCAATGCTTATCTAGACATGATGGTAGTGTTATCGAAAGATTCTTTTGTGTAATATATCTTGTGTTTAAGGATACTATTGAATCGAACCTTGTTTACATGTGTGGGAACACAGTTTAAACATTTATATTTATGCTAGTTTTAGATACTTCAATTTCTACGATGTTGTAAGATACTTAAATGCCTAAGCAATGATCTCTCTCTCTCTCTCTCTCTCTCTCTCTCTCTCTCTCTGTCTCTCTCTCTTCTCTCTCTCTCTCCTGTGCGTGTGTGTGTGTGTGTGTGTGTGTGTGTGTGTGTGTGTGTGTGTGTGTGTGTGTTGTGTGTGTGTCTGTCTCTCCTTCTCTGATAATTAGTTAATCCATTATTTGGATGTGTTCACGCACTACCTTTGCTGCCGCCACAATCTATTTTGCTTCATAAAATTCTGGAATGATCCACTTGACTTTGTACCATACCATAAGAGTTTTCTCTGCTTGATAGTTGAAGATAGTTCGTCAAGTCGTCGTGTGGATGTGATGGTCATTTGCTGCACGTTGTCAGTCAAGCCACCTGTAGTCTGCGAAAACAACGCAAAGGCTTCAGCTGAAGTATTTCATATCCATTGCCTTGGTGCTGCTGTCAGCGTCTACAATTTGCATGCGTATAGTAAGTGGACTCGGCCACAGCAGGCATGATCTGATTTTGGTGTTTGACTTTGCTGATCTTTCTGTCGACCAAATTCGCTTTGGATTTGCCATAGCCATTAGCGTGGGAGCATTGGTGTGAGTGATTGGATCTCTGGTTAGAAATAATAACCGACCGTCTCTCCTATATTTACTCTTCCACCACTTCAACATCTCCTCTTTTCCCAGTCCCCTAAATCCTTAAACTCGGCTACTGTCTCCAGTCTTTTTGTAACGTTGTGGAAGGGGCATTTAAGTTGTTTTGTCATCATTCATGGTTTGTATGTGTCCTTGACTGATTTCCAGATCGTCTTCTTCTTCTTCTTCTTCTTCTTCTTCTTCTTCTTCTTCTTCTTCTTCTTCTTCTTCTTCTCCCCCCCCTCTCTCTCTCTCTCTCTCTCTCTCTCTCTCTCTCTCTCTCTCTGTCTCTCCCTCCCCCCGACCTCTCTCTTGAAATCTACACTTCTCGAAATGGTTTTAGATTTTTTCCTGTTTCAATCGGTAATTTAACTCCATTGCTAACAACTATTTTTGTTATGAATTATTACACCTGAATTATTACACCTCTCTTCACTAGGGGCCTGGCCTATTATATGAGTAAATCATATGAACCTATCCCCCCCCTCTCTCTCTCTCTCTCTCAATTTGTGTGTGTGTGTGTGTGTGTGTGTGTGCGCGCGCGCGCGCGCGCGTGCGTGTGTGTGTTTGTGTGCGTGTGAGTGTATGCGTGTGTGTGTGTGTGTGTGTGTGTGTGTGTGTGTGTGTGTGTGTGTGTGTGTGTGTGTGTGTGGTATCAACCTATCAGTCAATCTATCTATCTAATTGTATGAACAGAGAGAGAGAGAGAGAGAGAGAGAGAGAGAGAGAGAGAGAGAGAGAGAGAGAGAGAGAGAGAGAGAGAGAGAGAGAGCACTAATGCCGCATAATGCCCGTTTTAATAAAACGCAATGATATCCTGTTCACCTCATATGAAGCTACCCGGACCATGATCGGAGGATTATTTGGATCAAATCGTCTGCCTTGACCGACTTTTGGGATCGCTTGGCACACGTACCTCACACTTAGAGAGAGAGAGAGAGAGAGAGAGAGAGAGAGAGAGAGAGAGAGAGAGAGAGACTTCACACTCAACGAGTGAAGAGAGAGAGAGAGAGAGAGAGAGAGAGAGAGAGAGAGAGAGAGAGACTTCACACTCAACGAGTGAAGAGAGAGAGAGAGAGAGAGAGAGAGAGAGAGAGAGAGAGAGAGAGAGAGAGAGAGAGGGCACATGGGTGTGGGTGGGATGGGGTGGGGTGGGAGAGAAATGGCCGAGATTCAAGCAAGAAGAAAAAAACAAAAGAAAAAAGTATACGCAAACAGAACAAGAACAAGAGAACAAGAAGAACAAGAACAAGAAGAACAAGAACAAGAAGAACAAGAACAAGAAAAAAGAACAAGAAGAACAAGAACTAGAACAAGAATAATAACAAGAAGCACCAGAACTAGAGCACGAAAAACAAGAACAAGAAGACCAACGAGAACGAACACATTTTGAAGGTTATCGAGAACCAGCAGAAAGAGAAAGAAATAAAATAAAAACAAGAAGACCACCGCCACCACTGCTACCACCACAATCCACCCCCACCATCTCCACCACCACCACCATACAACAGCATCAACAACAACGATTACGACGACGACTTAACAACAACAACAACAACAACACCAGGAGAGGGTGCGAAGAGGGGGAAGGAACACGTAAGGGAAACGAAACAAAAATAAACAAAGAACAATGTAGGCCTGGTTAAGAGTGAGGATAAACCAAGCAACAAAACAAATAGAAATGTATAACAGCGATGAATTTGGAGGGGGCGACGTCATATTCCTTCAGTTCAACCCAAATGTATCCTGACAGTTCCCATTCATCATCACCACCACCACCATCACCACCACCACTTCCCCAGCCCGGTCTGAACCTCTTCCGTATAAGCAGTAAGTGCAAACACACGTTTTTTTGTTTTTTTTTTCTGTCCGATGCATGAAGTGTACCGAGAGACCCCTAGGCCTACCCCCTTACACACACACACACACACACACACACACACACACACACACACACACACACACACCACACGCGCACGCACGTACGCACGCACGCACGCACACACACGCACACACGCACACACACACACACACACACACACACACACACACACACACACACACACACACGTCCTCCGACAGAGAATGAACAGAAACAGTCCACAATCGGAGAGATGCTAATGATCACTGAGCTCGTGATGGGCATAGTGCCGTGGCCTCCCCTGGAAAAGATAAGAGGAATGGGTATGTATGGGACGGCGCTAGAGTGGAGGGAAGGGTTGAAAGGAAATAATAGAAGGAAGGGAGGCTACTGGGTTGCGGACGTAGCGCAAGTACAAAAAATCTGAATCGTAGCTCTAGAACAGGACACATGAAGGGCAAACGGAACAGGAGGAAAAGGAATGGACAGTAGAACAATCACATTGACGACAACGATTACAACATAGACGACAACCACTATAACAAATTTGAAAAATGAAGTTGAAAAAAAAAGAACAAAATCACAACTACCTGATGAAAATAATGTAGAAACAGCAAGCCACAACGACAAAACTCTAGCATCATCAACGTCAACAGCACCAGTACCAACACGGTGCTAGAGCTGTCATAACAATGAATAACCATCACCACAGCTTTTTTTTTTTAATACAACACCGTCAAGAACGACAACTAAGAAACCAACAATTACATACAATTACCATCACGACAACGACAATATCAAAGACAATAACACCTACCACCATCACCATCAGCTTCACCACTACTATGCTTCACCACTATTACCATGATCACCTACAACACGATTATAAGCTTGCAAGGTTCTTCCAAAACGCAGAAAAGCAGTCAGTATATCCCCACACACTCAGTGCCTCTGGGGAAAAAAAAACTGCAAGTGAGGCCATCTAATTAGAAGGGCACCGAGAGAGCGAAGATCTACGTCAAAGTCGAACGGATTCTATATCGGTCATCTGACCCGTATATGAACCATCAGGTTAAACAGGTTCATGTTTGGGTCTCATTCTTCTTTTTTTCACAAATCCTTCATTAAAATCAGTTTGATAGATTTCCGTTTATCTTGTTGACAAACAGAAAGAAAAAAATTCAGCCCAGGTGAACATATTATAAATTCGCAGACGATGGTTATGAACTCTTTTCTTCCTTTATTTATTTATTTATTTGATTATTATAAAAATGTATTTTCTAAATATATTTCTGTATCATGCTTTCAATACCTTAACCTTCACTATCGTTGTTAGCAGTATCATTCAGTAATACTATTGCTAGTATTGATACTACCACTGGCATTGACATCACCATCGCCTTCGCCTCTGGGACTGTTGCCACGGCAACCCTGCTGTTTAAGAATCCTCTAACCCACTCTCTTTTCTCCCATACCCATACTTATTGACACCAAGACTGGTAGTAATCTTGTCCCTTTTTTTCCCCTCAATATTTTGACCATTATTAGTATTCCTATCAGTAATATTATTATCTTCATTACGACTTTGACTCGCTCACGATTTCCCTTCCAACAGCCTCGTTCTCATTCAACGCCTTCTTCCTTGCGCTGAACCCTGTGAAGTGATCTGAAGCGATCAAAGCTAAGTGAATTTTCGTTGTTTTATTCGTTTATGTCTCACCCGAAGAAGACCTAAGAGGTCGAAACGCGTTGTGTTTCGTCTTGTGACTCGTTTGTCCACGTTCTCTGGGCGGTTCGCTAACATTTATTTAAGATTTCTTTTCTTCCTGTCATTTAGCCCTAACCTCAGCATTGTTCGTAATTTGTGTGAAACAGTTTCTGAGTTTGGCTTAATGATGCTGACCTTTCTCTTCCCAGGTATTATTTAGTGTTGCCAAAGGCATTGGTGTTAGAGCATTGACGTCAGAACTTGGACTCCTAGGCAGAACTAATTGGATTCTCCCCATCTTGCCCCCCCCCCACCTCCCTCGGGCACCTCGCCCACTATTCCTCCTCCCCCACCGCGTTAAAATAATTGAACTTGATTACTGCTTCCAGATTCTGGTTTTTGGGTGCTGAGGCCTCTCAGATTGCTTAGCATCAGAGGCCAGTATCTGTTTCCTGGGCCGAGTCCTATAGCTGAATTCTGCAACGTAGAGATGGTCAGGTAGCTTCATCAGCTGTGCATACAAGCCAGTCAATATCATGGACAAATCGAAGATTTGTATTGGTTTAGCCTTCGATGCGCATGTTACCATCATGTTCTCCAAGTGCGTATGTCGTAGAGAACATGCTGAACATGAAAAACGAGAGAAAGCAGACTTGTCATACATTAGCATTTGAACGAAAACATCTTATTCCTTTTCATCAGCACGACGCCTATGCTACACAATATCTCGGCAGTGCTTTTTGGTTTCAAGCCCTGCTCCTGTCTGCCAGTGTGAGCCGGCAAATGTCTGCTTAAACCGTCGTATTTGGTAAGCCAGGAGGACAGTAACAGCCGAGTAG
>CM065731.1:19474201-19476701 GCA_033310375.1 Conus canariensis | reverse complement strand
GAGAGAGATTCTAAAGTCTGACGTTTCCGTCTTCCTCTACTTCATGATAACCGTCGTTATTATCATCATCATCATCACATCATCATCATCATCATCATCATCATCATCATCACCATCATCATCATCATTATCATCATCATCATTATCATCATTATAGTCATCATCTTTTTTTCATAATCTTTTCGTTTCTTCTTCAATGTCTCCAGGCTTTGTGCCACATATGTAAAGAACGTGAGTTTGTGTCGCCACCTGGTTCCATTTGTCCGTGTTTGCACACGTGAAAAACAAGAATATGAACACAAACCATTTTGTCGCCATTCCAAAAGCAAAGGCTTTGTGGTACGCAGGTTTTGTAATCTAAGAATCCAGTTATATTGATTCCAACACCGTTACATTTGGCAACGCAATACTGATGGCATCAACAACATGGTGTGCATTGGATTCTGATCTTCAATTTTGAACAGACAAACACAAAGGGGGGGGGGGGGGAGGGGGGGGCTATCAATAAATATAAACTCCGGCGGTTAATCTTTTGGGTTTCTAATGGTAAATGAAAAATGTATTTATAAAATCCTCACAATCAAATCATTATGTTGATGATCAACTAATGTACAGTTATTTTCTAAATGTAGCTCGTCCTTTACTGCAAGGCGAGCCGAGTGCAGTCTCTCACCTTTGTGTCAGCATCTGCATAACGACAGCGGTGAATTCAGAGTTCACAGGCGCAAATTTGCAGTCTAGGTCATGGTCGTATGCAACGTGTAAACGGGTTGCTCTATATATGCATTCTGACTGTATGCACTGGCAACTGCGGCACATAGTTGGGGTCTAAACGTGCCTCGTTTTCTTTTCTTTTTTTTTCCCAAAAGTTAGGACAGTGCGCTTCCAGTGTTCCAGTCCAATCTTTCTTAGTGTTCCCTGATTTTCCCAGGAATAGCCTATGCCTATCATCGATAAGTCTCGTTGTGTAAAGTGTGTCATTTGTTTCTTAATGATCATCGATTTGCTGTCGATATGATATTAGATCTAACGCCAATATGTGTATAACCAAAACAGTATTTTATATTATCATATCACTTTGAAAAAGATGTTAAACTTTCCCAAGCCACCTAGATTTATTATCATAGCTTTACAATGGAATCCTAGTTTTTTTGCCAGCAGAATCTCACATGCGCTGTTTGATGTGGAATTAAGCTTGCAAGACCGAGTTGGAACTTTGTTTTGAAACATGTTTTCGTTGATTTGGTCAGTAGATGGGAGCCATATCTTAGCACCATGGATTAGGGAAGGAGAGCCTAGTCCCGTAAACAGGTGAATTGCTTATGCGCGAACCTTTTGGCCACAGACGATTTTCCTCAGGGAATGTACAGCTTAACTGACCTGTCTTGCCAACTGTTCTTGGATTTTTGTGTATATTCTCTTCTGTGCAATGTCACATCACTGTGAATGAACATAAATGACTTCATAGTCACTATGAAAATATTTACAATTATTTACATTTTTCACCACGTTTTCACCACTGTACACGAAAATTGTTACTTTTACGTCTGTCTTAGTGAATGTGATATCTTTATTTGTCGGTGTTGTTTTTCATGTTCCGATATGAACAGTATTTGTATAACTGGTTCAATTTTGCTGATACCTCTGCTTTAACATTGACAAGATACGCATCCAGATTTTCTGGTCATAGAAGACTCGGGCCTTATACTATGATCTAGTATGGAACTGCTCGGGCAATCATGGGGTCTGAGATATCCAACAGCGTCATTTACGAGTAGGTTAAACAAGATTGGGGAGAGAATACTACTTTGGAAGACGTGTTTCTGTATCAGATTTCTTTTTTTCAGATAGACAAGAATGAGCTCCCGTACAATGCGGCCATTATGCACATGTCATACATGATCTGGATGCACTTCCTGTTCTGTGTCATTCCGTGTCTCATTGAATGCCCTGCTGAAATCTACCAAACAGCAGTAAAGTCTTACAAAATTGGCAGGACAAGCGGAGTGTCTGTCTGAGACCTCTTTATGAACCTTGCTTGCTGCTGTTTGATTCGTGGTAAATAATATTCACTTATTTTGTTCTACTGCCAAACACCTTTTCCAAGTGAGCTGTTCAAAGTCAGTCCTTTATAATTTAAAGGATTGGTTTCGCCATATAACACGTAAACGGAAACCCAAAACTCCAGGGTTTTTTTCTTCCAAAATTTAAAACCAAAGCTTAACATTCCCCCCTCTCCTTCCACAAGAAGAGCAATTTCAGGTAACGTTGCTTTTAGCATTCCATTTTTTGTTTCCATGTCCACCTGTCTGCTTTATTTTCCACTGCGTTCTTCGTTTTTGACACTTGGTAATCTTATTCCAGATGTACGGTGTCACTTAACGCTCTGAGCTTCGTTGATATTTCATGTCCTGCTTGTTTTCGGTTCTCTGAGATGTTTCGTCTCTATCCGACATTCGCTTTAAGGTTATGGACCCATTTATATGCACTCAGATTGATT
>CM065731.1:19461701-19469201 GCA_033310375.1 Conus canariensis | reverse complement strand
ACACACCACACGCACACGCACGCACGCACGCACGCACACAGACACAGAGAGAGAGAAGAGAGAGAGAGAGAGAGAGAGAGAGAGAGAGAGAGAACGAACTAACGAACGAAATGATTTATTGCTATAAAGCAGTACAGCTTCCTTAGCAATATGGCGCGATGAACAATAGCACACACACACACACACACACACACACACACAACACACACACACACACACAAAATTAATCATGCCGCGCGGTAAGCCCGACATGGAAACCATGGCAAACAATGTTCATTCTCCTCACTAGGCTGGTATATGTCCCATAGGAACTCGTCCGTCATGCAAGTCTCGTGAACACAGGCTGTCATCCCAGGTAGAACTAGATCAGGCCGTGCAGCGTCTCCATCTCCCGTGCTGCACGTGCTTGGATCTCGGCGTGTTGTTTGCTGTCAACAGGTTTCCCTCTTCGAAAACTTGCAAGTTTTGCACGTTCTTCTGTCAGCATGTTTCTGTTGTACAGACACTCACTCAAACACTCGCTGAAAAAAGGGGAAAAAAAGGAGAGAAAAAAGGAAAAAAAGAGAAAAAAGGGAAGGAAGGGAAATAAACAACAACAACAAAAGTAAAACCGTGAATCCAAATGTAAAAATAGCTGCAAAGCGAACCGACATCCACCCTCTCTCTCTCTCTCTCTCTCTCTCTCTCTCTCTCTCTCTCTCTCTTTAAGGTTTGATCTTTCCTAATGTGTGTGCCGTTATGTTTGTCTATGTATATGTGTGGGTGAATATCAGTGTATGTGTACATGCGTATGGATACATACATTTTGATGTAATGTGATGTGTTTTAATATCAAATGATGTATTGATATAATTACCCATTGTGCATATATATGTATTCGTGTATGTTTGTATGTATGCATGTAAATTGTTATGTAATTTCATTCAAAGTGATTAAAAAATGTTTATTAAAAAAAAAAAAAAAAAAACACTCATTGTCACCAGACACAGCTGTGCAAGAAAATTCGAGGACAAGATCGTCCGATTCACACATCAGCACATCAGTATCCGTGGATCGCTGCACGTCACTTTCCTAAAGGATGTGTTTCTATCCTTGTCCCTCAGTCGTCTTTGCACAGACCTGTCTGTGAGGGCAGCGACATAGCTTTTCACTACACTGGTACTGAAGCCACCAACAGAAGTATCGATCATTGGCTCGATGTCCGCGCCAGGCTGCTGAATAATAGCAGTGTCACAGTTCATCGTGCCGAACGTTTCGCTGGTTTCGTGCACGTGGAACACATCAGACGGTGCTTCGTCCTCGTCTTGCTCGTTGTCATTCTGGTTATGTCGTGTTGTCAAAACGTGCTCCTGTGTACTTGACGTTTCCGACGGTATGTCAGGTAAGAATGGCGCATCCAGTGGGCGCAGCATGTCAAAGTCACAGTCATGCTTGCACTTGCCTGTTTCTGCTGCTGCTGTTTGGCCCTCTCCTGGTCTCGTCTAATCTGACTGGGTGGTTTTCTTCTATAATATTGCACCCGTGTGTTGCGATTCAGGACAGGATCCGCCACATTTGCTGACAGTGGCGGCTGGCAGGCTTGAGGCGTAAACAACCACCGTGCTGTCTGCTTCTCCCGCCACTTTCCAACTGGTCACCGTATTGTCCGTCAGCAGGGCACTTAGGGTCTTCTCCACAGTCGCTGGCAGTCCAGTAACTGGCATGTTGACGATGAAATTAGTATATTTGCTACAGCTTTTTCAGTCTGCGCCCTGTTACTTCGTTCTACGTCACATGACCCCAGAGAGAGAGAGAGAGAGAGAGAGAGAGAGAGAGAGAGAGAGAGAGAGAGTAACCCACAGGTTTCAGACAGTGCTGAACTTGTAACGTTGGTGATCTTTGCCCCAGACCTCACACAGTCTATCTCATCAAGTACGAGTGTACCGTGGGTACTTTCTGAGTCTGTTAGTACTAGCTCCACCCTCACCCAAAGCCCACACCCCCTGCATCCTCTATACCCCCCCTCCAGGCCCCCCCCCCCCTCCTCTTCCATGCTGAAGGAGCTTCACTCCTTCCACACCGTTACTGGACATTCTCACTCAGAGACTTCAGTTCCACATCCTCCCTGTACCCCCCCCCCCCCCACCAACGCAATAAAGAGAGGGGTGGGGGGTCCGGGTAGGGGGGTGGGTAGGGGTGGGGTGGGTAAAGAAATGGCACGGGGAAGAGGAAGTGAGGCGTGTGGGGTGGAGGAGGGCACGAGTGTCTGCTGAACTAGGTCCTCAATTCTTGAATGCAAAGGCTTTGTTTCCACTAACCTACTTTCAGCAGACCCGATACTCACAGTTCTGTTTTCTCTGACTGATAAATCGCATCTTAGGCCAAAGGAGCTACTGCTCAGAATCAGCAACAGCAAGTGTCTACGTTTTGTGAGTTCGTTAATTCCATTTTTTTGTTTTTTTACTTAAAGAAGGCAACACAGATCATTTCTTAAAGAATGAAGCAAACATGTCTCTTTTGAACAAGGCAGCTTAGATGAGTTTTGTGTTTGTTTGTTTCTTTTTCTTCCTTTTTGTTTCAATGTTTGTTCAAAGACAGGGAAACATTTATGACGCCTTTTTAAGACCCGCTTTCGATATTCCAGCGATTATAATTCATTATCGGATCGGCTACAATCCAATATTTAAAAGTACTTTTTGTTGTTGTTGTGCGTAAAGATGTTTCCATGCGGCTTTAATACGCCTTCTTTGGTTCATCATACATATTATACTCGTACATTCTTACCTAGACATATTGTCAGCAGTTATTATTTCAATGTATCATCCATTTACATCTGTTCTTCAGCTCAGTAGAAGACACGTTGAAAGGTCAGATATAATGCAAGGTTTTCATGGCAATTTTCCCCCGACTTTTCTGAGGCTGCGCTGAAGATTTTACTTTTAAAAGAAAAATAATAATAATAGGGTTTGGAAAATGTCGACGTTACCGTGTTAGACCGTCTTTGAGACTGATGACATCAAATGAAAGACAATTGATGAGGAATAAAAATACACACGTAAGCGCACAAACAGATGTTTAAAAGTGAGGTACCTCTGTGTGTTGTGTGTGTGTGTGTGTGTGTGTGGTGTGTGTGTGTGGTGTGTGTGTGTGTCTGTGCGCGCGCGCGCGCAGGAGTGTGGCGTTGACTGCACGCGCGCATGGTGTGTGTTGTGTGTGTGTGTGTGTGGTGTGTGGTGTGTGTGTGTGTGTGTGTGTGTGTGTGCGTGTGTGTGTGTGTGTGTCGTCGCGCGAAGCGTGTGTGTGTGTGTGTGTGTGTGTGTGTGTGTGGTGTGTGTGTGTGTGCGCAGCGCATGTCGCGTGCTTGTCGTGTGTGTGTGTGTGTGTGTTGTGTGTTGTGTGTGTGTGTTGTGTGTGTGGGGCGGTGTTGGTGGTTGCGTGTGTGTGTTGTGTGTGTGTGTGTGTGTGTGTGTGTGTGTGTGTGTGTGTGTGTGTGTGTGATGGGGAGAGATGAAAAAGAGACAGATAGAACGAGAAAGCAAACAGAAACAGAAACAGAGAAAAAGAGAGGGAGGGAGCAGAAGAGTCCTATGATTGCAAGGGGGCATTGTGAGGGCGTGTATGTGGGAGAG
Organism: Conus canariensis; assembly: GCA_033310375.1. Lineage (NCBI taxonomy): Eukaryota > Metazoa > Mollusca > Gastropoda > Neogastropoda > Conidae > Conus > Conus canariensis. Next base: position 19,465,593 of record CM065731.1, on the reverse strand, counting down.
GAATAGAAAATCATATGAAAATAGGCCATGTAATTATATTGTCCGCATGTATATGTGTTTCGGCACGCATATACTTGGATGTGGCGGCAGTGGTGTTTTGGATATGTACATGTTTTAGTTCACGACTATGTAGATGGGCTGTGAATATACAGGTGGTGGGAGGGGGAAATGGTCGAATGCGTAGATGTGGAGAGAAGTAGGAAGGGGCGAAGCAAAGGAGAAGGAGAGGACGGGGAAAGGAAAGAACGGCTGAGAACTGGACTGATTCAAACTGAAAATTCAGTATTTGAGTCCATCAGGCATTGTTGCCAAGACGTGAGATGATCGTTGACTCCATGAACTTACTTTCTTCCTGGAGCTGAGGAGCGATTTTTACCAGACAGCAGTGACGGAGACATGAGTTTGGCCGAGGCATAACCATTGAAATGGATCCCCACTAGCGTTTGGATGAGACAACTGGAAGTCCCTGAGGTGTTCTACGAAGCGTTTGTTGACGATTCGATGTCTCCTCTACCTACAGTTTTCAGCAGCGGCTGCGTCTCTGTGAGTACATCAACTTGGTGGACTGGCACGTGAAACGGGACTGGACTTTGAATTTTTCTTTTGGGCCAGTGATGCTGTGGATGTTGTCTACGAAGGAGCTGAATTCACATCCCAAATGACTGCATGGGTAGTTTCCGTCTGGGGAGTTGGTGTTTAGACTGAACGTAGTTCGTACGAGGTGATCGGGAAGGTTTTTGTCTTTCTTGAAGGCGATGAGGACAGGTATAGGGAAAAACTGATTTAAGGTTTGGGTCAGATTGTACGATTTTGAAATGGTGTAAGAGGATATTATTTGACAGGGATATTTTGAGTGTGGTAGATCAGGTTCAAGGAAATACTGTCTTTGTTGTCTGCACTAAGTTAGACATCAAGGCTTCCGACCGGGAGACAAAGTTTGCTCGAACAGGAGCCTCTTGAACAATGGGTATGATAATCATGTGTCTCGAAAAAGGACGCCCAGCGCCTTTACCTCAAAGTCATAGTCACTATTGCAATGGCGTCGAATATGTATGTACTGGGAGAAGAGAATGGTCTCCCTTACAGCGCATGGCTGGCTGGATGAGCACAATAGGTAATAATAACAATCCATTGTCTTGTAAAAACAGAATTCGTCAGGTATTGAGAGTCATACTAGATGGGCAGTTGGATATCCAAAAACGAAACAGAAGTATCCAAAGTGAAGAGCAGCGAGGAAATTGGAAACGAATGCTACGAACTGTAGAAGGTCAGATTTTGAACTGGGTGTGACTCCTACACAGTCGGCGAAACAGAATAAGTTAAACATGATTACAAGTTCTGCAAGACGGACTGTGGTGGTGATATCAATATTCAGAGGACACTTTTGGAGGAAGTGACAGCTCCAAGTCCGTCATTGTGAGATACATTATTATTTTTTTTAAATCACATCCATTGTGAAAAGGAAACGATCAGGTCTGTCAAAAGAGCTGAAGTGGTCGAAATGTTAAAAGCATTCTAATATATATCACAATGTTTCCTTCTTTCCGTTACACACACACACACACACACACACACACACACACACACACACACACACACACCCTTCAAAAATTATTCTGTACGTTCACGTATATATTCATACACGTCACAATCAATTTTTCATTTGATGTAATTGGTTTGGAAGACGGTCTACGAGCGAAACGACGGTAATCTTAGTGCCGTTATTTCTACGTAAAATCTTTATTACATCCTCAAAGCAAGTTCTTATTTGCCAACGGTAAAGGTTACTGCCGACTGACTCTCTCTCTCTCTCTCTCTCTCTCTCTCTCTCCCTCACTCTCTCTTCCACACACACACACACACACACACACACACACACACACACACACACACAACACGAGCGAGTACACATACATGCACGCACGCACGCACGCACGCAAACGCGCTCTCCCGCCCGCATGCACGCACACACACACACACACACACACACACACACACAGCACACGCACACACACACCACACACACACATAAGAAAGGAACAGAAGAAAAATCAATCTCAGAGCACCTTAAGTATGCTAGAAAGTCTAATAGAATCATGTTTGAGACGTATTGATTTTTTTTGTCCCTCATAGCAAATAGATTTTTTAAAATACAAAAATGTATATATTTTAGAATAGTTAAAAAAATGATAACCTACACTAAAGATCGCAGACATTCAAAATCTAAACAGTTACGGGGAAGGATGCTATACTTTCAGAGCAGTCACTGGGACCAAAATGACTTTCTGTTAGGCTGATTAATAATACCGGCTTCGGGAAATATTGAACCGTGCTTTCCTTTACATCTATCAAGAAGTTTCCAACGGACGAAGACACAATGATCTTGGTGTCAGCCTCTGGCTGTGTGCATGTATCTGTAAAGGCGCATGCATACTTCTTTTTTCTTTTAGTCTGTGTGTGGTGCTTGCGGTATGGTTGTATCAGTATGTGTGCTTGATTGGGATCGGGGGGGGGGGGGGGGGGATCCGTGTCAGGTGTCCCCTCACCAACGCAAACGGGCGTTTATGCGCGCGCGCGCACGAGCACACACACACACACACACACACACACACACACACACACACACACACACACACACACACACTTGTGTGTGTGGAGAGAGAGAGAGAGAGTGAGAGAAAGAGAGATAGAGAGAGAGAGAGAGAGAGAGAGAGAGAGAGAGAGGCTGTGAGGATGGGGAGGGAGTAAAAGAAGGAGGGAGGAGAGCACCGAGGCAGTAAGGACATTAGGTGTTGGGAACTAAGCGTTGCGCTCCTTTGACAAAGTATTAAATCTTATGTGCATCAACTATAATGTCAGCAGACAAAGGAAAAACACGAAAACAGGACGTCGATCTTAACCTCCTTTCCGGCCACTTTCAATTCAGACAATAAACCCGTGTGCTGTTAAAATAAAATAAAATAAAATAAACAAAAGAAAAGAAAGAAGAAAAAAAAAACCCATCTCATCCAAGATCAAGTAACAACCCGTGGTTGGAGACACTTTAGTGACGGAGAGATTAAAGGTTTCCCACAGATAGGCCGGAAACAATGGCTTTGACAGCCAGTCCAGTCCAAGATCTGCTGAAGCGGCGTGATGGCGAGCACTCTGTGAGTAATGGCAGTGTAGCAGGACCATTAACCGCAGCATCGCTCCTTTACACCGCAATAGTCGATAGGAAGGGTCGGGGCTTTATTTCGGTTAATGACCGGTGTTGTTTAAAACGTAAAATGAATAAATCGCATGGACGCACGCATGCAAGCACGCACGCCCACGCACGCGCGCACATGCACACACACACACACACACACACACACACACACACACACACACACACACACACACACACACACACGCCCTGATGTGGCCGTTTGCGGTCGGCTGGGCTATAAGCAACATTAGCTTACCTTACACACACACACACACACACACACACACACACACACACACATACACACACACACACACACACACACAATACACGCACACACAGACGCGCGCACGAGGGAGGAGGGGGGGCATGCACACGTGTGTTCACACACACATGCGCGCGCGCGCACACGCATGGGCGCGCGCACACACGCACTTACATACACATATACAAGTGCGCGTGCGCATGCACGTACGAACACACACACACACACACACACACACACACACACACACACACACACACACACACACACACACTCACACAACCACATAAGAAAGGAACAGAAGAAAAATCAGTCTCAGAGCATTTTTAAGTTTACAGCCAACTATGGTAGAACCAACATCCCTTTCCTGGACGTCAACATGAGTATCAATGGGGATACAATCACCACAGACCTTCACGCTAAATCCACGGATGCTC
>CM065731.1:19446701-19451701 GCA_033310375.1 Conus canariensis | reverse complement strand
TGGCAAGACTGGAGTTTCCACGCTAAGAACAAGATATTCAGTTTATGTGTACTCTTTATTTGAACTGACTGATGATGAAACGCATTTTGACAGGTATCTTGAAATAATAACAAGATGATTCAGACTTATCATTTCAAACACAGCTATACATCAGTATCAACACAATCTTAGATTTGTCCGTCGTGGAAATAAGTGAAAGAAGGCAACGTGCATTTTGTCTTACCGAGTTAAACGCACTAAATAATTTTGACTAGATTCAGTTCTAGCATCCGATTATGAACGAACAACTGGAAACCTGTCCACTTTCCTCCATACAGCGTTTGAATGATGGTCTGGTTTGTATCGCAATGTGTTTGGTTTATACGTGGAACGATTGTTCAGCAGCACCCCTTCATGAGGAGCGATGACCTGTTAATGAAGATGATATCCGTATTCGTGTCTGTTTCTCCCGCTTTCTTCCCTTTTGTGTGTGTGTGTGTGTGTGTGTGTGTGTGTGTGTGTGTGTGTGTGTGTGTGTGTGTGTGTGTGTGTCGCGCGCGCGCGTGTGTGTGTGCGCGCGCGCGCCCGCGCGTATGTGTGTGCGCGTGTGCGTGCGTGCGTGTGTGTGTGTGTGTGTGTGTGTGTGTGTGTGTGTGTGTGTGTGTGTGGAGAGAGAGAGAGAGAGAGAGAGAGAGAGAGAGAGAGCACTTGCCTGTTTGATACCGTGCATATATCAATGCACGTGGCTTGTGCGAATATGCATGTATCCTCCAAATGGGTCTTCAAACTAGACAGAAAAAAAAGAAAAGAAAAAAAGCAGGTATTAAAGGTTTTATGGATTGATACCGATTCCATGAGACTGAATTCAGGCGGGATTTCAAGGAAGAGCTCTCCCAGAAACTGCTGCGTTCGTCGTAAGTTTTTGGACGAATCTCTGTAGACGGAGATTAAAACTCCAATAATTGAGGCATAAAACTATCATCTTGAAAGAGCCTCAATTTCATCTTCTGGGACAATTCCTATATTTCATAGTCCTCTCTCTCTCTCTCTCTCTCTCTCTCTCTCTCTCCTCCCCCTCTCTCTCTCTCTCCTCTCTCTCTCTCTGAGTTGTTTACGGGCTTTTGCAAAGACCCTCTGATAAAACAAATAATACATTTGCTTTTGAAAAAACAAATATGTCTCTATAACATATGGGATGGCGGTCTTCAGTTCCTTGGATCATTCTCAAAAAAACAGGCAACTTATTATTCGTATTGGTCTCTGTCCAATTATGTTGGGTTTTTTCCGGCAAACAACGGTTTTCCACAAGGTCAACTTCTAGGCCCTATACTGTTTTCCCTGCGCTATAAACCATCTATAGTTGTTCTCTCTCTCTCTCTCACTCCCTCTCTCTCTCTCTCTCTCTCTCTCTCTCTCTCTCTCTCTCTCTCTCTCCCCACACGCACACATGCACATATGCGCGCGCGCACGCGCACACATACGCACACACACACACACATGCACACACGCACACACACACACACACACACACACACACACACACACACACACACACACACACACGCGCGCGCGGGCGCGGGCCGCGGGCGCGCGCGCACACACACACACACACACACACACACACACACACACACACACACACACACACACACACACACACACACACCGATATGGGGAGAGAGCACAATGTAAGACAATAAGAAATCCACACAGATGGATATATCCATGCACCAGAGAGAGAGACAGAGACAGAGACAGAGAGAGGGGGGAGCGAGACAGAGACAAAGACAAAGACAGAGACAGACAGACAGACAGACAAGAATTCAGACGAACAGAAACAAACAAATAAGCAGACAGACATAGAGAGAATTACATAGAGAAAGGAATGTGGGGCAAGGTGGGAGGAGGTTGTGTGTGTGTGTGTGTGTGTATGTGTGTGTGTGTGTGTGTGTGTGTGCGTGCGTGCGTGCGTGCGGCGCGCGCGCGCGCGCGTGTGTGTGTGTGTGTGTGTGTGTGTGTGGGGCGCGCGCGTGCGTGCGTGCGCGTGGGCGTGCGTGCGTGCGTGCGTGCGTGTGAGTGATTGCGTATGTGTGTGCGCGCGTGTGTTTGTGCGTGCTCGCACACCCGTGTGTGTCGTTGCAGTTTCATGAGCGTTTGCGGTTGCATGAGCGTGTGCTTTTCGTTGGTGTGGGTTTTCATATAAGGTCTTTAGTCTTAGCATTCATGCATGTTTGATGTTGAGCACTAGTTTCAATTCACTCGGGAAATTCAAGCTCACAGCCTTCCACGCACGTGCCAGCAATGGAGACGTGGTGATTTCAGGGTGAATCTTTTGGCCTTCGAGTTAATTAACAGAGGGCGGGGTGAAAGAGCAGACATTGATTTGTTTCAAAGTGTTCAAATCACGCGGGTCAAAATGGACCTTAGGGGTTATCACTTTGCAGTCAGTATCACTAGGTGTGTTGCTTGTTTGTTTGTTCGGTTTGTTTTGTTTTTAGTAATAATGATGGTCACTTTGAACATAACTGTTTTTTTTTTCTTTCTTTCTTTCTGTCATTCATTCATTCATACATTAATTCATTCAAAGATTCATTCATACATTTATTCTTTCTTTCTTCTTTCTTTCTTTCTCTCTTTCTATGTCATTTCTTCTTCTTCTTCTTCTTCTTCTTCTTCTTCTTCTTCTTCTTCTTCTTCTTCTTTTTGGACAGAGAGAGAGACAGACAGACAGACAGACAGACAGACAGACAGACAGACAATCAGACAGACAGAGACAGACAGACAGACAGACAGAGACATAGAGCCAGACGGACAGACGGACGGACACGCAGTCAGACAAAGAATAACATAAGGGGATGTAACTGGCACAAGAGGTGAAGTGGGGAGGGGCATAGCGAAGGAGAGTAGTGCAGATGATGCGCTTGGTAGTATGACATGTGTGTGGAGCATGGACAAGAAGGAAATTCGGCGTTAACAGTTGGGAAGGGTTTCTAGCTGATACTCTATCATATTCTTTTTGCGTAAGCTCCACGTGTGTGTGTGTGTGTGTGTGTGTGTGTGTGTGTGTGTGTGTGTGTGTGTGTGTGTGTGTGTGTGTGTGTGTGTGTGGTCGGTGCATTTGTGTGTGTGCGTGTGTGTTTGAGTGTCTGTGCGTGTGTATGTATATGTGTGTGTGTGTGTGTGTGTGTGTGAGAGAGAGAGAGAGAGAGAGACAGACAGACAGACAGACAGACAGACAGACAGACAGACAGAGAGAGAGAGAGAGAGGAGAGAGAGAGAGAGGTATACATCATAGCACCCAGTCCTGTGAGCATTCATGCAGTTTTCATTTGACATCGCAGTTTTAATTGAGATGGAAAATTCAAGCTCGTAGCCCGTCACGAACGTGATAGCACTGAAAACCTGGCAAATCAGGTGTGAATGTTTTGGGATAAGATAATTCACAGACCCTGATAACAGGCAGGACTTCAATGGTTTCGAAGAGCGCCAATTACACGGGTCATGATAGACGCTATGGACTGGTGCGTGATGTGCAGTAATGTCAAAAAGATTTTATTGCGGCATTTTAGATAACAGTTCTGCTTGATGGTTCGATAGCGCACGCGCGCACATTGTGTGTGTGTGTGTGTGTGTGTGTGTGTGTGTGTGTGTGTGTGTGTGTGTGTGTGTGTGTGTGTGTGTGTGTGCGTGGTGTGTGTGTGTGTGTGTGTGTGTGTGTGTGTGTGTGTGTGTGTGTGTGTTGTGTGTGTGTGTGTGTAATTTATAGCGTTTCCTTGAAAAGAGCCTACTCCACATCTCTATATCCTCTTTCTCTTTGTTCTTCCTCTACTTCTTGTTCCTGCTCGTCTTCTTCTTCTTCTTCTTCTCCTGCTCTCTGTCTCTCTCTGTCTCTTTCTGTCTCTCTCTGTCTCTCTGTGTCTCTCCCTCTCTCTCTCTCTCTCTCTCTCTCTCTCTCTCTCTCTCTCTCTCTCTCTCTGGGAGAACATCTGAGGTGGACGTGGTGGGCATATTGTATATCACGAGCTCTCTCTCCTCTCTCTCTCTCTCTTCTCTCTCTCTCTCTCTCTCTCTCTCTCTCTCTCTCTCTCTCTCTCGACTGTCACCTGTAAATTGTCTGTCAAGTTCCGGTAGCGACCATACCTTCAGATGCCGTCAAGTTTAGACCGGTATGTGAAGTATTCGCTGCTGTATACGCATCTTTTATGTTGAAGGGAACGACATTCTATGCCGACATGAGAGTGTCGATGTTCAATTTGAGGACACAGACGGACGGGTTCACCTTGGATGCTTCCTCTCTCCAGTGTTCTATGGAAATTAGTGATGGCATTGCGCCGACGTGGAGCTGATTCCAAGCCCTGATCCAAAGGACAACCTGATCCAGTCCCGCCTGGGCACTGGAGGATCTACTCGCCAAGACAGTGTCAGTGGTTAAGGGGTTGCCCATAGTTCAACTAGACTTCTGTCGGACCCCTCCATGAAGGATTTAATGGCTTCCCTGAATGAGGTGGTGGGCTCATTGAACGGCCTGAACTGTAAGTTTGGTCATATGTGTGATGAAACGAAATATCTGAAAAAAAAAATGTGTGGTTCTTTGCAGGGAGAAGTTTCTTGTTTGCTAAAACAAATGTCTAACCTCAAGCAAGAAGGTAGGGCAAAAACACATGATTTTATTATTCATGGCATTTCTCCTGAAAAAGAATGAGAGCTGGCAGGACAGTAAGGTCATGGTGAAGGACATTATAACGAACACACTTGAGATCTCTGATGGTGTTTTGTTCGTCAGTCCATCGCCTTTACTCAAAGCTAGATGCTTCAATTGTTGCATGATGAAGTTGTTTTGTTGTTTAAAGATAAAACAGGGTTTTGCATTCCAAACACAAACTGAAGGGAAGCAACATTTTTATCATGGGAAGGCTTTCTCTGAGCCTAAAGAAAATTAGAAAGGTCCCATCTAAAGTCTGCCAGATCAGAGGACACAGAGGCATCTATGATATATGACCAGGCAGTGACTGACCACAAAG
>CM065731.1:19434201-19439201 GCA_033310375.1 Conus canariensis | reverse complement strand
GGACTTTCCGTATTGATTATCTCTTGCACAAGGTGGGAAAGAGTTTACATTTTCCTGAAAACATGTCACTGATCAGGAGCAGGAAAAAGTAGCTACAAATCTAATCTAAAACGCATTAGAATAGTAAAATGAATTGAATCCTTAATAACCGTTCATCAACTGGTAATAAAGACAAAAAAAACTGTAATCAATGTATTGGCGCCCATGACATATGTGTGGGATATATTTTGAGAGAGATATACGAACAAGGAGGAGGTGAGGACGTGGTTCTGATCACAATATTCCTGCTTGAAAAACAAACCAACATTGATTTGTATTCATGATATTCGACCATAACCCGAAATATAAAATGAAAATAAGGAAAGTTTATGTCGAACACATGTTGATCACACCCAACCCTGTGAATGGTGTATGGGAATGATACCTACTGGGGGTAGAGGGAGTGGGGTAAAAGAGATGGTTGTAAACCAGAGCGGATAACTGATAGTGGACCTCTGAGTCTGTCAGCTTGGCATTAGCAGACAGGAAGTACATCAGCAGTGTCCATGTCTGCTTGTGCCACGTTGTCAGGCTGTAAGTCGGCTGTCGGGTTGATATGAATCCTGATGCTGTGTTACTGCCTTCCATGTCACTTTCCCCTACCACTCTGCTTGCCTGTGTGCACAGCAGTGTATACCCTCACACCATTACAGTCTGGGGACTGTGCTGCCGTGACAAGAATTCAGTCCACAAATTGGGGGAAAAAACGGTACTTTCTATCACTGGCTGTTAAGATGTGTAATGGTTTTTCACTTACACATACACTCACAAATAGACGCATGCATGCAGGCAGGCACACATAGGCGTGAGTGGTCGTGTATACTCACGCGCGCGCGCGCGCGCGCACACACACAACACACACACACACACACACACACACACCCACACACACACACACACACACACACACACACACACACACACACACACACACACCACTCTTGGAATACAACCAAACCACTTGATTCGGGACACAACCAAGCTTTTTCATTCTGCAAAGGTGAGCAATGGTTCTGACAGTGCTGAACTAGAATGTAATGCACAATGCAATGTCTGTTCCCTGTCTCTGCACACTCCTGACCCAGTGATACTGAAAGAACACACGATGTTTGCTGTCTGTCTGGACCTCTTTTTTTTCGTTTTTCTTCTTTTTTTTTTCACCCAGGCAAAGCTGTTATATACAGGAGGTGAGGATTCGGTATACAAGAAGTGATTCTCCTCCTCATTTGACTAAAACACTCTGGTCAGTAGTCGGTCAACAAACCGATTTCCTACAATGTGGCAACACAAAAAAAAGCAAGATAGTATTTCTGCCGCTATGCAGGCTTTTGTGGCTGGCTAAGAATTCAACAACCTGGTTGATCTGTGCTACCACCAGGCCTATTTGGACTATTGTTCATTCTGTGTATAGTGCAAACCCAACCACAGAAACAGCTCCATCTTCCAGAGGGACTGATGAATGCCAATAACAACAACGACGACAACGACGATGACGTGGTCATTTTATACAATTGCAGTACCATTCTGAGGCCGACAGTTCCTGTTCCTACCAGCAAATACAAACACAATGGAGAAGAAGGGGATGAAAATGAGAGAGGAAACATAAATCAAACGATGTTCACTGTCAGAAAAAACAACAACCTGCAAACAGATCTGTAAGTGTTGGTGGGGAGGGGAAGGGAGAGTTAAGGTCGGGGTAGGGGGAGATGCGGAGGGGGGGGGGGGGGGGTGCACAGGACCGGAGATGACAAGAAGCGGTATCTACGTTTTCATCTTTCTGGAAGACGGCGGTGTCAACCTTGCTAATGTACAAACTTCCCGGCATTTTCATCTCTTCATCTCCTTCTCCTCCTCCTTCTCTTCTTCCTCCTCCTGTTGCCAAAACTTCTGCTGCTACTATTACTGCTGCTCCTTATGATGCTGCTGCTGCTACCACTAATCCAACCACTATTACTGCTGCTGCTGCGGCTACCACTGATCAATAGATAGATAGATAGATATGTGTGTGCGCGCACATGCGCGCGTGTCCGTGCGTGTGTGTGTGCGCGCGCACGCGCATGTGCGTATGTGTATGTATGTGTGTGCGCGCGTGTGTGTGTGTGTGTGTGTGTGTGTGTGTGCGCGCGCGCGCGCACGTGTGTGTGTGTGTGTGTGCGTGCGTGTGTGTGTGTGTGTGTGTGTGTGTGTGTGTGTGTGTGCGCGCGCGCGTGCGCGCACGTGTGTGTGTGTGTGTGTGTGTGTGTGTGTGTGTGTGTGTGTGTGTGTGTGTGTGTAAGATGAAAATCAAATTCTAACATATGTGCATACTTTTCTGTCTGTATGGATGCTCTTTATCAACTTAAAATTATTTCCCTCTGTTTCTATCCAAGATTGATTATTTTCTCTCACTGTAAATTAAGTTCATTTTTTCAATATGTCTTTTTAAGTGGCACTCCATTTTCTGAGGACGGTAAAAGATCGAGTGTGGTCAAGACTTGCTTTGGTGTTAATTAGTTGTTAAAATGAGAAGAAATCAAATCGAGGTTATTGAACTGCTTGGTGGCTGTGACATGGCCCTTGACACCCCCATCTGTCCCTAAAGGCTCCCTCGTGTATTCCCGCTCCCCCTCTACTCCCCTTCTTTCTTTCTCTCTCCCTTTGTCTCACAAACGGAATAAAGCTTACACTGCCGTCACCCCCCCCCCTCCCCCCTTCCTTCCTCTCTCAAACGCCTCACTCTTCCCGCAGTCTGTTTGAAGTCGCCTGTTCCCCTCCCTCGCTCTCTCCCCTCCTCGCTTCCTCCTCTCGCTTATCTCGTACGCAGTGAGTGTCTTGGGTTGAGACAAAGGGTCGTGCTTTTTCCCTATCACCACCACCGTGAACAATCACTGCCTCCGCCTACAGCCGTAAGAATGCCACAGTGTAGCCCCAAAGACAACAGCGGTAAATCAAACAAGGGAACGATCATCTCCACATCCTCGGAATCTCCTACGTTCTAAGGTTCACTGTTTCCCAGAAGACCTGAAAGCTGACATTATGGTTCTAAATTTTGAGACTGTGCATTGCTTATATGTCTGCCATGCGTTTTGTCAGTATAACTTTATGCCAAAACTTGGTGATATCTATCAAGATGATGAAAGAATATTCTATTGTAATAGGTTGATTGCCACAACTTGGTAAACATTATTAAGATGCTTGATTACCATTCTTTGTGAACGATCTGATCAACATTCTTCGTTAACACTCTGACTATTGCCAGCATTCAATACTATTTTGTAAGATGATAAGTGAATGATGCATTCTGACATGAAACGCAGTATGCCTGTTGTAGGTGAAAGCTGTTAAGTTGATTTATGAATACTGTTGATTGTTGGAATGCTTTGTAGTATGTGACTCTAAGTCTACTCAACACGTGTACTTGGGCTGAGTGTATTCCAAGTTACTTCAACTTAATTTCTAAGAAAAACATTGAAGCGTCATTTGACATCCATTGTTTAGCATTGTATTAGTGTCTCCTATCCCTTGTTTTATTCAACTCTGAATGATAATTATGGCAGATACATTTATATCGGTCTAATCCTTTGTTGGCTTTGTTGGTTGAGGTCGGGGAAGGAGAAATCGACAAGCCAGACTCTCAGTCACTTAACTACAGACCAGGTTCTGTTTGTTTTATAACTTGGGTACCTACCTGCCCTGGGCATTCCTGGTAGTGGACAAACACCACAGCCCAGCACAGGATTAGACACTCTACAGAGAAGTGGATCAGTCACCAGCAACTAGAGAGAGAGAGATCAACTATCCTCTCCAACATCAGATAAGTTCTGATATTCCAAATGGACTCCAACTCAACTCATCCAGAACTTCCCCTCTCTTAATGACGACATTGGGGGCCGGAATAGCTCAGTTGGTAGAGTGCCGGACTCGTAATCTTGGTCTTGGGGTTGCGGGTTCGAATCTCCGCCGGGCCGTTTCGAAGCAGGGGGATTTTTCCCTCGGAGTTAACATTGGTTCTGACTCCATTTCCCATACAGTCCTTCGAATGAGACTATAAACCGAGGTTCAGTGTGTGAACGCACGCATAACATCTTGCACACACGTCAAATCCCATCACCAACTTTCGGAAGAGAAGGCCAGATTTGGCCGTTGGTATGGATGACACGTTACACATAACATGCACCCAGCGTGAGAAATGGAAAGAATGAAGGAAATAAGGAAACTGAGTGCACGATATTGACCGGATGACACAGGAAACGACTGGATGATGCGCCGGCAGGCAGCTCTTCAGTCGGCACTACCCAGGTAGGCAGCCCGTTGTGTAAATGAGAGTGTTTATTATATTATATGTAAAGCGCTTAGAGCTCTAATCTTTAGAGAATAGGCGCTATAAAAATTAACATTATTATTATTATTACAAAAGAAGTGGAAAAAATCAGCCTGAACTGAAATTGTGAAATCGATTTGAATATTTCACCCTTGTATAAAGAAGTAAAGTGGATGTGTGAACGTGCGCTTAACTTGTGTCAGTTCTTTGCCGCCTATTCAGTATCGAATGTTTGAACTTATCTATAATTCAGTTTCTCAGAGCTACAAGAACTTTTAAGTGTACAAGCCTAAGAAAAATTATTCTTGAGCCACTCTTGAGCAGTTTTAACAGTCCCCAAAAATGCACATTTCTTTCGATGACTAGTACCGGAAAGTTGCTCCGTCCATAACTAGTAAGAGAGAGGGTGGAGGTGAAATTTTAACATAACTCTAATAGAGAAAATATTCTAAGTCCTTCCCCTAGAGGACACACTTACCCACTACTAACTCTCGTCACAGTGGTAAAACAGAAACACAGAGGGGGGTGGGGGGGGGGGGAGAGAAAAGTTGAAGCAGGTCGTTGAGAACAGAAGAGGGAAACGGGACCAAGTGATGTGAGGCTTCACGTAAGAAAATGCGATGCATGTAGTTGAACAAAATGGTAATAAACAGCTTGTTTA
>CM065731.1:19419201-19426701 GCA_033310375.1 Conus canariensis | reverse complement strand
CTTAAACATGTGGCTACTAAGAATAAAAGGAAAAGATGCTCCCAGGATTCACCGAAAGGGGGAGAGAATGATGAATCCATCGGTGCTCAACCAATCATGACTGCAAATCCCATACGGACTATGAACATGGACCAAATGGAATATCCATGTGTCTGTGGAAAGCGTTTCGCTACCACCCGTGGCATGAAGATCCACAGAACAAAGATGGAATGTGTGAAGACTCATCTGAATGAGCAGCAGCGCACTGCATCAGCAGATAAGACGTCGGAAGACCAAGGCCAGGATTTAAACCACAGTGCCAAGGACATCCACGCTGTTGGTTCGGATGAGGAATTTGCACAGGCCCTCGATGCCAGGCGCCTGAAACTCAACCTGCCACGAGCAAACGAAACTGAAGATTGGGAAAAACTGGATGCAAAAATCGTCCAAAGACTCGATGCACTGATAGGGAAAAGCACCCTGGAACACAAACTAGCCACATATGGGGACATTGTGTATGCCACATGTAGAGACGCCTATGGAGCAAAACTACCCAAAGAGAAAACACCTCCAAAGAAATCCAGACGCCAAGAAAACATGGACAAGATCAGGGTCCAAAAGAAAAACCTCAAGATGCAAATGAAGACCGCACTGCCAGCTGAAAAACAAGGCTTGGAAAAACTGTGGAAAGACCTGAAAGAAAAACACAGCGCCCTCAGCAAAGCGGAATCTGCGAGGAAGAGGAAGAGCAAAAAGAAGAAGACACAAGAGCGCTTCTTCAGAGACACCTTCCAGTTTGCCAGAACACTGTTTGAGCAGCCAAAATCTGGGACCCTAAGTGTGGACAAAGGAGTTCTTGAGCAGCATCTGAGGAAAACATACTCTGACCCACAGAGCAAAGCACCACTCGACATTCAAGGTCTGGTGTGGCCAACCAACCCTGAGGAACAGTTCAATGGCAAGCCTCCAACGTTGGCGGAAATCAAGAAGGTGGTCGACAAAGCCAGAGCCAAATCATCACCAGGGCCAAACGGAATACCTTACCAGCTTTACAAGAAATGTCCCAAGGTGCTGGAGTGGCTCCACAGGCTGCTGCGATCGGCTTGGAGAAACCAGAAGATCAGCGGCCAGTGGATGACGGCAGATGGTGTGTACATCCCCAAAGAGCAAAACTCAAGTGACATCAGCCAGTTCAGGCCAATATCACTACTGAACGTCGAAGGGAAAATCTTCTTCTCTGTCATGGCAGCAAGGCTGACCAAGTACCTGATGGAAAACAAGTACTTGGATGTGTCAGTCCAGAAAGGTGGCATCCCAGGCGTGGCTGGCTGCGTAGAACACGCCACAATGATCTGGGACGCAATCCAAAAAGCAAAAACAGAAAAGAGAGACCTGGACGTAGTGTGGCTTGATCTGGCAAACGCATATGGATCTGTGCCCCATGAGATGATACAGTTGGCTCTTGAGATGTACCATGTGCCAAAGAACATCCGCGACATGCTCAAGAAGTACTTCAATGGCTTCTCAATGCGGTTCTCTACCAAGGAGTACACAACAGACTGGATCAACTTGGAAGTGGGTATTGCAATGGGCTGTGCAATTTCCCCAATACTGTTCGTGCTGGCAATGGAACTCATCTTGAAAGCAGAACAAACAACGTGAGACAAACAGACCTTGGCGATGGATACAAGATGCCTCCTCTCAAGGCCTTCATGGATGACACTACAGTGATTTCATCCAGAGAAGACGAGACACGTCATGTGCTGGAGAGGCTGGACGACATAGTTGCCTCATCCAGAATGAAGTTCAAGCCAAAGAAATCACGGAGTCTCTCACTGAGGAAAGGAAAAGTGGCCGGATCTGTGGTCTTCAGTGTTGCCAACCAGGCCATTCCAACAGTCACAGAAGAACCAGTCAAGAGCCTTGGAAGATGGTATGATGATACGCTGAAAGACACACAAAGAGCAAAAGAAACCAAGCAGATGGCGGAGGAAGGCTTGGAGACCATTGACCAGTGTGGGCTCCCTGGCAAATACAAGGTCTGGTGTCTGCAGTTCATGCTGATACCAAAGCTCCTATGGCCTCTGATGATATACGACATCTGCACCAGCACAGTGGAGGCAATGGAAGCCAAAATCAACAAGTTCACAAGGAAATGGCTTGGTGTCCCACCCTGTCTGACTGACATAGCGCTGTACTGTCGCCAAGCAAAGCTGAAACTACCACTGAAATCCATCCTGGAGGAATACAAAGCAGGGAAGATCAGACTTCAAAGCATGCTGGAGGACTCAGGAGACAAGGTGGTAGAAGCAATCAAGCCCCAGCTGAAGACAGGCAGAAAATGGAAAGTTCAAGAGGCGATGGATTCTGCAAAAGAAAGTCTCAAGATCAGAGAAATAACAGGACACACACAGACCAACAGACAAGGACTGGGGGTGACCAAAACTGAATGGTGGTCAAAGGCCAAAGGAAAAGCCAAAAGAGACATGATGATTCAGGAGATGAAAAAAGAAGAAGACCAAAAAAGACTCCAAAAAGCAGTCCAGCAGAGCCAGCAAGGGCAATGGACAACGTGGGAGAATGCACTCCAAAGAAGTCTCACTTGGAATGACATTTGGCACATGGCCCCTCTCAGGATCAGCTTCATTCTCAGATCTGCATATGACCTTCTGCCCTCAAATGCAAACCTGGTGAAGTGGGGGAAAACAGACGATCCTGCATGCCCCCTCTGCCATGAAAAACAAACAGTGGAGCATGTCCTAAGCTCATGTAAAGTAGCCCTGGCTCAAGGAAGGTACACATGGAGGCACAACCAAGTGCTCAAAGAGATTGTACAAGTAGTCTGGGCTAGTACCAACACCACAAAAGGGAAAATCAGGACTCCAAAAGCACCCGCAACATTCTTCACGGCAGGAGGCAGCAAATCATGGCCAAGAACAACAGTGCCACTCGAAACATGCAGGCAGAGTCTGCTGGACGGGGCAGATGACTGGGAGTGCACTGCAGACCTCCCAGAATGGAAGAGTCACCCAGACATCATCAGCAAGAGTGGCATGAGACCAGACATAGTAGTCCACTCTCAGTCAACCAAGCAGCTGATCATGATCGAGCTCACGGTGCCATATGAGAACAGAATGGAGGCAGCTCAAATCTACAAGACTGAAAAGTATGCTGATCTGGCAAACAGCCTGAGGAGAGAAGGCTATCAGGTCAAAGTCCTCACTGCAGAAATTGGAGCTAGGGGGTTTGTAGGAACGTCTGCATACAGCCTCATGAAACAGCTCTCAGTTGCAGGGAAGGAAAAAACCAGAGCCCTGAAAGCAATGGCAGAAGCGGCAGAGAGGTGTTCAAGCTGGATCTGGTCAAGGAGGAACAAAAGTGAACTTCATAAGGCTTAATTTCCCTACAAATATCAGGTGTCCCTGTGGCTCAGTGGTTAAAGCGCGAGTCATTAAGTGGAAAATGAGCATGTCCAGAGGGTCATGGGTTCGAATCCCAGCCATGGCTCGTCCCAAGATGGGGAAAAAAAAAAAGGGGGCAGCAGAGGGACATCCGGAGTCATGAACCGGGTGTGGCCCAACCCCCTAGAGTGTCAGGAGATAAGGGCCGAAACACTTGCTTGAAGGGGGCTTCTCTTCTGAGGACTCTCTGCTGCCACGCTCTCCACGAGTTTCTTTCTACTAACTTGCGTGTTTTTCATGGTTTTGTGTGTGTGTGTTTTTTCCTCTGGGCTGGGTGGGAAAAAGCAAGTGCAATTTTCTTATCTCATTACCCTAGTTTAATAAAATGTCGTTCGTTCGTTCGTTCTCTCTCTGTGCTTCATTTCTAAGTCAAGTGATTTAGAAGCTGATATGTATGTGCTTTTGACATTTTTGAATGAAATATATCTGAATCTAAATCACTGTTAGTCGGAAATGTTCAATTCCACGATACGATTGTTCATAACAATGTTAAATTGGTTTTCCAATAATCCTTATAAGTAGCCCTTCGTTTGCCAAGAACTGTGAAAGATTCAGCGTTTGGCCAATACTTGCTGTGGTGTAACTTAGGTGTTAGAATGAGAACAGAAATCAAATTGTGGGAATAAGAGAGCTTGTTGGCAGAGCAGAAATACACAAACAAATTCGCTGGAATGACGGGGGAGAGGACGTACGGTGTGGGTGAGGTGAGAAGAGAAGGGGGAGACAGAGAGGGGGGGGGGGGCGGGGGAGAAGGCATTCCATGTAAGAGAACTCTGGGCATGTAGCTGGGCAAAATAAGAATAATGCAGAGCCCATTTGGTTGCCTAATGTAATTCCTTTTCCTGCAATTTAATATCCCTCGTGTTCATTCGTTAATAATTGTTTTAGAAAATTCGGATGCGTTTTCTTTATGCTGCTGTTGTTGTTTATTCATTTTTTTAATGTTTTTGTTTGGAAGTCTAATAGCATATCACAATAAAAAAGTCGTTGACTGAAATATTTCCTTGTTCTTCTAGGCGTGCGACTCAAGCATCAATTTTCTCTTTTCTGAAGCACGTTTCCCACAGACTCATCATCAAACCTCATCCTGTTCGCCTCGCTGTCCTTTGTCAGTGCCTTGTTACTGATCAGTCATGCTCACGCTCGGATTTGGTATCTACGAACCACTATGACCTTCCCTGATAGAGTTATGAATAGAAGGGACACAAACGACCGGGAATCGATGCGTTGATGCCTGTACAGAAGGGGAGAAAGCGGCAGGCCACCACCCTCGGCCCGAAGGTCTGCAGTATTTCAGTTGTTTTGTCGTTTACCCGGTGATTGATTTCTGTTTGATTCGTTTGTCAGTGTGGAGTAGCTTCGTCTTTATGACCCTAGCTATGAACGTGCGTGTCTTTCGATGGCGTTTCTGATTACATTTGGGACGCGCGTTCGACCGTACACTATCATAACAGGACAGATTAACGGTGCTGATTCTGACTAGATGACACTTGAGGCGTGAAAAATGGGGAGGGTGAGAGAGAGAGAGAGAGAGAGAGAGAGAGAGAGAGAGAGAGAGAGAGAGAGAGAGAGACAGACAGACAGACAGACAGACAGACAGCAGACGGACAGACGGACAGACAGAGACAGGCAGACTGATGGACGGATAGACAATGACACACGTGAACAGGCAGACAGACAGGCACAGACAGACGGATTAGTGGAAAACTGCGGCTGCAACTAAGTTCTACCGAAGTTTTGAACCCGTTACATTCCAAATAGCAGGATACAATGAACGCATCTTCTGTTTATAAACCACTACATTGCTCTTTGACACATGGATTTCATTAGCTTACTACGGCACATATTAAGCGTAATCATTGACTGTTACAGGCTGTAGAAGTGTTTTCGAGTGAAGAGGCATTGTCTTCTTATTTGTCTGCTACGTAAATGTCATAGCGACAACACTGCTTGTCAAACAGAAAGCCCTATCAGACAACAGTTCCAGCTGTAAATAATGATAAATACAAAGAAACAAACACACTTGCGTCTGGTTAATAATTTATTCATATATTTACCTATTAATTAATCAATTAATTAATTTATTTATTTGTTTATGTATGTATGTATATATGTGTGTATGTATGTATGTATGTATGTATGTATGTATGTATGTATGTATGTATCTGCATACTGACACCGTTTATGTGTACATGTACTGTCTTGTTAGATTATTTACCTGTTTCCTCATTAAGCAACAACCAGATATAACACAGGTATTGATAGACGAGTGTTCATGACATGCATCCGCAGATGAGAATCGATCAATCAAGTGATCAATAAATCAGATAGATATTTACATGAAGAAAGAAAGAAAGCAGACAAACATGCAAGCATCTGTCTTTTGTGTACTGAATACACTGTGAATACTCTGCTCAAACGAAAATTGAGTGAGAAAGGTTCTGTCCACTGCAACCCGATAATAAGTCTGATATGGGAAAACGAACTAACGGAGGTATGATCACCAAGACCGCCAAGCTTCCGCCGTTCGCTCTTGCCAGACACCCCGTCTAACCAGGACCGGGCCAGTCGAGTGCATAGCCATAGGACAGAACTCGTGGCGCGCATTCAATCACCGCGCTACACAGTTCACTCAAAAAGCAATGTCTGAACCGTCATCTACAACCATTTGTGATGGATCGTGGTAAAAAAAAAAAAAAGAAACACAGAACTCATTTAAACACTTACTACTACTGCTGCTGCTGCTGCTACTACTACTACTACTACTACTACTACTACTACTACTACTAGCTCCATCACCATTACTACTAATGCTGCTGTTGCTGCTGTTACTGTTGCTGCTACTACTACTACTACTACTTTTATTATTATTATTATTATTATTATTTTCACTATTATTGTTATCATTATTATTATTATATCATCACTGTCAGTAGCAGCAGCAATAGCAGCAGCAGCAGTGGTATAGTAGTAGTAGTAGTAGTAGTAGTAGTAGTAGTAGTAGTAGTGTATTGAAAGTCATTATTCTTACTGTTGTTATCATTGTTGTTATTGTTTTGTTGTTGCTCTTGTTTGCTGTTCTGTTGTTACTACATTTTCATATGTTTATTTTTTTTAATCTATTTTATGTCGCCTTCTGAACATTCATTTCACAGACACACACACACACACACACACACACACACACACACACACACACACACACACGCACGCACACGCACACACACACACACACACACACACACACACACACACACACACACGCACGCACGCACGCACGCACACACACACACACACACACACACACATATGAGAATGTGTGCGACCGTGCCTTCCGTCTGAACATCCATACATGCTTCACTTTGAATTCACATGTAAAAGATGTCATGAACGTATTAGCAGTGAAGGCGTGGCCAGTCATTGTGGAATCGCTCTGGGTTGCTTAATCAACAAAACATAAAAATCATTTTTTTTGTACCATTACTTTTATTATCAGTACTATCATTAACATTACTGTCGCTATTTTTGTTAGTATTATTATCGTTATCATTATTACCAGTGCCATTATTGACATTACCATCATTACCATGATCATCACCAGCATCATCGCCACTAACATTGTTGCCACGACAACCATACTGTTCGACAATCCTCTAACCCCTCTCCTTTCTCCCTTACTACAAGTGCTATTGTCATGTTATCACCAGAAGTGGTAGTAATCCTCTCTTTACTATTTGTCAATGTTTTTTATCATCATCATTTTCATTATCAGTATTGCTATCAGTGGTATAATTATCATCATTACCACTTCAACTCGCTTTGTCTCCTTCCCGACGGCCTCGTTTTCATTCAACGTCCATCTTGCACCAAATTCGACAAAGAAAAGTGATTGCTCGTTCTTCATGTTTTGTTGTCCTGAGTGTTGTACATCTTGCCTGAGGAAGACCTAAAAGGTCAAAACGCGTCGGTGTTTTTTCTTGTGATTCGCTTGTACACGATGTTCCGTGATGTCACTACAAGTATAATTACTTTTTAAAATCTTATAAACAGACAAGAGCTG
>CM065731.1:19406701-19416701 GCA_033310375.1 Conus canariensis | reverse complement strand
ATTTTTTAAAAAAAGTCATCATCATCATCACGATCATAATGATGATAATAATAATAATATATATAAAAAATAACATAATGATAACAATAAATAATGATAATGATGATAATAAAAGTAATAATCAAATG
The DNA here is from genome assembly GCA_033310375.1 of Conus canariensis. Taxonomy (NCBI): domain Eukaryota; kingdom Metazoa; phylum Mollusca; class Gastropoda; order Neogastropoda; family Conidae; genus Conus; species Conus canariensis. The sequence continues at coordinate 19,416,573 of CM065731.1, read as the reverse complement.
TTCAATAATCATAATAGTTATAATTAGAATTGTAATCATAATCATAATAATAGAAATAACAATTATAATAGTAATAAATAATCAAACTAACCTCAACCGAAATTGAAAAAGAAAACAAACAAACATCGTTTGATGTGGTTGATGGATATGACAGACACTAAATGTTGAAGTAGACGACAGCAACATGAAGTCCGACGTGATCAGCGAGTTAAAGGTTTCCACACCCATGTCCGTCAGTCTCTCTCTGTAAAGGCCTTATGACAGAGAGTTAAACAAGGTTTCCACACCCATGTCCGTCAGTCTCTCTCTGTAAAGGCCTTATGACAGAGAGTTAAACAAGGTTTCCACACCCATGTCCGTCAGTCTCTCTCTGTAAAGGCCTTATGACAGAGAGTTAAACAAGGTTTCCACACCCATGTTCCGTCAGTCTTCTCTCTGTAAAGGCCTTATGACAGAGAGTTAAACAAGGTTTCCACACCCATGGTCGTCCGTCAGTCTCTCTCTGTAAAGGCCTTATGACAGAGAGTTAAACAAGGTTTCCACACCCATGCTTGTCGTCCGTCAGTCTCTCTCTGTAAAGGCCTTATGACAGAGAGTTAAACAAGGTTTCCACACCCATGTCCGTCAGTCTCTCTCTGTAAAGGCCTTATGACGAGAGTTAAACAAGGTTTCCACACCCATGTCCGTCAGTCTCTCTCTGTAAAGGCCTTATGACAGAGAGTTAAACAAGGTTTCCACACCCATGTCCGTCAGTCTCTCTCTGTAAAGGCCTTATGACAGAGAGTTAAACAAGGTTTCCACACCCATGTCCGTCAGTCTCTCTCTGTAAAGGCCTTATGACAGAGAGTTAAACAAGGTTTCCACACCCATGTCCGTCAGTCTCTCTCTGTAAAGGCCTTATGACAGAGAGTTAAACAAGGTTTCCACACCCATGTCCGTCAGTCTCTCTCTGTAAAGGCCTTATGACAGAGAGTTAAACAAGGTTTCCACACCCATGGCTTGCGTCCGTCAGTCTCTCTCTGTAAAGGCCTTATGACAGAGAGTTAAACAAGGTTTCCACACCCATGGCTTGTCGTCCGTCAGTCTCTCTCTGTAAAGGCCTTATGACAGAGAGTTAAACAAGGTTTCCACACCCATGGCTTGTCGTCCGTCAGTCTCTCTCTGTAAAGGCCTTATGACAGAGAGTTAAACAAGGTTTCCACACCCATGGCTTGTCGTCCGTCAGTCTCTCTCTGTAAAGGCCTTATGACAGAGAGTTAAACAAGGTTTCCACACCCATGGCTTGTCGTCCGTCAGTCTCTCTCTGTAAAGGCCTTATGACAGAGAGTTAAACAAGGTTTCCACACCCATGGCTTGTCGTCCGTCAGTCTCTCTCTGTAAAGGCCTTATGACAGAGAGTTAAACAAGGTTTCCACACCCATGGCTTGTCGTCCGTCAGTCTCTCTCTGTAAAGGCCTTATGACAGAGAGTTAAACAAGGTTTCCACACCCATGGCTTGTCGTCCGTCAGTCTTTCTCTGTAAAGGCCTTATGACAGAGAGTTAAACAAGGTTTCCACACCCATGCTTGTCGTCCGTCAGTCTCTCTCTGTAAAGGCCTTATGACAGAGAGTTAAACAAGGTTTCCACACCCATGGCTTGTCGTCCGTCAGTCTCTCTCTGTAAAGGCCTTATGACAGAGAGTTAAACAAGGTTTCCACACCCATGGCTTGTCGTCCGTCAGTCTCTCTCTGTAAAGGCCTTATGACAGAGAGTTAAACAAGGTTTCCACACCCATGGCTTGTCGTCCGTCAGTCTCTCTCTGTAAAGGCCTTATGACAGAGAGTTAAACAAGGTTTCCACACCCATGGCTTGTCGTCCGTCAGTCTCTCTCTGTAAAGGCCTTATGACAGAGAGTTAAACAAGGTTTCCACACCCATGGCTTGTCGTCCGTCAGTCTCTCTCTGTAAAGGCCTTATGACAGAGAGTTAAACAAGGTTTCCACACCCATGGCTTGTCGTCCGTCAGTCTCTCTCTGTAAAGGCCTTATGACAGAGAGTTAAACAAGGTTTCCACACCCATGGCTTGTCGTCCGTCAGTCTCTCTCTGTAAAGGCCTTATGACAGAGAGTTAAACAAGGTTTCCACACCCATGGCTGCCGTCCGTCAGTCTTTCTGTAAAGGCCTTATGACAGAGAGTTAAACAAGGTTTCCACACCCATGGCTTGTCGTCCGTCAGTCTTCTCTGTAAAGGCCTTATGACAGAGAGTTAAACAAGGTTTCCACACCCATGGCTTGCCGTCCGTCAGTCTCTCTCTGTAACAGACAGCAATTCACCCCTATGACAAAGATATATACAAAAAAAATTTCACAACCCTCCTCTCGTCTCTCCGTCTCATCTCTCTCTCTTCCTCTCACACACCCTCTACTACCACACACACACAACACAGTCCACACACACCCAGAGCACTCCAATATCTCGACACACGCACGCACGCATCACGCAAACCATAACACACAAAACAACTCACACCACACACCAACAGCCGCACGCATCCATTATACATACACACACGCACGCAGCACGCATGCACCACACACACCACACCCCACCAACACCACAAAACCACACACACACAAACAAGGGCCACACCACCAACCCAGCTTCCGACCAGCACACCTCGAAAGCCTAAGCACAACATTAAACCCAAGTCACACACCATGGCGGTCGCTTGCACGCACGCACATGAAAAGCCGTATGAAAAGAGTTAAAGAAATTCCACACCAATCTGCATTCGTCGACAGTTCTATCCTTGAATCGCCATTAGTCTGAAGTTCAACCACATCCGATTGCCTTGTCGCGTCAACCTATCCTTGATCTGCCATAAGGCTTTGACAGGTTCAAACCAATCCTTTGAATCGCCATGGTTCTGACAGTTTCAACCTATCTTAATGCCTTATGACAGAATTAAACTGCATTACGTCTACACAAACCACTATCCTTTGGATTGCATTGTCGACAGTTCAACCACTTTCTTGGAGAACGGACTCTAATGACACGACGTCAAGGTATAAACCCAAGTCTGTCAGTAAAGAACCTGATGCTTGACCGTATCCGTGCGAGTCTGTTTCTTCAGAAGAATGGCCTAAATGACCATAGTAGTAATACTGGCTCAACACAAATGGCTTGGTTCGTCGCCGCGCTCAGTTCTGCTGCTCATTCCGCCGTTATGAGACAGATCTGACAAACCCCAAACCCAAGGTGATAGTCGACAAAAAAAGACATTCACACGAAATCTAGCCCTTGCCACCCCACTCTCCTCTCTCTCTCCTCCCTCTCTCTCTCTCCTCTCTCTCCTCTCTCTCTCTTCTCTCTCTCTCACACACACACACACACACACACACACACACCACACACACACAGGCCAGAAAAATAAACACGCATGGCACATCCCATTCTACAATAGATAAACTCACTCACCCTCGCGACTGCTATCCTCTCACCACAGCTTACAATGCCGCATCACACACACACACACACACACACACACACACACACACACACACGCACGCATCCATATATTTACATACACACACCACGCACGCACGCATGCACACACACACACACACACACACACACACACACACACACACACACACACACACACACACACACACACACACACACACACACGTGGGCGCACACACACACACAGACACACAGACACACAGACCACAGACACACACACACCACACACACACACACACACACAACACACACACACACACGCACACAACACACACACACACACACACACATAAGCGCGCGCGCTTGCACGCACGCACAATGAAGCAAGCGCGGGGGGAAATAGGAAAAAAAGATGTGAAAGAAATGTCACACCCGTTTGTAATCTGCCATTACGTCTGACAGTTCAAACCACTATCCTTTGGAATCTGCCATTACGTCTGACAGTTCAAACCACTATCCTTTGTAATCTGCCATTAGGTCTGACAGTTCAAACCACTATCCTTTGGAATCTGCCATTAGGTCTGACAGTTCAAACCACTATCCTTTGGAATCTGCCATTAGGTCTGACAGTTCAAACCACTATCCTTTGGAATCTGCCATTACGTCTGACAGTTCAAACCACTATCCTTTGGAATCTGCCATTACGTCTGACAGTTCAAACCACTATCCTTTGGAATCTGCCATTACGTCTGACAGTTCAAACCACTATCCTTTGGAAGCCAACGGACAGTCTGAATGAACGACTGTCAAAGGTATCCATGAACTCTACATCTGTGCAGGTAATGAACCTGATGCTTGGAAACTTCGTTATCTATTGATGCGAGTTCTGTGTTCTTTCCAGAGTACGGGACATGGACTCTAAATGCCATAGTCTGTAATGCCCTGCTGACGAACACCTGAGAAAATGTCTGGGCTTGGTTTGGTCAGCAGCGCGGCTCAGTTCATGTCTGCTGCGGAGAGTTCCGCCCGTTCGATGGAGAGTGGCTTTGCTAGGCTGATGGCTGACAAATACAGACACACGCGACGCATTTTGGGTGCAATACGTCGACTAACCAGAGACATGAACACGAAAAGTCTGAGAGCCTGTATGGACCACCACCACCACCTCTCCTCTCTCTCTCTCTCTCTCTCTCTCTCTCTCTCTCTCTCTCCTCTCTCTCTCTCTTCACACACACCACCACAACACAACACAACAGGTGGCCAGATGATAAGTAAACACTGTGCTGGCACCATCGATTCAGCCAAAGAGAGAAACTCCACTCACCCTTCCGCGCTGCTTATTCCTCTCAACCCCACTATGCGTGTGTGCGTATATGCCGCATTTGCGCGTTCGTGTGTATGTATGAGTAAGTGTGTGTGTTGTGGTGTATGTGTGTGTGTGGTTGTGTGTGTGTGCGTGGTGAGTGCGTGTGTGTGTGTGTGTATGTGTGTGTGTGTGTGTGTGTGTTGTGTGGTGTGGTGGTGTGTGTGTGTGTGTGTTGTGTGTGGCGTGTGCGTGGTGTGTGTGTGTGGTGTGTTGTGTGTGTGTGTGTGTGTGTGTGTGTGTGTGGTGTGTGTGTGTGTGTGCGTGTGGTGCGTGTGTGTGTGGTTGGTGTGGTGGTGTGTGTGTGGTGTGTGGTGTGTGTGTGTGTGTGTGTGTGTGTGTGTGTGTGTGGTGTGCGTGCGTGCGTGCGTGTGTGTGTTGTGTGTGTGTGTGCGTGCGTGCGTACGTGCGTGTGTGTGTGTGTGTATGTGTGTATGTGTGTGTATGTGTGTGTGTATATGTGTGTGGTGTGTGTGTGTGTGTGTGTGTGTGTGTGTGTGTGAGAGAGAGAGAGAGAGAGAGAGAGAGAGAGAGAGAACTCAGAACTCAGAACTCAGAACTCAGAATTTTAATGTACGTCGGCCTTTGGCCACAATACATGGAGGTACCAAATGGAAATGGGAGTGGTGGGGCTGGGGAAGGGAGTTAAGGAGATGGGGGCGAGCCAGGAATGAGGAGGGGGGGGGGTGGTGAAGGGAGGAGGTGAAAAAGATAAATATATTCCACAGTTTCACACTTCACAATCTTGACAATCTCTTCTAAATATAAATGTGTAGCAGGAATTCTAAATGAACGTATCTTAGCAAACAAAGCTACGCTACAGGAGTGAATGATGAAGATCTATATAGCATGCAGCACAAGATTAAATCTCAAAGTTGCTGAGCCGTTATAATCAGCCAGTCATTTTCGTCTAAAATATAACCTTATTTCGTTTGTTAATCGCATGGAACACATATCTTGAAACATTGTGCCTATGATTCATATTTGTTGTTTTCAACAGAACATTTACAGGCACTTTCATTGATTCTCTTAGAAATTTAACTCGAAGGTCTATATACAGGCAACAGTCAAATAAGAAATGATGCTCATTTTCAACTTGACCCACACAAAATAAGCAATTTTTGTCTTCGACAGATTCACTGTACCAATGCACATTATTATTCAGAGGAAGCACGTTAAATCTTAACTGAGAAAAGGCTACACAAAAGCAATACATATCCGTGTCACAAACGTACCTCTCTTTTTCAAAAACAGTTTTAAATGTTCTGTAAGTGCCGTATCTGTCCCGATCTCTGACAGTTGCGTTCCATTCTTGAATAAAGAAATCGACAATTCTTTGTTTAAACAAATTCAAAAACTGTTTAACATCACCAACTCCTTGTTGCAACCAAACAATACTGAACCCCGTTTCACACAAAGTTTCTCTTACCTTTGAAACCCAACAGTTTTTGCCAGCTCTGTCTAATTCAAGCAACATCATGTAAGCTTCATATGGCAGTCTTTCAGCATCCATATGCAACAGTTTGAACCAAAATCTTAAACATGCAACGTAAGAATTAACATACAGAGGGTATCTTCCCAGATCTTCATATATCATCTTATTAGGAGTTCTACCTGGAACACCCATAAACCTTTTACATGCCATTATATGTACTTTTTCTATATGATCCAATCTATTTAACCCCCACACTTCTGATGAGTATAATAGTATTGGCTGAATCTTTACATCAAAAATTTTAAAGAAGGTAATTGAACTCATTTCCTTATACTTTTGAAAAACCCTGCACAGCTGTAAAACGGCTTTCTTTCCTTTGGTTGCCAAATGCATTGTACCTTTTCTAGCACTAATCATAGTTGTGAAATTAAACCCTAAATAACAATAACTATTTACCACCTCTAGTCTTGTACCATCATAGAACCATTTTTCATGCCTTCCCAGGAATCCCCCTTTTCTGAATACCATAACTTTTGTTTTTTCGATGTTTACGTATAACCTCATGTTGTTGCAACATGTGTGCAAAATATTCAGTTGATTCTGTAGACCATTTGGGGAAGTTGACAGCAGTACAACATCATCTGCGAACAATAATATGAATAACTCCATGATACCCGGTAACAGCTGCACACCATGTTTACCCTTCTCTTCTATGTGAGTTGCCAACTGGTTAATAAACATTGAAAATAATGTGGGGCTCAAAACACATCCTTGTCTTACTCCTATTGGGCAATCAAACATCTCAGAAAATTCATGGTTTGATCGAACACACGACAGTAATGAATTGTACATTGCTTTGAGAGACGCCAAAAATTTCCCTTTCACATTTTTTTTTTTTTTATACATTCCAAAAGTTTGTGATGGCGCACAGAGTCGAAAGCCTTTCTAAAATCAACGAAAGCAACATATAGTTTTGTACCTTTCTTATTCATACACTTCTGGATAGCAGCATACACTGTAAAAATATGATCAACAGTAGAATGGTCTCTTCGAAATCCTGCCTGATTTTCTGAAATAAAGTTATTGTTTTCTAACCAGGTGTACAGTCTTGTGTTTAATATTGATGTATAACACTTTGATATGATGCTCAGCAAAGATACTCCTCTATAATTATCAGCATTATCGGGGTTACCTTTCTTAAATACTGGTATGATAATAGATTTCGTCCACTCACGAGGATAAACTCCTTTATCAAAAACGGTATTAAATAGATTTGTCAGAAATTTAGTTACAGTTGAACCTCCAGATTTTAACATTTCTGCGGAAACATCGTCTATTCCGCTGGCTTTATTTTTCTTAAGTTTAGAAATAGCTTGAATGACTTCATCCTCTGAAATAAACTGATTCAAAACATGGTCCGATTCTTCGGACAGATCGATTTCAATATCAAACTGCTCATCGTATTCTTCGCCGCTGTTTTGAAAAACACTCTTGAAATGCTTGAACCAGTCATCTATGCTAATATTGCTATCATTTTTATCATTCTGCCCGCATCCCATTTTCCTTAAATTTCTCCAAAATTGCGATGAGTTGCCAGTTTCATTCGCTAACATATCTGCTTGCTGCTTTCTAAACGCTTGTCTTTTTACTTTTAGTAAGTATCTGTAACTCTTCCTTGCTTTTACGTACAGTATTCTGTCTTTTTCTTTTCGAGTTCTTCTGAAATAGTTTAATTTACTCCTACTTTCCTTTCTCGCTGCCTTACATTCTTCATCAAACCATTCTGACCTTTTATTTCCATTGACCGTGAACGATTTTAGCATGCATTGACTGGCATCTTTTAAACACTTCACAAAAATATCAAGAGCGCTGTCTATGTCTACATCCAAGGTTTGCATAGCCAGCATAAGTCGGCTTTGAATGTCATAAGTTGCCAACAGTTTTATAAAATCATCCTCGCATTTTTCATTCCAAATAATTTTTTCTGAAATTATACGGTGATTTGGTTTGGAATTTTCAGTATTCTCGTGAATGTTATTATCCCTCTTCATCTTCACAACCACTGGGAGATGGTCAGATTCAGTTAGGCTTTCAACATCTAGAGATACAATATTGACGGACGAAAATAAGTCGTAGGATACAATAAAATAATCGACCGTACTTACTCCAGAAGATCCAATATATGTGCAACTATCGTCAAAGTCTTTATGGTCAAGTCCATTTAAAATGATACATTCAAACATATTACATAACTCAATTAATTGCTCTCCAAAAGAATTCATTTGTTTATCCTGAGACCGCCTTGGAAAGCTGTTGTCATCAGGAAATTCTGTCTCATCGAAGTCATTGTCATCACCATGAAAACTGTAATTTTGGGATGAAGTTCTTGCATTCAAATCTCCAGTTACAAACATAGAAAAGTCACCACAAGATTCATGCAAATCAGTTATACATTCCTCTAACAATTCCATGCCGTATCCGTCCTGTTGAAATTTCCAGTACGGTGAATCATTCGGGGGTATATAAGAACATATTAACATGATATCTTTTTCTGTAGAAAACAAGTCCTTCTTTAGCTTCACAACAACTGTGTTTTTGACTTTCACTTCTATCCTTTCAACAGAATCAGCAAAACATTTCTTGATCATAACAATAACACCTCCCGAGTATCTCCCTTGGTTTGACAATTTTTGAGCTTTGGATGTGAATACAATAAAGTCCTTGAAAAGAGATGATTCAAAGTCAGTAGCTATAAAAGTCTCAGTTAAGCAGACGAAATCATGGGAAATAATGAAATTAATTAAATGGGTGTTGTCCAATTTTTGTAAAAGCCCATTAACATTATAATTTAGGAATTTAACTTCTGCGTTATCTACCCTATTTACAAAAGAACTTGTGCTGGGACTTAATAGTGCACCATGTGTTCGATTTGCAGCACCTGTGACACTATGTCCCTGAGTCTTTGATGATTGTGTAACTGGTATTGTGGCCTGGCCGAATCCCTATGTTTGTGCACCTGATGTTTCTGCACTGACTTTGGTCTTTGATTTAGCCCGTGAAGGCCTGTCTTTGATTTTTGTCTGGTCACCTGACTGAACTTTTTTAAAAGAATCCACAATGCTACTTTGACTGTTGGATCTCTCTAGAGTCGTTTTGGTAGTATTGCTGCCTACTCTTGAGGCAGAAGCATTTCGTTTTGAACGCACATCACGAGCTATAGGTTGTATCTGTTTGTCTTTGCTCGTTACTTCGTTGACTGTATCATCAACGTGTCTGCTGTCTTGTTTGTCAGGTGGTGTGTCGGTAGTCGTACCTTGTCTGAGTATATTCTCGTTGCCTGTAATGTCAATCACGTCTTGTCTAACACTGTCAGTATCCACATCCGGCTGGCGAACAATTTGCGCAAAATTATCCATTGTATTACTTCCCCTTGGTGCGTCATCCTGCGTCGGGCAATGGGTGCACACCTCTTTTTCAGCTGTCGTCTGTTTGGAGTCATGTACAGCATCCATATCCGTACCTGTGCCACCGTCAGTTTTGTCATTAGTTTCTGTAATAATCCTGTCAAGACTAATATCGCCAAGACTACGTCGCTTTTCCGTCACCCTGACACTGTCCTGGCCAGTCAG
>CM065731.1:19391701-19394201 GCA_033310375.1 Conus canariensis | reverse complement strand
TGACATCACTAGCGTGGTTCTGTAGAGCAGTTGTAAATCATTCCATCTTGAAAATGTGTACACTGTTAAGATGAATATGAATTATAGTACTAACTTCCACCATCCTATACAGACAAGAAACTCGCACTAAGCTGCTAGCTTACCGGGTCATGTAGAAAGGACACATGCAAAACATGTATAAAGGACACATGCAAAACATGTAGAAAGGACACATGCAAAACATGTATAAAGGACAGATGCAAAACATGTAGAAAGGACAGATGCAAAACATGTATAAAGGACAGATGCAAAACATGTAGAAAGGACAGATGCAAAACATGTATAAAGGACAGATGCAAAACATGTAGAAAGGACACATGCAAAACATGTATAAAGGACAGATGCAAAACATGTAGAAAGGACACATGCAAAACATGTATAAAGGACAGATGCGAAACATGTATAAAGGACAGATGCGAAATGTCGTGTCACCTTCAAGCATCCTGAGTCAAAACAAAAATGTGAAGTGTGATTCTTGCTTCTGGCACAGAACACAAAGAATAATGTGATTATACACTGTTAGCTTCTAGCATCCTGTACAAAGGATAACGTTGATATGTGGAACTAGCTTCCTGCATCCTGTACAAACGGTATGCAATGATCTGTTTTACTAGCTTCTGGCATCCTGTACAAAGGATAACGTTGATATGTGGAACTAGCTTCCTGCATCCTGTACAAACGGTATGCGATGATCTGTTTTACTAGCTTCTGGCATCCTGTACAAAGGATAACGTTGATATGTGCAACTAGCTTTCTGCATCCTGTACAAACGGTATGCGATGATCTGTTTTACTAACTTCTGGAATCCTGTACAACGGATAGTGCTAATCTGTAGCGTTAGCTTCTAGTAACTTGTACGAACGATGTGCAATGATCAGTTGTGCTAGCTTCTGGTATCGGATGTCTGGTATTGCGATGCTAGCTTTGATAATCTAGTGCAAAGGATAACGTCGACTAGTAGTGCAAACATTTAGCATCTTTTGCGACGGATAAAGTGATCTATGCTGCTAGCTTTCAGCACCCTGTGTAAAGTATAATTTTGATCCGTGGTGTTGGCTTATAGTACCCTGTGCACAGGATAACGATCTGTGGTGACAGCTTTCAGCACCCTGTACACAGGATAACACCGATCTGTTGTGACAGCTTCCAGCACCCTGTGCACAGGATAACGATCTGTGGTGATAACTTTCAGTACCCTGTGCACAGATTAACGATCTGTGGTGATAACTTTCAGTACCCTGTGCACGGGATAACGTTAATCTGTGGTTATATCTCTCAGCCCACTGTGCACTGGATAACATTGATCTATGGTGCTAACTTTTAGCGGTCCTGTACAAAGAATCATGTTGATAGGTAGAGCTAGCTTTAATTATCCTGTGCTAAGGCTAATATTTTTCTGTAGTGCGAGATTTCAGCATTACGTACGGGGAAAACATAATTGTGTAGTACAGTTTTCAGCATTCTGTACAAAGGATAACGCTATTTTGTAGTCCTCGATTTTAGCATCCTGTGCAAAAGGTAACGTAGATCTGTGGTGCTAGCATTTAACATTCAGTGCAAAGGATGAGTGTAAAATACGGTGCCATATTCGAGTATTCTGCACAAAGGACAACTATCAATTATCGTGCCAGCTTCCAGCAATCAGGACGAAAGATATCTTTGAACTATGTGTGGCATTTAAGCATTCTGTACAAGGGCTAAATCTGGACAATGATAGAAACTTCCAGCAGTCTGAAGACGTGAAACATGCGAACTATGATGTCAGCCTCCAGCATTCTATTCAGCCGAGAAGCCTACATGTGTTGTGCTAACTTGTAGCTTTCTGCGCAAAATCTAAATGTGAGCTACGGTACTAATCTCCAGCATCCTACGTAAAGGATACATGTGTACTATGGTATTGTCTTCCAGCATTCAGTGCAAAGGTCAGCGTAATCTATGGCGTTAATTGCTAGCTTCCTACACAAAGGATAAAAAAATGTGAATTATGGTATTGCCGAGTAAAAAAGCGAATAGCCCCTTTGATATCACTAGTAGTTACTGGTTGACTAGAAGAATCATCGATGACTATTCATATTATCAGGAATAGGTCATTCACATCTTGAGTTCTTTCATTCATAAGCCAAATTTGTTCCCTTTTCTTTAATTTTAAGAACTTTGATTTATTTAGTTAGTTCGTTAGTTAGTTAGTTGATTAGTTAGTTCGTTGGTTGGTTGGTTTATTAGTTGATCGGTTGGTTGGTTGGTTGGTTGGCTGGTTGGCTGGTTGGTTGCGTGATTGGTTGGTTAGTTGGTTGGCTGGTTGGTTGGTTGGTTGGTTGGTTAGTTGGTTGGCAGGTTGGTTGGCTGGTTGGTTGGTTGGTTGGTTGGTTGGTTGCATGATTAGTTGGTTGGTTGGTTGCATGATTGGTTGGTTGATTGGTTGCATGATTGGTTGGTTGGTTGGTTGGTTGCATGATTGGTT
>CM065731.1:19364201-19371701 GCA_033310375.1 Conus canariensis | reverse complement strand
GCAATGTATGTAGCCAGGTTTGTTTTCCCTTTATTTCTATAAATGAACTTGCTGTGGAAGTTCTTGAAAACGATAAGCATGGAACTCTATTCACACTCGATTATTTGTATTTAATTTTTTTTTTTACTTGCAGATGATGGAGTTATACTGCCAGAAACAGTTGTTTGACTTCAGACCAAGTTGAATAGTTTACAGGCAGCTGCATCTGGTCTTAATCTGAATGTCGATTTGAACAAAAGCAATATCTTTAGAAATGTGGTCATTTACTAACAGGACATATAATAATACAGAATGGCCTCTTGTACATGCATATAAATACTTAGGTATATTGTTAACATCTAAAATTAGTTTCACTTCAGCATGTAATGACCTAACAAAACAAAAACAAAAGCATTCCACGTTATGTATACTGCGAAATTTTCGTGTTTTGAATAATATCATTTTGCTGCTATTTTTGAGACCCTTTGATTCTCAAGTTCAGCAAAAAGCTCTGTACGGCGCAGAACTTTAAGGTGCAGATGACTGAACACCTTTATGTGAAAAAGTACATTCGTTTTCCCTAAAGAAGTTTTTTTAGGAATTGAAATGCGTACACTAAGTGACTTTACGTAAGTAGAAACGAATATATATCCAACGTTAGGAGTTCAGAATACAAAACCCGTCTTCCATGAATGTATACAGAGAGACTGAGTTCATGTCGATGGCAAGATTAGGATTCCATATTTAAAAACGGCGAGAAATTTTATGTATATAGGACATTCTGCACGATACATGATGTCAAGCCATGTTTGGAAATGGATTTACACAAAGATCTGACATCTTTTATGAGAAGGTTTAGATATGGAGTCTGAGTAGTTGCTGTACAACGCTACCGTTACAAAAAACACATGGAGGCTGATATACGTTGCCGTATTTGCAAAAAAGAAAATGAAGAGGAGATACTTTTTGGTTTGTGTCGTCCTGTATTAAGTGATTTAAGAACAAGATACATACCACATAGACATTATAATCTTCCTAACCAGTTTCACTTAAGGATGCTTTTAGCTCATAGAAAAGATAGAATTGTGAAAAAGTTTCTTGATTTTTCTAATGCAAACCATTTCAGCTGCGTTCTGTAATGACATCATGATGTATATGAATGGTGTCTATTTATCTCTGATGATGCAAACATTACTGTATAGTACAATCGTTTGTTGTAGCCCCTTCATCAGTGGTAATGGCCTTAATTGATTAGTTGATTAACTGATTGATTCATGCATACATTTTCTCTGTTTCTCTCTCTAAAGCAAAGCTTTGGTGTGGAAGAAATAGGTGGGTGGGTAGGGGAGGGAAGCAGTCTGAATGGCCAATCAGTTGTTATGATAAAGGGCACACGTTTGCCTTTTGTGCTGTTCACATCGATGTAGCCAGAGTGTTACGAACAGATCGACGGTGCCTCAACATTTGTTGATTCAGTCCTATACAGTTGGGTTTGTTTGAGATGTGTGTAGTTCCGCCTGTCGTTTACTGACCAAATACTGCACATACAGACACGTAATAATTTCGTAAGTTTTTATCTAATTCACGATTGTGTCCCCTAAGTGAAGGAAGCTTCCAGCAACCGTTTCTATATATATATATATATAATGCTGAACAATTAAGTAGTGGGTGAAAACAAGTGCAGGCTAACAATTCTTCAGTCATTATATGACTTGACAAAGATTTGAACTTAAAAAATAAAAACGGAAGATGAAGAAAATGGGGGAATGTATTGTAAATATGAGAAACCCTTCACTAGCTGCCTGAGGGAACCATCGTAATCCCTCTCGAAGGCAGATCTACTAGTATTGCCTGTTCCTAGGCCTTTCATCCGCTGGATCGGACTTCATCAGGAAGACACGGCTGATCGTGTCTGTACTCTTGGCGTCAAATAGAGACACACCACAGTCCATAATTCTGTGGTGTACTCAGCACCAAGGGTTCAAAAAAGAATCCAACAGGACCCCGGAAGCAGCCAGCGAAGGGTAGTAAAATGGAACAAAACGAAAGTGTGGAGAGGAAAAAAAGTTGCTGAAAAACTAAAAACATTATGCAAACAGTATAAGATATAGGGGACAATCTTTGAGCCTATGCTTGAGGATCCATTCAAGGATGCAAGGGAGATCAAAAGATATGGAACAGTCTGAGAGGTCAGCTCTGCTGTTCAATAACCCAGGCATTGTCAGTGGCTAAGAATTGTGCAGAACAACCTTTACTTGGATCTCCTAAGAGATGCAATCTCCCACTGATTGACCAAACAATATAATGCTGAACAGTTAAGTAGTGGGTGAAAACAAGTGCAGGCTAACAATTCTTCAGTCATTATATAATGACTTGACAAAGATTTGAACTTTAAAAAAAAATGGAAGATGAAGAAAAAAAAAAAAAATATATATATATATATATATATTCGCATTTATACATATATGCACAACCATGGACATAAACCAGCGCAGATTGATATGCATAGATCCCTCCATACAGCATAGATATAATTGTGTGTCTTTATACACCAGCAAACACAATTAATTATATATCTGCACATTTATCTCCGAGTGTGCTATAATCTTCCATGGGAGTAGCAAGTTTAGTAAAGCAAAAAACACAAAACAAACAAACAAACACGCAATCAAGCATATACTTCCCAAAACGATAGTGCTAAAGTAAATTATGTGGTCACCAAAAAAAAAGTAATCAGAGAGGAAAAATACAACGACATCATAAACAGACAAAGCACACACGCGCACACACGCGCACACACGCGCGCGCGCGCGCGCCACACACACACACACACACACACACACACACACACACACACACACACACACACACACACACACACAAAAGACTGTTGGGGTAGGGGAGCATCGGGGGTCTGGTGGGGGAATCCCTTCCACCGTACAGCATTGTATGAGGAGCTACTGATGTGACTGTCCACTTAAAATTCAAAACGGAGTGACTGAGGGCGGAAAATGGATCAAAATCCAGAAAGAGGCCTTAAAATTGTTAATACGCATATAGTATACGTTCACAAGCCTCTTGAATTTGGCATGGCATGAATTCTTTTATTTAAGTATCTATTAAACCAATATAAGGAAGTGGTTCTAAAACTTTCTCAACATCGTAGCATTTTGGTTGGCTGCATCATGTCATGGTTCCCATACTGTCTAAATGGCTACACATGTTTTGATCGACTATACTATGTCATGCTTTTCGGACTTCCTGGTATATTCCATGTTTATTGCTTGGCTGTGCTGCGTTAAGTTTCTCGAACTTTCATTTTCATTATATTGCAGATAGTCTGAGGTATTGGGTGTTTGGAGGAGAGTGATCCAAAAGAGTGATCTAAGAGACTGATCGGTGAATACTGTCAGACGTGAACAATATGTCTTCATCTTCGGACTATTGATTTCTGATTTTTCGGCTGAAATAAAGATCTTAAACAACCTGCAACTGAAGACTACGTTTCGCTTTCCTTGATCTGATTTAATGAAAGATCAAAACAGGGTCTTTCCTATGGTTCCCGTGAGTGTTCTAATCCAACAGAATGTTTGATGATTTTTTATAACGCATAGGATTAATTCATTATAGTAGCCAGCATTGCTATTTCAATACAGTGGGGGATAGCCCAGGTGTATGTCTCTTGCAAATTACCACAAAAAAAGCGTGCACAAAACAGAGTCAAACAAAGTGGCAGTGCTTTCTTTAATAGCTACACATTATAGACCTGCAAGAGAATTGTCTCAGACGTTTCCGCTTACTTTCTAAAACAAACACTCGCCGATTTGTCTCCGTACAACAAAGCAACAAAGCAATATGCAGTCCTCCGTCTTCCCTTCCCTCAGTGTCTCTGTCTCAGTCTCTTTCTCTGTCTGTCTGTCTGTCTGTCTGTCTGTCTGTCTGTCTGTCTCTCTCTCTCTCACACTCTACCCACACACACACACACACACACACACACACACACACACACACATACACACACTTATTATCACCTTTCTTCTCTCCACCCCCCTCCCCCTCCCCTCCCCACCTTCTTTCCTAGCACTGATGCGCATTTAATTATCTGCTCTGGTCGTTAACCGACTGGAAGGAGCACCATTGCAGTTTGAGACCCAGCTGACGTAAAAACAGGGATGACACGATCAATACTGCCGGCAAGCTTAAGTCGTTCACTCTCACCAGGCTGTCGTTTCCGAATCAGGACCATCCGTTATGTTCGGATCCAAGGGATGAAACCCTTAGCCTCTACCCATATCCACTCACTTAACGTCCAATGACAACTAATTACCTCGGCTGACAGAGTGACTCTCCTTGGCTGACAGAGTGACTCTCCTTGGCTGACAGAGTGACTCTCCTTCATACAGGTAAAAATGAAAAAACATAGATTGGATTGTTTTCTTTCGTCCCCGTGCAACAGTTTGATTCTTTTATTTATGTATTTATTTGTTTACTATTATTTATTTATTTATCTGTGTATTTATTCATTCATTCATTCATTTATTTTTCATAGAGATACATAATCCGGTAATGAAAAGGGTTATGTGAAACATTCGTACATTGTTGATATGACATATGCAAATGCACTTTGGGAATCAAACAGAAGAACACAGGATCTTGATCATGTCTTTTATTTCATATTGAATTGAATTACAATGTTGTTACTAATTTGGAGTCTAGTCGAACATAAAATTTGTGGCATGAAATTCGGCACTGTATCTCGTCTTTTCATCCTTATACAGGTCATGATGCTACAGTGGTGTGATCCTGTCAAAGCAATACCAGG
Organism: Conus canariensis; assembly: GCA_033310375.1. Taxonomy (NCBI): domain Eukaryota; kingdom Metazoa; phylum Mollusca; class Gastropoda; order Neogastropoda; family Conidae; genus Conus; species Conus canariensis. The sequence continues at coordinate 19,366,900 of CM065731.1, read as the reverse complement.
AAGATGACAAATCGGAGCCGCATAACACGCACAAGTTAACTGCAATATTTCGATTTATTTTGATGTTTCTCAACCAACAAAACAGTTCAGATTTCTGCGGTTGTGTAGCTGAGAAGAGTTCACTGGAAAAGAGTTCACTTAGAAAAGTGTTCACTGGAAAAAAAAAAGTTCACTGAGGGGTAGGGTATGGACAGAAAATTGCAGGAGGGCGTGGTGAAAAAGGGAGGAAATAGGTGGGGGGGGGGGGGGGGGAGGGGTCAAAGTATAGAGGGTGGAAAGCAAACAGGAGAAGTGGTGGGTTGATGCTGAGATGAGCTGGGAGGGGGAGAAACACTAAAAAAAAATAACAACAATCATAATAACAATACTAACAATAATCATTATCATCACCTTCCCTCTACCACCATTATCATGAGCGAATGAGTAACTCAAGGAGGAAAGAAATGAAACTGAAAGAGGAGGATAAGATGGGGGGGGAGGAGGGGGGGGGCAGGGGCGGGGGGGGGAGGGGGCGGGAGAAGGATGGGATGGGGGGGGGGCTAGAGGTGTGACCTGAGGGCAATAGAGTAGAAGACCTAGGAGAAGAGGGGAAGGGAGAAATGTCTAAGTGTGTGTGTGTGTGTGTGTGTGTGTGTGTGTGTGTGTGGTGTGTGTGTGTGATGCGTGCGTTACGTGAGCAACGCGCGCCGCGTGTGTGTAGGTGTGTGTGTGTGTGTGGTGTGTGTGTGTGTGTGCGCGCGCGTGTGTGCGTGCATACGTGTGTGTGTGTGTGTGTGTGTGTGTGTGTGTGTGTGTGTGTGTGTGTGTGTGTGCGTGTGTTGTGTGGTGCGTGCACGTGGTGGTGGTGTGTTGGTGTGTGTGCGTGATGCGTGCTGCGTGCGTGTGTGTGTGTGTTGTGTGTGTGCGTGTTGCTGCGTGGTGTGTGTGTGTGTGTGTGTGTGTGTGTGTGTGTGTGTGTGTGGCGCGGCGCGGGCCCGCGCGCGCGTATGTATAAGAGGAAGACCAGATAGGGAAAAATACTCAAGACTACCGTGAAAGAAACAACATGTCCCTAAAAGCTTTCGCTGTGAGGAAGTAAAACTCAACCATTACGGGAAAAAACGGCGTATGAGAGAATGGTGAGGCGCAGTTCGCTGCGAGTGTGGCGTAGCAGCTGACACCAGGCGGCAGCTCTCCTTTGAGGGACACTGATGTGAGAGGTCAGTGTCAGGCGGCGCAGCGATCCTTCCACCCACATGGGTGACGGCGGGTCTAGCCTGTGTCTCCGGGGAACGGCTCCTGGAGATGTGGGGCGATCGGCAATGGAGCGTTGCCTGACTACGACTACCGTGGCCCGGGACACCTGCTCTGAGCCAGGCAGCCATGGGGGCACTTCTTGCGCGGTTGGGCTGAAAAATTGCCCTCTCGGCTGTACTCTGCGTGGCCCGCTGACTTGTAGGGACTCGAGCAGCACTCCAGCCACTTTCGTCCTGCTCCCTCTTTGAGGCAGCCTCACGCGGCACAGGACCATCGCCACCCGAGCACGTAGAAGGCCGCCTTTTGTTTGGGAAAAAGAGGCCAAAAGACACCGACCGCCATCGTCGGGTAACAGCCGAAGTTCAAAAGGAACCAGAGCTCGGAGAGAGAAATACGACGACTCCCACACGCAACTCGCCCACTACTGCCAGCGACAACAGTTGCCACAGAATATGCAGACCTATGTCTGGGAGTGTACCTTGTCCTTAAAGGCCTCCGGCCAGTAGGACGTTAATCTCACTTACGAACGAAAAAGAATAGTGAGTGAAGATGAAGGTGATAGAAGAGAAAAAAAGCTGGAACTGTGGGAGAGAAACAGCAAGAATGGAGGGAGGGGACATGGGTGACATGGACACACACACACACACACACACACACACACACACACACCACACAGCACAGCACGCACGCACGCATTCACACACATACACACATGCGTGCGCGCGCATGCACGCACGCACGCACACACTTACACGCACAAAAGTGTGTGTGTGGTGTGGGGGGGGGGGTAACAAACAAGAAAATCTTGAAGTGATGGTGTAGCAGCTGGAAATTGAAGTCAAGGAGTTAAGGAGAAACTAGAAAGACAAGAATTGAGGAGCAGCTTGATAAATCTAAAAGAGGACCGAATTCAAAGGAGAAATAGAGTCACCATGAAGAAATGCACATGAACGTTAGCAGCAATCCATAGAGATATGTGAGATATAAGTGTTGATGTCTTTGTTGGCCTGGACCACAAATAATACACTGTAGTTTTAGTTCATTCAAACTGAGGTTATGTGTTCCTTCACTCCTCGTCTGCAACATTCAATCCATCAGGAAAGTTTGTGCGCAATTTGTAACACCAGTACTTTTCTCTCCGTTTGCGGAAGGTTTCATCTGTTTTTCGTATGTACCAAGTCATAGTACATGCCAGGTGTTCAATCGTGTGCTCTGGACCATTGAAAAGTCTTGCTACTGGTGTTTGGTTTTTGGTGTTAATGTCTGATCTGTGCTTGTAAAACCTCTGCTGTTAAGTTGTGCCATATTGCACATTGTGACATTTCGGACAGTCAATGAGATAGATAATGTTTGATGACTGGCAAGTGAGATGATCATTGATAGTGAACCTTTGTTTGCTTCGAACACTTGTAAAGTTAAATGTCTTGTTGTAAATGTTTCTCTTTTCTTTTTCTTTTTCTTTT
>CM065731.1:19356701-19359201 GCA_033310375.1 Conus canariensis | reverse complement strand
TGGGGACAGTTCGGAGGTATCTTAAGTTTGCCTCATGACCTGTTTACCTGACAGCTACTCACCCGCGTTTTGTTGTCAGTCAGGTGACCAAGGATTTCCTTTCAGTCTCTGCAGATTTGCCGGCCTGGAAACATCCCCACGGTGCCAAAGAGAGACTGGCAACTTAGTTTTTGTTCCCCAGGTGTCGGTGAGGCCCCTGAGTCCGGCCTGGAACTGATTACCACCGGGTGTAGGGGTACAGCCCGTGCCCCAGCCGCTGTCTTCGTCAAGACGACGTGGAGAGGTTGACCGCCAGGTCAGTAGTGGACTTGTGTAGTAAAGGGCCTCAGGATTCTCCGTCACGACGACGTGGAGTGGTTGACCACCAGATCGCTTCTTCGACGTGTTTTTCTACTGTGTGGTTGTACCCTGCAGGACTCCACGAACTGTATTCGTGAGCGGCTCTGCTTGCCGTGTGAAGGCTGTGACTTGGGCTCGTTGCAGCCACTGTGTGGACTGTGTCTGTTGGGACACTACTGACGGTGCCAGCGAGGTCTGTGCCGGAAAAAAAATTAATGTGTCAAGTTTTGAGAGCGAAGGTTGAAGCTCCACGTGTTGTCGCACGCCTATACTGGTGGTGGCTTGTATCGATTTGTTTGTGCCTGTTAATTAATATTATGGTAATATGTGTTTGTGGTGTTTTGGTTGTTCAGGCAGCATAAAAAGGAAGAAACTTTACTTGTGTGTTGCCTGGCTGTCCATGTTCGTGTGGTGTGGGTGTGTGTAGGGAATAATCGTTACACGCACCCAAACTTTTAAAAGTGAGAGTCAGCAGTAATACACACAGCACCACACCCTCCCTAACAGTGTGTGTGCAAGTGTGCGCGCGCGCGCGTGTATATGTGTGGTGTGTGTGTGTGTCTGCGCGCGCGCGCGCGCGTGTGTGTGTGTCTGTGTGTGTGTGTATGTGTGTGTGCGTGCGTGCGTGCGTGCGTGCGTGTGTGTGTGCGTGTGTGTGTGTGCGTGCGTGCGTGTGTGCGCGCGCGCGTGTGTGTGTGCGCGCGCGCGCGCGCGTGCGTGCGTGAGCGCACGCTTGCATGCATGCATGCATGCGCGCGCGCGTGTGTGTGTGTGTGTGTGTGTGTGTGTGTGTTTGTGTGGTGTAAATGTGTGTGTATGTGCGTGCGTGCGTGCGTGCGTGTATGTGTGTGCATGCGTGTGTGCTTTTGTACGTACGTACGTGCTTACGTGCCAGTGTGTGTGTGTGTGTGTGTGTGTGTGTGTGTGTGTGTGTGTGTGTGTGTGAAAATCATGTCAAGTTAGACTTGGTGTATTGCCAGCACTCATCTTCTCTACTTTTCCTCGCAGTTTTACATGCTGCACGTTCCCTGCACAGCCTTGAACGGATTTGAACTCGACAGAATTATGACAGAAGGGTTGCAATGCCGTATCTTGAATGAGTAATATCCATTCAATAAGCGACGGCAGTAGCAGTTCCCAGCTACAGAGGTCAGGTAGCCGTATTTCATTGGCTTTTGTTGATAACGGCGGAGTTTGGAGACTGGTTGACCCACTGCTATTGTGACAATGTCATCCTACGCCCCGAAGGACGCGCTCGTTGTGGATCGCTTTCTTGATTAACTTCTAAATCAGCATTCACTCATACACAAGCGTGAATAAAACATTAGCAGAACTGCAAGAGAGAGAGAGAGAGAGAGAGAGAGAGAGAGAGAGAGAGAGAGACAGAGACAGAGACAGAGACAGAGAGACAGAGAGAATGCCCGTGCGAACGCTGATGATTTATTCAACGAAAGACCTCGCCCTCTGTGAAGGGCGGCGTGGAGGATAACTACATACATCATGCAACATCTGAAGTCATCTAAAAATGGCCAGCACCAGAAAGAAAAATAATATCATCGTCTCTGACTTTCTTACATAATGGACACACCGAGTTCACATTCAGTATGACTCTTGTAACGATGCAAATGAACTGCAATATCTGAAATTCCAATCAAAATCACATCACGATAAATGTCAAGTGTCTTCAGCGTGATTACATGTGATGCGTGGGACTAGTAACATGCAATATATTCCAAATATCTCTCTGTTTTGCACATGATCTTTCCAGTCTTGCCACCTACAGTCAACCAAATGCTATTTGAATGCTTATGAAAGTAATTCAATCCATCAGCATCTTGGCTCAGCGAAATTAAAATTAATTTCCAACTGGAAAAGAACTTTCTTACATTTGTCACCCAAATGAATTTGTCTCCGGCATGCAATTTACGAAATATGATATAGCCTTTCTCGGCATTCTATCTCCGTCCTTTTGTGTAAACTTTAACCAGTAACAGATACGATAAACAACTGAATTGATAGTGATTGGGTACGTGTTCATTTTTCCATAACTTAAACACTTGATGAGTGTTGGATGAGTGTCTGTCTATCCTAACAGTTCATTCAAAGCAAATAAGAGAGAGAGAGAGAGAGAGAAGAGAAAGAGGAGAGAGAGAGAAAGAGA
>CM065731.1:19349201-19354201 GCA_033310375.1 Conus canariensis | reverse complement strand
TCCATTGGCATGATTCTGGTCCTTTGAGAGAATGTAATTTTAATGACCAGCTTTGGAGCCGCTGAAATTATCTATGAACTACGAGAAATGAAATTGAATACACGTACGAGTATTTACCACGTAAGACGAAGTTTGTGTACAAGTGCATGGTTGGAAGTTGATTGACAGTTATAGGAATGAGTGGGGATATTATATGCTCCCGACCCCTCCCTCTCCTCTAACCCTTGGTCTCCCAGTTTCTTACAGGACAAATGAACGTGATCTTATTTGCAAGGAACTAAATAAGCCATCAGAATTTAACCTTTCCCCCTCCTGGCTCAACAAAACTTGCAAACCAATTCTTTAGAAGTACTGTAAATAACTGGTTTGCCATTTTAAAGTATAGTACGTACAGGAATGTACACTGTACGTTATTTCCTTCAACTTCCAACTATAATAATAACTTGTCTTACAAACTAAATGCTCATTTATATTTTCTAATTGCTCGCTTTCATGATTTCTTTATTAAAGAAGTAAAGTACTAAATGAAACGAGATACAAGAAAACGTCAAACAAATAAAAACAAAATAGCATAGAACACGGAGTCACAACTTCAAAATGTCCTCGCAGAGATTTAGCCCGGAGATAATGGGTGGCACGCGAGAGACGCGTGTCAGAGGAAAAAATCCAGCGAGGGGAATTAACTTGGGCCCCTCCCTTACGATAACGCATTAGAGGCGGCGCGCAGTGGAGAAACCTTATGTTAGACACAGGAATGTAAAAAAAAAAAATGCAGAAGAAAGTTTTGAAATATTCACGTCACTGGTAATTAATAAATTAAAAGTCAGCTCACTGATTTGTCCGGGTTGTTATCTTTGCTTGTCTGTGTTTGTGTGCCTTCCAGGCGTCTCTCTCTCTCTCTCTCTCTCTCTCTCTCTCTCTCTCTCTTCTCTCTCTCTCTCTCTGTGTGTGTGTGTGTGTGTGTGTGTGTGTGTGTGTGTGTAAACAACTAGTCTGCTCGGGTGAAATGAATATGCAATAGATGGTGATATAGACTACGAAAAAGAAAAAAAAAAGATTCAAACGAACAAAAATGAATCCGTTTACGAGGTTTTCATTATTAGAAACAGGCATCTCTTTCAATTTTCACTTTACGGCTGGAAGAACAAAAATCCAGACAGCTGAAACGAGAGAAGGGGAAACCTTTGCTCCTCTGATCACAAAAACTCTCTCATGACAAACACAAAGCCCTGTAAATGGCAGGAGAGGAGACGTTTGTCAAGTGATCTCACATAAAACAAAGCAATAGAAGATAACTTTTTTTTTTAAATCCCGGCAGAGACGATCACTTTCAGAACAAGACATTTAATGCTCTTTTGAACATTCCCTCTTAAGAGCGTTGTATCAGCTAAAAAAAATGTTAGAGAGAGAGAGAGAGAGAGAGAGACAGAGAGAGAGAGAGAGAGAGAGAGAGAGAGAGAGAGAGAGAGAGAGAGAGAGAGAGAGAGAGAATTTAAAGTAGTTTGGGTCACAGGATGATCCAACATGTTGAAGAAACCAAAACAAAAATGTCGCGTAGGCTGGCAGTCTAGCTCCCACACAGCCACAACATTGAAAATGCTGACCAATCACAATGCAGTTGTAAAGGATGTCTGTTCAATGGCAGACGCTTATGTACTTGTTCATATGATTACCGTATGAAATTAATGGTGTGTGTGTGTGTGTGTGTGTGTGTGTGTGTGTGTGTGTGTGTGTGTGTGTGTGTGTGTGTGTGTGTTTTCTGTATGTTTTCATGTTTGTGTAATTTTAAAAAAGGATGTTTGTTTACTGTTGATTAGACAAACACACACACACACACACACACACACACACACACACACACACACACACACACACACACATACGCACACACGCACTCACACACACACACACGCGCGCGCGCGCGCGCGCGCGCGCGCACGAACATAGGCGCACATGTGCGCACACACGCGCGTTCGCACGCATGCACGCGCGCGCGCGCACACACATACACACACACACATACACACACACACACACACTCACACACACGCACGTACGCACGCACGCACGCACGCACACACACACACACACACACACACACACACACACACACACACACACGTACATACACGCGCGCGCGCTCGCATACACATTCATTCGCTTCGAACACGCGAACTCATATCAAAGTACGCTTAATACAAATAAGGGAAAGTAAAACAATATTTAGCGCTGCTTTCAATGGATTTCTCGAGTCCTATATCGCTAAACACAAGAACTGAACATGAAAGTAAAAGAGAACAAGTCATGATCTCAAAGCTCGTCTCACACAATTAGCGTACTTATGAAACGAAAGCTCAAACTGAAAACAAACGAAAAATCAAACCTTAAAACAACTAGAAGACAACACCAAAAACAACAATAAACACAGCTTAACAGCCTTAATGCAATTTGCTTTCAGAATCTGGAATACAACCAGACTTCCATCGCGAAGTAATTGACGCTTTTTTCTTCTGCAGATTGCCGCCTCAGGTGCCCCCTCCCCCCCCCCCCCCAACCCCACCCCCCTCCCCTTCCCCCCAGCTCAAAACTTGAACTCGGATCACAGTTGTTTCAAAACGATTCCGATTTTTTCACAGAGCTGCCTTTCCCCGCCCTAAACCCCTATCGGGTTTCCAGGTCAACACAGACAGTCAGCTGAAAAAAAAGAACAAAACAAAACAAAAACAAAACAAAAAACAGGCAAAAAAAAACGAACTTAGGAGACCCAGCATCAGTTGCCATCATGTATCTCGATACTGGTGTACACGATATCTTGTTTATTTATTTATTCATTTATTTATCTATTCATTCATTCATTCATTCATTTGTTTATTCATCTGTTTTGACATCGTTTGTGAGGACGCACGAGAGAGAGAGAGGAGAGAAGAGAGAGAGAGAGAGAGAGAGAGAGAGAGCACGCGAGCGCACGCACTGTGTGTGTGTGTGTGTGTGTGTGTGTGTGTGTGTGTGTGTGTGTGTGTGTGTGTGTGTGTCCTCAGTACGCATTCTCCCTTTCATATCAAGCACTCTAAAACTAACTTTCGAAACACATTGCGATCTCCTTGAAACCTTACATTTTCTTTGCTGCCTTCAAATGCCAACACCGCGATTTTGACAAAAACTACCTCTCATTCCTGGGGTTCTGTTACACATCCCAGATGACGCGAGAGGAGAAATGATGCTGGAAATGTTCTGAAGTAAAACTGAGAGTGTGCTTTTTTCGGATCTTAAATCAGATATTACAGAGATCATGTTCATGTGGAAATAAAAAAACAAAACGCGAAAATCTTGGGGTAGCACAGACTGCTGTGTCGATCTTTAGAGCACAAGAACATCGCTCACACGAATGTAAGAATGCGTTCACGTGCAAGCGTGGCTGACTGTTAAGGACAGCAGTTTTTGACTCGAATTGCTCGTGCAGTTCTTCGTGAAGATCGTGAAGTTTGTTTTGCAAACCTGAATAATGTTTATCAGCGATCGTGTTCTGCACAATCTCGAATATTGAGGAGTGACGGTAGACAAGTTCTATGGCTCTGTGTGTATATCAGTGTGGTTGTCAAGCATATATGGCTCTGTGTGTATAGCAGTGTGGTTGTCAAGCATATATGGCTCTGTGTGTATATCAGTGTGCTTGTCAAGCATATATGGCTCTGTGTGTATATCAGTGTGGTTGTCAAGAAATATATATGGCTCTGTGTGTTATATCAGTGTGCTTGTCAAGCATATATGGCTCTGTGTGTATATCAGTGTGCTTGTCAAGCATATATGGCTCTGTGTGTATATCAGTGTGCTTGTCAAGCATATATGGCTCTGTGTGTATATCAGTGTGCTTGTCAAGCATATATGGCTCTGTGTGTATATCAGTGTGCTTGTCAAGCATATATGGCTCTGTGTGTATATCAGTGTGGCTTGTCAAGCATATATGGCTCTGTGTGTATATCAGTGTGCTTGTCAAGCATATATGGCTCTGTGTGTATATCAGTGTGCTTGTCAAGCATATATGGCTCTGTGTGTATATCAGTGTGCTTGTCAAGCATATATGGCTCTGTGTGTATATCAGTGTGCTTGTCAAGCATATATGGCTCTGTGTGTATATCAGTGTGCTTGTCAAGCATATCCTCATCACACCCATCCGTCTAAGAAAGGATAGGGAAGCTGATTTGTACCATTCATATACTCGATTTCACCGGGGATGCTATCATTTCACGCCTGTTTCTGACTACATGAGTGACAGCCCACTCGTCATTTACCTTTCACCCCTACCCCCACCCCTTTCTCTTTTTTTTACGAGTGGATCCCCTGTACTTTTGGAGCCTGAAGCTGTGACGTCAAGGGACACATGTTAAGATATGCAACACTTGAATCGGACTACATTTCTTAATCTCTATGGGACGTATGTCATGGTCGTATTGGCGTTGCCTAATAGTAGTAGGAGTTGAGAGTGTTGAGAAGCACAGACGACTGCGCGATTTGCGATTCAAGGACGTCGTCTCACTCTTTCTGTGTCCAGCGAGAACGGGTTGTGTTCAATACAGCAGTGGCCGTGATAGGGCCGTGTGCAGCCAGGCAGCCACTCAGCAATACAGCAGTGGCCGTGATAGGGCCGTGTGCAGCCCGCCAGCCCCTCACCAATACAGCAGTGGCCGTGAAAGGGCCGTGTGCAGCCAGCCAGCCACTCAGCAATACAGCAGTGGCCGTGAAAGGGCCGTGTGCAGCCAGCCAGCCACTCAGCAATACAGCAGTGGCCGTGATAGGGCGTGTGCAGCCAGCCAGCCACTCAGCAATACAGCAGTGGCCGTGATAGGGCCGTGTGCAGCCCGCCAGCCCCTCACCAATACAGCAGTGGCCGTGAAGGGCCGTGTGCAGCCAGCCAGCCCCTCAGCAATACAGCAGTGGCCGTGAAAGGGCCGTGTGCAGCCAGCCAGCCCCTCAGCAATACAGCAGTGGCCGTGATAGGGCCG
>CM065731.1:19324201-19344201 GCA_033310375.1 Conus canariensis | reverse complement strand
TCAGACAAATACATAGACGAACAATCTAATAGTGGGGGAAAAACAAGCGCAGGCCAACAACTGAACTGTCTTCATAGTAATGACTTGGCAAAGATCTGGACTTAAGGAGGGGGGGGGGGGGAGGGGGGAGTTTGAAGATGGAGAAACTGGGAACATGAAATTAAGAAAATATGTTACAGATATGAAAACTCTTCACTAGCTGCATAAGGGAAACACTTTGCAATCCCTTTTGAAGGCAGATATATTTGTATTGCCTGCTCCGAGACCTTTCGAAAGGTCTCGGAGCAGGCAATACAAATATATCTGCCTTCAAAAGGGATTGCAAAGTGTTTCCCTTATGCAGCTAGTGAAGAGTTTTCATATCTGTAACATATTTTCTTAATTTCATGTTCCCAGTTTCTCCATCTTCAAACTCCCCCCCCCCCCCCCCCCCCCCCCCCCTCCTTAAGTCCAGATCTTTGCCAAGTCATTACTATGAAGACAGTTCAGTTGTTGGCCTGCGCTTGTTTTTCCCCACTATTAGATTGTTCGTCTATGTATTTGTCTGACTTTATTCAAGTTTAAAAGGCTGTGCCAGTCTTGAATAAAAGTTACTCTGTGTTAGGTTTTCTTACGGGAGCAAAAAATACCCCACTTGTTTACTGTTTGTATAAGATGTTGAATTGTGGTAAGTGTTCTGGGAGCAGTACAGCTGAGGGAGAAGCAAGAAAAAAGAAAGAAAGAAGGAGGGAAGGAAAAAAAGAAAGAAAGGAAGAAAGAAAGAAAGAAAGAACAAGCAAAGCACCCAGAAAAAAATAGAAAGAAAACATGGAAGAAGGAAGGAAAGGAAGCAAAGAAAGAAAGACATAAACAAACAAAAAACAGAGTCAACGACTCAAATCATTCTTTTCAACACTCTCAGGCTGTAACATCGTGGATCAAACAGATAACCACCACCTCGACAATAAAAATACTCAACAATTTAGCCGTTGAATCCCCTCTGTAAAAAGAAAGAAGGAATATAAAGAAAATACGATCGTGTCTGGATTATTATTGTAACGTACTGATTCCTCTTTTAAGACTTTATTTACATGCATAGCAAGATGATTAAAACGCCTCCAATTTTCAATATTTTGATACTCTCTCTCTCTCTCTCTCTCTCTCTCTCTCTCTCTCTCTCTCTCTCTCTCTCTCTCTCTCTCTCTCTCTCTCTGGGTGCAGAAGGGAGAAGCAGGGTGTGATGGAGAGAGAGAGACAGACAGACAGAGACAGACACAGACAGACAGAAACAGAGACAGAGAGACAGAGTGTTGAGGAGATGCGAGTTCCAGGGAAAACCAACTGCACGGAGGAAACAGAACACGAAATGAGAAACAAGAAGCTGAAAAGAGAGATCAACGGCATCCCAGGAGAGAGGTGTGTACAAGTCAGTCAAGTGGACAAGACAAAAGAAGGATTTGCAGAAAGGCGAGACGCGCTGTGAGGAATGGCTGTAATCACGTTCACCTTACGGACGAGGGAAACTACGCCTTCACTCCGTCTCTGACAAGTGAGCTGATACCATCCACTGTCAACATGGTCATGACGTCTGTCAAGGTAACTTCTGACCCCATCTTACTTTCCTCATGCCTGATTGAGTGTCACTGTCCTCCTGACCTGCAACGCCTTTGTCCAGACTCATCCTAAGGTGCTGCTCGTCAGTCGGGACGCTTTGCACTGGCAGACTTAGGAGGGCCAGGGTTAAGTTCAATGTCACTGCACTGCATGAGAATACCGTTCCAGAAAAACACAATGAGGGTCAGTCCAACCATGACACCGTCTAGCCGAGATCTCACCCTTTATGTCCGACATCTCAATTCTTCCTTCTTCTTGGCCCGACGACACATAAAATTAAAAAATGCAGTCACAACACATCCACATGTTGACCGGAACACGAGCGGTACTACAGGCATGGTCCAACACAGTACGATGACCAACTGTCAACCCTCAGAGTGACCAACAACAGTCCTACTGTACAAAAGTAGCGGGACCGAAGTCAAACACGTCATGCACTGAAGAGTACACGTACACCCCCCCAAGCAGTTTTCAAATAACCGTAAGTTATATGTTGCATTTATAGACTTCGAAAAGGCCTTTGATTCTATTTCTAGAAAGCTTCTCTGGCCAATACTGGCAAAACATTGTAGAAAAGGCAAACTATTTAAATGTGTTAAATGCGTGTATGATGATGTTAAAGCTAATATAAGGTGTGGTGCAAAATTTAGTGAGTACGTTAGATGTACACAGGGCGTTAAGCAGGGTGATGTTTGTAGTCCTGTTTTGTTCTTTTTGTTTATTAACGAATTAGCTTCGGAAACTATCGAGAAGGGAACACATGGTGTTTCATTTGATTTGATTGAAATATTCATTCTATCTTTTGCAGATGATATTGTTTTACTGTCTGAAACTGTTATATGGCTTCAAAACCAGTTGAACAATTTGTACTCAGCGGCGCAGAGATTACATCTCAAAATAAACGTGGACAACACAAACATTATAGTTTTTCGAAAGGGTGGATATTTGTGGTCGCGTGAAAAATGGTTTTATGGAAAGTCTAAAATTGCGATTGTGAACGCCTACAAATATCTGGGTTTCTATTTTTCTACAAAACTAAGATTTTCGTTTGCCTGCCAAGATCTCGTGGGTGAAGGAAAGCGGGCTGTTATGACTATTTTAAGCGTCTTGTATAAGTTTGAAAACGAGTCAGTAAAACTATTTTTCAGGATGTTTGATACCCAGGTCCAGCCTATAGTCCAGTACACCGCTGAGATTTGGGGTTTGGAGAAAGGACACGACATAGAGAAATTGCACTTATTTGCTATGAAATGATTTTTGAATGTCGATAGGCATGACGTATGGAGAAGTAAGTAGATGCCCTATTTATTTGAATTCATATATAAGATGTGTAAGATACTGGCTTAAACTGTTACGTATGGGGCAACATAGACTGCCAGCCAAAGCTTATAAAACATTGTTTCACCTGGATATGAGAGGGAAAACTCCGTGGGCATCAGGCATTCGTAAATGTTTATGTAATTATGGTTTTTCGTGTGTATGGTTAGAACAAGGGGTTGGCTGTGTCAGCAGTTTCTTGGCTTGTTTCAAGCAACGAACAATAGATTGCAGATGGCAGGACTGGGATAGCCATATTCAAAACAGCGAACGATTGTCATTATTTAGACTGTTGAAAAGTAATCATTTAGTAGAAGCAGAAGCTTATCTGTCTGTGAACTTGAATAGATTTATCAGGTCTGAACTAACAAAATTCAGGTTTGGTGTTTCGGATATTGCTGTACAACGTCAACAATATAATATCCACACAGAAAAGGATTTGCTGTGTCCATTGTGTAAATCTGGTAGGGAAGATGAACTTCATTTTGTATTCTTATGTCTTGTTCTGGCAGATCTACGACAAAAACTTATTCTGTTGGAATATCATCGACGTCCAGCACTGTTCAAGTTAGTCTGTCTTTTGTCGTCAAAAAATTACAACGTTGCAAGAAACCTTGCTTTATATCTGTACAAATCATTTAAAAGAAGGAGTGATTTGTCCTAGGTAATTTGCGTATGTTGAGAATGTTTAAATTTTTGTGATGAAATACCTTGTTTAACTAAGTTCTTTATTACTCACCCCCTTCAAATGGGGCTGTGGCCTTTCTGAATAAATTTTCGTTATCGTTATCATTATCGTTATCTTCGTGTGTGTGTGTGTGTGTGTGTGTGTGTGTGTGTGTGTGTGTGTGTGCGTGCGTGCGTGCGTGCGTGCGTGCGTGCGTGCGTGCGTGCGTGTGTGTTTGTGTGTGTGTGCGTAAGTGTGTGTTTCTGTTTCCGCCACAAGCATCGTGACAGACAAGCGAGTTAAGGAAGGAGAGTAAAAAACATACCCTCTTTGGCAGTAATGAACATTCGTCTTGAAGGAAAGGGCAAAAACTCTGAAGACAAGGATTAACGGTGCAGACGCAAAAGGGTGAGGGGTGGGAGTGGTGGTTATAGTAGTGAAAGAACGTGCAAAGGAAAAGGCCGAATGTCTGGCATTCCAATGTTTATAAAATACAGAGCAACCTGAAATCCTATAGTGGGAGTGTTTTGCCCAGAGCTTTAAGTATTTATTTATTGTTTCTCTCTCTCTCTCTCTCTCTCTCTCTCTCTCTCTCTCTCTCTCTCTCTCTCTCTCTCTCTCTCTCTCTCTCATTTTTTGTCACTCCAGAGGAACTACTCTACGCTGATCTTCGTACACAGACACATCCTGACTTGTCCTGTCACAAGCTGGGCACCACCAAATCCGCAGGGAGGATAACTGTCAAGGCACGAAGAGCACCAGGAACAGTATGAATGAATACATGACACCACAAAGAAAGAAACAAACAAAAAGTCGTCTCAAAGATTCAACAAAGAGACAAGGATGACATGCAAGGTACAGTAACAAAAGCTGAGAAGGATCACTTGCTGGTTTTCCCTTTTGGCATTGCATTAGAAGACGGCTTAAAGGTAACCGCATTGGTGTTATAATCATACTGTACCGTTTGCTTGTTTTTGAATGCCTCCAATTAAAAAAAAAAAGATGTCTTGTTAGCCATGTACACTAGCCATTACAAAACCTGTAAAAAAAAATATATGTTATGTTTAAAAGCTGGTCCCCATACGTATAAAATATTACTGAGAAACTGAAATTTGAATATAAATGTTAGAGATCAACCACAGTATGAGTCATGGAACATGTACATGAGACATCTACTTGCAATACAGTTGACATGAACATAACCCTCACTCGTTAATCGTGCATGAAAGAGTACAAAGTGTAGCGAAAACCGGTTTGTCTTCTAAAATGCAAAACAGGTAGTTTTAGCTCCGAGATGTTGGTGCATTCCATAAATCAGTCTCGTAAGTTCAGTAAGATAGTATGCTGCTTGCAACAATTTCGGCTTGACAATCAGTACGAAAAAGACTGAAGTGATGCACCAGCCAGCTCCGGGAAAACCATACGTTGAGCCAGTCATCACCGTCACTGGACAACAACTGAACGCGGTGGACAAGTTCACCTTCCTAGGCAGCACTCTGTCCAGAGACGTTGTCATCGACGATGAGGTGAATGCCCGGCTCGCTAAAGCTAGTGCCGCTTTTGGCAGACTCCACAAGAACGTATGGAACAGGAGAGGCATCACCCTAGAGACCAAGATCAAGGTGTATCGGGCCATTGTTTCTCACCACACTGCTCTATGGCTGTGAAACATGGACAGTTTACCAGCGTCATGCCAGAAAACTGAACCATTTCCACACTACTTGCCTCAGAAGACTCATGGGCATTAAGTGGCAAGACAAGATTCCGGACACTGAAGTCCTCACTTGTGCTGGCCTGCCTAGCATCTTCACCTTTCTGATGCAGTCACAGCTTCGCTGGGCAGGTCAAATAGTTCGCATGCCAGACCATCGGCTGCCAAAGAAACTATTGTTTGGCGAACTACAACAAAGCAAACGCTCTCATAGAGGCCAGAAGAAGCGTTTCAAAGACAGCCTCAAATCTTCCCTGAAAGCCTTCAACATCAGCCACAAAACTTGGGAGCACACTGCCCAGGACAGAGACGGGTGGCGATCAGTGCAGAGATCTGTGAAAGCAACAGAATTGCTGCAGCTGAGCAGCGCAGGATGATCAGGAAGACCAGTGTCAACAGATCTCCAACTGCTGCCACCATCCCCTGTCCGTACTGTGGTAGGTCTTTTCGAGCGCAGATCGGCCTGACCAGCCATATACGCTCTCACCCCCGATTCCACGATGACTAGAATGGTCTTCGTCGTCTCGACGGACAACAACAACAACAACAACAAGAAGATAATATTGACAGTAAAACAATTCAGCTATGATAAACCAATAAACTGACATTAGAATTTGCTGTTTATCATTTTTGTTTGTTTTAAGGTAAATTGTAAGAAATACATATAATCTAAAGGACTATAACATATTGCTGCAAAGAAACGGAAACCAGTCTCTTGGATTTCAGGCATGGGAGAACAAAATAATGATATACTGACCTGCCTTGGACATCCATCCTGTTTCTGTCCACATGACGTCATTTTTTCACATTCTCCTTAAATACATGACAACATGTCTTTAGCAACAGATTGATTAAGTCCGTATGGGAAATTCAAAGCGATGGTCGGAGGGGAGAGGGAAACGGGAGGGGGATAAGGTGGTAACGCCTGCCTTTCTGTTGCCTATAGAGTTACCTTTTCTGAATTTATGGGTCAAGGAAAAGAGGTCTAGACAGTCAAACATTTGATTTGAAACGCAAGCCAAAGACGATCCGGACATTGTCTGCATTACAGACACACCGTCGTCACCTTTCTTTGGTGTTTTTGTCCTCTCTGACTGAACTGTTCAGCTGACTGATGCAGCAAAATTGGTTTGGACGTGCCCACCACAACTGTCCTATTAAAACGACGAGGTTGCTCTCACTGAACGCGAGTTTTAACACATATTACCTCCTTTGCAGATTTCCGAACTTTGTCTATCGCTAATAAAATACAATCAACAGAATAAACACTTCTGCACAAAAGCAGTTTGGGCATATTCATACAATGATCTGGTGTTAATGTCTCAATCCCCATATTTCATCACATTGTTCTTAAGCTTTTTCGAATGGTATGTGGGGTTTATCGTGCTGGGTATATATACAGTAAATCTTTGGAAGATAGACACTAGAATTGATATATATATATATATATATATATATATATATATATATTATGAACAATATAAAAAAGTCCTTAAAAAATCTGAAGGTGCTCAACCCCTTGGGGAGCAACATCTGTTAAAAAAAAAAAAAAAAATATATATATATATTATATATATGTGTGTGTGTGTGTGTGTGTGTGTGTGTGTGTGTGTGTGTGTGTGTGTGTGTGTGTGTGTGTGTGTGTGTGTGTGTGTGTGTGTGTGTGTGTGTGTGCCTTTATCATTCAGGAAATTAACGATCGTTTTGAAAACAATGTTGAATCTTGTTGGCGTTAGTTTCTCGACAAATCTCTTTCTTTGCGGCTCAGAGTTTGTTCTGTCAGTGGAGTTGGACCAAACAGTGGATCGATAGGAACCCGTTCTTCACGAAACCGTGAATAGAGAGTTTTTGCAAGACACGCGCGACAAAACAAACACACAAACAAAAATATCAAAACCAGGCCCAAGAAATCTGGTCTCATTGTTTTGTCCCTAAAAGACGAGGAAAGCTTGAGAAGCCGAAATCTGTCAAATCCCAAAGGAACACACAACATCCCGGGAGGAACAGCCGAAAAGAGCGCGTGTGGGGCCCTCGGACACCGGAGACGATGCGTTTGAGTTTAAGGGGCTGAAAGCAAATCAAAAAAGGAAATGTAGAACAGAATGAGTCTAATTTATAAGGTCAAGTGTAATTGCTGTTGGAAGACATTGTCAGCTGTGGCTAAGATAATGAATTACAAGATGGCGGTGACTGAACAATTTCCGGCAAGAATACGAGCTGGAAATTGAAATACGGCCAGCCATTCACACACACACACACACACACACACACACACACACACACACACACACACACACACACACACACAGAGAGAGAGAGAGAGAAGAGAGAGAGAGAGAGAGGAGAGAGAGAGAGGAGAATGGAAGCCTGAACAAGCAATATAATGAGCATACTATGTTTTTATTCAGATTACACAACGTGTAAATAAGCATGATGTTTTTCCCTGCATACAAATATGTGCTATTGAGAAACATTTGTATTCAGAAAGTATAATTTTTTTTCAAATGCTTTAACATATTCATGTTCTTTCACATACATATGAAAGGTATTGGCCTAGCTGTCAGTGGTTTTCATTCAATGGGTAATGCAAAGCCGAACGGATGAGCAGAGCTGAGCATTACAGAATACACGATGGAAAATCACAGAGATGACAGGGATGTGGGATCACTTTCTATTCTCATCTTAAATGTTTGGTTATATATCTCCACACAGAAAGCAGTATGTACATAAAATGTTATTTTTCTTTCTGGTCTAGTCACGTTTGCAATATTGAATCTGGTGATACACAATGCACACTGAAGATATCAATGTGCCCGATTCTGGTCGTTTGTGAGAATGCAACGTTGGTGCACAGCATTGAAGCCCCTCAGATCCTAAAGCTCCAGTGAGCTACGAGAAAAGGAATTAAACAGACACACGAACATTCACTGTGTAAGACGAAGGTACAATAGCATGAGTGGAAGTCATACGAGTTGGAGAGAAATGTGTCCCTCCTCCCCACCCCTCTACAACTGTATGACTGGTGGTTATAGGAATGAGTGGGGAGATATGTGTCCCTCCTCCCCACCCCTCTATAACTGTGTGATCGGTGGTTATAGGAATGAGTGAGGAGACATGTGTCCCTCCTCCCCACCCCTCTATAACTGTATGACTGGTGGTTATAGGAATGAGTGGGGAGATATGTGGTCTCCCCCCTGCTCTCCAAGCTACTTATAAGTCAAAAACACTAGATTCTATTTGCAAAGAACTAAATCAAAATACCCCCCCCCCCCCCAAAAAAAAAAAAAAAAAAAAAAAGCCTCCTGGATCAATACCACTGCAAAACCGATGATTTAAAGGTATACAAAATGATTTGTCTGGCACTTGAAGGAATGGCACTTGTGCACATGCAAATTTTAAATATCTCTCAACTTCTTCAACCTCCAGTAATGCAGTTCTAAACAAACTTTGTCTTACAAAGCAAGCGTTCATGTATTTATTTCGTTTCACGCTTGTATAATTCCTTTATTCTCTCACGTTTCTTAAGACAATAAATCAACACATTACAGTTAAAATCATTAACTGATAAATGGTAGAATGAATTGTTTGATGCAAATTATCAGTCAGTACAAATGAATATTCAAAAGATTATAACATACGTGAATCAGTATATAAAACAAGATAATAACGTAATATAAATAGAAAGGAAACAGACACATTACACGAAATCGCAACTTTGGCATCGTGGAGATTTGACCTGCAGACAAGGGTGGCACGCAAGAGACGCGCTTCAGATGGAAAACCAGACAAGGAGGATTAACTTTTGCCCATCCTTCCAGATAACGCATTCGAGTCGGCATGCAACTGGAAAAAGCTGACGTTAAGCACTGCAACATTAAAAATCGCAGAAGCAAGTTCATGGAGTATTCACGTGACTGGTAATTGATAAAATCAAAAAGTCGACACTCTGATTTGTCCAGATCGCTGCCTCAGCTCCTCTCTGTTTGTCAGCCTTTCCATGAGTTTGTATGTCTGTCTGTGTCTCTCGTACTGTTCCTGTCTGTGTATCTGTGTGTCTGCTTATCTGTTTTTGTCTGTCTGTCAGTCCCCCCCCCCCCCCTCTCTTCCTCCTCTCTCCCTCCCCGCCTCTCCATCTCCCTCTCTTTCTCTCTCTGTGCTAGCGCGCACGCGCGCGCATGCGTGTATGTGTATGTGTGTGTGTGTGGAGCGCGCACGCGCGCGCGCGCGCGCGCGTGTGTGTGTGTGTGTGTGTGTGTGTGAGTGTGTGTGTGTGTGTGAGTGAGTGAGCGTATGTGTGTGAGTGCATGCATGCGAGCGAGTGTGTGTGCGCAATATCTTTACAAGCACGTACGTAGTACTCCGTGTGTGTGTGCGTGTGTGTGTGTGTGTGTGTGTGTGTCTGTGTGTGTGTGTGTGTGTGTTTGTGTGTGTGTGTGTTTGTGTGTTTGTGTGTCTGTGCATGTGTTTGTGTGTGTGTGTGTGTGTGTGTGTGTGTGTGTGTGTGTGTGTATGTGTGTGTGTGGTGTGTGGCGTGTGTGTGTGTGTGTGTGTGTGTGTGTGTGTGTGTGTGTGTGTGGTGTGTGTGTGTGTGTGTGTGTAGAGAGGAATCTAAAAGTAGATTATTGCCATCATCATTTTTTTTTTTAGCAATTTTGTGTTATTCGTCTCAAAGACTGAAGGTTTTTCCCTCCCAATCATTTTGGAACAGAGGCCAAGCAGTCGTTAGGCACACACACACACACACACACACACACACACACACACACACACACACACACACACACAACAATGTGTTACATATACACGCGCGCGCGCGCGCGCGCTTGCAAACACACACACACACACACACACACACACACACGCACACACACACACACACACACACACACACACACACACACACACACACACACACGGACTACTACGTACGCGCTTGTAAAGATGCCGTTTTCTTGAAGGCATTGAACTAGTTCACTCCCGCCGAGCTTGTACAATCAAAAACGATGTCTCGATGTCGTGTTGCTTTGATTTTCTTTCTACGTACTCGTCTGTTTTGCCTTGCAGTTTTATACTTTCTGGGCTCTTCATGAACTCAGTGTAACCTTTCCTGTTCTGTTTTGTTTGCTAATAGCCGTTGACCCCTCTGTCTCTTTATCTCTCCGCCCCTGCCTGCCTGCCTGTCTGTCTGTCTGCCTATCTATCTGTCGGTCTGTCTCTCCGTCTATCTATCTGTTTAGGTATAGAATGCATATTACCGTCTTGACCAGGACGCCAAGGGACAGTCCACTCAAAAAATACAGAAGACAACAACAACAGCAACAACAACGATGACGACAACGACAACGACGACAACGACGAAAACAGGAACAACAACCACCTTCCTATCACTTGGATATGTACTGCCAATTACTGTCAGCTTCCACGTCTAGAGAAAAGCTGGTGATTAAAGTGTTGTGACAGATCGTGACTCCAGAACTCATCAGTCTGTTTTATACCTTCAGCTGGTAAAAGACCGTAAACTGGGACCAGAAATCTCCATCTATAGTCTGCCTGTCGGGATGTCTGTCTGTCCCGGCTGAATATCTGTCTGTGTCTCTGTCCTCTATGTCTCTCTCCGTCCGTCTCTCTCTCTCTCTCTCTCTCTCTCTCTCTCTCTCTCTCTCTCTCTCTCTCTCTCTGTAAACGAATTGCACGCGCGCGCGCGCGCGTGTGTGTGTGTGTGTGTGTGTGTGTGTGTGTGTGTGTGTGTGTGTGTGTGAACGTGTGTGTGTGCGCGTGTGTGTGCGTTTGTGTCAAGTCAAGTCAAGTAAAAATTATCTTTATTGAGGGTTAAAGAATAAGCTTTCCAGCTTTTTTACATCCTGCCCTCATAAACAAGAAAGAAACTAATTCAACATATAACCACAAGCTCAAAAAACATGTTTAAAAGCACACAATTTCTATCATGCAAATACGTAACTCTCATATGAAATATGAAACAATATGA
This sequence comes from Conus canariensis, assembly GCA_033310375.1. Taxonomy (NCBI): domain Eukaryota; kingdom Metazoa; phylum Mollusca; class Gastropoda; order Neogastropoda; family Conidae; genus Conus; species Conus canariensis. The sequence goes on along the minus strand of CM065731.1, from coordinate 19,332,927 downwards.
AAATATTGTTGGAACTTCAAGTTAAAGCACACACAGAGAGAGAGAGAGAGAGAGAGAGAGAGAGAGAAGAGAGAGAGAGAGAGAGAGAGAGAGAGAGAGAGAGAGAGAGAGAGCATTGATGAAAATGACTTCAATTGATGCGCAGTTTCTATCAGATGCATTTTTAGTGCTTTTTTAAATGTATGTTTTGAGGGACATGATTTTATGGAGGAAGGCAAATTATTCCATGCGGTCCCTCCAGAATACAGAAAACTTGATTTATAAAGATTACATCGAGGTCTGGGAAGAGACAGTTTATGTGTATGTCTGTAACTATTGAAGACAAAGCTTTCAATGACTATCTTCGGGGCTGATTCATTACATTGTACATGCACAAGCATTTGTTGAAGTAGAGTCTGTCTTTAAATGGAAGAATATTTAAAATTTAACAGGAAATCTAAATATATTTTCTGTGAGAATATCTTCCAGTGTATAAATACCATTATCAACATCAAAATACGAGTAGTATTGTGAGTTTTCTGGAGGTAAACATCTTTGGTCAAATTGAGTAGACTTTTAGGTATTACAAACATGATGCCATTGTTGTAATGAACATCAGTAGCTAACATGTTGCAAAAGCTGTTTTTCTATGAGATAAATTATTCCCCTGATCGTTTTCCTTGATGAGTAAATTGTACAGCAGGTTCGCAAAATTTTCATGGGTATGAAAAAAAGAAGGTTGTATATAATCAACAAAAGTTTCAAAAAGACAATCGATATCACACGATGTTACATTTGAGATAAAGATATGATTACCAATCTTTGGCAATAACACAATGCAAAAGGACAATTTTTTAATCTAAACACACATCATACCTTTCACGCGCTCGCACTCATGCACTTTTTCCTCGCTGTATATAATCCTCACTCTCAAACACATATCATCGACACCACCGGAGATTGAGAACGTGTTCACACTTTTCTCGTGCAAGCTAGCGGGAGCTGACATAGCTGCAGTGTCATCCTCTGTCACATGTTCACGAACAATGTCACTTGCACATGAAGACACACTGTTAAAGCTAAAAGAAGACGGTGACTCAGAGTTTTTTCTCTGTTTTATTACATTCTGTAAACACTTTCATGACGAAACATCTTATTCTTTGTGGTATTTGGCCAGCTGTATTCCTATCAAATTTGCTTAAGGTTTTCTAGTGTTCAAAACAAATTCTTCCATTATCATCAAATGAGCAAAAATCATTGTCACTTTTAATTTTCTTTTCTGGCTGTATTCAAATGAGGTAAACGTTTGTGCCGAATGCCCTAATCCGAAAAGAAAAATCTTGCCCAATAAATTATGTTTGCACTCCGAAGGTTACTTCTTTTGCTGAGAATTCTTTACCTGTCTTTAAAAAAATATGTCGGAAATGAAATGAGGCAGGAACAGTAAACGATAAACAGTAAACAAGTTGGGTATTTTTGGCTCCCATAAGTAAAACCTAACACAGAGTAACTTGTATCAGCGCACAGCCTTTTAACTTGAATAAAGTCAGACAATCATAGACGAAAAATCTAATATGGGGAAAAACAAGCGCAGCCACAACTGAACTATCTTCATAGTAATGATTGGCAAGATTTGGACTTAAGGAGGTGGGGGGTGGGGGGGGCGGCAATTTGAAGATGGAGAAACTGGGAACTGAAATTAAGAAATATGTTACAGAATGAAAACTCTTCACTAGCTGCATAAGGGAACCATCGCAATCCCTTTTGAAGGCAGATATATTTGTTTTGCTGCTCGGAGCAGTCAAAAAATATATTCTGCCTTCAAAGGGATTGCGATGGTTCCCTTATGCAGTCAGTGAAGAGTTTTATACTGTAAATATTTTCTTATTTCTGTCCAGTTTCTCCATCTTCAAATTCTGCCCCCCCCCCCCCCCCCCCCCCCACCCCCCTCCTTAAGTCCAAATCTTTGCCAAGTCATTACTATGAAGATAGTTCAGTTGTTGGCCTGCGCTTGTTTTTTCCCCCACTATTAGATTGTTCGTCTATGTATTTGTCTGACTTTATTCAAGTTTAAAAGGCTGTGCCGGTCTTGAATACAAGTTACTCTGTGTTAGGTTTTCTTAGGGGAGCCAAAAAATACCCAACTTGTTTACTGTTTAAAAATATGTCGACTAATGATAGAAAGTCTTTCTGACCACTGAGTCAGTGGAGTGAAAGGCATTGTCCTGTGTCAGTTCCAGTTTGACTGTTAAAACATCTCTGATTAAACTTTAACATTGTTCTTTAGATTTATTTTCATGTCGGGGAATGCCATAAAAGATCATGTTTCTTTTAGACTGTCCTCTAAGTCGTCAGTCTTCATGTCCCACTTCTCTACCTCTTCCCATTATCCTTCTTTTTTTGTTCTTTCAGAGTTTGATTTTCACATTTTAAATTTGTTACTTCTCCCTTCAGTTCAGTCAGCACTTCATGTAGTCCAGCGCAAATGTCTTTAACCTGTCGAATATTCTCCTTCATTTCGTCACGATTACTGTGAAGAGTCGACATGATGTCCAGCGTCGGGTCACCGGCTGTCTGTGAAGGAGAAGAGGCTACACCAGAACCGTCACCAGCATTCTTCAGACGGGCCTGCCGAAGGCTGTCTGCTTTTGGACCATGTGTAGGCTCAGGATTCCGCTTCACCTCCCAACAACGATGTAGAACAATGCTGGGATACAAATACGCCAGGGGCAAACCAACTTTGACACCGCGTATCCGTTTGTGAAGTTCCAATGTCCGAAGGAACATGGCTTTCTTCTTTCTAAGCCGTCGAGCCATGAAAGCAGTGAAGACTGGCACAAATCCTCCACAAACGGCTCGAAAACATAAACCAGTCTCCGGCATGGTGACGATCGGGCAGTCTCCAGGCTGACTTAGGGTTCAGGTCAGGGAAACGACACTTAAGTCGTAGCTCATTACTCGAGAGAGAGAGAGAGAGAGAGAGAGAGAGAGAGAGAGAGAGAGAGAGGAGAGTATGCATATACGTATACTAACATATGCCCCCTTCCCCTCCTCCAGCATACGAGATAATGAGGTATTTTCTAAACAAACACGGTCTCTGCCAGCCTGTGCATGAGAACCAAACTGTAAAGTGAGAACTGGTAGGGTTTACGGAGCATTTTACCCTGACACATTTTCGACAATGTCCTCTTCCCTTACATTAACCGATCCTTTTCTCTCTATGTCTCTGTCAGTCTGTCTGTCTGTCTCTCTCTCTCTCTTCTTCTTCTCTCTCTCTCTCTCTCTCTCTCTCTCTCTCTCTCTCTCTCTCTCTCTCTCTCTCTCTCTCACAGTCAACAAGTAATATGCTCGAGGGAAATGAATATGCACCAGATGGTGATATAGACCACGAAATCTAAATAATTTCAACTGAACGAAGATGAATCAGTTTACGCACTTTTAATTGTTCGAAACAGGCATCACTTTCAATGCACACGTTCCGATAAGATGGGAAACAATGCAGACGATTGAAACGAGACAAGGGGGAAATGTTGTTCGTCTGAACACAAACACTGTCTCATGACGAACACAAAGCCCAGTCAATGGCAAGAGAGGCGACGTTTTGTGAAGCACTCTCGCTTAAAGCATCGATGAAAGAAGTTTTATTAAACAAATCCCGACGGAGACGATCACTTTCAGAGCAAGACATTTGATGCTGTTTCCAACATCACCACTTAAAAATGAAGACCGTTATAGCAGCAAACAAAAAAAAAAATCATTACTGACGCACAGAGAGAGAGAGAGAGAGAGAGAGAGAGAGAGAGAGAGAGAGAGAGAGAGAGAGGTTAAAGTAGGCCACACTAGCTTTGGGTCACAATATATCAGACGTCGGGAAGCGGCCAAAACAAAGGCGACGCGTAGGCTGGCGTTCATCTCCTTTGCAGCCACCCACTGAATACACTGAGGACGCACAATATGATTAAAAAGGATGTTTGTTCATTGTTGATTACACACACACACACACACACACACACACACACACACACACACACACACACACACACACACGCACGCACGCATGCACGCACGCACGCACGCACGCACGCACGCACACACACACACACACACACACACACACACACACAACATACATACATACATACATACATATATATATATATATATATATATATATATATATATATATATATATATATACTGTTAGTTAGGCAGAATTATCTACCACTGCAGATATGAATGCTTATCTCCCCCTATTTCTTCAATCTCAGACATAAGAGCAAGCTTTGTTTATAATTGAATATTTCTTGCAGTCATTGCAACACCAAGCTGCTCTGTAAGTTGCTGGAATGGTGCTCGGTACTTATCCTTGGAATTTATTAGTTTATTGTAATCTAGCCCCTTGCGGATTCATTCCAAGAACTGGCCCTCAGCACTTGTGTCTTAAGAGGTTATCGTTTTATTTTTTTCTACTTTTCACAAGAAAATGTAGCTTGTTTTGCTCTTTCATGATTTTCTTTTGCTTCTTAGGTGGCACCTTTGGTTGGTTTTTTCAAAACTCAACAAACATACTACGGTATTGCACACCAGCTTTTTCTGGGATAGCATTCTTCTTAAAACCGAAAAGGCAGAGGAGTCAAATTACCACTTTCCGCGGTCAATGAGGGAAAACAATCAGGTTTCGAAATATCAGTATCTGACCAGGAGTTATATGTTAGTTAGTTTCCTCCCCATTGAAGACTGTCTCCCTCTTGGAGACTATTAGCTTGCTGAAGGCTCATTTTGAGAAGTATTTATTGTATTTTTCCCCATTTACCCACTCAAGCACATACTGTTAGTTAGGCAGAATTATCTACCACTGCAGATATGAATGCTTATCTCCCCATATTTCTTCAATAAGAGCAAGCTTTGTTTATAATTGAATATATATATATATATATATATATATATATATATTTCGCTCGCACACGGAAGGACGCAAGCACATGCATACGCATGCACGCATGCCTTCACACATACACACATTGCTCGCACGCGCGCGCGCGCGCGCGCACACACACTCACACACAAGTGGGTGCACACGCGTCAGCACCCACCCACCCACCCACGCACGCACGCTCGCTTACACACACAAATACGCGTGTGCTCACACACACACACACACACACACAGGGGCACGCACGTACATATAAGCGGGCACACACACACACACACACAAGTGCGTGCACACGCGCCAGCACGTACGTTTGCAAACAAAAGCGCGCGTGCGCACTCTCTCTCTCTACACACACACAGCCGCACACACGCTCTCGCGCATTCACACACGTACATTTAAGCGCATGCACGGACAGATGCACGTACGCACACACGTGCGTGTGTGTGCGCACACACACACAGAGACTCGCGCGCGCGAGTGCACTTATACACACACACACACACTTCGAACTCGCTAAGTCATACGAAAGAACTCTAATATGAATAAGTGAAGGGGGAAAAATGATGCGTGCTGCCTTTAATGGATTTCTCTAGTCCTATGTCGATATATGAAAGAAAGAAAAAATAAGATCAAACGGAACAAATCGTGATCTCACATTGCATCTAAAACTTTTGCCTTTCATGTGAAACTAGAACTCACACTAAGTACAAAAAAGAAACAAACAAAGAAACAATTGACCTGAAAACAAATACAAGACAAGGACAAAAACAACAAAAACAATAGCTTAACACCTTGATAAATTTGCTTTCAGAAACTTGAATATAACGAGGTTTCCATTGCGAAGTAGTTCAATATTTTTCTTCTTCGTCAGACTGACCCCTCCAGGGTTTTCTATTCGCAAGCTTAAAACTTGAACTAAAATCACAGTTGTTTCAAAAAGATTCAGATTTCTTTACAGGCGACTTTTTTTTTCCTGCAGTAAAACCCTATCTGGTTACCAGGTCAACACAGACAGACAGCTATCAGCAGAACGAACTTAGAAAACAGCGTCACTCGCCATTGCCCTTGTCCATACTGATGTATACGAGATTTCAGGTGTGGTGTATGTATGTATGTATGTATGTATGTATGTGTGAATGTAAGTATGTATGTGTGTATGTATGTATCTATGGATGGATAGATGTGTGTATGTCTGTATTTGTAAGTTTATTTCTTCATGTATTTGTTTATTTATTTATCTGTCTATTTATTCATTTACTTCTTTCTACATAACCCAGTCAAACTCTGGTCGCGTGCACAAGCATAGACAACATATATATATATATATATATATATATATATATATATATATATATTCAATTATAAACAAAGCTTGCTCTTATGTCTTAGATTGAAGAAATATATATATTATATATATATATATATATAGAGAGAGAGAGAGAGAGAGAGAGAGAGAGAGAGAGAGAGAGAGAGAGAGAGAGAACCATTGTCAAAACGAACTGCATGTAATATTTGCTTCGGCGAGTGTGTGTGTGTGTGTGTGTGTGTGTGTGTGTGTGTGTGTGTGTGTGTGTGTGTGTGTAAGATATGCGTGTGTGTACACATTCTGTTTCATAGTAATCGTGTGTGTGTGTGGTGTGTGTGTGTGTGTGTGTGTGTGTGTGTGTGTGTGTGTGTGTTGTGTGTGTGTGTGTAAGATATGCGTGTGTGTACACATTCTGTTTCATAGTAATCTCTCTAAAACTGACTTCCCCAAAACATTGCGAAACCCCTTGCAATTTAATATATCCTTTGCTGCTTTTAAATGTCAATACTGCTATTCAAACAAAAACTGCCACCAATTCGTAGGCTCCTGTTGCACATCTGAGATGATGTGAGAGGGGATTTTACGTCAGACATGTTCTGATGTAAAACTGAGAGTGTGATTTTCCGAACTTTAAATCAAACATCAAAGACCCAATATTGATATTCTTCGGAGGCACACATTGCTGTTCTTGATCTTTAATGTACGAGAACTTCGCTCATGCGCACGTGTGCGCTCACGTGCAAGCGTTGCTGACTGTAGAAGTCCATTTAAATGCGAGTAGTTTTCACGTGAACTGCTCGTGCTGTTATTCGTGCAGATAACAATCTGAATAACATTTATCAGCAAACTTATTTTCATGGATCAATGAATGATGGTCGAAACGTTTTATGGCTGTGTGTATATTTCATTGCTTTGTATTGCATTGTATTGTATTGTATTGTATTGTATTGTATTGCAGTAGTGCATTTTACATTGTGTTTCACATTACATACATTCGGAGGTATAGTAGACCTACCCCTTATTGCCCCGAAATTTAAAACAAAATATGTAATTGTGTCCTTTTTACTCCTGATGAATGTATATCCAGTCTACAACGTTTACACATAGGAGGTGTTAAAAGTGTTCTTTGCTAACTGGACGTCAATCGTGTTCTCATCATATACATTGTCAAAGAAAGGATGGCGAGGCTGATTTGCGCAGTTCATTCACTCGACTTCAGCAGGGTGCAATTTTTCCTTCCTGTTTCTGTTTACACAGACGACAGCCGGCTCTTCATATAGGTATCCCCCTTTCCTCTATCGCCCCCCCCCCCCCCCCCAACCATTTTCTTTTCTTGGAGGTATGGATCCACTTTACATTGAGAGCCAGAAGGAATGACATCTCTGCACATTTTTAGGATGTGCAACACTAGTACTGGGCTGCATTATTAATCATGGAGCAGCACAGTAGGGAAAGAGAAAAGAAAGGAAGAAAGAAAGAAAGAAAGGAAGGAAGAAATACTTCCCATAGTGGATTATTCCATCAAATCCATCAGCAGCTCCACAGTCAAACACTCTAGCATTTAAGACTTTGAGTCCCCTTTGTAAAAGGAAAGAAAGAAGAAAAAGAAAATATGATAATGTCACAATAGTTTGGGTTTTTTTTAACCTACTGATACCCCTTTTAAAAGACGTGCACACATAGCAAAATTACTGACAAATTTCTCTTTGCCTCTCCACGCAGAGAGAGAGAGAGAGAGAGAGAGAGAGAGAGAGAGAGAGAGAGAGAGAGAGAGAGAGAGAGATTGAGGAGACAGGAGTCCCAGAAAAGTCTGGTACGTGGAGGAAATAGAACACGAAAAGAGAGACAAGAAGCTGACGAGAGAGATCAACGGCGTCCCTGCAGGGAGGCGTGTGGAAAGTCAGTCAAGTGGACAAGACAAAGGAAGGATTCGCGGGAAGACAGTCACACAGAGACCAATGGCTGTAATCACGTTCACCTTACGGACCAGGGAAACTACGCCTTCACTCCGTGTCTGACAAGTGAGCTGATACCATCCACTGCCACCCCCTTCCTTCCCACATCTTCCCAGACTTCTCCCTCTGCATTTAATCTCTTCTCACTGCTTCCCATACCACACTCCCTTATGCGTCCACTTTGTAATAATCCCATTCAATTCAGTTCGATTTGATATTATGAATTGAATCAATAAAGTTGGGTGTATGTGTGCGTGGGTGTGTGGGAAAGAGGTGAATAGAGATTTAATGGAGAGGAGTTTGAGGGACAGGTGTGGGTAGGTGTAGGTATTATCAGACATAATCAGATAAAATGAAACTTTTTTCCCTCTAATTGCTGGTGGAGGTGTTGGTGTTTTTAACTTGTCATATGTTCCTGAAATAACCTTTGATTAGCTGTGATTACAAATATCCTCACTTTGACAGATGATATTGTAGGTGTGCATTTCGTCAATTTTACTGGTCTTTTTTTCTGCCTTTCAATGATAAAGCAGTTTTAATTCAAGTGCAAAAA
>CM065731.1:19306701-19319201 GCA_033310375.1 Conus canariensis | reverse complement strand
GAGGGGTAGGGGAGGGAGTGCAAGAGGTGGTTAAAAAGGGGAGGGAGAGGGTTTGTTGCTGAGAAGGGAAGGGAAGAGAGGGAAAGGATGAAAGTAGAGAAGGGGGGGGGGGGGGGGGGGGGGGACAGATATAAAGATGTGACACCAGAAGTTTTTTTTTTTCTGATTTCTTTTTACACCCAGAAAATTGTTAAGCGGGAAAGGTGACGGGGAGAGGGTAGTGGTGGAGGGGGAGAGGGATGAGGAGGTTGGGATAGAGGTAAGCGTAGTACAGCAATGCATAGTCACAAAATGTTTTGCTGCTGACGCGGTGGTGTGGGGTTTTTGTGTGTGTGTGTGTGTGTGATTTTTCCTCCTGGTATGCAACAGAGGGGGTAAGGGGAAGAGATGAGCGGGAAGAGAGATGGGGTGAGGGTAGGGACGAAGAGCAGGAGAAGGAGGAGTTTTCTCCCTGATCAGTACCCGTGCGCACCTGTGAACCACCCAGTGTGCTCTTCAGATGTGCCTATTTGCCTCTATCTGTGGTGAACTATGGTGAACAGAGTGACAGACAGACGGGGACACACACACACACACACACACACACACACACACACACACACACACACACACACACAGATGCACACACATACACACGCATGCACACACTTACGCACGCGGGCACGCACGCACGCACGCACGTACGCACGCATGCACACATGCACGCACACACACACACACACACACACACACACACACACACACACACACACACACACACACACACACACACACACACACACGTACGCACGCACATAGACACAGAGAGAGAGAGAGAGTGTGTGTATGTGCGGTAGACCATGTTCCTGTTCTGGCAGACATGAGTACAAAAACATGTGCTGCTGAAGATAACTATAGCAATTTGAACAGGCATATGCGTATAGATTTTTGCTGTTAGAAATGGAAGGAATCCGATCTGCAGACTAAAATCAAAGTAGTACTTTAGTAGTTTTAAAAGCTCCACAAGAGGACAAAATCTTTATATAGTAGCTAGAAAATAGGTCAAGTCCTAGAAAGATATTTGAATGAATACTTGGATTGACACTGTTCAATGTTTGAAGTTTCTGCGCCAGACAAGACAGACGCTTCCATCATATTTTGCGAGATTCAAAGTGATGGTCTTTTCTGAGTGTTTCTACGATAAAACTGGAGGAGAGCACTGATATCTCTGCAAGATGTGTGTTCATTTTAATAGTTATTGATTTAGAGTGGAGCGAGCGGTCTCAGGTAGTAGAGTTCATAGGTATTCTCTTTGTGCTGCATTTTTTTTTTTTTAAAGAAGGTAGATAGCATCAATTGAAGGTGGAAGATACAGTTACGAAAATGTTCGTTTACATGGGGATGGGATGAAATCTAGACCAAGGCTCCCGGAAGGTTAAGCACACCTGATCGTGGTTACTGGAGTCACGCTCCCATCGGCACTCCAGCCAACCTATTTGTGTGTGTGTGTGTGTGTGTGTGTGTGTGTGTGTGTGTGTGTGTGTGTGTGTGTGTGTGTGTGTGTGTGGCGCGCGCGCGCGCGCGCGCGTGTGTGCGTTCGTGTGCGTGTGCGTGTGTGTGTAAAGGTGTGAAGTGGTTTATAGAGGATTTGAGAGTGAGAGAGATCTTTTGTGAAATTTCTTACGTGGTGTGTTTTTAAATTATCATTATTGTTGTTATACGATGTCTTAATTGTGAATGCAATGTAATTTGTTTTAGTGTTGATATACAATGTGTTAATCAAGGATCTTAGTGAGTGTAATTTATATAGTGTTTTATGTTTTCTTAGTCATAAAATGCATTTTGGTGTGATGTGTTTTTATTATTATAATAGTTAATTATTAATGTTAATAACATGAATATTTGTGATACTTGTAAGTTTATAATGTACAAATACACACAGATGTACGCATACGCACACATGCACACATGCGCACATGCACAAGAGCACACACCTCCACGCACACAAGCCTGCGCGCACACATTATGCTTAAACAATGCACACACACACATGCATACACATGCACACATACAGTATAGGTCTCTGACCGAAACTGATATGAATTAATACTAAGATACACGTTTATATATTATTTGATTTGTGCAAATCAGTATTTGATATCTCGTGGCTTTGCGTTTTTGTTTTTTTTTTTTCAATGTGCATGATTTTTATTACTCCTGTTTTTTACCGTTTGCTCTTTCTCGAAATGTAAAGCGCTGTTGTGCATTTTTATGGAATATGCGCTATAGAAATAAACATTATTATTATCATTATCTATAAAAGGCACCTGTCCTTTTTCTGGCACAGGGAAGGCATAAGTATAGGTATATAGAGGACATATTTGCTCTACGTATTCATTTTAAGTATTATACTGTGTTCCCCCGAGTGGAAATAACCTCTTCGACATTTCACATCTGATCCACACCTTCACTGTAATCTCTGAACAGCAAAGTGACTTAGGAAGCTGTTTGAATGTAGGCACCGACCAAGAAACATCATATACAGATTGATACCAGTCAACGAATCACTCAACATCCACTCCGTAGCCCAGAAAGTAGCCTCCATGATCCAGAAATTTAGATGTTCGCAGGAACGTGACCATTCCCCCCAAAGCCTAAGGCACTAAAACTGATGAATAGTCAGTCCTAAACTTCCTAGGCTATTATGGATAGGAGTCATCCATTCTCAGATGATAACGCTTAGATATTCTCTCCCTCTGTCTCTCTCTCTCTGTCTCTCTCTCTCTCTCTCTCTCTCTCTCTCTCTCTCTCTCTCTCTCTCTCTCTCTCTCCCCCCTGTGTGTGTGTGTGTGTGTGTGTGTGTGTGTGTGTGTGTGTGTGTGCGTGTGTGTGTGTGATGTAAATTAGATGAAACCACTTAAAAGTACTCTTGCTAGTTGTTTTTTTTTTCATATATTGAATATTCTCAGAAACAGAAATATATGCATATTGAAAAGAAGCCTGGAGCCGCTGTAAGTATCTGTAGACGAATACTCTGATTTCTGTTGACACCTTACCATAATTACGGCACCATCGTCTTTGCTGCACACCCCACCTCCACCCCATCCATCTGATCAGCTGATGGTACAGAAACAGAAATATGTCTCCTTCCTCTGAGTGCTTCCCACACTAAAGCTGATAGACTACCATTCTGATTGACTACCATTCTGATTGACTACCACTTTGATAGATTACCATTCTGATTGACTACCACTTTGATAGACTACCATTCTGATTGACTACCATTCTGATAGGCTACCATTCCTTGACCTCTTATACTAGTTTGGGAAGGAGTCAAGCATTCACAGATAATATAGTACACAGCTGGCACTGTTGAATGCCTTTTTTGGTTTGTGGTGATCAGACAAGCATGATCATTGTGGGGTGTAGCCAAGTCATTCTTTGATCAGTGTTATTGACCAAGACATTCTCATCTGTTGGAAGCCATACATTAGAATTTAGGTACTGGAAGTCACGTTGAGATTCTCCGTCATGTTGTATCTCTTTTTCTTTAACGAACTGTCGAGTTTTTTTGTCTGGATGATTAGTATACATATAGCTCGTATTGTCTAAAGGATTAGCCGTTTACATTTTTTGCACTCTCCTTCTACTTTTAAATATGTGTTTGGATACATGTACATTCATCAGTTAATAACATTCCGTGTTACAAAACTGCTTCACATGGCGAAGAACCAGAGATAGACACTGTCCTTATGATACTTGATCAAAACACCACACTCATTCAGGCTGTTGCCAGAAAATGAATCCCACACTACTGCACAGGAAGCACACCTGTAGCATATGGACTGGAAGTGAAGGTGGTGGGTTTGAATTGTCGCAGTCCAGAAAGCGGCCTTCTCCACGCAGCAGTAACTAGGTACCTGGCTGAGGTAACACAGGGTTAAGGCGGTGGGAAAAGGTTTTGCTCCACCAGCTGTATGGCCCTCTCCTAAGCATGGTAAACCTTTCGCAGCTGACGATCTCTACAGCCAGAAGGCAATGGGGCTTTAACTTTCTAAGTACCTGTCCATAAAGCTTCTATGGTAAGTACACTGACATTGATAGGCACTATGTAATGAAATATCAACGTCTGCACTTTTCTCACTTTATTCTAGGCAAAGGAATTCATTGAAAAGCGTGTTTGGTGATTTTTGTTTTTGCACCCATATATTTCGTTCCCGTTTTGCAAGGATATTGATGGAATCGATTATATTGCCTGGTTTTAACACATCATGTGACTGTGTGACATTGGGTAGACTGACACGTTATCTTTGTTTGTTTGTTTGTTTTCTTTGTTCTCCTCATTCAGAGTCTCCTCAAGCAAGTTTTCGTTATCCCATGAAAACTGTGTGAAGCAATCTCTCGAACAAATTCAAAGTATTTCTGACATTATCAAACCCGACATATGGTCAAAGTTTGTAATCACTTACGTAACTATTCTTCTACACAAGTTTGGCGTTGGTACAAAAGCTGCAACACATAGCCAAGTCCACTCGACCAAACTGGTCACAATGAACTCCCATGAAACCGTCGCGCCTTTCACGGATAGCAGGACAGGTCAGTGCCCTGTGGAATGCGCCTTTCATGGATAGCAGGACAGGTCAGTGCCCCGTGGAGTGGTCAGATGAAAGTAAGCTATCTTCAAGGGTCAATCAGAAGTGTTTCCACGGAGTTAGTGTCACCTCATAATTATTTGATGGTAGCCATATTGTCAGATGTTATGTCTTCATACTTTTCTGCTGGTTGTCAGAAGTAATGGTGCCAAATACCAGTTTGGATTGAATCTCTTGGGGTTACACATATTTTGAGAGAGAGAGAGAGAGAGAGAGAGAGAGAGAGATGTGTGTGTGTGTGTGTGTGTGTGTGTGTGTGTGTGTGTGTGTGTGTGTGTGTGTGAGAGAAAGAGAGAGAGAGAAAGAGAGAGAGAGAGAGAGAGAAATAGAGACAGACAGACAGACAGACAGACGAACGGGCAGAAAGAAAGACAGACAGACAGACAGAGACAGGGACACTTTGATAGAGAGAAAGGTGGGGTGTAGCGGGATGTGGAGTTTAACATACCAGTTCGGGTATTTTCTAGATGTGGAAAAAAAAGAAACACCAAAGGGGGAAGAGATTAGCGAAAAAAAAGAGAAAGCGGTAAGTTAATAAAGACAGGCAATAGAAAGATGAACGTCAAATTACTGCACTCCGAAACAGACCACAGCTTCTTTTCACCTGTCGCTGAACAATCGCAAACTTAATACACAAACTTAAAATAGATTTATACTAGCACCAGTACAAACTTCAAAGTAAATCTGACAACCGCACCAGAACTCGGAGCTTCACCAATATCCAACAGAATGATTAGTCATAACGGACTCCACTGAACCTGTCACAAATGCTAGAGCAAACAAGACCTCTTAGCGGTCTGCAGAATGGTTGGTTGTTCGATAAAAAGTGAATCACCCTCTTCACCCTCTCCCGGTACCCTCTACTCTTTGGACCGAGGAGAAACCCTTCATCAAAGTTAGTGCCACGTTCAATCGAATGTCCTGTTGTACTTCTGTATTCTTTCGGCTGCTATTCACTACCAGTTACAATCATGCATGGCTGTAGTGGCACTTTCATTACAAGTCGTAGTCTGACAGGGGAGCAGCAAAAACGTATTCCACTTTGTCAAATGAAGAACTCTTGCCCAAAACTTAGTGCACATCTTTGGAGGATAGAGGAGATGGGTGTGACTGGGGTAGAGGGAACAGATGGGAAAACACCAGGGAAAGAAACGGGGGGAGGGTGTTTAAACTGCTAGAGGCGGTGTGTTTAAGTAACGGTGGCACGCTGTCGTTTCAAAACTTTTTAGTACTAAAAGAGATGGTAGACCCTCACGGTTCGTTTTAAAACATTTCAATACAAAAAGAGATAACACATTCTCATTTCTTCATGGCATTAATGGGTTAACATAAAGTAACGTTGGTACTTATGATTTTCTTTCAAGCATGGTAAGGGATACGAAGCATAGAATGAATGATTATATACCATGGCACAATGACACAAACGACCCACAAACTCACCAGGCATTCTGTTAATGTTTCTAACACTGTGGCAGACAATGTTTCATAAACCAAATTAAGTTTTGTAAGTGTACTGTATAAATGTGTGCCCGTTAGTATTTTAATCTGTGATTCATAACATTTTACCGTCTTTAACCCACTACATGCACCAAACCTTACACACACACACACACACACACACACACACACACACACACACACAACACACACACACATGCATGCACGCACGCATGCACACAGAGAGAGAGAGAGAGAGCGAGAGAGAGAGAGAGAGAGAGAGAGAGAGAGAGAGAGAGAGAGAGCAGTAACATAACAGCTATTAGAGACACAGGTCACTCACAGACATGAAAGAAACAAAAGAATTAATCTATGTGTGATGAAAAACGACAAGGAGTGGTCAAACAACTTACAATGTATTACCCAATACTGTGTGTGTGTGTGTGTGTGTGTGTGTGTGTGTGTGTGTGTGTGTGTGTGTGTGTGTGTGTGTGTGTCTCTCTCTCTCTCTCTCTCTCTCTCTCTCTCTCTCTCTCTCTCTCCTCTCTCTCTCGTACTTGCAGATGCATGTTTGCATGGGTATTTTTTTGTTTCTTTCATAAACAAGAGTCACAATAAAAACTACTTTGAAGGAGAGGAATAATAATGTAAATATGAATGTGATTTTTGTACTTTGCACTACGAAAACAATACAGAAAGAATCATTTGTACAGATTTGAAATTCAGGTTGCACTTGACCAGTTTGAAAGTTTTCAATAAATCACAAAAAGCTTAAGGCAGTAGCCCAAAACAAAAAGGAGGTCATGTCCTACAACATTTTGGGATACGAGTTTGGACACCTGTTAGATCATGACCTGCTCTGAGTGTTTCTGGCACTAAAACTAATAACATGCTGTGCTGCTCATTGACCTCCCTGATTGATTGCTACTGCCTCTGCAGGACATAGAAGGTAAAACAATGATAGCAGAGGGCAAGATGTTACTTCAGTGTTGACCCTGAGAGAAGTGGACGTGTTCAGCATCTCATTCATCATTCACACATCAATTTCATGCTCAGAACAGCACAGTGGCACTGACCAAAAAGCATTGTCAGATAATCAGGTTGGTGCTGTTCAGTTCATCACTCAGCGTCCACTCAGTGGCACAAAATTTGCCATCGACTTCCATAATGTTAAAAGCAACGTGATGTTTTCCTTAGAAGCCTGTGGCACTAAAACTAGTGGATTGTCAATCTCTAGCTTTTGAGGTTGTTTTAGATTTGATTCATCTATTCTCAGACGATAGTGCACAGACATTTTCTCAATATGCTATTCTTCAATGTGGGAAGAAGAGGAAAAGCACTTGTGAAAATTTCATGTTTTGGATTGAATATCCAAAAAATAGGATACGAAATGAGTAAATGAATAAATAAACAAATACATAAGCAAAGCAATCGATAAAGAACAAAAGAAAGGAAGAATATTTAAATGCATTAGTAAATAAATAAGAAAATAAATGTCTCAGGTAGCTGTTATGAAATAGACCAGACTAGATGCATATACTCACCATCCTCTTCACAGTTACAACTCCTACTCTGTCCGTTTTTTTTTTTCTCCAACTTTTATCACAGTAAAAGGCATGAGTCTGAGTGCCTCGGGCATCAAAGCTGACAGACTACCATTCTATGACCTTTAAGGCTGGTTCAGGATGGAGCTGAGCATTCCCAGTAAGTGCAGTACAGAACAAACCCAGTGCTGTTGTTTGCTTTGGTCAGTTCCTGGTAATTTGTCGCATGCACGATAATCTCTGGAATGTGGCGAGTGATTCAGGTATTTTTCATCAGCTTTGCAGTCCGAGACGCTTTTCCTCTGCATGAGAGCCAGATCTTGAAAGGTATGCATTAGCGGTTATGAGATGGTGTCTGTCACGTTCTGCCTTTCTTTCCATTATACAAAATCTTTCTATATAAACACTTTTCTATCTCTCTCTTTGTTGTTGTCTGCGTTTCATTGAAAGTGAAAGTCCCCGCTTCCTCTCTCTCTCTCTCTCTCTCTCTCTCTCTCTCTCTCTCTCTCTCTCTCTCTCTCTCTCTCTCTCTCTTCGATGTATGCATGTGTGAGAGCAGTATAGTGAAAAATGTATTATATTTCGCATTGAAAATAATGAAATAATTGACATACAAAAAACAAACAAACTGAAACCCTGCTACCATAATATTCATGAACATAACAGTAGCTTCAGGCAGCAAGCAAACAATATCTCTCTCTCTCTCTCTCTCTCTCTCTCTCTCTCTCTCTCTCTCTCTCTCTCTCTCTCTCTCTCTCTCGTGGCTTCCCTTGTCTGGCTCCCAGCAAGACGCTGTTTTAAGCTGTGCTGCTAAATTTCTACCTGTACTGCCTGTAAACTGCGTAGTATGTCTGTTGAAGGTCCCCCGTGTACTTTGGAAGCGACGCTGAATGCTGCGCTAAAGGAAATGACTCTGTCCTCGTTTAGAATTGAGGGCAAAGGAAAACAAACAGTTGTGATTCTTCGTTTGACACGAACACCGACCAGCCCCCTGCAACGCAAACTTAAGGCCACAGCACTGTTCATTGACACAAATGCCCGTCACAGATAACCAGGGATAGACGCAGATCTGAGGTATACAAAACGAATCAGCAGAAAGAGGCAAGTGAAGGCTTTGCACTGTCTAGTTTATATTAACCGACTCCACAGAGCGTAGTGTATAATGCTGACAGAACCGGTAACAGCCATACTGCTTGTGCTGACATTTTTCAGTGCGACAGCAATTCCCCGCCCTCCGCCCCACAGCCTGCACGACAACACACAGCACAGTGACAATCAACAAGAAATCGACGTGGGACAGTGTGATAAACAGGCTGTGACAATTGCACACGATGAAACCTTCATGTCGGATATTGTGTCGGCGAAGCCAAGTGTTGATGAAGACTGTGGTGAACAATGTTGTGACATTGTCTATGAACACGAAAGGCCTTCAGTTCCTGCTGCACCAAACAAAACAGAGGAAGTCTTGGCAAATGAGGACGATCGTGATTCAGAATGCAAAGATGATCCTGAAACTATGTCTCAGGTCGGTCAACCACAGAGTACAACTTCTGACAACGTTACCATTAGCGACATACTAGCATATCTGCAGGAAATGACCAGAAATATGAACAGCTTTCAATATACTACCAGAGAAGACGTGAGAATGGCTTCGAGCAACATTGAAGCTGTCAACGACGGAAATAGGTGTGTTGATACGTTGACAGTCACGTTAGCAGTCATACCGGTGTACGGTGATAGTTTCTAATATCTTCCATGATCTGGTTTCCACATCGCGATGTTGTATTCTGACATGTATTATCTTTGTTTACTCTTTTACTGTTATGTTATGAGCACCCCTCTCCCATCGAGTCCTCCCCTTGAGAATGGGCTCTGTAAACCTTCCTCAATAAATCATCATTCTCTCTCTCTCTCTCTCTCTCTCTCTCTCTCTCTCTCTCTCTCTCTCTCTCTCTCTCTCTCTTTTTATTTTCACTTTTCTAGTCAGAATAGTGACGATTATGTTGTCAAGTTATGACATTCTATTTGCAAACGCTATCTTAAGATTATTCAGGAACGTCACCGAAAGGCTCGCGTTCATAGTTCCAGACGAAGCTACACCACACTGATCAACGAATCAAGTAGAAATCAATCACCAGGGAAACGATGAAATAACTGAAATACTGTTCAACTTTGGCCCTAGGGTGGTGACCTGCCGCTTTCTCCCCTTCTGTACAGGCATCAAGCATCGATTCCCCGTCGTTTGCGTCCCTTCTGTTCATAACTCTATCAGGGAAGGTCATAGTGGTTCGTAGATACCGAAGAACGAGTCTGAGTCGTGAGTGATGAACGACGAGGCATTGACAATGGACAGCGAGGCGAAGAAGATGAGTTGTGATGATGAGACTGTGGGAAAAGTGCATCAGAAACTAGGCGATTGATGCTGAGCTGCAAGCCTCGAAGAACAAAGACATCTTTCATTGAACGTCATGTTCTCGTTATGTGACGTGAAACGATAAAAACAAAAGCTTCAAGAAATAATAGAAACGAACAAAAATAGCAACACGAAATAAGGCATCCAATTGGCCAAAAGTATTAAGTCTGTCTGATTGTTTCGCTCATGTTTGTAGGTTTTAGCCTATGTGTCTGTTTGTCATACTGTCTGTCTGTCAGTCAGTCTTCTGTCTGTCTGTCCGTCCGTCTGTCTCTGTCTGTCTGTCTGTCTGTCTGTCTGTCTCTGTCTCTGTCTCTCTCTCTCACTCCTCTCTCTCTCTCTCTCTCTCTCTCTCTCTCTCCTCTCTCTTTCTCTCTCTCAGCAAATATTTGTGGGGAACACAGTCATAGATTAATTGATTTTTGTATTCTAAACAGGCATGGCCAAAGCAAAGGAATATAAGAACACACTCTCAAACTAACATGGAAGCTGCACGCTGACGTCATGGGGCAGATAATGTCTTGGAGGCCAGAGGTTAAACGGTTTGTTTGGGGGTGTGGAGTTGACGGTCACGGATTCAAAGTGTTATGTCCAAAAATCCCGTTCATACAGCAGTATCAAAGCATCTTCTACCTGACTCCATTTAGGGATGATGAAAAGCCGTAGAAGGAGAAGCTTAGTGTCCACTTTGCCTCAGTTTAGTGCCTCTATGGCAGTTAGGCAATTTGACTCTAACCTGTTGATGTTCTATACTAGAAACATTGTCGAATGAACAGATTGATTTTTACTAGCAGAAACTCAATGCCAGCTCAGCTGCTCAAAGACATAATATCACCTTCAATGTTACTAAAAAAAAAGTAAAGTGTCCCTTTGTCTTATGTATTCACGGCTCTCAAGTTGATAAAGTACCAGTTTCTTAGGTACAAGAATGGTTCATACTTATTCATTCTCAGCGTGCAGGGCAAAGACATACTAACTCTGACATTTGCCTTCGCGTGTTTATAAACAATCTAATCTCTGTGCGAAAAAAGGAAAACTGAACAGGGCTAAGTGAAGTATGGTTCTCACGATGCCAGATTTCTTTGTGTAAGCTTTGAACAGCACGGCCGGCTCGGGCAACTTTGGCGGCGTTCATAATGCAGGAGTTGTCTTTGTAACGAAGGGGGACGAATGATTGACTCTTGTTAATGCTGTTCAGATTATTGTTTTATGTCTACCTAAGAGCATTCAACTTATGGTAAAATTTTGTAGTGGACAATGATTCTGATACCTCTTAAAGCTTAATGAATACCAGTCTTTGGGCTTGAGACTGGTCCATGTTAGAGTGATACATCATCATGGGGAAGGGCACGAAACCAAGGGCTGTAGCGTTAGTCTTCACTTGTCTGCAGTTACCGTGTGTGTGTGCGCGCGTGCGTGTGTGTGTGTGTGTGTGTGTGTGTGTGTGTGTGTGTGTGTGTGTGTGCGTGCGTGCGTGCGTGCGTGCGTGCGTGCGTGCGTGCGTGCGTGCGTGTGTGTGTGTGTGAAAATGAATGGATCTTGTTATTAGCCGAAACGTGATATTACATCAAAATACGATAGCTTTAAGCAGCTGATAGAAAGTAGGCCCTGTTTTCAAAAGAGCCGAAGACAAACACATAGATCTTTATTGATGCTGTGTTATTAATCACTCAGCATCAGCTCAGCTTCATGTAAACTGTTGACCGACTTCCAAGCTGTTCAGGACAACACCCCGCCCCCCTCAACTTCCCCTTCCTCCTCATCCCCACCTCCTCCACTGAGTACTTTTGGCACAAAAATCGACGGAGGATTGGTCTTTGACCTACAAGACTGATATAATTCAACCATTTATTCTCAAAGGGTGGGTCAAAAACCGCTAATGCGCGCTTTAATGTTTGGTTGTTTAAGTATTGTCTCCATAAAACGTGTGCAGGGAAAACTCAATGAAGAAGACATTGTCCTAATGTCAGACAATCGTTGTGTCTTCTGAGCAGGAAAAGGTCATGCCCTAAAAACATTCGTGGACAAGGTCACAAATTTAAATTGGTACCGATCAGTTAATTATTGAACATCTTACCGGAAACCCGTGATGAGGTTTTGTGGAGTTCAAAGCAAGGTGGCCCCACCTTCTCCTGCACCTATACCTGAAGCCGATGGAATGCCAGGCTTTGAACTTCATCATCGGTTAAGTTCTGTGTCTGACATTCTCAGAAGATGGAACGCAACACTTCAGGCATTGTCCTAGTCTTCAATGGGCTTGTCGTTACCGGCTGAGTGTACTTGACGCTGCAGGAGGACACAGCATCAGATTCATCTTTCATTAGTATGTCGTACCAGAATGTCCTTTTGGGGGTGGAATACAATTGTCCTTTTCTATTTTGAAAAGTTTATATAAATAAGAATGCAAATCATAAATCAGTAACTGCTATGCTGAATTCGAATTGTACGATATCTTCAGACAATCGTCAAAAAGTA
>CM065731.1:19296701-19304201 GCA_033310375.1 Conus canariensis | reverse complement strand
GTGTGTGTGTGTGTGTGTGTGTTGTATGATATTGTCTTGTCAGACATGTCTCCTCACATGTGTGCTGGTTCACGTTTCCTTTCCTTCCTTCGTGTGCTTGTTCAAAAAAAAGTCTTCCTTGTTTGTTTGGTTTATTTTATCTGTTGTTTTTTTTTGTTTGTTTGTTTGTTTGTTTTGTTTTGCTTTTCTTCCCTTTCTGCCCTTGTGTATGTTTTTTTTTAATTCTTTCTTGGTTGCTTTATTTCTCTTCTTTTCTTTTCTTCTATTTCTTTCTTTTCTTTCTTGCTTTCTTTGCTTTCTTTCTTTGTTTTTTCATTTATGAATTTACTCTCTCATCTTCTCTGCCCTCAGGGTGGCATTACGTCACCACAGTGTGCATTGCATCTTCCCCTTAAGTGGCATTACGTCACCACAGTTCTCAGTCTACCCCCCACCCCCACCCCCACCCCCCGAGTGGCATTACGTCACCACAGTGCTCATTCTATTCCCCCCCTCCCCCCCCCCTCCTGAGTGGCGTTACATCGCCGCAGTGCTCATTCCATCTTCCCTTAAGCGGCATTACGTCACCATAGTGCTCATTATATCTCCCCCTCCCCCATCCCCCACCCCAGTGGCATTGCGTCACCACAGTGCTCATTATATCTTGCCCCTGAGTGGCATTACGTCACCACAGTGCTCATTCTATTTCCTCCTGAGTGGCATTACGTCACCACAGTGCTCATTCTATTTCCTCCTGAGTGGCATGACGTCACCAGGGTGCTCATTACCTCTACCCCTCCCCCATCCCCCACCCCAGTGGCATTGCGTCACCACAGTGCTCATTCTAACTTGCCCCTGAGTGGTATTGCGTTACACAGTGCTCATTCTATCTTCCCCTTAAGTGGCATTACGTCACCACAGTGCTCATTCTATCTTGCCTCTGACAGGCATTACGTCATCACAGTGCTCATTCTATCTTCCCCTTAAGTGGCATTACGTTACCACAGTGCTCATTCTATCTTGCCCCTAACTGGCATTACGTCACCACAGTGCTCATTCTATCTTGCCCCTAACTGGCATTACGTCACCACAGTGCTCATTCTATCTTGCCCCTGACTGGCATTACGTCACCACAGTGCTCATTCTATCTTGCCCCTGACTGGCATTACGTCACCACAGTGCTCATTCTATCTTGCCCCCTGAGTGGCATTACGTCACCACAGTGCTCATTCTATCTTGCCCCTGACTGGCATTACGTCACCACAGTGCTCATTCTATCTTGCCCCCTGACTGGCATTACGTCACCACAGTGCTCATTCTATCTTGCCCCCTGAGTGGCATTACGTCACCACAGTGCTCATTCTATCTTGCCCCCTGACTGGCATTACGTCACCACAGTGCTCATTCTATCTTGCCCCTGACTGGCATTACGTCACCACAGTGCTCATTCTACCTTGCCCCTGACTGGCATTACGTCACCACAGTGCTCATTCTATCTTGCCCCTGACTGGCATTACGTCACCACAGTGCTCATTCTATCTTGCCCCCTGAGTGGCATTACGTCACCACAGTGCTCATTCTATCTTGCCCCTGACTGGCATTACGTCACCACAGTGCTCATTCTATCTTGCCCCCTGAGTGGCATTTCGTCACCACAGTGCTCATTCTATCTTGCCCCTAACTGGCATTACGTCACCACAGTGGTCATTCTATCTTGCCCCTGACTGGCATTACGTCACCACAGTGGTCATTCTAACTTGCCCCTGAGTGGTATTGCGTTACACAGTGCTCATTCTATCTTCCCCTTAAGTGGCATTACGTCACCACAGTGGTCATTCTATCTTGCCCCTAACTGGCATTACGTCACCACAGTGCTCATTCTATCTTGCCCCTAACTGGCATTACGTCACCATAGTGCTCATTCTATCTTGCCCCTGAGTGGCATTACGTCACCACAGTGGTCATTCTATCTTGCCCCTGACTGGCATTACGTCACCATAGTGCTCATTCTATCTTGCCCCTGACTGGCATTACGTCACCACAGTGCTCATTCTATCTTGCCCCTGAGTGGCGTTACGTCACCACACTGCTCAATCTATTTGCCCCTGGGTTACGTCACCACAGTGTTCATTCTATATTGCCCCTGAGTGGCGTTACGTCACCACACTGCTCACTCCATTTTCCCCCTGAGTGGCATTACGTCACCACAGTGCTCATTCTATCTTCCCGCTGAGTGGCATAACGTCACCATAGTGCTCATTCCATATTTTCCCTGAGTGGCATTACGTCAGCACAGTGCTAATTCCATCTTCCCCTTAAGTGGCATAACGCCACCACAGTGCTCATTCTATCTTGCTCCTAAGTGGCATAATGTCACCACAGTGCTCATTCCATATTTTCCCTGAGTGGCATTACGTCACCACAGTGCTCTTTCCATCTTCCCCTGAGTGGCATAACGCCACCACAGTGCTCATTCTATCTTCCCCTGAGTGGCTTAACGTCACCACAGTGCTCATTCCATATTTTCCCTGAGTGGCTTAACGTCACCACAGTGCTCATTCCATCTTCCCCTGAGTGGCGTGACGCCACCACAGTACTCATTCTATCTTGTTCCTAAGTGGCATTACGTCACCACAGTGCTCATTCCATATTTTCCCTGAGTGGCACTACGTCACCACAGTGCTCATTCTATCTTCCCCTGAGTGGCGTAACGCCACCACAGTGCTCATTCTATCTTGCTCCTAAGTGGCATTACGTCACCACAATGCTCATTCTATCTTCCCCCTGAGTGGCATAACGCCACCACAGTGCTCATTCTATCTTCCCCTTAAGTTGCATAACGTCGCCACAGTGCTCATTCCATCTTGCCCCTGAGTGGCGTTACGTCACCACAGTGCTCATTATATCTTCTCCTTAAGTTGCATAACGTCACCACAGTGCTCATTCCATCTTGCCCCTGACTGGCATTACGTCACCACAGTAAGACAGGGTTTGAGCAGGCTACTTGATATAGGCAGGTTTCATACGAATGAATTATAAAATTTTGTTTTGGTATTAGTGAAATTGTCATTCACTTCACCGGATACAAATTGTAAGTATAAAATGATTTCTTATCGCTACTTTGCAGGTGCTCAGAAGATAATGAAATCCACTTCCGCTTATGCTGTCTCCCCCCTCCCCCCGCCCCCCCTCCTCTCTCTCTCTCTCTCTCTCTCTCTCTCAGACTCCCCTGCTCAAAAACTATTTAGGAAATGTAGACCACTAAGGAGAAAAATGAAAATGAAATTATCCTCCACTCTGTCCACCATCTATCATCCTGGACCAAACAGTCCTCCAATGATTATAACTTGCGTATGCAGACTGGAATGGGTAGTAATGAGATGAGACAAGCAGCTAGAGGAGTGGAAAATGACCAGCTGCACTGCATCCCTATCGTGCCCACCTCTCCTTACCCTTCTCCACCTCCTGCCCGAGTTCCTCTTCAAATCGACCTTCACGATGGGCTGAGAGCGTCTGACCAACAGAAAGTGAAGGCAGACAGGTGGTGGTGAAAGGAGGGAGAGGGGTGGTGGTGGCAACGAAAACTTTTTTTTGAGTAGACTTAGAATACTTCTGTGAGATAATATACTGTAACAGCCCAAACTGTCTGGCTACTTATCACCCCTACCCCCCCCCCCCTCATCCACCTTCCATACCCACGGGCAATGTGACGTAGTCCATCTGACTCCCACCTCCACACATCACACCTCCCCTCTCACTGGACTGAAAAGACCAGCCTGCATTGTCCACCTGCCTCCTCAGAGCGTCTCTCCTCAAAATATATCGTAGGTCTACATTCGTGGCATTTCCATCATACAGTGTTGGGACATTTTATCAATGTTAGTCTGCTGAATACAAGATTGGGACAATTTATCAATGTTAGTCTGCTGGATGTGACCAGTTGTGTCCTGACACATTCTTTGCTTGTTCTGCGACAAGAAGAGGAAATCTAGCCCAGTCAAATATCCATAGAATAATCTGTCTGACTTAGATGTCACACCATGAATATATTTGTATTCGTTAAACATCAGTCACGTTGAGAAAAGGCATTTAGAAGATTTCACTGATTGAAAAAGAGATGTAGTTAGAGAACAATCACTGGCACCCGTTAGGAAGAAGAAGCCCAAAGTGAACTGTACATGCACTGAAGATATTAACTCTCTTCAGTCCGAACTCGACTTGCAGAATTGACGTCTGCCTCTTCCGTCTCCACATACGGTAGAGGAATCTGACAGGTATAGAAGAGGAAGGGGGGCGACATGTCATGAACATGGGTACATGTAATCGATTTACTTGATGGAAAATCCACAGATCCTTCCGTCAAACAGAATGGTTTGGGGTTATATATTTCAGGAACGCATGATGGGGAGCGGCTTTAGATTTACGTCATCGTTCCCTTAGACATATATTTTCGTTCTTCTTCTTTACCTAGGTCCTGTTTGGAATCTTATTCAACCTGCATTTCTTTTTTTTCCTTATCCTTTTATCTGTAGTTTGTCTGCTTGCAGCTTATGTTTTATTTTTCTTCTTGTATCTATGTTATGAACACAATTATCCTCTCTCTCTCTCTCTCATCATCATCACCATCATCAACATTTCATCATTATCATCGTCATCATCACCATCATCTTCATCATCGTCGTCGTCATCCTCATCACCACCACCACAACCCTCACTACCACATCACCAAGATTTGCAAGAGGAAGGCATTGAAAATAGTTATTAAGGATCGCATGTAGATGTAACATCCTCTGTCTGTCTGTCTGTCTGTCGGTCTGTCTGTCGGTCTGTCTCTCTCCCTCACACACACACACACACACACACACACACACACACACACACACACACACACACATTATCATCATCATCATCCATTTTGCGCCCAATTCGAGGAGAAAAGTGATTGATCCTTTTTCGATTCCATTGTCTTGAATGTTGTTTGTCTTACCTGGAGAAGACCAAAGCGGTCGAAACGTGTCGTGTTTTGTCTTGTAATTGGTTTGTCTCAGAATCGTAGTTTTTCTTTTAAATTTGTGTTGACTAGTTGTCATTCTCTGATTGATTTAGTGTGTGATTTGGCCAGAAAATCTTTTTTCAGGTGTCTTGTAAAGTATAAGCATATGTTTACATGTAAAACAATTCCATGTTCAAATCCCTGCTGAAGTGCGCAAATCTTGGGACCACTTTGACTGATGCGGTACTTTCGGGCATGTGCTAAAACGTAAGCTGTTTTGTTAAGCAAAAACATAGCTACTCCTCACTGAGTGCTTATGATACTAAAACTGATTCAGTTCCGCTCTTCGACCTACAAGAGTGACACTGAAGTCATTTGTTCTCAGAGGAGGGGTCAAAGATCCACTACACGCACATTGATTTCGTGGTTTGGACTTTTTTCGAAAAAAAAAATGAATACAAAGTCATGATATCATTGATCTGCGACCAGTATCCTCAGAGTAGCTAAACAGCGTTAAGAATTTTCTGAACCAGATCATTTTTTTTATAAACATCTCCGGACAAATTGCACAAACCTGTATTGGTGCGGGTCAGTTAAATACTTTACAAGTAACTGAGAGCGTCCTTTATGCAGTGTTAAAAGCACTGTGACCCCACTCTCTACCTCATTTGTCAATAAAGCTCATGGAATGTCAATGTTTGATCTTTGACATTGATTCAGGTCCGCGACTTACATTCTCAGAGGGTGGAACACGAAATTCCAGGCGCGGTGTTTGTCTTCACTGATTTTGTAGGTACTTGATTCAACGCCCATCTTGTGCCGAATACGAGAAGATAAGTGATTGCACGTTCTTTATTTTTGTTGTCCGGAGTCTTGTTTATCTTATCTGAAGAAGACCTAAGATGCCGAAACGTGTCGTGTTTTGTCTTGTAATTCGTTTGCCCTTGTTAATTGGTGGCGCTATTACAGATTACTTTAAAAATGTGTTCAGTGTATATAACTCTTTGGTAAGAGACAGCGGCTGCTTCGTCTTTGATTAATTTGTTGTTATCGGATACTCGAAGTGCATGGGAGTATAATCCTCTTTTGAAATTGTCAAAACAAACACATAAAGAGTGAATACTGTAGTTTTAGTCAGTACAATATCGGACGATTATCAAACCGTAGGTGCTATCCTACATCTGCAGATCAACATATTGATTTGCCTATACTTAGCTATTTGTCTTTCATTAGATGTCATCAATACTGAAGACTGTCTGTGACCGAAACGTCGAATATTTTTGTTCTGTTTTTCTATTGGTAAATCTTCTGAGCATCCTGAAAGAGAGTTTGTATTGTTGATACATTGAATTTTGTTGAAACTTTTCAATGAATTACCTGACATCCTCCATCCAGCTGCACAAACACTTTTTGCAACCTCTTTGGCAATTAGAGCAACATCGCTCCGATTGCTTTCAGCTGTAAACTTGATGCAGTGCCAGTTTGACATTTAAGGCCGATTGTAGTCGGAGTCATTTTCCCAAAGGGTAGAATTCAACTCTAATGGTATTAATCTTTATGGTCTTTAGATGCCTGATGATTGCGTCAACTTTGCGAATATTGTCCTTTGTGTGTGTGTGATCGAAGATGAATAGACAACCAGAGTGTAATAGACCAAAACAGAATAAAACCAAATGGCTTATTTTCATGAAACCTGATGGGTTGTTAGACACAAAAATAGATGCAATTACGCATACAATGAAACCATAGCCGATTATTCTGAAATGATATGTTTTTGTGAAAGCAATGCCGCTTGATATTTGATGGGAAACGTTACGGTATGAAAAGAAGCATTAATGTTCCGATTTCTTCAGTTCTGGCATCTTTGTTCTAATGATGTTAGTGCACTAGGTACGTCACTAGCTGTCATATGTTTTTTTTCATTTAAAAAAATTAAGAGTTGTATTTTGAACAACGATCTATTAGATGAATTTCGTCCACCCAAGTTATACAGACAACACTGCCAATATCATGTGACGCTTTCCGAGTTTTGTAACTTTTTGGTGCTTTAGGCCCATTTGTTAGATGGACTTTAGCATGGCAATGTGAACAACCAGTATTATTATAAATATGTTTTAGGTGCTACGGATCCGATTTTCCCATCTAAGTAAACTGTAGGCATAACTGCAGACGTTATGAAATTGTAATTGTAAATGCCTACAACAAAACAGGGATGTAGAAGCTTTTAATTTTTTCAGGGACGAAAAAAAGAAGACGGGTTTTTATTATCTTTCATTTGATTAGAAATTTTGCTGAGGGTATGGAAACGTATCTGCAATTTCTTTTTCAGCTCAACCCTTTTCATATGAAATGTTTTAAGGGTAGTATTTTGAATAACGATCTGATACATGAATTTCGTCCACCCAAGTTATACAGACAGCACTGGTTATATCATGCGACGCTTCCCGATTTTTTGTCCATAACTTTTGCTCTGGATTTTTCCTCTCAACCGTTCTGATTTTGCTCCATCTAAGCAGCTCCAATTATAT
>CM065731.1:19274201-19289201 GCA_033310375.1 Conus canariensis | reverse complement strand
TCATTTTTATTGTGCAGTAAAGTTTTCTTTGTGTGGAAAATGATTTCCATTTCTGACCCTGATATTTCTGTGTACTTGTTGGCAAATTTTATAGCTTTAGTTAGTAGCTTTTCATCTATAGATGGGTAGAAATCTACTATGTCAAATGTTATAAAAACTGTATTTTCTTGTTTATTGAGGTTTTTGAACCATTGTATTACTTCATATGTGTTTTTCCAGAGATTGAGTTCAGTGTTTTCTTTTATGTTTTTTATGGTTTTCTCTAAGATTTTTTTACTAATTTTCCCTAGTTCAGATTTGGAAGGGTTTATCAGTCTACATGTTGGGTTGTTCAAGAAATTGGGTTTGTGGTCTTTAAGTGTAATAAAGGCTTCTCTAGCTGCTGTGGTCTCTACTCTGTCACTTAGGTCCATTTGGTGCACAAGTTCCTTTTCTTTCTTTCTGATGTGATCATATGTAGCCTTGTCAGCCTAACGGAAAAATTCATCAAAAATATGAGATGGAAAGCATTTTTCTTTTTAAACCCCAACGCTAAAAAAGAGGATAAAAATACATACGACTTCAAGTCATGGCGAGTACCACCAGCCATTGAAGAAATGAAAACATTTGAAGAAAAAATGAGAAGAATGTTAGCCAACATAGATTTCAAAAAATCTAATAACAAATTTCAATCAGCGTTAGAAAAGGAAATTAAACAAATTCAAAATGACACCAAAATATTTGTGAAGGCGGATAAAACCAATAACTTTTACAAAGTAGAACCTGAAGAGTACTCAAAACTCCTTGATAAAAATATCCAGAAAAATTACAGAAAGGCTGACAAGGCTACATATGATCACATCAGAAAGAAAGAAAAGGAACTTGTGCACCAAATGGACCTAAGTGACAGAGTAGAGACCACAGCAGCTAGAGAAGCCTTTATTACACTTAAAGACCACAAACCCAATTTCTTGAACAACCCAACATGTAGACTGATAAACCCTTCCAAATCTGAACTAGGGAAAATTAGTAAAAAAATCTTAGAGAAAACCATAAAAAACATAAAAGAAAACACTGAACTCAATCTCTGGAAAAACACATATGAAGTAATACAATGGTTCAAAAACCTCAATAAACAAGAAAATACAGTTTTTATAACATTTGACATAGTAGATTTCTACCCATCTATAGATGAAAAGCTACTAACTAAAGCTATATAAAATTTGCCAACAAGTACACAGAAATATCAGGGTCAGAAATGGAAATCATTTTCCACACAAAGAAAACTTTACTGCACAATAAAAATGAAACCTGGATTAAGAACACAAGCAGGAATTCAACTTTCGATGTCACAATGGGATCATACGATGGTGCCGAAACTTGCGAACTTGTCGGACTATTCATGTTATCCAATATTCAAAAAAAACTTGGAAAACAAACTGGACTGTACAGGGATGACGGCCTTGCCGCTCTGAATGACAACCCTAGAAATATTGAAAATAAGAAAAAAGAATTGTGTAAAATTTTCCACAACCAAAACTTAAAAATCACAATAGAAGCAAACAAAAAGATAGTGAACTATTTAGACATAACGTTAGACCTCAACCAACACACATATAAACCATACAAGAAACCAAATGACACGCCTGTTTATGTAAACATCAAAAGCAATCACCCACCCTCCATACTGAAAACAATACCTAAAAGCATAAATAAAAGACTATCCAATTTGTCATGTAACGAAACAGTATTCAACAACGCTACAGCTGAATACCAAGAGGCGTTACATACAAGTGGCTACAATTACAAACTAAGATACGATCCAGACAATGATACAAAAAGATGCAGAAAGAACAGGAAAAGGAATACCATATGGTACAATCCCCCATATGATGCAAGAGTTAAAACAAATGTAGGGAAAGAATTCTTTAAAATCTTGACATCATCTTTCCCAAAAGACCATAAATTATTCAAGATATTCAACAAAAACAACATCAAATTATCATATTCATGTATGCCGAACCTTAAAAATGCCATCGATTCAGCAAACAAAATGAAAAGCAGCACAGAAAAAAAGGAGGGTAACGAAAGGAAATCTTGTAACTGTACCAAAAAAGAACAGTGCCCCCTAAGCAACAAATGCCTTTATAACAACATTGTGTACCAAGCCACTGTAACATCAGAGAACGCAAAAGAAACATATGTAGGTATCACGGAAAACCAATTCAAAACTAGATATGCAAACCATAAACAATCATTCAACAAAGAAAGATACAAAAACCAAACAGAATTGAGTAAATACATTTGGAAACTTAAAGAAAAAAACATAGACTACAACATACCTTGGAAAATTTTAAAAAGAGCAGCATCATACAACAACATTTCAAAAAAATGCAATCTATGCCTAACAGAGAAATACATTATACTATGTAAACCACAGTTGGCAACTCTAAATGTTAGAACAGAAATGGTTAACAATTGCAGACACAGATGGAAGTTCCTATCAGCGAAAAAAACCAACACCTGAGAAACACATGTAGCACGGGAAAAAAACAACAGCAAACCAGCTAGCTATATATATATACGTGGCACTGGCAACACAAGCTCATCACATCCTGACGACCGCACAGCGTGAAACAAATTTGTAGATGTTTTTAGAAGCTTGATTTTAACTTGCTTTTAATATAACAAATATATATATATATATATATATATATATATATATATATATTTATATATATATAAATATATATATATATATACCATGAACAATATAAAAATGTCCTTAAAAAATCTGAAAATGCTCAACCCCTTGGGGAGCAACATCTGTTAATTTTTATTTTTTTTAAATATTTTTTTTGTACACTTTTTTTTTTTTACACTTAATTTAAAAAAAAAAATTTTTAACAAATATATATCTATATATCTATATATATATATCTGCACACACAAATAAACAAATAAATGAAATGATAGGTAAATAAATAAATACATTAGTTAATTAATCAATAATTAAACGAATAAATGAATAAATAAACAAAACAAAAGATGTAGACAGCAAAAGGAAAACTTAGCTAGAAGAATAGCACATGGGTAGATAGATAGATACTTTGACGGATAGATAGAAACTTTAATGGATAGATAGATAGATAGATAGACAAACCGACCGATATACAGAGAGAGAGAGACAGAGAGAGAGAGAGAGAGAGAGAGAGAGAGAGAGAGAGAGAGAGAGAGGAATATAAAACAGAGACAGACAGAGAGGAAGAGACAACGAGACAGAGAGACAGAGATAAGGACATTATCCAAAGGTAAATTCAAGAATACTTCTAAAAAAAAAAAAAAAAAAAAAAAAAAAGAACCGATTTATAAATGGAGAGGTTGGTTGAGAAAGAAAGAAATACAGCGGAAAATAAAACGTGAAAAGTAAAATTAAAAGAAAGATGTTACGTCTGACACTTCCCGGAGGAAAAGGTTTAAAATTAATAGAATAAAAGCTTTATCAATGACAGTTCTTCCACACCCTTGCGTGATCTTTCCGCATTACTATCTACCCCTTACCAACACCAGCAACATTATCTTGCCACAGCTGATCGAGTGAACACTTCATTCGTGGAGGAATAGAAACATGTCAGCTAGCTCTTCCTGAAAGGCAAGAAAGGGAAAAAATCCAGAACACACATTTTGTTCAGACTTGCAAACTTTTATACATCTTCTTCAGAAGTAACAGAAAGCAATACGGTCTGCAATTAATTCGAAATGCACACACACACACACACACACACACACACACACACACACACACACACACACACACACATACACACACACACACGCGCGCGCGCGCGCGCGAGCGTACGCACACACGCACGCACGCACACATGCACACATGCAAGCACGCACGCACACACACATACATTCACACACGCGCGCGCGCACGCACACACGCATGCACGCACGTGCACGCACACACGCATGCACGCACGCACAAGCATGCACGCACACACACACACACACACACACACACACACACACACACACACACACACACACACACACACAAGAACACACACACAAGAACACACACACACACACACACACACACACACACAAGAACACACACACATAAAAATGCGTGCGCAGGCACGCACATGCACTTGGTTCTTCTTGCTTGATTTTCTTCTTTGAAAGCCAAGACTAAGGTATAAGTGTAGTTAAGTCATTAACATGTTATCATCCATGCGATATGAATAGACAATAAATAGTCCAAATATTGATGTCATGAACTACATCCATGGAAAAAAAGACACGTACAAAATGTACTATACGTAAGGATCGGCAAGACAGCGACAGCAATGGCCCGTCTAGCGAAGAGAGACTGAGACAACACCATGCTAACCTCAAACACCAAGTGCATCAAGCCTGCATGCTGAGCACTCTTCTATACGGAAGCAAAGCATGGACCCTGTACTCTCGACAAGAACGCAGACTGTAGCCTACCACCTGCAGTGCCACAGAAGACTTCTGGGCATCACTTGGCAGGACTGCATCAGCAACAAGGATGTCCTGGCCCAGGCAGGGATGCCTAGCATGTTCGCCATGCTGACACAGAGACGTCTGCGCTGGCTTGGGCATGTCAGCCGCATGGATGACGGTCGCATCCCAAAGGCCACAGGACGGCCCTCTACGTTACAAGGATGTATGCAAGCGCGAGGGCAGGCAGCCTCAACCCAACAGATATGGAGCCAGCAGCTTCAGACCGGGTTAGCTGGCGGTCCACCATCAAGGCCGGCATCAAGCAAGCAGAGCAGAGGAGAGAGGCCCAGGGGAACAACGGAAGCGCCGCAGACGGCAAATAATTGCGTCGGCACCCACAGACACTCTTGACCAGGACTTCACCCGCAGCAACTGCAACTAGTCTGCCACTCGATGATTGAGCTCTTAAGCCATACAGGGCTGTAACTTCACAACTGACTAATTCACGCCGCAACACCATGTCTTCGAGACAGACGGATGCCATCGTTGTCGTAAAATGTAACTGTGTTACTATCTGTCGTGCTCAGCTTTGGGCCATTGTGTTCAAGACACCCTATGAATAAGCATCAGCTAATAGATCTGTAGCGCAGGGATTTGTAATGGTTGTAGGACAAGTCACCCATGTGGAACAGCTGTAGTGGCTACCTGAAGATTTAACTTGAAACTTTGAAAAACATGATATGAGTACATATCTGAAACTTGTCACCCGTGATGCATTTTCCTTTGGATGTCTTTCAACGAGAGATTGGACTGACTGTATCCATTCACCACGGCAAGTGGTCTGTGTCCAATGACATATCTTCAGAGTGCTCACCACGGCCAGTGGTCTGTGTCCACTGACATACCTTCAGAGTGCAGGAGTTTGGATCCTCATTGTAACACTATTCTCCAGCCGCCCTAACTCATCTGAATCTGGTGCGCATATACTGTTGGATGGTATGAAAGAGTTCTCAAGCTGTAAAAATCTGATTACACATGTGATCAAACTCATACTTACTGTTCTTTTACAGTTAAAATAATCAAGACCTAAGGATGCGATAAACTGGATGAAAAACAAATTAAAAACTCAGACAGCTGCGATTGTAATTATAGACTCTCATAGTCATGGTTTTATTCTTTTTAGTCAAGAAACTTTACTTCCCAGAATTACAACACGTTCTAGATTGTCCTAAGGGCTTAAGTACCCCTGCCACGACTGGTCTGTATCCAAAGTTTCTGTTCTATGAAAACCTTTCGAACACCTTATACAGATTCCAAAACATGCATAACATAATCCATTGAAGCTACTTTGATTTCAGGAAAAATCATGCATGACATTTAGTGCTAATAAATATGCTATACGTACAAGATTTACACACTGTCGTTGAATTTGCAGATTTAGCAAAGGCCTTTATTGTATTCAGTCATACACTCCTACTGAAGAAATTCAGACTATGAACTTCTTGATTAGAATTTATCAGTTCCTTGATTATTTTTTTTTCAATTAAGCGACAGTATATTTTGTGATCTTTATATCATGTCATTATTAAGGATATTTGCCCCTATCTTGTCTAGTAAGCCATATTTTCACATGGTTCAGTTCTAGGTTCTACAATATTTGTATTGATTTATGATGAAATAATTCTAAAGATGTCTATCACTTACATACGGATGACAAATCAGTTCATTTCAAATGCTTTTTTTTCAGGATTCTGTTTTCTGCTTTCATAGAAAGTGAAGATAACACCTTAGCATGGGCTGATCTTAATCACGTCTTTTCAACCGACTTTAACCAACTATAAGTATTTGGCAACTAGAAATAAACGGCAAAATCTCTCTCTCTCTCTTCTCTCTCTCCCCTCTCTCTCTCTCTCTCTCTCTCTCTCTCTCTCTCTCTCTTCTCTCTCTCTCTCTCTCTCTCTCCGTCAAACAATATTTCTGTAACTGAATGGTTCGAACATTTTAGAAGCTTGTTGGAGAAAAACGAAGAAAATAATATTACAGAGGACATAGTTCACGAATATGAGGAGGGGAATTTCCGTACGAAAGAGCAATATCTCGAGAAGAAGTGTTGCTCGCAATCAGAAAATTGAAAAATGGAAAATTTGCTGGCCCTGATGGTTTAATTGGTGAATTTTTAAAATATTCTGGCGAGTCCGTCTTGAATTTCTTAGTGAAGTTGTTTAACTTCCTCTTTGATAGTGGCGCTTACCCTGACAGCTGGAAAGAATCTATAATTTTACCCTTGTTCAAGAAGGGTGATGTTAACAATGTAAATAGTTATAGAGGTATTTCATTATGCAATATTTGTAGCAAACTTTACAGCTCGGTTATTAATAGTAGATTGCATGAATGGGTAATTCAGAACAATATAACTGGAGAGCATCAGGCGGGGTTTAAAAGAGGTTATTCTACAATTGATCATACATTCACCCTGCTTGCTGCTGTTCAGAAACAACGTGTAAAGAATCAGAAGTTATATGTTGCCTTTGTGGATTTTGAAAAGGCTTTTTATTCCATTTCTCGAAAATTGTTATGGCCTGTTTTGTTAAAAACTGGAATCAGGGGTAAGTTGTACAGTACAATAAGGAGTATGTATTGTGAGGTAAAAGCAAAAATACGATCAGGTGCAAAATTATCGGAATTCATCAAGTGTACAAGTGGGGTTAAACAAGGAGATGTCTGTAGTCCGATTTTATTTTCCTTATTTATTAATGAGTTAGCCTTAGATATAATTGAAAATGGCCGTCATGGAGTAACGTTTGATCTTTTAAAATTGTTTATGCTGCTTTTTGCCGATGATATTATTTTAATTTCAGTATCAGTGGTTGGTCTCCAGAGACAACTAAATAATTTGTATTCTGCTGCAGGCAGACTAGAACTAAATGTTAATATGAATAAGACCAATATCGTTGTATTTCGTAAAGGAGGATATTTAGCCCGCACTGAAAAATGGACCTATGGAGGTGAGAGAATAAATGTGATTAATGCTTACAAATACCTTGGTATTTATTTTACAACGAAACCTAGTTTTGGTTTTGCTTGTCAAGATATAGTCAATAGAGCGAAAAAAGCGGTCAATAGTATTCTTCATATTTTGTACAAGTTAGAGTGTAACTCGTTCAGTGTTTTTACAAAATTGTTTGATTCACAGGTACAGCCAATTTTACAATATGGTGCAGAAGTATGGGCTTTTGACAAAGGTGCCTTAATTGAAAAAGTTCATCTGTATGCGCTGAAGCGCTTTTTCAATGTAGACAGTAGAACGCCCAATGATCTGGTTTATGGTGAACTTGGATGATATCCAATTTATTTAAATTCCTATTTGAAATGTATAAAATATTGGCTCAAGTTAACAAGAATGAATGACGATAGGATACCCCTTAAAGGTTACAGGGTGCTGTTGAGTTTAGATGATAATGGTAAAAGAACATGAGCTTCCCATGTTCGACAGTGTTTGAATTCATATGGATATGGTTTTGTTTGGGATAACCAAGGTGTAGAAAATATATCAGAATTTCTGAATTGTTTTAAACAGAGGATTATAGATTGCAGGTGGCAGGACTGGCATGACCATATGTATAATACTGATAGATTTGCTCAGTATAAACTCTTTAAATCGACACATAGCTTAGAACCTTATATTGGGATAAAAAAATGAATAGATTTATCAAATGTGCACTGACAACATTTAGATTTGGCGTGTCTGATATCACATGCCATCGCCTCAGGTATAGTGATGTTGCTGAAAATGAACTGATGTGTCGACTCTGTAACAGAGCAAGAGAAGATGAAATACATTTTTCGTTTTGCTGTCCTGCTCTGAGCGATCTTAGAATAAAATTTATTCAACCCAAATATTACACCGAACCATGTAATTTCAGGCTAATTCTCTTGCTGTCAACAAGGAATGAGAATACACTTTGGAATTTAGCCATGTATATTTACGAAGCAAATAAGAGAATTCGGACAGTAGTGGCTTAATGTACTCTGCATTTTGTAACATATCTACATTTTTTCATGATTTCATTGTGTTATGTATTAGGAATGTTGTATGATGCATGTATGAATACCCCTTCAGTATGGGGCTGTGGCCTTAAACTGAATAAAACATTCGCATTCGCATTCTCCTCTCTCTCTCTCTCTCTCCTCTCTCTCTCTTCCTCTCTCTCTCCTTCAACACAAAAGACAACAATCTTGACACAGCAGTGATGGGGACAGACAAGAAACTGGAGGAGCAGAAACATTGCAAACTTCCCTAAAAAAAAAAAAAAAACCTCCAATGGGTAAGACTGCTTGAAATTTTGGCCTTTTAAACATGGAACGATGAGTGACTTAAACTCTTATGCCTTCCTAGTTTTAAGTAGCATGGAGGTTCATCCAGGCTGTTTGAAATAATGAGTGTTTCTTCCACTTCTTCTTTCTCGACCTTATCATCGTCATCGTCGTCTTTGTCTTCCATCGTCACTTTTGTCTCCTCTTCTTTCTTCCAAAGATGGTCAGAAAAATCATTAAGAAAAAGTTATAAAAGTTACATGTTTTCTCTCTCTCTCTCTCTCTCTCTCTCTCTCTCTCTCTCTCTCTCTCTCTCTCTCTCTGCACCAGTCTTGCCACCCTCCAAACACAGAAGAAAACAGATCTGAGAGCAACAGTAATGGAAAGATACAAATAGAAGCAAGACAGGCAAAAACACAGCTAGATACAATCCCATAGAAAAAAAAGGGTATTCTCCAGGGAGTACGTGTAGTTTTGGAATCTTCACTTGGGTGAAATTAAAGATGATCAATGGTTTACACTGTTGTGCACTTAAGTTGAAAACACAATCGAAAATTGACCTACGTCTTTAAACATGTTTTGTCATCGTCGTCGTCAGCAGCATCGTCATCGTCATTGTGTATCATCATTTTTATCATCTCCTTCCAGCTTCAAAAAGAACTAAGTGAAAGCTTAGATTGTGAAGTATCACATGCATGTGCATTCTCTCGAGTCCTTCTTCCCTCAGCTCCTACTCCCCAATAATAAACAAATAGATAATATTATGATAATGTCATTATCAGGTGCGTATCGACGAGCTGAGGGGGATGGAGTGGAGATGTTCTAGATGTCTGTCAGTCCTCTTGGCCCACCATCCTCTATTCACCTTCTCCCTGCCAAATTGTACGCGCGTAAACCCACATGCATTTCACACACACACACACACACACACACACACACACACACACACACACACACACACACACACACACACACAACACACACACGCGCGCGTGCGCGCGCCGAAACATGAAACAAATCCCAAAACAAAATAAACTAAAAGGGAAACGCCTTCCACTGCCCCACCATCTGCAATCAAGGATGAAGTGATCGTGTCCTGGTTATAACTGGCTTATACCCGCTGGAAGGGACAGTAATAGGAAGAGACGAGCAGCTCAGAAAGCGACAATGTTCCCCAATTCACTCCTGGCCTATTTTCCTACCTCTTACTATCCTTCCCCACTTTTTGCCCCACATTCCTCAACTCGACCATCACTATAAACTCCCAGCTGAACCATCTGCCTACAGGTACGTGGAGACAGACAGTCTGAGAAGTGTAATGGTATTGGTGGTGAAGCAGGAGGAATGAGGGATGGCGAAGTTGGTTCACTGAAGATGGGTAAACGTAAACTCGCTGGAGTAGACACAGTAAATCCTGTGTCACAGCCCAGAATGTCCGCTCCTCCTTAACTGTCTCCCTCTGGAGAGTATGAGCTAGCCAATGCTTACTCTACCACTGTTCTCTGAAGAGGAGAAGGATGGCCTGCATGAGTCCTTTCCAGCCAGACGTGTCCATACCAGACAGTCTGGGTTACACTGTATGCCTGATCGGCTCCCGACATACCATGGTTAGCCTACTGCCCTCAAGTGGGTCACAGCTGCCACTGTTCTCCCTCCTCCAAACAGTGCAGGGTAGCTGGTATTGTTCCTGTCCCTCCCAAAGTGTCTTCCACTTCTTTGAGTTGCAGCGTATTCATGAATCGCTCGTCGCAGCATGCTCAATCTACTGCCGTCAAGAAGATCAGAGCTGATTGTTTCTAACAAGAGTTAAAAAATCAAAGAATAATTGTAACTGATGAATGGTGGAAGGTGCGTCAACGGAAAACACACGAAGCAAAATGAACTTTCTGGAAAGTTGCAATGCTCAAACCAGTTTACGACTGTATGACATCTAACACCGTTATGCTGCTTACACTGCAGACTGTTGCACAGGCCAGCTGTACTGTTGCTGTAGCCAGATTAAAGCCACACATAAATTTTGTGTTACAGAAAAGTTTAGCTTCCATTCGGCAAACTAACATTGACACATATCATTCTTTAAGGAATTGCCAGCGGTGTTCAATCTGTTTGCATTCTTCAAACATCAGTTATTTTGAACAGAGGCACAAAGACATTGTTAAATCGCATTGGTTGAAAATGAGATATGGAA
Organism: Conus canariensis; assembly: GCA_033310375.1. Classification (NCBI taxonomy): domain Eukaryota; kingdom Metazoa; phylum Mollusca; class Gastropoda; order Neogastropoda; family Conidae; genus Conus; species Conus canariensis. The sequence goes on along the minus strand of CM065731.1, from coordinate 19,278,244 downwards.
TAACTGAAAACAATTACTAGCACTCATGAACAATAAGGGGATTCAGTGCAAACTTTCTTATGTTGAAATACTTACCTCTCCTCCCAACCTGAAATGTTTTCATCCAAACTCGACCCGCATGATGCACGGTTTAATTTCCCATCTACAAAATGCAGTGGAAACTGACAGGCAATGCCAAAAAAGTAGAGCGACATGCAATGAAATTGGCAAGTGTAAACGATTAATTTAATGGGTAATCCAAGAACTTGTCTATCAAAACGTACTAAAAATCATTGTTTGTAAAATTCATTTTAGAAACACGTGACAGGGAGTGCCTTCAGACTGATGTTGCTGTTGCTCTGTAGACACCGTCTTCGTCCTTTTTGTATTTCCCATGTTCTTTTCATTTTTTTCTCTCTTTCTAGTCTTCTTCTTCTTTTCTTCTTCTCCTTCTTCTTTCTTGGCATGCATGCAGTAAGTGTGCTAAGAATCTTTAATTTGATTTCCCCGTGTTATGCAATACATACATCTCTCTCTCTCTCTCTCTCTCTCTCTCCTCTCTCTCTGTGTGTGTGTGTGTGTGTGTGTGTGTGTGTGTGTGTGTGTGTGTGTGTGTGTGTGTGTGTGTGTTTGGCATTTGTTGCCCTCTGAACACAAAAGAAAACAGGCCTGATAGCAGCAGTAATGAGGTGAGACAAGGAGTACAGAGGCGGAACATTGCTAACTCCACTATGAAAGCATAGAAGAGAAAGTGTGTGTGTTTGAAGTCATCGTCTGTGAAATTGTGGATGGGAGTGATTTAGAGTGTGGCGAATTTTTAGTTGAAAACAATATTAAGGCTTGCTCCAAATGCTGAAAGACGTTGGACGTTTCTTTTTCCCTTTCTTGGAGAACATCACCATCTCCATTTCTGTCACGCCATTCTCTTTCATTGTCATTTTGTTCCTTTGTTTTGCCTCCGTCTGCTTTAAGAAATCATTGAATTTATTTTTGATAATAAAATGTCACATGCAGATGTACTCTCTCACAACACTTTCTGCTCCTCAGAGATGAAGAAATGTGAATATAGAAATGTTATTATGATCAATGATTAGAAGAAAGGAGTACATGAATTCCAGATCCTCCTACCCTCCACACCACCCCCCCCCCCCCCCATGGCCACCCAGTTCCCAAACCCTCATAACCCACCCTCACTCACCTTTCTTCTTGATATGATTAAAAAAAATATTACCAATAAAATCTTAGAGCCCCCAAAGAGTGTATCCTGTACATAAGAAAAGAAAAAAAAATCAGGACGATCATCGACAATTCCCTCCTCCCACCTCCACCCTAGTGTCCCTCAACATCCAAGGCCCTTGACCCACCTCTAACTTTCTGGCTCAACAACTGTTTGGAAAATCTACACTACATAAAAAAAGACAAGGAAAATGCCGCTCACTACTTCAACCATCTGCCGCTCCAGACGACGTGATCCTCTGTTGGCTATATTTAGCTAATAAAGACTGGAAGGGTTAGTGATGAAGAGAGGCGAGGAACTAGAGCAGTTGAAATATTTCCAACTTCGCTCTATAGCTCCATCTCTCCATCCCTTTCCCCATCCCTCCCCACGTTCTGGGCGAAATCCTCCTTAACTCGACGTGCCCAGTGAACTTCTAGTTGAACCGTCTCCCCAAAAGAGAGTGGAGACAGACAGGCAGAGAAGTGTAATGGTAACTGTGATTGTGGAAAAGGGATGGGGGGGTTGGGAAGACAGTGGAGAAAGTGTGCTGAAGATGGGTGAACATAAGCGATCTGATGGTGAGGGGGTATAGACAAAGACCGGTGTCACGGCCCAAACTGTCAGCCCTTTTCTCCCAGGATTTTTCCATGCTCATGACATCAGAAGACAAAAAGAGCACATTGTTGATTAGCAGACCTTGTCAAATCTAACAGAATGAACTGCAGCCCACTGCTTAAGAAGATCCTCTACCGTTGTATAGCATGAATTTTAATCTGTTGATATACACAGTACATGTTTTTTTTTTCACCTATGAAACAAGCAACATGCTACCTGAAAATAAACAGACAGACAAACAGACCAGCAAACAAAAGCAAACCATCTTTGATCATGGACGTAACAGCGTATCTGTGTCAGATGAAAGGGCTTCTGTCAATACTCCCCCCCTCTCTCTCTCTCTCTCCCTCCCAGTTCAGCTGACATGAAAACATGGAGGAAACCATGATGTAGAAAAATCATCAGAAAAGTCAGATGACCCGACAGAAGAGAGGATAGTTTGGTCGGATGACTTTAAAGACACATTTATACATGAAGTAAGTTCCAAACACTTCAAGGAACACATTGATCATGCTTGTGATAAGATTGAAGAAGATACTGATAACTCTTTGAACATATTTACAATGGCTTTATATACAGCGGCTAGTTGTCTCATTAGAACTACGAGTCCTAAAAAATCAAAAGCCAACGAGTGGTTCGACAAGGAATGTAAAGAACAAAGAACGTTAGTAGAACGTTTATTAAAGAGTTTCCAAAGAGCGAGGACTGAAACATACAGGAACCAGCAGAAAGAACTCTATGTAAAGGAGAGAACAAAATATACTGATCTTAAACGGGATAAGAAAAGGAAATTTGATGAAGTTAGACTTGCAAAGTTAACAAACGCTATCAATGAACCAAAAGTATTCTGGAAAACAATGAAGCTTATAAACAGAAAAACAGTTTATAATGACATTGGCATCAAACAGTGGCAGGATCACTTTTTTTTAGTGTATTCAATGACTGTGATAACATAGATAGAATGGATGGAGAAGATAGTTTATATCTTGAGAATGAAGATCAAGAACATCAAGAGCCTTTCTTTGACGACTATATAACGAAGGAGGAAATTAAGAATGGCATTTGAAACTTGAAATGTGGAAAGAGTGCTGGTCCAGACAAGATCGTGAGTGAAATGCTAAAACATGCTGCTGACAATATCATTGATTATCTCGAAATTTTGTTCAACAGACTTTTTAATTCTGGTTATTTTCCAAGGGAATGGTCCAAATCTGTAATTGTTCCGATTTTCAAAAGAGGGGATGCCAATAATCCAGACAATTATCGAGGGGTAGCCTTGACTAGTGCTGTGAGCAAAGTTTATACTTCCATTTTAAATAAAAGATTAAGTGCATGGGCCGAACGGGAAGAAAAAATTATTGAAGAGCAGGCAGGGTTTAGAACAGATTATAGTACTATGGATCACATATTTACCTTATATGCACTGGTTCAAAAATACTTATTAAGTAACAGAAAATTGTACGTTGCTTTTATTGACTTCCAGAAGGCTTTCGATACAGTTAATAGAAATATTTTGTGGGATATACTAAAAAAGTCTGGTGTTCAAGGTAAATTGTATAGGTCATTAAAAGGAATGTATAGTTCAGTTATAGCTTGTGTAAGAGACAAAAGCTTATACTCTGATTTTTTCCATTGTCCACAAGGCGTGAAGCAGGGGTGTTTATTGAGTCCGCTAATGTTTTCCTTTTTCATTAATGAACTGGCGCTTGAAATAAATAAGAAGGGAAGACATAGAATACAGTTAATACCTGATGCTGCAGAAGTCTTCCTTTTATTATTTGCAGACGATGTAATCCTTTTTTCAGACACGGTGGTTGGATTACAGAATCAGGAAAATGCATTAAAAGAAGAAACAGACAGACTTAAGTTAGCTATTAATATAGATAAGACGAAGATTGTAGTTTTCAGAAAGGAAGGTTTTCTAGCAGCTCGGGAAAAGTGGTGGTTTGGGAATTTAGAAGTGTTGGTAACCAATAGCTATAAAAACTTAGGTTTAATTTTCACAACAAAACTAAATATGAGCAAGGGATGGTTAGAAATGTGTAGAAAAGGCAGAAAGGGAGTGATTGAAATTCTAAGATCATTAAGGAAGTTAAGATGTATTGACCCTACCATCTTTTGGAAGCTGTTTGATACCCAAGTGGAACCAATGCTAACTTATGGTGCCGAAATATGGGGCTTTCTTGAGAATCAATTCATGGAAAAAGTACACACACTAGCAATAAAGCGT
>CM065731.1:19264201-19269201 GCA_033310375.1 Conus canariensis | reverse complement strand
ATGGCTAATACTATGTAAACCCCACTTAGCAACACTTAATACTAAACCAGAAATAGTAAATAACTGCAGGCACAAATGGAAATCGTTGTTAGTGAACACACGCTGTACAACAACCTGAAAACCCAAAAAACACGTGCAACCAACACGCACGCAAAAACAGCTGCAACCGGGCCCCCCACGCTATATAACACCGGCGGTGGGCAACCCAAACTCCATCCTGACGACAGCCAAGCGCTAGAAACAAATTTGTAGATATTTTTAATATTCCTCTTTTACACTTGTTTTAACTATATATATATATATAATATATATATATATATATATATATATATATATATATATAAATATATATAAGCACATACTGTAGTTGCAAATGATCTACCACTGCAGATATGAATGCTATCTCCCCTATTCTCAATCTAAGACATAAGAGCAAGCTTTGTTTATAATTGAATATATAATATATATATATAATATATATATATATATATATATATATATATATATATATGACACAAAGAGAGTGAGGATGCGTGCAGGAAATTGGCTGAATAAAAGGACAACGTGAAGAAAACATGCCTACCCAAACTCCAAATTTAGGTTATCCATGATGGTAGTGACAATAATAATGATAATAATATTAATAATAATATAACAATGATAATAATAAGAACAATGACACTGATGATGACGATAACAATAATAATAATAGCAACAATTATAACAGTACCAATGATGATAATAATAATGATGATGATCATCACCATCATCATAACAATAGTAATGTTATTAATAATAACAACAACAATACTACTTCTACTACTAAGGAGAGGAAGGAGGAGGAGAATGTTCATATGTGTCAGTAATTTGGTTTTGTTGTTGTTTGTTTGTTTGTTTTATAATATCCGACATTCTGGTTTCAGTTTAACTAAAGAATTTGTTACATGTGAATTAGATAAGTTGCCTGTTTTGTTATTCCCTATGAAGAACGCTCATCTAATTTCACAAACATCGACATTACAGATTCAGGCTACCTACTGTATAGAATGTCCTGACATGTGAAGAAGGTGGGCACTTTGAACAGGGGGGGGGGGGGGACATTATGAACATGGGGGACACTTTGGACAGCCGGCAACTGTGATGTCTGGAAATAGTCTGGGCTCCCATGGAAGACATTATATGACTCCCCCACCCCCACCAATGATCGTATATAATGCAACCATACAACAACAGCAACAACAACAACAACAACGACAACAACAACAACAACAACAACAACCCATATTGTTACATTCTTGCAACAGTTTTGACTGGAGATATCTCTGCAGTGCCAATGTGCAGACAGGCAGGGCTATCTCTGCAGTGTCAATGTGCAGACAGGCAGGGCTGTCTCTGCAGTGTCAATGTGCAGACAGGCAGGGCTATCTCTGCAGTGTCAATGTGCAGACAGGCAGGGCTATCTCTTTATTTTTCCCCTCCAGCCACTTTTATTTTCTCTTGTACTTTCCTATTTTTCTCCCCTGCCCTCCGATTTTTTCCTTCCATCTTTCTATATTTCCCCACTCTGTTCTTCTTTTTGGCTTCACCGACTGTCGCCTTCCATACAAGTCTGAATGTTTCATTCTTGACGGACATTCCTTTATAGAATTTTACATTTTGGCATTTGATTCAGAAAGTGGGTTTATCTGTGTGGTAGCGTTTGGTGAATTTCATGTTCACAATGTTTGTAATAAAAAAAAGAAAAAGAAAGAAAGAAGGAAGAAAGACAAGCAGACAGGAGGAAAGAAAGAAAGAACGCATCACAAGTCAAATCTACAACCACCCAGACAGCGGACGGAAAGAAAGAATAAAGAAAAAAAGGAGAATGAAAAAAGCAGGAAAGAAAGAAAGAACGCATCACAAGTCAAAGCTACAACCATGACGTTTTCAATGCACAGTAATGAAACAGCGCGATAGGTTAACCTAAAGTGTCCGTGACTGGACAATATGGGCAAGTCCACACAATCACCTGGATACTATTGGCTATACCGGGTTGTCGGGGGTGAGAGGGGGTGGGGGAGGAGACAACCGGCTAGAGAATAGTTTGGGGTGACACAGCAGTATGGGAATTGTCACTAGTGAAGCTGTGGAAGTTGATGTGTTTTTCACTGTTGTGCCTTTTTGACATTTCTCCTGGTCTCTATCAATGGTTCGGTACTTACTATTTGTATTGTTCTTTGTCGTCAAAATGAGCTGCAGTAGAATAGGTTCTTATCGTTTTTCCCAGCTGTACAGAGAAATCAGAGAAAGTGTTAATTGTGAAGCATCACATGCACATACTCTCTCTCTCTCTCTCTCTCTCTCTCTCTCTCTCTCTCTCTCTCTCTCTCTCTCTCTCTCTCTCTCTGCCAGGGTGAACTTCGTCTTATCCTCTATTGTTCAGCTGCCAGCCTAATTCAGCATAATCGAAGACAATTTAAGTCACCCATGGCATTTCTTTCAGCGTCTGTCTGGTCGTGCAATGTTGACTCAAAAAGAAAAAGAAAAGAAAAAGAAGGGGAAAAAAGAAGGAGAAAGATACATCCGAAGGTGCCAGTGGAACCAGAGAAGTACTGTCCTCAGCTGCCGAACCATTCATCAGATAGCATTCCTGCACCACTTGGAAGCCGTGCTATCATCGCATAGGGTGCAGGCACACGCAAGGCATTCCATAAAGACATCAAGGGACACAACTGCAACCTGGCAGATGCCATTGTGTGACCACTGGACGCGACACAACAGAATCTGTATGGAAATGCATCCATGGGTGTACCTGCCCGTACTTCATGGCAGCAGAGCCCACCGGTCAAAGACGCCACCACCAGCAAGCTGTGTGTATCCTGCAGCCCCACTCGTTGCCGTTTCGTTGACAGGTGAACACAGTATATCCCTGCAAATGGCCAAGTTTTCGCCACAATGTCGTACGTGCTTTGTGGACAGGATCTCAGGTAGCAGTCTTTCCTGCTGTCAACTGGACCTTAAATTTGATCACTGGGTCTTTCCCCAGAGTCGGCCACGTACAGATTTCTGGAGTTGTTGACCAAAGCTATACTAAACTCTGTGCTGAATACATTCTGTGTGTAGTTGATGTTTGCTCAAGTTTAGTGGTGAGTTCCCGGAGTTCGGTTTCAACACATCGGCCGAACTCAGGTGACAGAGACCGACCTCTAATGTCAATGAGGGTGTGGAAGGCCAGACGCACTTCATGGATTATTTTCTCCGAGTGGATGTTGAACAGAAAAGAGGGAGGAGGCACCCCTTAGTTCATTTATTGATTTTTCCATGGGGTTTCTGAGACTGCTAGTCGGAGAAAAGCGCTGTTTCCATCTTTGTCGCTTCTGCTATGACTTGGACAAGACTGTCAAAGTTCGAGTTCCACGTGATTCGTAATTGATCTGTACGATGGGTTATGGCTCTTTCTGCTGCCAAGAAATAAATGAACACATTTATTTTATAGTCCGCAGTAGAAGTAGCAGTAGTAGTGTTAGCAGAAGCGCCAGTAGCAGGAAGAACTGCAGCAGCAACAGTAGCAAAATCAACAGATGCAGTAATATATGTTGCTGTTGTAACGATGGTGGCGACTGTAGTAGAAGCTATACACCATCATCATGATGATCATCATCACTACTATTGTATTCGTCATCATTATAATCATCATCGTCGTCGTCGTCGTCGTCGTGCACATCGTCGTCGTCGTTGTGGTTGTTGTTTTCAGCTTCGCTCGGTTCATGTCCTGTCTCCCTCGTCCCACCCATCCAGGTCCTTTCTCCCATAACCATTCTCCCAGCCTAATTCTTTTTGAATCCCAACTCGTCTCGCATGATTGATGGTTAATCTTTCCTCTCCCCCAGATGAGAGGGAAGACTGGCTGGCAAAGATGAGATGGGGGGCGAGGGGGATGACGTGGGATGAAAATGAAAATGTTACCGGTTTGCTCCATGGGAATACCAATCTTCATTTCAGAAACACGTGACAGGGAGTGGATTTCGACTGATGTCCTTACCGTGCAGAGGTTCATCTCAGATCTCCATACAACTATTGTGATGGGGTCCTTTTCTTTCGCCTTCAGTTTTTGTCTGTTTGCTCTGCGTCTTCTTACTCTTCGGAAACGCGCGCGCGCGCGCGTGCGTGTGTGAGTAAGTGGGCGAGAGAGAGAGAGAGAGAGAGAGAGAGAGAGAGAGAGAGAGGCGAGAGAGAGAGAGAGAGAGAGAGAGTGGTGTGTGTGTGTGTGTGTGTGTGTGTGTGTGTGTGTGTGTGTGTGTGTGTGTGTGTGTGTGATCCTTTTATAATGCTTTCTCTTTTTTCCAACTTCTTCAAAATATATATATATATATATATATATATAAGAGAGAGAGAGAGAGAGAGAGAGAGAGAGAGATTATATGCCTGGTCTCTCTCTCTCTCTCTCTCTCTCTCTCTCTCTCTCTCTCTCTCACACACACACACACACACACACACACACACACACACACACACACACACACACACACACGTTTCCCACCCCACCCAGCCCCCTCTCTCTCAACCACCTTTGAGATCAAAACTCTTTAATCTGTGTTCGGCCTCAGTGACTGATTGCTAATTCTGTCTTCCCTAAGAGGCAAAGAAAACTGACAGTCAAACAAGAGAGGAGGGGAAGCCAGTATGATGAATGTGGGTGGATGTAAGTAACAAGATCAATGAAGAAAAAAAAGCAAAGATTCACCGACCAAAAAGAATAATTTTCAGATTAATTTAGAAGCACGATGTAGGTAGTGGCTATAGATCAGATCTGCTGTAGCCGTATAAAAGGCTTGTAACATTTTTTTTTCAACTTCAATGTGACTTCGTCTTTTTTATTTCATTTTATATTATCTGTTCATTAATTTCATTTGTTTATATATCAATTGATTAATTTATTCATTTTTTTCCCCTTCATTTGTTATTATTGCACTTTTTTCATTCTTCCTCTTCAGTTTCCCCCTTCCACTACCTTCATATGT
>CM065731.1:19221701-19259201 GCA_033310375.1 Conus canariensis | reverse complement strand
CGTTTCACTGCGATTTTCAACACCAGAAAAGAATCTCTAGATCAACCGACACCATCTTTCTTTACAAAGGAAAGCGAAATAGGTTTACATGTTCGAAACGATTGTTCTAGTCATTTAAGCCAGAGGGTTCAAAAAGAGTGGTTACTGCAACTTTTACATGAGGCATTTCGTTTGCAGCATTCTACTTACAACGTAAAACACGCATGGGTGGGCGTGATTACCTTATGACCCGTTGAACATTGGTCTGGGTTTCCGAAACGGATGATAATTTTTGTCTACATTGTTTAACCCTCAAGGCGTTTCCACTATTCGATGTTCTGCTTGAAAATGTCGAGACACAATGCACAGTATCATGAAAGTTGTTTGGCCTGAAGGCATGCAGCCTGTCTGCGAGCCTCATCAGACCACTTGTGCACAGAAAAAAAATATCATCAGCTCGAACCTCTGTCAATATCATGCTTCTTTTGGTTGGTTGGTAAGCTTGCCTGTCTATGGTATTACGCAAAGAAAAGTAAAAATGAGTAAAGAAATAAACAAAAATGAATAAATAATAGAATGAAATAAATAGATAGATAGACACATAAGCAAAGAAATAAAGAAAGGAAGAAAGAAAGAAATGCATGAATAGATAAATCTTGACTTTCACAAAAAAAAACCCTTGGAATGTGGTCAATGACCGATACACTGAATTATAGAATGGATCTATGTTGTGGTTCCGGATAAAACGGCGGCTCGTTTATCCGCTCGGGAATTATTAAAGTTTCTTTCACTGGATATGAGAATTATAAAGTTGTTATGTCACCAATGGAAGAAATAAAATGCACGTCGCGAATATTGAAACCATTGATACAATCGTTAACATTTTACATTTCCCTTTTTTTTTAAATAAAATACAAGGAAAATAACTCTCAGTTCGTATTTCCAGTTATTGTCCATGCCATTAAACCAATTTTTCTTTCACTGTGAACTAAAATGCTCACAGAAGTGAAACAGAGCAAATGAAATAAAGTTTCAAAACGGAGTGACTGAGGGCGGAGAAGGAAGCCAAACTGAGAAAGAGAGGGGGTTAGTTACCGCCAAGGACATAGACAAACAAAGTACAGGACAATACACAACGCATTTCGACCTCTTTCGTCTTCTTCAGGCAAAAACAAATAACATTTAGCACAGTGAAAACTAAGAACGAGAAACCACTTATCTTCTCACGTTCGCCGCACGACCAAAATAAAAGCCTACATCCCAATTTTTTTTTTCTTCTCCCATAGCAGACGTTTCCCCTCCACTCTCTGATACAGATCCAGATTTAAGAGCGAATCAATCATCCCTTTGACCTTGCCAGAGGTCTACGCTCTCCCAACAGCCCTTTTACCACCTGATTTCATCTCTAGTGCTTGCCAGGAGAACTAGATTACTGCGATCTATTTAGAAAGCATTCTGTCCAAGTTCTCTGTCAACTATCTCACAATCCCTTTTCATAATCTTGACTGGTCCCTTGTCTCAGCAAAATCTGCAGTGGTCTAAATTCCAACCGACCCGGTTCTAGGAAAAAAAAGGGGTGGAAATTTAGGTCGATACCAGGCAATGCCTGACTAGGCATGAGGTGGTGAAAACGTTGCGCATGAACGGAGCAGTCGACTGGAGGGAACTGTAAAAATTTGAACCGAGTTAGTTTTTAATCATGTATTCGGTAAACCAAGTGGCACATCTTTTGGATTATGGTACATAGAGGGCTCTTGAGTGAGGGAAGGAGATAAGGACAAAGGCAGTACCTTTGTTGTCTGCACTGTACCAGGTGGAGTGGATGATATCACTGATCTTCCCTTGTGTTAGCTCAGAGTTAACACCACAACACACCCCTTCAACTCTCAGACTAAACCACATCAGAGGGCATTTATTGACACCACCACTTTGGAAGATCTTCCACGACAAAGTCGCCCATCAGGGCAGAAGAGGTGACAGATAGATTTGTTTTACGGTCACGAGTGTGTAAACAAGCAAGTCCTCTGGTTAGGAAGTCTCCTTGTCTGGAAATCACCATTAATGTCTCACAATTCATGTTTTGGACCGCGAGGCCACTGGTAGTGATAATGAAGATGATGATGATGGTGGTGGTGGTGGTGGTTTTGGTGGTAATACAAAACAAAAGAAATTTAAAATGAATGGAATCTAAAAGATTAAAAAGGCATAGGATAGGAGCTATTGAGAGCAGAAAAGAACGCACGTGTCGAAGGTAACCCCATAGTATCAACATGAAGACGATTTGCCATAGATATTTGAGAGGATCTGATAATTGCATGGAGAGGTATCACTCTGCTTTGCAGAGAGAGAGAGAGAGAGAGAGAGAGAGAGAGAGAGAGAGAGAGAGAGAGAGAGAGAGAGAGAGAGAGAAGAGAAACAGGGACAGAGAGAGAGAGAGAGAGAAAGAGAGAGAGAGAGGAGACAGAGAGAGAGACAGAGAGATAGGTGAGAGGGGAAGGAGCGAGGAGGGTGTGAACTGTCAATTATTCAAGAGTTCCAGCTCCCAGTGGAGTGCTTTTCTTGTCATGGAAAAGCTACGCCACGAACGAGAGAACTCAGTGAAAAGTCTGCACGTTTCATGGTCTTACACATTAGTTGGCATATCGGATTGGATGTTCTGGTATTAAGATAATTCAGTATGATAAAGAAAAAGTCAAAAGTAGGGTAATACAAGGCTTTGGCGGGGAGTATGGGGATGTGATTGGGTGTGATAGTTTGGGGCATTAACATATTTCTTCAGAGAGAAATAAATGTGTGTGTGTGTGTGTGTGTGTGTGTGTGTGTGTGTGTGTGTGTGTGTGTGTGTGTGTGTCTCAAACAAACGTTCCTATTTACAATTACGCATTTGTTTTGTTTTGTTTCATTTTGTTTTACTCACAATCATTGTTAGATTTTCTGTTGCAATCGAGAAAAGACCTTTCTTCTTACCGTGGCCAATACCTTTCGATTACTTTGAATTTTTCCAGTACTTCATTTCATTTTTTTGTGGACATAAGAGCTTGAGAATGTTAGCGGCATTCAGCGGGTTCCTGCAGGCAGACGGGACACGAAATTCACTCTCAGAGACTGGTACTAAATTATTGTGATCATGAACAGAACTGCCAGTGGATCGCAAATCTGCATGTGTGTGTGTGTGTGTGTGTGTGTGTGTGTGTGTGTGTGTGTGTGTGTGTGTGTGTGTGTGTGCAACATGATTTCTGACACATTCCTATGCTGGAAAGTCAATCAGTTAGCCAGTAAACACAGTGAAATCGGCCGTGGTCAGAAACTTGATCATTTAGATACCAACTATTAGTTTGCATAGCCAGTTGATTTCGCTTTCACTCTCTTCAAACACTTCTCACCTCATCATGTGTAAGGCCGTTCTCTCGATCTTTGCGCAAAAGTAAAGCAAAAAGAGTGTAGTTTAAAATATATGTGCTCGGCAGCTGGAGGGTTTTTCGCCGGTGGGCTCTGCAGTCATGAAATACGGGCTGGTACACCCATGGGGATGCTACTTTAAGGCTGTTAAGAGCTGCATCCTGTAGTCTGATTTACCTCTGTTCAGGAGCAGTTATGTCCCTTGATATCTTAATGGAGTGTTCTGCGCGTGCCTGTACCCATCGTCAACACAGCGCAGGCCTCCAAGGGTGGTACAGGACTGCTCTAAAGGCAGGTGAAGACAGTGCTTCTCTGGGTCCTCCCCAGCACCTTCGGGTGTTTCTTTTTCTTCTTTGCCTAAACTAGGCTGACCCTGGAGAAAGGTCCAGTGACGGTGAGGAAAGACCCACTGACCACAGGGAAAGTCCTGTTGACAGTGGGAAAGACTACAACTTTGGATTCTCTCTTGAGGGCACGTAAGACCGTATGGCGAAAGCTTGGCTGTGTCTGGAGTGGCACTGTCTTCATCTGTCCGTGGGCAGGGGTGGTTGGGTCTGTGGGGTGTGCTCGGCAGCTGGAGGGTTTTTTCGCCGGTGGGCTCTGCAGTCATGAAATACGGGCTGGTACACCCATGGGGATGCTACTTTAAGGCTGTTAAGAGCTGCATCCTGTAGTCTGATTTACCTCTGTTCAGGAGCAGTTATGTCCCTTGATATCTTAATGGAGTGTTCTGCGCGTGCCTGTACCCATCGTCAACACAGCGCAGGCCTCCAAGGGTGGTACAGGACTGCTCTAAAGGCAGGTGAAGACAGTGCTTCTCTGGGTCCTCCCCAGCACCTTCGGGTGTTTCTTTTTCTTCTTTGCCTAAACTAGGCTGACCCTGGAGAAAGGTCCAGTGACGGTGAGGAAAGACCCACTGACCACAGGGAAAGTCCTGTTGACAGTGGGAAAGACTACAACTTTGGATTCTCTCTTGAGGGCACGTAAGACCGTATGGCGAAAGCTTGGCTGTGTCTGGAGTGGCACTGTCTTCATCTGTCCGTGGGCAGGGGTGGTTGGGTCTGTGGGGTGTGCTCGGCAGCTGGAGGGTTTTTCGCCGGTGGGCTCTGCAGTCATGAAATACGGGCTGGTACACCCATGGGGATGCTACTTTAAGGCTGTTAAGAGCTGCATCCTGTAGTCTGATTTACCTCTGTTCAGGAGCAGTTATGTCCCTTGATATCTTAATGGAGTGTTCTGCGCGTGCCTGTACCCATCGTCAACACAGCGCAGGCCTCCAAGGGTGGTACAGGACTGCTCTAAAGGCAGGTGAAGACAGTGCTTCTCTGGGTCCTCCCCAGCACCTTCGGGTGTTTCTTTTTCTTCTATATCATATATTTCTGTGTTTCCCACAATCCCCAGAGTTGGGGCAAGACGCCAGCTTCGTCGCCAATGCTATCTGTGTAAGCATTTTAATCCGTAACACTATATGGCCATGCAGGCTGTTCCAGATCCACTGTTATGGGTCTGCACAAGCTGTTAATATTCACTTGTTAGAGACATTTGATGAGAAAGACCAGGGAACAAAGTATGTGGGCTTGGGATCGACTGCATGTATAAATCAGTCAATTATGGTGCCCTTACAGAAAGGTCTCATCAATGAATTAGAAAAGGAATAACATGTTTCAAAAGTGCACGCATTAGTTTTGTGTTATGGAGGGGGGAAATGGTCTTAATCTGTGGCGTGTATATCAGATCTAAGATTTCTTTGATCATGGCAAGAGTTAAGGCACTCGTATATCCACTCCTTACATGAATACTTCCACTGGATGACCTCTGGCAAAAAAAAAAAATATATATATATATATATATAGACATGCTTTTTTTCAGAATCATTTACTTCCAGTTTCTAAGACCATTTTTTGCTGGTGTTTGCTTGCATAGAGAGTTGGTGTTTTGCTGCTAACGATTTGGAGCTCTCAAATACTGTCTACCAAGCAGAGTTTTAAGATAAATCAATTAAGAATTTTGAATAAAGTCAAATAGTTTTAACATGGCAAATACAATCGACATGTTTTGTAAGGAGAAACTAATGCTGAATCATAAAGAGAAAGAGTTTCTAAAATATTCAAAATGAGACACACGACATCTAACAGACATGAAGACAAAACGAACCTGGTTTACTTATGACACCACTTCACAGTAAAAACAGCGATAGAGTTAGGAGCTTTTTTTCCAATCAAGTAAAACAAGAAAGATAACACTTCACAGTGCCTTAAATTTATGAAAAAAATATGTAATAGAATTCAAAATCTTCAATGAGATATTTTTGGAAGTGTTTAAAACGTTTTCTAATACACTTTCACAAAAGGCTGTGTCTTCGAATGGTGAAGTCTGCGCCTTCTCCGATTCGTATATCTTACATGTTCATAGTATCCGTCTTTCTATTGACAAAGATTGACCGTCCGGTGTGCATGAATTTTTGACTGAGGTTGAACTTTAAAAACTCGTATTTGGCACAGGTATTGGTACTGGTTCTAATTTGCTTTGCCTGTCAGTTTGTATCGTTTTCGGTTTGACTTGCAGCTGCTAGCCTCCAGCATAATCAAGATAAATTCACAGCCACATCATACTGCTGGCAAGCATTTACAGTCCAGCACAATAGAATTCCTTTTATGAGGGAGAAACAAGTTAATATGCTCTTATTACCTGAATTTGCCATGTTGCTTCCATCGTCAGAAAAGGGTGCAAAAACGTAGACTCCAAATCAACCGATTTCATGATTCGATCAGTGACAGCGTCCGCCATTGTTTCCCTTCCAGTACTGACTTCGTAAACGTGATTTTCAATACATTTCGTGATGCACGTCCGCCATTGTTTCGCTTCTAGTACTGACTTCGTAAACGTGATTTTCAATACATTTCGTGATGCACGTCCGCCATTGTTTCGCTTCTAGTACTGACTTTGTAATCGTGATTTTCAATGCATTTTGTGATGCACGTCCGCCATTGTTTCGCTTCTAGTACTGACTTTGTAATCGTGATTTTCAATGCATTTCGTGATGCACGTCCGCCATTGTTTCGCTTCTACTACTGACTTTGTAAACGTGATTTTCAATGCATTTCGTGATGCACGTCCACCATTGTTTCCCTTCTAGTACTGACTTCGTAAACGTGATTTTCAATGTATGTTGTGATGCACGGTCAAAAGAAAGAATAATAATAGCAGATACAGAGAACTGAAAACAGAGGAGGAGAAAAAGAATGTGAGGAAGAAGTGATAATGAAGAGAAGGAACAAAGCAATAAAGAGAAAAGCCTCCGAGAAAGATGTAGACTGACGTCCAGTGCAAAAAACAACCATGACGAATATGGTCTGTGGTTTTTGTTGGTGTTGTATTCATGATGTCATTGTTATTACTTCTGTTGTTAAGGCTGCCTTTGGTCATGTTGATGTTGATGGCAATGGTTCGTGCCTTTTCACAGGACTGGCATATGACGGATATTGGAGCAATAAAGCTAGAAGGATGCAATACTTTGACATGTTGAAATCATTACTACAAAAATATTATCATCACCACCGCCACAACCACTATCACCATCATCATCAGTAGCAGCGGCAGCAGCAGCAGCAGCAGCATTGCATCACCATTGTCGTCGTTGTCGTCGTCGTCGTCATCGTCATCATAATCATCATCATCGTCGTCGTCGTCGTCGTTGTTCTTGTCATCTTCATCGTCGTCGTCGTCATCATCGTCGTCGTTGTTGTCATCATTATCATCATCATCATTATTGCCATCACCCTCGCCACCGCCACCACCACCATCCCCACTACTCCCACCATCACCACCATATTAATAACAGCTAAGCGACCGTAACCTGACAGCAACCCACAGATAACGTCTCAGTTATTCAAATCCAAAACATACTGCCAAACGTCAGCCACAAATTGTACAGCATCGGGCAGACGTCTGGCCAGAGCCCTCATTTGTCCAACAGGTTTCCAGGTCAAGATGAAACATCGGATGTAGCAGTCTGGCGTCAGTCTGATATAGGAACGGTTTCAAATTAATGTGGTTGAAGCGGAGAAGACGCGGAGAGAGAGGCTCGGAGAGAAATAGGAAAGGAGAGAGGCGGAGGTTAATGGATGTTGAGGTCGATTTTTGTTCCTTTTTTTCAGTTCTAAAGAGCCCCCCCCCCCCCCCCCACACACACAACACACACATATATCTCTCTGTCTCTCTCTGTCTCTCTCTCCACACACACACACAACACACACACACACACACACACACACACACACACACACACCAAAAACGACTGTTCAGCTCTCATGCTAACTGCCCTGAACCAAAAGTTCTGCTTTTCCCATGATCCTAATTACAAGTATTGATTATACAATAGAACATACCGGATAAAACGTGACTGCTTTCAAATTTTGATTTTCTGTCCAAATAATGCGAATGTTTAAAAAAAAAAACAAAAAAAAACATTACGGCAAATTTCCGGGCTTACATACAGTTCACAATTCATTTAACTTCGACGGTTACAGCTTTAGTACCAAATACATAGTTGTCATTTTCACATTCCTCTTTACATTCATTGTGCAACATTTCCCCCTGTTTTAAATTCAATTTTCCGAAAAGCATTGACACAAACAATCTAATCCTTGACAAACCCTCTAACAACATTTTGTTTTCTGAGAACGGGGGTCTCTGTCTCCCTGACCGCTGGAAGGTCGAGGGAACAGACCCCCATCCAACTTTCCTACAACCCTCTACAGCCTATATCCTAACTGGTTCAGATCAATACTCTTTCGAAGACTTAGAAAAACAGAACGGAAAGAGGTTTCAAAGAGGGCACGAGCCAGGAGAATGGGAATGTCAGACAGATTTACAGGATCAGAAGAGTTTACGAGATGGACTGGAGTAGAGGAGGGAGGAGAGTCGGGAATGGAGAAGGTAGTGAAGGGTGTCGGTGGGAGGAAGGGGGTGGCGAGAAAGGACAAAATGTGCGTTCCTAACACACGGAGGCAGACAAACGCCCCTCATGGACACCATACGGCCACGTTCTCACGCTCAGTGGAGTCGATCAACCGGCGGGGCCATTGTTTGATGGTGTTCATCTCTTTATGGTGTCCATCTCGGTCTCCGGAGCAGCAACTTCGAGAACAATGACCATAATTACCGCTCCCCCCCCCCCCCCTCCTTCCCTTCCCCCAAACTCTGCTCCCCGCCTCTAAGTATGTAAGACAGGGAGGGGAAAAAAGGAGGAGAAACAACAGCCAGACCGGGAAGGGGTGGGGGCTCTGGGGCGTCATCGTCTGGGATCCAGGGACAGACGCAAGATCCGGTGACGCCAAAGACCAACCGACACAGCTTCCAAAGGTCCCACATGCTGGGATGATCTGCAGCTAAGCCCTGGGCTCAGGTCCCGAGACTCCATTATTCACAGGGAACCCGCTTCTCAGAAGGAGAGGGACCAGGGTTACACAGACAAGCAAGCTGGAGCGCAGACAGACGTACAGTGTTCAGTCATCAATAAGGGAACGGTCCAAACTCACATACATTATCGGACGTCATACTCACCACATTTTAGTTTGTAGATAGCCGGATGGATGGTTACAGAAATTACAACAATTGAAAGTCCGGCGGTTGCCAGACTAAAAAAAAGTGAACATGGAGTGGAAAATACATACACACAAAGCAAGAAACAGCAAGCACCCCAGATCATACATGGAAGGGGAAAAAAGGTAGGTGCACATGCCTGACATAAACTGTTCGAGTCTTCCCAGGACATTCACGCAGCACAAATCCAGGAACCAGAAGAACACGCCACCCTACACCAAGCTCCACTGCCTGAACCATGTCTATAAAGAACAGCAACAAAGTCTCACCAAACACCGAGAACAGACTGAGAATTATGTGAGCGTCCCGTGGGAACTAACGAATATTATAAGAAACTTTAACGTGATCAAGAAAAACAAATTTCTCAGACATGAAAAAAAAATGTTCAAAAGCGCACTATATTCTGCAGAAGCAGAAGATTAAAATAAGTCACACCTCTAGTCATGCTGGGAATATGTAACTGCAATAACACCCATCTTGCGCTGAAGTGGATGAAGATAAGTGATTGCTCGTTCATTTTCGTTGTCCTGAGTGTTTTGTATCTTGTCTGAAGAAAACCTAAGAGGTCGAAACGCGTCGTGTTTTATCTTGTGATTCGTTTGTCTGCTTTTTTTTTGTTTGTTTGTTTGTTTTGTTTTTGTTTGCGGTGCGTTATTAATTACATTTAACGTCTGTTTAGATTTCCGCCTGCAGTCGCCTCACTTTGCAATTCGATCAAAATATAAGGGTTTGATATACATTAAAAAAAAAAAAAGCCAAAACAGACATTGTATTTCATGGAATCGCTATAAGCCAGTGCTTCCGTTTATAGATGGCATTGATCTTTTCACCGATTTGTGCAAAAGATTTGATGCACCCAGCCTGGTGAGTTGTACATGATTTGAGATTGATGCGAATCTGCATGAATCTTGCAATTGTTTTATAATGTTCGCATTTTATTACTGTTGCTGTTGCTGACTTTAAAGGCCATTTGTGTTGTTGCAGTTACATATTCCCAGCATGAGTAGAGGTGTGACTTATGTAATCTTCTGCTTTTGCAGAAGATGTAGTGATGCAGTGTGCTTTTAATTTTTTTTTTCATGTCTGTTACACGCGTCATGTTTTGTTTTTGTGATTTGTTTGTCTACGCTTTTTTGGCGGTGCGCTATTAGTTACATTTAAAATCCCCTTATCTTTTGCTAAAATGGTTTCTGGACGATATGCTGAAAGACACTACGGCTAAACGCAGGCAATTATTTTGGATGATATGTATTGCTTTTACGTTTGAAAGTCATGCACTAATACTAACAAGAAGAGTATTTTCAATCTGTACTTGCTTCGTTGCCATGGATGCAATTTAATTAGAAAAAAAACACACGAAAAGACAAGCAAATATTTTTGAAACGTATTAACTCTGATGAATTTCTGTTTTGTTTTTTTGTTGTTCTTGTTTGCAGTATCCTTATTCTCTAAGTTGTGATGACACTACAATTTTGATGTATTGTAATTTAAACGATTTCATTTTTAAAGTAGTAGAATGTTTCGGTAACATTGCGATTCATGACACACACCTTTTTCTTTAAACGCCTTTTTTTCACTGTGGTAGACAACTTGTGGAGGAAACAGGTAACTGAAATAATAACCCAAGAAAGACAAGTGGAAGGAAACATGAAAAAAACACAACATTATTCTAAACAGCCCTACATTATGAAAACATAATAATTACCTGTAGCATCCATGTGAAATATGCCTAAAATAATAATTATGGTGACATTTCTGCTATAGTGTCTTGCCTTGGTAGCATCTGTGGTGTGACAGACCTACAGACTTCATTGTAGGCTTAAAGAAAAGGTGTGTCCGAAATCAGTCAATAATTTAGACAAACTGGACGGACAAGCTGGTGCTCATTAATTCTAAGTTTCCACATAGCAGCTATAGTTTTACTACAAGACTTCAGATTCCTTTTTTTGTAATTTTGGTTCTTTTTGCCAACAAGACTTCTGACTAAATTTTGAGTGTTACATTCTTCTAGGTCCTTTTTAAAACTTCATTGCAACTGCCTGGATTCCTCTTTGCAGATCTGCTATCAGTGTCAACGTTTAAAACAATGGAGATTAACATTTTACTGGCGTGTATATCATCTTCACTTTGGCACTGGGAGAGATATCTTTGTCGTTCCAGATGATTTTGAGTTTTGAGAGCGCGTTTGATGTTTAAGCCATCCTAGAAAGGTCTTCTGGTTTCTAATCTCCATCTGTAACAATTGTCCTAAGTAACGTGAAGCTGCTTACGGTTTCGAAGTTTTTAGCATTTGCTTTGATGTCTCTTTTTATGTTTTTGGTGTTGTTTGCAATCTGTTTGGTGCTTTCGTCAATGATTTCCACGGTGATAATATTTTGTTTAGACATTGTACTGGCTGGGCAAGATCTTCCTCTAGTCATGACCATCACCGTCTTACGCTTTGACATAGATGGTTTACATCTATGGCCGTAAACTGATTGTAAGAAATCTAATGGAGACTGAGCAGCAGTCCACCACACTGTTCGTTGTAATCTTCTGAACAAGGAAGCTGGCCCCATGCTTATGTTTGTCCTCTCTGCCTTGGAAGTAGATTCTGTGTTCTTCTTCAGTTGGAGCGTCTCCAACCAGCTTCACTGTTATCCCAGTATATTCCAGAGGTAAGTTTCCATGTCGTGGATGATGTCTTTTAGTTTTGCTGTGGCACGCAAGGCTCTGACGTTTCAGATTCCTGTAATGATGTTTCCTCTGTGTGTGTGTGGTGTGTGTGTGTGTGTGGTGTGTGTGTGTGTGTGTGTGTGTGTGTGAGTGTGTGTGTGTGTGTGACCCCCCCCTCTCTCTCTCTCTCTCTCATATTTTTTGTCCTTGTATATCTACATCCATCGCTGCCAGTACCTGTTCAATGTCTTCAAAAACTTCCTGTACCTCATAACTACAATCTTTGTGTGTTGTTGTTCCTTTGGCAACTTTTTTTCTCCATTCTCTTCCAAACTCGCTGAACCTTGTGCGCAAAACTTTCATTACACAAAGTGAAACGTCACGTCCCCAACTCCGTTTCATAAGTTGTGAAGTGGTCGTGTCCTTAACTCAATTCACTGCTTCAGGATTCCAGACAGCACGTCCATGTCTTACAGGAGGAGACAAGGCAGAGGTGCTTTCACACAGAACTGCTGCGACCTTATTTTGAACTCCTCCAACCATCCATTCCCTCCGACTTTTGCCTCCTCCTCCCGCCCCTCTCTCTCTCTCTCTCTCTCTCTGTCTCTCCCCCCCCCCCTCTCTCTCTCTCTCTTTCCAGTCTACATGAATTGTGGCGATGGCTTCATTTGTGTGAGAGGTGCATTCATGTTAAAATCTACACCCACCGAAGGTGATATAGCAAACTAGTCTTCGTTGTTTGTTTTTTGTTTTTTTTTCTCTTTTTTTTTTTTTTTGGCTTGTGTTTCATAGCCAATGTCCACCACCCAGCCCCATCCCTCGCCCACCTCTCTCTCTCTCTCTCTCTCTCTCTCTCTCTCTCTCTCTCTCTCTCTCTCTCTCTCTCTCTCCCTCTCTGTGGCTCTCGCAGTGTGTGTGTGTGTGTGTGTGTGTGGTGTGTGTGTGTGTGTGTGTGTGCGTGCGTGCGTGCGTGCGGGTGCGTGCGTGCGTGCGTGTGTGTGTTTGTAAATCGCTTCAGCAGAAACTTTTGCCACTAAACCCAGAACCCTTTACATGGTGACAACTCAGTTCTCTTGAGAATCTTCACGCAAATTTTGTTACAGAAAGTGAGCCGCTCGAATAACCGGATCTTCCCGTTCAATATTCGTTCCGTGCGTTCATCATTCGTCCGCAGGAAACGAAATAAACCGTATCCAGTTTACCAATGTGTTCAGAATAGCTAATACCCCACCCCACATCCCCCAAACGTACCTTTACACATGTCTCTCCATGGCAAAATACAACGTATGAAAAGTGTATCCCAATCAGTGGTGAGGAAAATGCATAGTCCTTCCCGTCCAATACATACAGTCTGTCCGATAACTGATACATGGAATCGTTAAGCATACGTGCCTTATCGAATTTTAACAAAAGCGCAAAATACGGCTTTAGAAAGCCTTATCAAGACTTTTGGTTAAATCCATGCTGTTTATCGTCCAGCCGACCGCCAGTTCCCATATTAGATCTGTCATCTCTAAAGCAATTCCTTGCACACTGCAAGGAGGAGTAAAAAAAAAACTCCACAACCCAATAAAACTGATTCTTATAACATATAGAAATTGCCTTGAAATATTTATTTCTTAAAGTCTTAGATGAAAATCTGTCTCTCTCTCTCTCTCTCTCTCTCTCTCTCTCTCTCTCTCTGTTATATAGTATATTATATATATGTGTGTGTGTGTGTGTGTGTGTGTGTGTGTGTGTGAGAGAGAGAGAGAGAGAGAAGAGAGAGAGAGAGAGAGAGAGAGAGAGACTGGACTGCACGAGAATGCACGATTTGAGCTTTTAAAAAAAACTTATCAAAGCAAAGTGGTGATGTTGTGTTTTTATATGGCTAAATCTTAGCGACAGTCCAATCAAAACTCATGCAAATTTGACCCCAGTCTGTATACACCAGATGCGTTATGTTGAGGCAGTGTCAGTTTGAAGTAGATAGAAAATTGATCTAAAAAATTAAAAACAATGTTCGATGCCCAAATGGGAACAGCAGCAGCGCAGTTTCTACACAAATATATACAAGCGGGCAAATTGTTGAAAAGAAAAAGGAAGATACTAACAAGCACGCAAATTGTTGAAAAGAAAAAGGAAGATACTAACAAGCACGCAAATTGTTGAAAAGAAAAAGGAAGATACTAACAAGCACGCAAATTGTTGAAAAGAAAAAGGAAGGGAAAGAAAAGAAGGAAAGAAAGAAAGGAAGAAAGAAAGAAAGAAAGAAAGAAAGAAAGAAAGAAAGAAAGAAAGACAGAAAGAAAGAAAGACAGAAAGAACGAGAGAAAGCACAAAGTTGGAAACCATCTGAATATTTCGAGTAATGATGTTTGTGAACCTCATGCTACAGCTATGATGACCTTTCGGCGCGATTTTTAACAGCAAAGTGACATCTGAATGGATGGAAATCAGTACACAGGTATACGTGTTCGAAGTGATTGTTCTAGTCACTTATGCCAGAGGGCTCTAAAAGAGCGGTTATTGCTGTTACATGAGGCGAAACTTACAATTCCTTTTCGGCATTCCAAACACAACGTAAAATACACACGGGCTAGCGTGATTACCAAAGATCCCTTGAACATTGGTCTGGGTTTCCGTAACGGATGGTACTTTTTGCCTACTTTGTTTAACCCTCAAGACGTTTTCACAGATCAATGCTCTGCTTGAACACGTCAATACACAATGCACAGTATCATGGAGACTGAGTCGCCTGAGGTTGTGCGGCCTATCCGCGGGCCTCACCAGACCATTTGTGTGGAACTTACAGAAAAAGAAAAAAAAACGAGAAGAAAGATTCATCATTGCCTCGTACTTTGACAACGAGGTTATGCCTTGTTTGTTTGTTTATTTAGTTTACCTGTCAATGGAATTACGTGAAAAATGACCAACTTTACCAAAACTTTGAATGTCGTGCAAGGACGAATATACATATAATTTTAGTACGGAACAATATTGCAAATCCACATAAAATGGCGGATCCTTCATCCGCTCAGAAATCATCACAACGTAAGAAAGTAACTATTTATCAGTTCTTGACAATACAGGATATAACATTTACATGGAATATTAAAACCATTGACACAATCGTTAACATTTTGTATGTCCTCTTTTCTTTTTAACAAAGTACACAGAAAGCAATTCTCAGTTCGTGTGTACAGTTAGTTTTCTTGCCACAAAACCAGCGCTCTTTTCACTCACGAACTGTTTTGTTCACAGAAGTTGAAACTGAACAGATCAAGGAAGTAAACGCCTACGTTCCAACCTTTTCCATCTCCCATATCTCAGTAAACACATTTTCCCCTTCACATCCTGATGTAGATCAAGATTACAGGGCGAATAAATGAATCCCTTCGACCTTAGCAAAGGGCTGTGCTTTCTCAAATACCCCTTCAATTCTTAATTATATAGTTAATGCTTGCCCATAGAACTACTGTGGTCTGTTTAGAGAAGCACTTCCTCCACGTCCTCTGTCAACCATCCTACAATCCTGACTTTACGTAATTTTGACTGTTCCCGTGCTAAGCAGAATGTCAAATGGCGGAAATTCCAACCGATCCAGTTCTTGGTAAAAAAAAAAAAAGAAGTGTGGAATCATAGGTCATTATCAAATGCCTGATCTGGTGGTGCGGAGGTGAAAGCGTTACTCATAGAATGAAGGAGTCGATTGGTAGGTTATGTGAACATTTGAAGCAAGTTAGATTTTCAGCACGCATTCCATAAATCAACTGGCACAGCTTTTGGATCACTGTATATAGAGAGGTCTTGGAGTAGTGGGGGCGAGGGGGGGGGGGGGGGTCTGGACAACAGCGGCACCTTTGTTGTCTAGTGGCTGTGCCTAATAGAGTGCGTGATGTCACTGGTCCACCTTTATGTTGGTTCAGAGTTTCACCACAGTACACCCCTTTAGCTGGTGGACTAAACCACATGCAAAGGTAGTTATTGACAGGGCATCAATTTGGCGACAGTCACCGGCTAGAAAGGAAGAGTTCCCTGAGCAATTTGCGCAGACAAGCGGGTCTCCCAGTTGGAAGATGCTGGCTGTTGTCAAATTGGAAAAGGACTGGCTCCGCCACATGGTTTTCGCTACAGATTCGTTTCATTGTGACGAACATTGTCTGGAAAGTTACAACTAGTGTCTCACAAATCCATACTTCGGGCTACAACGACAGTGATGAGGAAGAGGAGGAGGACGAGGAGGGGGGGGGGATGATGATGATGATGATGATGTGATGGTTGATGTGGTGATGGTTTTGTTGTTGGTGGCGGTGCTGGTAATGCAAAACAAAACAAGGTTAAATAAGATGAAATTAAAACCTTTAAAACGACAGATATGGAGAGCAGCAAATAACGCATTTTCTTTCAGGTACCCTCAAAACGACCAACATGAAAATCGTTTGCCATAGATATTTGAGAGGATCGTGTTAGTAAATGAAGAGATATGCATTGAAGGGGCGGGGGGGGGAGGGAGAGAGAGAGAGAGAGAGAGAGAGAGAGAGAGAGAGAGAGAGAGGAGATGGGTGAGAGGGAAAGGAGCGAGGAGGGTGTGAACTTTCAATTATTCAAGAGTTCCAGCTCCCAGTGGAGTGCTTTTCTTTCATGGAAAAACTACGTCACAAACGAGACAACTTGGTGAAACGTCTGCGCGTATACTGGCCTTCTACTTTGTTTGGCGTTGCAAATTGGATTGGACGTTCGGGTTTTAAAATAATACGATATGGTAAAGAAATAGTCAAAAGTAGGGTAATGCAAGGCATTAGTGGGGAATTGAGGGGATTTTTTTCTCTTTCACAATTATTTATTCTCATGATATAGATAATGTTTTCTTCTGTTATGTGCTTGCTTAAAGTGTTGGTGTTTAGTTTCTGAAGCGCTAGAGCTCTCAAACACTGTCAAACACTTTTAAGAAAAATCGAATTAAAAAAAAAGAAAGAATATAGTACAATATTTTTAACAGGAGCAAACATGATCGACATCAAATATGTAAGGAGATATTAGTGATGATTCGTGAAAGAAAATAGTTTCTAAAATATTCAAAATTAGACGTAAGATAGCTAAAAACAGACACAACGAAAACATGATTCTTCTTCTTCTTCTTCTTCTTCTTCTTCTGCGTATGCAGGCTGATACTCCTGTGGACACTCCCTGTATAGACAGGCAGGTATTAATCCCATCTACCCAACAAAGGGAGTGGAGTTTCGTGTGTATGACCTTTTTTTAATCCGCCATTAAGGCAGCCATACTAAATCTTCGGGGAAGGTGCATGCTATGTGTAACGTGTCATCCATACCAACGGCCAAACTGGCCTTCTCTTCCGAAAGTTGGTGATGGGATTTTACGTGTGAGCAAGATGTTATGCGTGCGTTCACACACGGAACCTCGGTTTATAGTCTCATTCGAAGGACTGTATGGAAATGGAGTCAGAACCAATGTTAACTCCGAGGGAAAATCACCCTCTACCGAAACGGCCCGGCGGAGATTCGAACCCGCATCCCTTGGATTACGAGTCCGGCGCTCTACCAACTGTGCTATCCCGGCCCCCGAAAACACGTTTCAAAACCCCGCTACTGCTGACGTCACACCACAGTTTGTTTTTATGGTAAAATATTACATTAAAATGTTCAAACTGTACACTCTCCAAAAATTATGAATTTATATGTTAAACATTGAAATTCTCAAACAGAAATTCCATTGAAAGTGTCCTAATTCGGTTTTTGTCCTAGTACAGTGTGATAAAAGTCAAGTCTTACAACCGTCGCCTACTTGTATTCGCATTTCTAACTTAGATGTTGTTCTAGTATTTGTCTTTCTATTGACTTTGCCCTTCATTGATCCTCTAGTTTGTATAATCCTCTTCAGTTGTGGTTCTACATCAGGAAAAGTAACTAGCTCAGGTATTGGTGCTCGTCCTTGTTTGGTTTGCATGTCAGTGTATATGCCGAGCATACATTATTTTCATTTTGCATAATCCAGATGAAATCACAGCGACGTCATGCTATTTGTAAACTTTTACGATTTAACAAAGTAGAAATGGGGCCGGAATAGCTCAGTTGGTAGAGCTCCGGACTCGTGCTCCTGGGGCTGTGAGTTCGAATTTCGGTACAGGGGGATTTTTCCCTCGGAGTTAACATTGGTTCTGACTCCATTCCCCATACAGTCCTTCGAATGAGACTATAAACTAAAACCGAGGTTCCGTGTGTGAACGCACGCACATCTTGCACACACGTAAAATCCCATCACCAACTTTCGGAAGAGAAGGCCAGTTTGGCCGTTGGTATGGATGACACGTTACACATAGCATGCCCCTTGTGCGAAGATGGAGTATGGCTGCCTTACTGGCGGGATGAAAAACGGTCATACACACAAAACTCCACTGCCTGTCTATATAGGCAGTGTCCGCAGGAGTATCAGCCTGCGTACGCAGAAAGAACAAAAAAGAAAGAAAGTAGAAATGCTTTTGTAAGTGAGAAAAAGTTATGACAACGCCCCTACATGAATCTGGCCTGTTGCTCCTATCGTTTTAAGGAAACAGGTAAAAATGTAGACTCCAAATCAGCCGATCTCATGATTTGATCAATGACAGCATCCAGCATTTTTTCCTTCTAGCGCTAAATTCGTGAAAGTAATTTTCGATGTATCTTGTGAGGAGCGGTCAAAAGAAAGAATAATGATGACAAACGTAAATAGGCAAAAGCAAAGAAGGAGGAAAAAATATCTAAGGATGAACTGACGATAAAGAGAAGAGACAAAGCAACGAATAGGAACGCCTGCGAGAAAAATGACGATTTGATGTCAGGTGCACATAATTGTTATGATAAACATGGTCTGTGGTTGTCGCTGCTGTCGTTATTGACGATGTCACTGTCATTGCTCCTATTATTGCGGCTGTCTCTACTAAGTATGATGCTGATGGCAAACATACTTGCCTCTTCATAGACGTGACATGTGAACGGATGTATCATTAAAGCCACATGAACGCAAGATTTTGAAATATTACAATCACAACTATGAAATTTTCATCATCATAGCGGTCGTCGTCGTCGTCATCATTATCATCAACATCGTCGTCATCACCTTCATCATCATCTTCTTCTTCTTTTTATCATCGTCATCATTATCATCGCTACCACCACCAAACTGATTACAGCTGAGCGGCCATGACAGAACAGCAGCCAATCGATAACGTCTCAACTGCGTTCTAAACTGCCATCCATATTAACCGATGGCTCCAAATCTGCGGAGGGGGTTGCTTCTGCTGTGTTTTGCGCCGCAGGACCTTCTCAGAGTTGTTCTAAACACATTTCCACTGACAGGTCCATCTGCACTGCTGAGCTGACAGCACTGGTCCTGGCTCTTGAAATGGTCTCTAAATCAAAACATAAAGATTTTCTCATTTTGTCGGATTCCCTTTCTGCTTTGGAGGCCATTTTCTGCCGTAACCTCAAGCACCCTCAATTACTGAACTAGTTAAACTATACTCGCTCTCTGAAATCTGATGGAAACAACACAGTTTTTACTTGGGTTCCCTGTCACGTGGGTATTCGAGGCAATGAGGTGGTTGATCAACTGGCCATGACTGACACAAAGAAAGAGTTGAGCAGGTTGTCTGTCCTTCGCACCGATATGAAAGAGTTGGGCAGATTGTCTGTCCTTCGCACCGATATGAAAGAGTTGAGCAGATTGTCTGTCCTTCGCACCGGTATGAAAGAGTTGAGCAGATTGTCTGTCCTTCGCACCGATATGAAAGAGTTGAGCAGATTGTCTGTCCTTCGCACCGGTATGAAAGAGTTGAGCAGATTGTCTGTCCTTCGCACCGATATGAAAGAGTTGAGCAGATTGTCTGTCCTTCGCACCGATATGAAAGAGTTGGGCAGATTGTCTGTCCTTCGCACTGGTATGAAAGAGTTGAGCAGATTGTCTGTCCTTCGCACCGGTATGAAAGAGTTGAGCAGATTGTCTGTCCTTCGCACCGGTATGAAAGAGTTGAGCAGACTGTCTGTCCTTCGCACCGGTATGAAAGAGTTGAGCAGATTGTCTGTCCTTCGCACCGGTATGAAAGAGTTGAGCAGATTGTCTGTCCTTCGCACCGGTATGAAAGAGTTGGGCAGATTGTCTGTCCTTCGCACCGATATGAAAGGGTTGGGCAGATTGTCTGTCCTTCGCACCGATATGAAAGAGTTGAGCAGATTGTCTGTCCTTCGCACCGATATGAAAGAGTTGGGCAGATTGTCTGTCTTTCGCACCGATATGAAAGAGTTAAGCAGATTGTCTGTCCTTCGCACCGATATGAAAGAGTTGGGCAGATTGTCTGTCCTTCGCACCGGTATGAAAGAGTTGGGCAGATTGTCTGTCCTTCGCACCGATATGAAAGAGTTGGGCAGATTGTCTGTCCTTCGCACCGATATGAAAGCAAAGCTCAGGCTTACGTCAAAGACCTCTGGCAGGAGGAATGGAACTCGCAGACAGATAACAAACTCTTCCAAATCCGTCCAAACCTGAATGAGTGTTTACAATGTTCCAATGGCGGCTGTAGGGAAAAACAGAGGCCACTCCTTCTTATTCTTTTAACAGGTGAAGAAGCTCCGTGGTGCATTCCATGTCATATACTTCTCACAGTGAAACATGTTGTTTTAGAGTGTTGGGACTTGCATGATGCGAGACAAACAATTTACAGCAGACTCCATGGAAACCTTGTTCAGAGATGTCCCACCTGACGTGATCTCTGAATTTCTGAAAGAGGTTAACATTTTTCATCTAATCTAAGATTTTGCGGAAGGAAGATCTTTGTGAAATTTCTTGTGTATTCTTAAAAAAAAACGTATCTTAATGTGTTGTGTGGATGAGGTCTTTTTTTTGTAATATGACTTGAGAGTTTACTTCAACGCGGTGACAGCCCTGATACAGCCCTTTGCGGTCGGCTGGGGTGTAAGCAACATTATTTCTCTCATTCTCTCAAGTACAGTATCTTAATTCTGTGTAATCCCAAAAGCATACTGCCACACGTTATCAGAAACTACAGCATCTGAGAGACGTCTGTCCGGAGTCCTCATTTGTCTAACAGGTTTGTTGGTCAGGAAGGAAAATCGGATGTAGCAGTCTGGCGTCAGTCTAATATAGGACTGGATTTAAAGTAATATGGTTCAAGCGGGGAAAATGAGTAGAGAGATGCCGAGGAAAAAATAGGAAAGGAGAGGGGTGGAGGTTGATGGATACTGAGGTTGATTTTTTATTCTTTTTTTAGTTCTAATGAACCAGACAGAACATTACTCTCCTCCTCTCTCCTTCTCTGTCTGTCTGTCTGTCTGTCTGTCTGTCTGTCTGTCTGTCTGTCTGTCCTGTCTGTCCTGTCCCCCTTCTCTCTCTCCTCTCTCTCGTCTTTTCTTCTCTCTCTTCTCTTCGTTCGAAGAGTAGTTTATCAGACTAGAAATCGATCTAATATTCTCTTCCACATGACTCTTAGCAATAAATCCAGTCTGGTTGTAACTAATGACCGACTTTTTCAGTTTTTTGTTTGGTTTGGTTTGGTTTCTTTGCTTGTTTAAATTCCACCTGAAGTACACACTGATCATATCGTGTATGTAGCGTTAAAAAGTGAAATACCACTGTGATTTTCACAGATTCAGCTGGTGTGCCTCCTTTAAAAATCTTTGTGGTGTACAAAAATCTTTGACTTGACACGCTTTATTTAGAAACAAAATGACAACAGATAGTACCGTTTGTTTCTGAAACAATATAAACATGTGCTACGCTAAATGCACCTGTGCCTGGGGCTTTGCTTCTTTGTTTTATGTTTTAAGACTTGACTAGATCCACCGACGGCAATTTCTCCCTCCAGTAAATCTTCCTATTCTTCAAACTAATAAATGTTTCTAATTAGTTTTCCTGTTGCGCATCTCCAGTTTGTCTTTTTGTGTAGGTAGGTTCTCATTATGAAGTTAAAGTCCTGTTCAACATATATCTTGGACAGTCTACTTGCCCTCACTTGTTACTAGATTAGTCGTATGACTGTTAACACTTCCTTTTTCTGAAGAGTGTGAGAGTATCAAGAAAAGGTTAAATGTTTACAGTCTGTTTAACTTTTTACCGCCAGTTAGATACATTCCATTCTCTGAAGGCAAGTCACGTAAAGCCCCAGACTGTTTCGATTGAAGCCGCCTCATTTAATGTTCTGACACACTCAAAATCCTCATAGTTCATTTTTGTCCTTTATAAATATATTTATATTCTCCTTCTTTGTTTTCAATGCAATATATGTTAGCATTTTTGCCCGAATTAGATTTCAATGAAGAGTTTGTCTGACCCTTTAGCGTAGGCCCCAAAATTGTCCCCTACATTTTATACTATTTGCATAATGTCTTTAGTTTTTCAGCAACTTTTTTCCTCCCCACACTTTCGTTTGGTTTCCTTTACTACCCTTCACTGGCTCTTTGGGGGTGCTATTGGATTCTTTTTTGCACCCTTGGTGGTGAGAACACCAAGGTATTATGGACTGTGGTGTGTCTCTATTTGACGCCAGGAGCGCAGACTCAACCAACCGTGTCTCCCTGATGAGTTCCGATCCAGCGGACGAAAGGCCTCGGAGCAGGCAATACAAATATATCTGCCTTCAAAAAGGATTACGATGGTTCCCTTATACAGCTAGTGAAGAGTTTTCATATCTGTAATATATGTTCTTAATTTCATGTTCCCAGTTTCTCCATCTTCAACCCCCCCCCTCCCCCCCCCCCACCCTCCTTAAGTCCAAATCTTTGATAAGTCATTACTATGAAGACAGTTGAGTTGTTGGCCTGCGCTTGTTTTTTTTTCCACCACTATTAGATTGTTCGTCTATGTATTTGTCTGACTTTATTCAAGTTTAAAAGGCTGTGCCAGTCTTGAATAAAAGTTACTCTGTGTTAGGTTTTCTTATGGGAGCAAAAGTTACCCCACCTGTTTACTGTTTATTGTTTACTGTACCCTGCCTCATTTCATTTCCAATTTCGTTTCGATTAAATTGGGGTTATTTGTATTTGTTTCTGTCCGTCTGTGTGTTTGTCTTTTGATCTCCCTTGCATCCATGGGTGGATCCTCAGGCGTAGGCCCAAAGATTGTCCCCTACATTTTATACTATTAGCATAATGTCTTTAGTTTTTCAGCAACTTTTTTCCTCCCCACACTTTCGTTTGGTTTCCTTTCCTACCCTTCACTGGCTGCTTTGGGGTGCTATTGGATTCTTTTTTGCACCCTTGGTGGTGAAAACACCACGGTATTATGGACTGTGGTGTGTCTCTATTTGACGCCAGGAGCGCAGACTCAACCAACCGTGTCTCCCTGATGAGTTCCGATCCAGCGGACGAAAGGCCTCGGAGCAGGCAATACAAATATATCTGCCTTCAAAAAGGATTACGATGGTTCCCTTATACAACTAGTGAAGAGTTTTCATATCTGTAATATATGTTCTTAATTTCATGTTCCCAGTTTCTCCATCTTCAACCCCCCCCCCCCCCCCCCCCACATCCTTAAGTCCAAATCTTTGATAAGTCATTACTATGAAGACAGTTGAGTTGTTGGCCTGCGCTTGTTTTTTTTCCACCACTATTAAATTGTTCGTCTATGTATTTGTCTGACTTTATTCAAGTTTAAAAGGCTGTGCCAGTCTTGAATAAAAGTTACTCTGTGTTAGGTTTTCTTATGGGAGCAAAAGTTACCCCACCTGTTTACTGTTTATTTTTTTTAAGTTTTCCAGATTTTACAATCAGTCTATTATATCTTTAGCATGTAATGCAGAATGACCAATTACAGTTCCCCCTAAGATATCTAAAATTCATCCATTTCATTGTTTTCATATACATATGAATACTGATTTTTTACGGGCTTCCTACATATTATTTTTTAATGTTGCCAAGTTAGAAAAATAAACTAAGCATTGAGTGGAAATGAAACGAGGCAGGGAACAGTAAACGATAAACAGTAAACAAGTTGGGTATTTTTTGCTCCCATAAGTGCTCAGATTAATATCGTGTAACTATATTTGGCGTTTTCATAAAATCTAAACAAATAGATATAAAACCCAAATCTACCTGAACTTGTTTTAATGGATTTGACCTTAACACACAATGTTAACGCAAGATACTTAGCATTATTCCCCCCCCCCCTCCCCCAATAAACCCATCTTAAGTACACCTCATTCCATTAGTCAACTCACGGTCGTCTACAGACAACTTGCATATTAAGAATTTTTGCCAAAAATCACATTATGAAAAAAATAGAAGAGAAGGATGGTGACGCAAATATCCCAACGGCGCAAGCATGCTTTAACTTGAATGAAATAAACATGTTTCCACATTGTATTGAAGGTTATATAGATGGACATAAAATACGTACAATGAGCCAGCCTTACAGTACTAATAAATCTAGATGACACTTTCTATCTTAGAAATTTTTTTTTAATGAATATGCATCACTCCATGTCTTTTTCATACATAACTATTTTCACCTACATAACTGTTGGTTGTGAGAGGGGGCAGTGGAGAAGTGGATGGTCTTCCAATGTCCTTCCAACAACGTTAAATCAATTACAACCAAGCCTGTGCACCATTATCATCATCATCATCATCATCATCATCATCATCATTGGTCTCTATAACCTAGGGTCATTTGGATACCACTTGTAACTGACATTCTTCTGTCTCGACTGTCGTCTGCCACTGTCTGGAATCACCAAAGGTCAGGCCTGTGCTCCTGGATATTGTCTTCCAATCTCACTCTGTCTGTCCTTTCTGGTTCCTGCAGGATGAATTTTGTAATGCCGAATGATCGAGAAAAAGCCACATCATTTCAATCTTTGTCTCGTGACTGCTTCTAGCCTGTCTTCAGGGGTGTTAATGACTGCCCGGTTTTCCATTCATGATTCGGTCTTTTTGTCAAATACGTAGGATTTTGCAGTAGCTGGATTCCTTTTTGCGGATCTGCTATCAGCGTTCACGTTTCATAAGAACAATTGAAGATTGATATTACTGGTGTGTGCATCATTTCCATTTTGGAAATGAGGAGAGATTGTTGCTTCAGACGGTCTTCAGTTTTGAAGACGCTTTTAGTGTTTGTGTTGTTCTACAAAGGTCTCCAGGTGTCTACTCTCTACCTGCAGTAACTGCTCCCACGTACTTGAAGCTGCTGCTGCTTGCTATCTCGAGTTTTGTTTGTTAGCTTTTGCTTTGTTTATGTTTTTTCTTGTTGCTTGCCATCAGTTTGGTGCTTTTGTCCCACTGATTTTCATGCTGAAAAGGTTTTGTCTAGACATTTTGCGGGCTGGACAAGTTCTTCTTGTCGAGCCAGACCATCAATGTCCAAGTGTGGGCTAAGGATAGTCATGCACCCAATGCTTGCTGTTCCAAGACAGTCCCCTTGAGCTTCAGTTATGAGTCCTTCTAGAAAGATGTTGAGGAAAGAAGGAGAAGACTAGACAACCTTGTGTGACACCAAACGGTTGTGTAGGTAGCATTATTCACCTAGTTTACCATTGTTGAGCGCTTCTCTAGCAGCCCTTTCACAAAGCTGCTCTATGACCCTGGGACTGTTCCCACTGGTGTAAGACCTCCTCATAACTGTCTGTAAGAGCTGTTCGTCAGACCCTGTCAAACGGTTTTTTAAAGGCGATGAAAACATTACATAGATCTCGCCGATGTCGTGGGTTTATCTCAAGGATTCTGAAGTTGAAGATTTGTTTGCTGCTGCTTCGTCCAGCTCGGAAACCTGGTTCCTTATACTTGTGTGACTGATGAGGCTACACGCGCGGTAATTCTAAATAGATGAAGGTTACCTTTCTCCAGAAGTGTAATTACCAACTACTGTGTCCATGACGTGGTCATGCTGCTATCTGCCAGATCTTGGGGCATATAACTTTAAGGACCCCGGGACTTCTCCTCCAGCTAGTATTAGATCAGTAGGTGGATTGCTTATTCCAGTTACCTTTCCTTGAGGAAGCGATTTTACTGCTCCTTGTATTTCCTCTCTCTCTCTCTCTCTCTCTCCTCTCTCTCTCTCTCTCTCTCTCTCTCTCTCTCTCTTTGCTAAGAATCTCTGCTGTGACCGAGCGCTTTCTATTGAATCGATGACGCCGGCGAAGATCCACATTTGCAGTTTCTCTCATTGCTGTATTGCATGTTGTAGTCAATATTTTTGTATATATATATCTATCGTTGTCACCACGGATAATAAGTGGTGCAAATCTTTCTCCCCTCTCATCGACTGGAATGCTTTGGCTATCCCAAGATCCTTCAACTTATTAAGTTAAAGTGTCCTCTCTGTAATTGGGGGTTTTGTGTTTTTGTTTGTTTGTTTGTTTGTTTGTTTTTTGTTTCTTTTTTAGCAGGGATGGAACATAATCTGTAAACTGTGATCGCTTTCGATGTCTGCCCATGGAAATCTGTTCCTTGAGATGTTCATGTTGCACTGGAAGAATTTCCTCTCCGGCATTCAGTCAATGTGATATCTATCATTTGGGCTGTGCCATATCAGGGCATACGTGCTTCTTTCAAAAAGATGGCAGATTCCAAGAGTCTGAGTCCCCTCTCATTTGTTTCTGTATTGCCGAATTGTCCACAGGTGGCTGGCCAGTTTTGTATTGAATCCTCTCCAACTTTGGCATTCCAGTCTCACATCAGTATCAGTTTGTCTTTCTTAGATGCTCTGTAAAGAATCTCCTGAAGTTGGTCGTAAAATTCCTCAACATGACTGTCTTCGTAATCTGACAATGGTACATAAGCTTGTACGATGTGAATGTTGAAGGGGTGTGGCCTTAATCAGATAGGTATAGAGTGGACCCTGGGCAGCAACCCGACTTGCTGTTCATGGTGATCTTGTGAACAAGGAAGCCAACCCCATGCATATGCTTGTCGTCTCTGCCTACGAAGTAAATCCTGTGTTCTTCTTCAGTCACAGCTTCCCCAAAATTTCTCCAACCAGCTTCACTGTTATCCCAGTATGTTCCGTGGGTACGTTTCCATGTCGTGGCTGAGTTCTTTCAATGTTGCTGTCGCGTTTAAGGCTGTATGTTCCAGAGTCTCATAAAGATATTTCCTCTGCCATGTAGCTTTCTTTCAGACCCAGCGGTAGCATATGCTAAACCTTCACAACCCTGATGTCTGACAGGATGCGTGGTCCTAATCTGAAATTTGATGGAGTTCGTTTCATGTTGTGGCTCAGGAACATGTTACAATTTGACGGGGCACAACCCTCTCCAAATCGGATTTTTAGTTTACTTCCACATTCAACAGGTAGAACTGGGTTACGGTGTTACGGTGGAAAAGTAACGATTCCTTCCACCTGACTAGCAGCCTGTAAAGTAATATTCGATAACTACACATCACATTCGTACTGGCCAAAATTCAGTTTCAGAATCTCATATAAGTTGTGCAACACGTGCACAGTGAACACAGTCAGGTATATCTGACCAAGGGATAAGATTCACCCAATCAAAAAGTATTCGGGAGAAAGAAGACAACTCTACTTACAGGCAAAATTCGATTTCCTTGTGGTTTAGGGGCGGAAGGAAAAGCGCTTTGTCCTGACAAAAAATGGGATATTCTCCTCTGTTTGCAAAAGACACAGAACACGCGGTTCACAAACTGCGTTGAGCAACCGGATGCTGATATTGTTTTGGCAGATGGTAGCGATTGTGTGTGTGTGTGTGTGTGTGTGTGTGTGTGTGTGTGTGTGTGTGTGTGTGTGTGTGTGTGTGTGTTTGCGCGCACACATGTGCGTACATGTGTGTGTGTGTGTGTGTGTGTGTGTGTGTGTGTGTGTGTGTGTGTGTGTGTGTGTGTGCGCGCGCGCGCGCGCGCATGCACGTTTTTATGCATGTGTAAATGCGTGCCTGCACGTACGCGCACATGTGTGTGTGTGTGTGTGTGTGTGTGTGTGTGTGTGTGTGTGTGTGTGTGTGTGTGTGTGTGTGTGTGTGTGTGCGTGCGCGCGCGCGCCCATGTACGTGTAAGCATGCGTGCGTTTGTGTTGGAATTTATTTTTATCCTTTGCATTCAGTTATCCAATCTATTTGAACGAAGTTGTTGGCAACACGAACGCATAGAATCAATATTTGGAACGTACACTTCACAAGGAAGAAACAAAAGTTGACTGCAGGATTCGTTGTAAAATGAAAAAATAATAAAGTTTATAAAAAACCTTTTGGTGGTAGTAGAATCCATTAGTGAGAACACTGACGTTTCAAGCCATAGGCCCGTTGTCAAAGTGAAAGGAGAGGACAGTGTAGACAGGAAAGCCTCTGTGAGAATTGGGTGAGAACATTTCATTTAATGATCAAGTTGAACCAAAATAAGTCACTGATCACTGTTCAGGTGTATTGAGTTCACACAGACACACACCACAGTTCACACAAAGACACCAACACACACACGCGCGCACACACACACCACCACAACCCCCACAAAACACACAACACCACACACACACACACACACAACACCCACCCCCCCACCCCACACCCACACCACACACACACACACAAAAGGAGGGGAATAAATGGAAATATTCACTATTTTGCCTATTGAAAGAGAAAGAAACAGGGGCTAAAGAGGGACAGGACAGAGAGATTAAGGCAGAAGGGCCCTGGCTCAGCTAGACGTCAGTGACTCTGATGTTCATCCCAGCTGGCTGTGTGGTGCCCAAGCGGCTGATGACAAGGCTCTCCATGTGCTTTCTGTATACGATCGTGTATACAGAAAGCACATGGAGAGCCTTGTCATCAGCCGCTTGGGCACCACACAGCCAGCTGGGATGAACATCAGAGTCACTGACGTCTAGCTGAGCCAGGGCCCTTCTGCCTTAATCTCTCTGTCCTGTCCCTCTTTAGCCCCTGTTTCTTTCTCTTTCAATAGGCAAAATAGTGAATATTTCCATTTATTCCCCTCCTTTTGTGTGTGTGTGTGGTGTGGGTGTGGGGTGGGGGGGTGGGTGTTGTGTGTGTGTGTGTGTGTGGTGTTGTGTGTTTTGTGGGGGTTGTGGTGGTGTGTGTGTGCGCGCGTGTGTGTGTTGGTGTCTTTGTGTGAACTGTGGTGTGTGTCTGTGTGAACTCAATACACCTGAACAGTGATCAGTGACTTTATTTTGGTCCAACTTGATCATTAAATGAAATGTTCTCACCCAATTCTCACAGAGGCTTTCCTGTCTACACTGTCCTCTCCTTTCACTTTGACAACGGGCCTATGGCTTGAAACGTCAGTGTTCTCACTAATGGATTCTACTACCACCAAAAGGTTTTTATAAACTTTATTATTTTTTCATTGTACACTTCACACATTTATCATTCTCATCCAGAGGGTTTTTTTTCTTTAATGAACACATGCGCATTTATGCTACGATGTCTAACAGTTTTCTTTATATTTGTATTTAATGAATGACAAATGGGATGGAGTACTGGAAGATAAATATATCAGCTTTGACATTTCATGTACAGACCACGGTCTCTAGCAGAGGCCATCTGCATGTGTTGGCACTTAAACCCATGAACTAAGGGGAAATAAATGCTATGACCTTCTTTAACATTCTCTCTCTCCCTCTCTCTCTCTGTCTCTGTCTGTCTGTCTGTCTGTCTGTCTCTCTCTGTCTCTGTCTCTCTCTCTCTCTCTCTCTCTCTCTCTCTCTCTCTCTCTCTCTCTCTCTCTCTCTCTCTCTCTCTCTCTCTGCCCTGTAACACCATCAACAACACCATATATTTTCCCCTCTATTTTTTTGGGCCAAAAGTTGTTCAATGTCTTCAAGAACTTTCTGTACTTCATAACTACATCTTCTCTTTTTTTTTCTTGTTGTTGCAGTTGTTTCTTTTGCAACTGCTTTTCCCCATTCTCTTCTGAACTCGCTGAGCCTTGCTCGCAGAACTTTCATCACACAAAGTGAAACGTCACGTCCCCAACCCCGTTTCATAAGAAGTGAAGTGGTCGTGTCCTTAACTCAATTCACCGCTTCAGGATTCCAGACAGCACGTCCATGTCTTACAGGAGGAGGCAAGGTAAAGGTGCTTTTACACAGAACTGCTGCTTCCTTATTTTCAACTACTCTGTCCATCCATCCGTCCGTCCTCTCCCTCTCTCTCTCCCCCCCTCTCTCTCTCTCTCCTCTCTCTCTCTCTCTCTATCTATCTCTCTCTCTCTCTCTCTCCTCCCTCCCCAGTTTCGCAAACTGAGGTCATGGCTTTATTTGTATGAGACCTGCTTTCATGTTTAACGCCTACACCCATCGAAGTTGATATAGCAAACTAGTTTTCTTATTTATTTTGAGTTGTTCTGTTTTCTTTGTGGTTCGTTACCAATGCCATATTCAATGCTAAATCAGTTCTTTTTTGCTTGAGTTTCGTTACCCACGCTATGCTCAATATCAAATCCCCTCTACCTCGCCCTACTCTACTCTCTCTCTCTTCTCTCTCTCTCTCTCTCTCTCTCTCTCTCTCTCTTCTCTCTCTGTAGAAGCACGCACATGCGTGCGAGCGTGTGACCACACACACACACACACACACACACACACACACACACACATACACACACACACACACACACACACACACACACACACACACATAATGTGTGAATGTGAGTCTTGTGTGTGTGTGTGTGTGGTGGTGTGGGGTGCGTGCGTGCGTGCGTGCTGTGGTGGTGTGTGTGTGTGTGTGTGTGTGTTGTGAGGAGAGAGAGTGGGAGATGTGTGTGGGTGTGAGTGATGAGGAGAGGGTGGAGTGTGTGTGTGTGTGTGTGTGTGTGTGTGTGTGTGTGTGTGTGTGTGTGTGTGTGTGTGTGTGTGTGAATCGATTCAGCCGAAACTTTTGTAACTAAACTTGGCACGCTTTATATGGTGACAACTCAGTCCTCTTTTGATTCTACTCGTAAGTTTTGTTACAGAAGTGAGCCACTCGAAACTCATCTTTAAATAATCGTTCGGTGCATACACTGTCTAGCAGGAAACGAAATAAACTGTACTGATTTACCAATGTGTTTGGTCAAAACTCTGCCCCACACCCCTAAATTGCTTGTACACATGTCTTTTCATAACGTAAGGAACATTTAGAAAATCACATTTAACGTCGGATGCGAGGAAAATGCACGTCCCTACTTGTCCAACACAAAGAAACGGGACGGTTTTGAATTTACGTTGAATACGTGGAATAAATCTAATTGCAAAGTGAGACGACTGGAGGCGGAAATCTAAACAAATCTTAAATAAATGTTAGCAAACCACCCAGAGAAACGTGGACAAACGAGTCACAAGACAAAACACAACGCGTTTCGACCCCTTGCGCTGAACTCTGAAGCGATCTGAAGCGATCAAAGCTAAGTGAATTATCTTTATTTATTCGTTTGTATCTCACCTGAAGAAGACCTAAGAGGTCGAAACGCGTTGTGTTTTGTCTTGTGACTCGTTTGTCCACGTTTCTCTGGGCGGTTCGCTAACATTTATTTAAGATTTGTTACGTGGAATATTTTTTTTTTTAAACATACGTACCTTCGAGGAATTCATCTATATGCAAAATATGCCTTTAGAATATCTTACTAAATATTTCAATCAATTCATGTTGTTTATAGTCCAGCCGACTGCTAGTTACCATATGATGTCTGGCATCTTCTCTAAACCAGTTCCTCGCACAAATGTTACTAAGAGGAAAGAGAATCCACGCACAGAGAAAAGAAAGGATATTTTCAAACATTCAAGAGTTGCTTAAAAATCGTCTTAGACCAACATCGAAGTCTTAGATCAGATGAAAATTCTCTCTCTCTCTTGTCTCTGTCTGTCTGTCTGTCTGTCTGTCTGTCTGTCTGTCTGTCTGTCTGTTCTTCCTCTCTCTCTTTTCTCTTCTCTCTCTCTCTCTCCTTCCGTCCGTCTGTATGTCTGTCTCTCTGTCTGTGTGTTTGTCTATCGGTCTGTCCATTTGTCTCTGTCTCTCCTTGTGTCTGTCTCTCTCTTTTTCTTTCTGTCTCTCTGTCTTTGTCCTTGTCTATGCCTATCTCCGTCTGTGTGTGTGTGTGTGTGTGTGTGTGTGTGTGTGTGTGTGTGTGTGTGTGTGTGTGTGTGTGTGTGTGTGTGTGTCTCTCCCTCTGGAAGTCATATCACATCAGATGAAACATCTCTAGCACTGACGTCACGGCGTCTGCCATAAAGTGTTAATGTCTGACATCACGAAGTCCGAACAGTGTCTAAGAACATGGCAGGTGGTACATAGCATAGAAAACACCACGGAGTTTTAAACTGTCGACTTTTTTTTGAGAAGGTTAGGTACACTAGTAGATATCAGCATGTTAAATCCTATTCGGTGCTGTCCACACTTACGTGATCTTATTCGTATCACTGAATCATCGGTTGTAGCTAGATTTTTCTATAAATGTGTGACACATTGAATTCAAATCGTTTCTGTTTGGGAATTAGGTTGAGCAGGGTTGTTTGCTCACTAGGAACAAAGCTGTCACGAAAGACGGGGAAGAGGTGACCATCCCAGTTTACAACACTGCGTGAGGGAACGATGCGGCAGAGGTGACTCGAGCTTAGACAACGACAGACGGATAGACGTTAACCCTTTAAACCTGCCATGGAGAATGTTGACGTTCTAAGAATCACTCGGGCGGTCGACAGTTCTTTCACAAAATCCGTTTCCTGATGGGGAAAATGGTTCCTAGCAGCCTCAGAAGTTACGGAATGGGACAACAAGCAGCAGTTCATGTCCACTAGACTGGAAGGGAGGGTTCCTACACATGGTCAGCTGGTTTGACAGCATGCATGCAGTTTCTCTTCAGGAGAGATTAGGAGTCACAGGGAAAATGAGAGTGGGGGGTAGGGGGAAGGTAAAGGAAGAAGGGAGGATAAGAGGGCAAGGGAAGGGGAAGAGGTGTAAGAAATTTCTACAGAAGGTTAAGGAGCACTTATTTAGACCAGGCATTTTGTGCTGCTATGAGACGGTTTCTGTGTCTCATGATCTGTGTCACAATGTAGCTCATCTCCAATGGAAGAGCGAAGGAAAGTCACTTTCATACAAAGGAAAAGAAGAAGTAAAATGATCAACAAAGACCAGAAAATCAAATCGTGTTATTGTACAGTGGTTTGTGTTGCTCAGTAGAAACAGCATTCTCGTTTGAAGAAACCAGTTATTCGTATTCCTAATTGCAGAAACCCCTTTGTCATGTCTTCAGTATAATATATTACGATGCATCTTAAATGGACTTCAACCACGTGCAGCCTTTTGACATCCGACGACCCATACTGTCTACAGCCATTGATCTCATTACTTCCAGACCTCGTGGAGACTCTCCAAGTACTGCTCACTTGTATCTTCTTACCGTCAACTTCAATGCATGCGACCTTTTGTAAGTCAGTTGTCGCTCGTATTATGCGCTTCTGACGCTCATCGCTAAAGTTGTTCTTATCAAAATTGAAAAAAAAGGTTTAAACGAACCACCCTGTCTCTAATATACAGCCAGTATGTGTGTGTGTGCGTGTGCGCGTGTGTGTGTGTGTGTGTGTGTCTGTCTGTCTGTGCGCGCGTGCGTGCGTGCGTGCGTGCGTGCGTGCGTGCGTGCGTGCTGGTGGGGGTGTGTGTGTGTGTGTGTGTGTGTGTGTGTGTGTGTGTGTGTGTGTGTGTGTGTGTGTGTGAAAATAAACGTCTTTATGATTATTTGAATTATTTTTCTTATTCAGCAACATTAAAATTCCAATGTGCAAGTTGTTCCTTACATATTTTATGAAATTCCACCATTTTCATCCGGTCTAGATTTCTTGCTAGGGTATTGTAAAACATACCTAAATATTCTTGCTGCACATTAGGCACAAAAATCGTAAAAAAAGAAAACCTATCGGAGCTCCATTTTCGCTTATTGATAGAAAAGACACGGCTGTCCGCAATACCTTTAAAGCAATATTCTCCTTTCTTTATCCTATTTTGTCAAAACGTAGTTATATTTCTGACAAAGTGGATATAATGAACAATGTGTGTGGGTGCACTTGCACGAGTGTAAATGTATATCTCTCTCTCTCTCTCTCTCTCTCTCTCTCTCTCTCTCTCTCTCTCTCTCTCTCTCTCTCTCTCTTTCAAATCATCCTTCCAATCAGAAAATTACTTGTCAGCTATCACTATTAGTAAATTTCGTTATGCTTTAACTAGATTAAGACTTGGAATGTGTGATCTGAATATAAATAACAGATATAATGAAAAATCAAAGAAATGCCCGTTTTGTAATAGGATAGAAAGTGAACTTCATTTTTTGTTAGAATGTCAAACACATACATTTCTAAGAGAAAAATTTTTTTGTCAAAGTATTACCAACATACATTCATTAATGGAGAATGCTTAGCTCGAATGTTACAATCTGAAGACGTCATGCTCTTAAGAAATTTAGCAATGTATATATTTTATGCATTTAAGACTAGATATACGCATTTAAATAAGAAGTAAAGCTGCACTCTTGTAATTGAATT
The DNA here is from genome assembly GCA_033310375.1 of Conus canariensis. Classification (NCBI taxonomy): domain Eukaryota; kingdom Metazoa; phylum Mollusca; class Gastropoda; order Neogastropoda; family Conidae; genus Conus; species Conus canariensis. The sequence continues at coordinate 19,225,094 of CM065731.1, read as the reverse complement.
GCTGTCTTAAGGTTTTTTGTCTGCTTAATTTCACATGCCAATGTAACTCCCTTGACTTTAGTTTGATTTTGATGTGGGATGTTGTACTTATTTTTTGCGTGTTGTCTTATGTTATTTGCTTTGATTCACTCATGTTAACGTGTATCCATTGTATACAGGCCGGTGGCCTTACAATTAAAGTTTCGAGTTCCGAATTCCGAGTTCCTTCTCTCTCTCTCTCTCTCTCTCTCTCTCTCTCTCTCTCTCTCTCTCTCTCTCTCTCTTCTCTTTTCTTCTCTCTCTCTCTCTCTCTCTCTCTCTCTCTCTCTCTCTCTCTCTCTCTCGTCTCGCACCGCACCACACCTAGTCTCTTAATATAATTCCCTTTGTGTATGTGGCATCGGCAAAAAAAAGGATTACAGAGAACGGTTGCTTAAACAGATATTTTCAAAAGTTTAAGATATTAATGGAAAAGGCGAACACGATTATCAGCATGACGAACGATGAGAATGTATTTATATCTCGCCAACATAATGTAAAGAAACAACAACCTTATCATATGTGAGCAATTTTTAAAACTATCCTTTTTCTAGCATGATGTGATCACTTGAATGAAAAAAAATGAAATACAAAACAAAAAACCCTGAAATCTCTGGAACGGAAAAACGTCTCTGAGTTATAGTTGTCTTCTAGCTACGGCAGTCAATGCTGTCTATACGTCCAGTTTGAACCGAGATTTTTCTAGGTTTCAGCAGAGGTAGCGTGTTGGCATGTTTCTGCCTTGTAATCGTCAGTTTTATCCACTTCATTTTTCGTGTTCTTTATTATGATTATCATCATCATCATATTCATCCTCCTTTTCTTCTTTTTCTTCTTCTACTTCTTCTTCTTCATCTTCATCTTCTTCTTCATCATCTTCTTCTTCATCTTCATTTTCTTCTTCGTCGTCGTCGTCGTCCTCGTTTTCCTCATCCTTCTTCTGCTCCTCCTCTTCGTCTTAATCTTCTTTCACTTCTTTTTCCTCCTCCTCCTCCTCCGTCTCCTCCTCCTCCTCCTCTTCGTCTTTTGTGATTTTTCCCCTCATACAATCCTGTTATTCTTTTACTTTTTTTTACAACCATCCTTTTCTTCTGGTCTTGTCTCACTTTTACATCAAATGTTGTATTTCGTTAGAATGCCATGAGAGAGAGAGAGAGAGAGAGAGAGAGAGAGAGAGAGAGAGAGAGAGAGAGAGAAGAGAGAAGAGAGAGAGACAGACAGACAGACAGACAGACAGACAGACAGACAGACTGGGACAAAGGAAGGAGACAAAGTGGTGGTTGGTTGTGGTGATGGTTGGGGTGAATGGGGTAGTGGTAAACAAATGGGGAAGTTGACGAAAGAGAGAGAGAGACAGACAGACAGACAGACAGACAGACAGACAGACAGACAGACAGACAGACAGACAGACTGACAGACAGACAGACAGACAGAGTCAAAACTGCCCACGGAGGAACCTTGGTGAACATCTACAGCGTCGACGAACTATGTCAACAGCATGCCATTGTCTTATCCTGTTAGTCGCTTCAGGCATTGCAACAAACATGAACCACACAGCTGACAGGGCGGAGGGGACTCTTAACTCTTCCAGGACTGACGGCAGTCTGGAAACTGCACGGTCGCTTTCCACATTACGCGTGTGCATTTAACACGTAGCAGCGTCAGGAATAGCACAATATAAAAAACTGATATGGACTTGTATCCCACCAGAATTCCCTGTCCAAGACCTTCTTGATGACTCATGAAGGTTTAGTGGAGACTGGGGGTGGGGTGGAGGAGAGGGGTTAGAGTTGGGGGGGCCGGAGCTGGGGGATGGACGGGAAGAAGGGCTGCGGTGGTGGGGTAAGAATCTGGGACAGAAGAAGCCCTGTCGTGGGAACAATACCAAGGACTGGATCATACAAAACACCTCTTCTCTGCTGCGCTCGACTGAAGACAGATCTCAAGCTCTCAAGCGATGCTCGCATCTCTACGACCTTGGTTCTGGGAGTATGACGATGATATTTAAATAATCGAGATGACATTAACAAGAGTGATGTTGTTGCAAAATTAGCAGATTAATCCTTCAAAACAAAATGTAAGTCTTTTCTTCAGTGGACCAAAGTGTTTGTCATTATTCAGTTTGTTGTCGGTGATTGTGGAGACGGCGTACAGACGAAAATGAGGGAGAGTAAACGACATTCGGGAAAGTGATTTAACAGACAGATTCATGCATGTTTTGTTACTTATGTTGTCCATTTCTTTGTGGAACAATTTACAGAGAAGCAAACATTTCGCAAACACGAGAAAACAAAAACAGCAACAACAACAAAAAACAACTTAAAGCAGCATCAAACACAGCCAGGCTTTAATCTGAACAATGGTAGGCAAATCGCTGTTACGGATATCAACGCAAAGTGGACTGGCTAGAATGAAACAAGGTGTACAATATGTAGCTACATTCTTTTCCGACAATTACTTCCATCTCAGAATCTCGTTCAGCCGAACTCAGCATCGCTTTTTCCTTGTAGGGAACAAAACCAGAAGGTGAAATACTTAGTCGAAGTGTGTGTGTGTGTATGTGTGTGTGTGTGTGTGTGTGTGTGTGTGTGTGTGCGTGCGTGCGTGCGTGCGTGCGTGCGTGCGTGCGTGCGTGTGTGTGTGTGTGTGTGTGTGTGTGTGTGTGTGTGTGTGTGTGTGTGAGCGCGCGCACGCGCACGCTTGCATGTGTGTGTATTAGTGTGTGTGTGTGTGTGTGTGTGTGTGTGTGTGTGTGTGTGTGTGTGTGTGTGTGTTAGTGCATGCGTGTGTGTGTGTGTGTGTGTGTGTGTGTGTGTGTGTGTGTGTGTGTGTGTGTGTGTGTGTGTGTGTGTGTGTTTTCTTCTTAGATTATCAAGCCTTTTCGCCTCTTCCCTTTCACCTTTATCGCAAAGAGCAGAGTAACGTGTCTGAATTATTTCTACTTTAGCTTCTTGTTGTACCTTTTCGTCCGAGCAGAGCGACATGATTTTGAAATGGCAATGATTTGTGATGCAAAGAATGACGTTATCTGATTACGCTTAAGCTTTTGTTTTTTTTACTACAGGAAACTGTTTGCGAGAATGCACTGGGTAGGGAACATGGAATTCGCTTTCATAGGTCGTTGTAAGACTATGGCACCCGCCAGTAATTTATTTTTCTCAACATCAAAATCCTCTTTCTCGCTAGAGTCCCGTACCACCTCCCCCCCCCCCCCCCCCCCCCCCCCCTTTCCTTCTACTTTTTTCTGCCTTTCCTTCACTTACCTTTATTTCAGTTCCAAAGCTTTGACCACACCTCACACCCTCCACTCCGTGCCTCTCATTCCTTCCCTTCCCCCGATCTACCCCCACACCCACGTTTACCACTTCCCTGCCT
>CM065731.1:19211701-19216701 GCA_033310375.1 Conus canariensis | reverse complement strand
TGTTTATGTATCCATCCCCTGTAAGTCCTGCGCACTGTGGTCTAAACAGTTTAGCAGATGTGGTGTAGAATGTCTGAACTAGTCTGCACGTGGTGACATCTCTTTGATGAAACTGACACCGGAACTCTTTGCTAAGTGGAGCTTAAGACTCAAAAACAGTGAAACGTCTAGACGCAGAAAATGATGGAGTTTTGTGGAGATATCGGGGTGTGTGTGTGTGTGTGTGTGTGTGTGTGTGTGTGTGTGTGTGTGTGTGTGTGTGTGTGTGTGTGCGTGCCTGTCTGTCTGTGTGTTTGAGAGAGAGACAGACACAAAGACACAGAGACAGAGAGAGGGCAATATTTATGAAAAATGAATTCAACTGGCAATATACATAATAATTTCTCACAAACGACAATAACGCTACAGTGCTTGCTGCACCAACTGAAGATAGGCCGACCTATGCACATATGCAAGAAGTACTACAAACGTGCAAGAGTAAAGGAAGCAAATCGCAGAGAAACACGTTCCGTTGTACTAAAATCTCTGACAACCATGTGGGTAACGTGTCTGTACTAAAATATCTGACAGCCATGTGGGTAACGTGTCTGTACTAAAATCTCTGACAACCATGTGGGTAACGTGTCAGCAGAACTCACTGAACGCAAGCAAGTCCCGGATGCAAATGACTCCAAGTTTGCTGTGGACGGGAGGCAGCTTCACAGTTTTGCTCAGAATTAGCTCTATCTTTCATTGTTACAAACAAACAAACAAACAACAATAGCAATAACAATAACATTAACATCAACAGGAAAGGGGGGGAGGCAGATATGTACACAGAGAGAGAGAGACAGTAACACAAACAAGAGGCAGAAGACCTGACATTACATTTTAATGTCTTGGAGAAAACAGAAACACACACGCACGCACGCACGCACGCACGCACGCACCACACACACACACACACACACACACACACACACACACACACACACACACACACACACACACACACACACACACACACGGACGGACAGACAGAGACAAAGGGACAGACACAGAGAGACAAACATCGAAGCAGAGAGAGAAATACTTAGGATTGAAGAACAGACAAAAAAGGAACAATGTGGGAAGACACAGACAAAAAAGAAAAGTGTGCTAGCCCTTTAGGCAGATGAAAGCTAGGGAAAGTATCCTTCTTTATCCTTATTTTCGAAGCTAAAGTTATTAGGGCATCACAAAACATGGCCACCTCCATCGAGTAACCCTCCGTTCACCGAGAAAAGCATATATCTGGATCATGAATCCCAGCAGGCAACAACAACGACCATCACTTCGTCATAAACAGCGTCAGTTCTAATCTACCTGTAGGTGCACTCCGCTTGCCCTACCCTATGACTTCTTATATCATCACCTCCGGCATAATTACATTTCGACTACTGTCCCTGACAGACCAATTTTTGTGAAATTTAGCGCTTCGTTTTGACTCAGGAAGGGGCATACCTGTACTGAAGCATGGAAACAGTGATTAAGGCGAACTGTAATTGCGCGAGGCGAGGTACAGCCGTACTGGCACATTCAGACCTGCATGCTTATAAGCCTATATGCAATCACACACACACACACACACACACACAACACACACACACACACACACACACACATACACGCACGCACATACACGCACGCACGCACGCACGCACGCACGCACGCACGCACACACACACACACACACACACACACACACACACACACACACACACACACACACACACACACACACTTGCTAATGTATGTATCATGAGCAGCAAGGTAAAGACTGTTACGACAGGACACAGTTCTTTTCATTTTCATTTTCATCAGGGAGGTGTCACTGCTTGCAGACTAGTCCATCTACCCTACACCACATCTGCTAAGTTTCGACACCGCATTGCGTACGATTTAAAGCTAATGAATGAATATATTAATGACTAATATGAGAGAATTTACCTTTAGAGTCTCATGACTACCACTTAGCAGATGTCTTATCTATGCATTAGCCTAACGCTCTGGTCAGAGTTTGGATATCTACCTAACGCACACACACACACACACACACACACACACACACACACACACACACACACACACACTGGTCAGATTTTGGATATCTGCCTAACATTGACTGTGTCATTATTGTCATCGTATATGTACGAATGTGTGTGTGTGTGTGTGTGTGTGTGTGTGTGTGTGTGTGTGTGTGTGTGTGTGTGTGTGTGTGTGTGTGTACATGGATGTGTTGCCACGGACTTTATGTGTGTGCCAATGTATGCTGCGCACGTGTGTCTGTGCGCGAGTGCGCGCGCGTGTGTATGTGAGTGTGTGTGCATGTATGTGTGTGTATGTGTGTGCGTAGGTGCGCATGTCTGTGTGTGTATGTGTGTGTGTGTGTGTGTGTGTGTGTGTGTGTGTGTGTGTGTGTGTGTGCGCGCATGAGAGGGGGGGGGGGAGAGAGAGAGAGAAAGAGTGCGTGTGTGTGCGTGCGTATATGTGTGTGTGTGCGTGCGTGTGTGTATGTGTGTGTTTGTGTGTGTGCGTGTGCTCGTGTAAGCATGCTCCTGCACGGACGCATCTGCGGTTGTAGTGTAAATGTATGTGTGTATGTGTGTCTGTGGATATGGCCATACAGGCATGTATGTATTTGCACCCGCGCACGCGTGTGCGCATGTGCTTTCATGCGCGCGTTGTGTATGTGTGTTCGTGAGCGCGCATGCACGCATGCCCCTCTTTGTGAGTGTGTGTATGTATGTGTTCTGTAGCTTCCTCGACTAGGTGGGAGAATATGTTCATTTTCAAGGTCTCTTGCGAGTTTTCTTGTTATGATGCGTTCCATGAATTTTCTACTTTTTTAAAAATTAATTTTGCATAGTGAGCACAGGTCACAAAAGGAAGGTAAGAATAAAACCTATGCTATTGTCTCCATAAGATACAGAGCAAAGACACACACACACACACACACACACACACACACACACACACACACACACACACAGGGGGGGGGGGAGGCAGGGAGGGAGGGACAGGGGGGCAACCAGACTCAGAGGAAGGTGGAGACAGTCAGGCGTAATACTAAAACACAAACAGACAGAGGGAGAATCAGGAATGGAATGGCAAACATACAGGATGGAACGCCGGACACCAAGGCACGGAAAATGACCCGCAGACGGTTCGACAGACAAAGAAACAGAAATGCAGTGGATGGCAAAGAGACCAACAAAGAGCAACTCTCCGGCCTGCTCCTACCCAGAGTGATTAAGTGTGGTCTGGATTCCAATGGAACTTAATGGATGCGTCTCGGAGTCGTAGTCTTGGGAACGAATGGAATTCAGTAGTATTAGGTCCTTTTTGTCACACTGCCAAGAGAACACGCTCCTTGAGTGCCTTAGTTTCGATTTCTGTTTTCAGGCAGACAAAGACACCGACAGGCAGAGGAAGACACCGACAGGCAGAACAAAGAAAAACACCGACAGGCAGACAAAGACACCGACAGGCAGACAAAGACACCGACAGGCAGACAAAGACACCGACAGGCAGAGAAAGACAAAGAAAGAGTTAGAAGTTGGATATACCAAGGGAGGAGGGGCGGGGAAGATGAAAGAAATTTAGAGAATGAAAGGAAAAGCCAATGAAGTCAATTAACTCTAAGAAGTGAGTTAGCTTAAGGGATAGTCACAGCGGAGACGAACAGGTAGGCAGAAAGACAAACAAACACAAATTCAGACATTGTGAAGGTGACGGCACAAAAAGACAAGCAAACAAAGAACGCGCAGAGAAACAGAAAGACAAGAGTCAGATGCATGTGCTCGTACATGAATATACAAAGTCTCTCTCTCTCTCTCTCTCCTCTCTCTCTCTCTCTCTCTCTCTCCCTCTCTCTCTCTCTCTCTCTCTCTCTCTCTCTCTCTCTCTCTCGAAAACGCCGATAACTGCTTGTTCACTGAATACCTATCGAATATCAATCAGTTGCTTTGTTAGTATTTTACAGTGCATCCTCTCCAGGAAAGCGAAGATTGCTGCAGGTAGAATCAAAGGATTGAACATGAAAACCTACGCTGCAAGTATTGCACTGTTCACCCTCCTTGTTCTCCTGATGACCGATGGCATGAACCCCATCCCGGCCCTACAGACAGCCAGCCAGCAGACACTCACCCTGAAGCTGAACCCAACGACCGAGGTAAAGATGTCCTTTCTTGCCCCTCGCTGACTCGGATTCTTAGCGCCATTAATGATTTGTCACACGCTATAGGTCGTGTAGAGGCGAACCAAACAAAGCTAAACACCAAGTTGTAAGAAAGTCTGAAGAGACTAGACAAACAGGAAGAGATTCTGATGGCCGACACAGCTGCTCTCATTGAAAAAATGGAAGGGCTGGAAGACAGGAACGAAGAGCTCCTTCACAGACTTAGGCAGATGGAAGACAGCATCGATCGCTCTGAGAGTTATTCCAGTAGAAACAACGTACGTATCTATGGAATCCCAGAGAGAGCAAGAGAGACGTGGAAAGACTGTGAGGAAAAGGTTCAAAGAAGACTTGAAAATTGGGGCTGGGGTTGCAATTGCTGTGCTCCAAGAGCTGGAAAAGTAATCGTCGTCACTATGACGTCGTACAAAGAAAAGGAAAAGGTCCTGGCCGAAGCAGAAAATCTTGGTGGAAGAAAAAGCATCATTTCTGTGAGAGAGGAATTTGCTCAAAGAATCCAGGCAAAACGTAGCAAACTGCTCCCGCTGTTGAGGAGTATGCGAGCCGACGGCAGGAAGGCAAGGCTCCGCTCTGATAACCTGGTGAGGGACGTTGGCACCTTCATCTTCAATTTGACCACAGAACAAGGCGAGAAACTACCCAGGCGAGGTCAGCACCAGATGGATGCAAACGGAATTCCGGCCAATGCAGTTATACCGTCAACAGACAGCTGCGACAAAGCAACGCATCTGGCGAAGCGGCATGACAGTTAGGCCAAGACCGCAATCAGTGTGCTCAGACT
>CM065731.1:19204201-19206701 GCA_033310375.1 Conus canariensis | reverse complement strand
GTCTTCTACTTTTCCTTCTTCTTCTTCTCCTCCTCCTTTTTCTTCATCTTCTTCTTCTTCTTCTTCCTCCTCCTCCTCCTCTTTTCTCCCGTTTTATTTATTACCATCATTTTAATCTTAATACATCTTCCCCGTCTTCTACTTTTCCTTCTTCTTCTTCTTCTTCTCCTCCTCCTCCTTTTCCTTCTTCTTCTTCTCCTCCTCCTCCTCCTCCTCCTCCTCCTTCTTCTTCTTCTTCTTCTTCTTCTTCTTCTTCTCCTCCTCCTTCTTCTTCTTCTTCTGCTTCTTCTTCTTTTTTCTTCTCCTTCTTCTATGATTTTTTTTTCTCACACAATGCTGTCACCTTCCTTTTCTTTTCTTTTGTTTTCCACTTTATTTCATCTTCATTCACTTTTTTTTCTTGTCAATGAAAATGTCAAATATTGGATTTGGTCGGAATGCCGAGAGAGAGAGAGAGAGAGAGAGAGAGAGAGAGAGAGAGAGAGAGAGAGAGAGAGAGAGAGAAAGAGAGAGAGAGCGAGAGAGAGAGAGAGAGAGAGAGAGAGAGAGTGTGTGTGTGTGTGTGTGTGTGTGTGTGTGTGTGTGTGTGTGTGTGTGTGTGTGTAAACAAGACACAGTCCATTCTGCTCTAAGGTCGAAAATTTAAGCTGACAGTTTCAGAAAGTAGGTAAGTCTTACTTTCAGTTTTCAAGGTTTAAATGTTTTTAAGAGAGAATGGCTGGAAGTTCCAGAGAGAATTTAACACGAGCTTAGCAGTAGAATAATCGTTGGTAAACAATTTGGGATTAGTTTTAGGGGTGCATATAAGGCGTGTGTGTGTGTGTGTGTGTGTGTGTGTGTGTGTGTGTGTGTGTGTGTGTGTGTTTGTGTGTGTGTTGTGTGTTGTGTGTGTTGCGTGCGTGCGTGCGTGTGTGCGTGTGTGTGTGAGTGAGTGAGTGAGTGAGTGCTGGATCTGAGAAGGCTTCCAGAATGGAAAATCAACAACTTGATGCAGTTTGCCTTCATTGCATAATCTGCAGATGGACATATTTGACTGATGTGATCATGCATGGACAGGTTGGCACCAGTGCTGACCCTTGATGCAAGGAACTTTGAAATGCGTTTTCTGTCCCACCCATCATTAAACTATTTGATGAGACAAGAGAGAGAGTGAGAGAGACCTTTGAACGCCAAAACAGAGCGCCTCATGCTTCTCTTATCATTCATTTACATTTAATTACCACAAAGGAAAACGCACGCACGCACGCTCGCACGCACGCACGCACGCACGCAACCCCATACACACACACACACACACACACACACACACACACACACACACACACACACACACACACCACACACACACACACACACACACAGGGCAATGAGTTAAAAACTGCCCAATGGGGAACCTTAGTGATCAGCGACAGCGCGGACGGCCTACTTCAATAGCATGCCATTGTCCAGTCCCTCCAGTCTCATCGGGCCTCACAACAAACATGAACCACACAACTTACCAGGCACAGGGGACTCGTAACTGCCAGAATAGACGGCAGCCTTGAAACTGCTGGGACCACTCTCCACATTGCTTATGTGCGCCCAACACGTAGCAACGTCTGCAAGCATTGTACGTACGACAACAAGTTCTTGGTTACATGACCAACCGATTTGGCATCAAAATGCGGTCACTTTCAGGACATCAGCTTATGACCTAGACTGTAAGATGGGGAAAATGGTCCCGGCGCCAATTTGAATACAGTTCGATTGTTTTGAAGTAAAATGATTGACAGTGGATGCTGGATTTTTTTCAGCCTCACATCTACTTCCCTCGCCTCCCTCATCCCCACCCTCATCTCTTCCCACCAAGCATTCTCTCTCTCTCTCTCTCTCTCTCTCTCTCTTCTCTCTCTGTGGTTTATGTCGGCAAGGTGAACTTCAGTGAGGAATTTTCCCCATGTAAAGCTGTCCCAGATTGGTGCTTCACCATTCATGCGATCAGATCGGCGCTGCTGGTAAGTTACTGTCCGTCTCCACGGTTTAGATTAGCGTTCATGTAGCCCATCCTAGCTCCCTGTCCAAGACCTTCCTAGGGGGCTCAACGAGGATTAGTGGAGGCTGGGAACGGGAGATGGAGGCGGGCATGGGGGGGGGGGGGGGGGGCGGACAGGAAGAGGGCGGTAGGGTGGTGAGTTCAGAAGCATGGAGGACAGAATAAGTTCTGCCGTAGGACCGATATCAAGAACTGGATTACACATAACACCTCTTCTCCACTGCGCTCGACTGAAGTGGGGGGCATCGGGGAATGCTCGCATCCCTACGACCTAAAGTCTCGGAGTATGACAATGACAGTAAATGATGAGGATGATGTTAACAATGGTGATGTTGTTGCCAGATGTAGCAGAATAATCTTTTAAACAAATGTTTTTTCGGTGTGCCGTAATATTTTTATGACTCTTGTTTGTTGCTGACGATGGGATTGTGGAGATAGGCTACAGGGAAGAAAGGGAGAGTAGACGTT
>CM065731.1:19171701-19201701 GCA_033310375.1 Conus canariensis | reverse complement strand
GTAAGACTGTCATTCCTGGTGGTCTCACTGAGTCATGGAACTCACTGTCTGGTCACCATGTAAGACTGTCATTCCTGGTGGTCTCACTGAATCATGGAACTCACTGTCTGGTCACCAGTAAGACTGTCATTCCTGGTGGTCTCACTGAATCATGGAACTCACGTCTAGTCACCAGTGGTGGTCTCACTGAATCTTGAACTCACTGTCTAGTCCCAGTAAGCTGTCATTCCTGGTGGTCTCACTGAATCATGGAACTCATTGTCTAGTCACCAGAAAGTCTGTCATTCCTGGTGGTCTCACTGAGTCATGGAAACCATTGTCTGGTCGCCAGTAAGGCTCGTCCTTCCTGGTGGTCTCACCGAGTCATGGAACCCATTGTCTGGTCGCCAGTAAGACTGTCATTCCTGGTGGTCTCACTGAATCATGGAACCCATTGTCTGGTCACCATTGAGGCTGTCCTTCCTGGGGTCTGATCACCTACCAGTGATTGTTTTCTCCTCAGTATCAAAACCACTTCCTTGCTCTCACCCACCCCCACCACCTTTTCACTTCTTCCCTCTTTTTCCCTGTCATTCTTCTGTCCTTCCTTCCCTTCCCTTTCTTCCCCCCACTTTACCCCCACGCCTACCCCTTCCACCCCTTCTCCACTTCCTGCCAGGCACTCTTTTCTTTACCCCTGTGTGTGTGTGTGTGTGTGTGTGTGTGTGTGTGTGTGTGTGTGTGTGTGTGTGTGTGTGTGTGTGTGTGTGTAGTGTGTGTGTGTGTGTGTGCGCTGCGCTAGTGTGTGTGTGTGTGTGTGTGTGTGGTGTGGTTGAGAGAGAGAGAGAGAGAGAGAGAGAGAGAGAGAGTTTGTGTTTGTTCAATTTCTGTTTAACCCTACCATCACGTTTCTTGTCAGTTTCCAAACAACAAAATACAAAGATTTCATAATCCATAATAAAGACTATAGCTTTTTTTATCCTGGCTTTGAAGTTTCAGTTTAATACAAGAAATTCTTTTTTGTAATAAATCTGCCACTCTTCTTATACAAAGTGCTTTTTCAGACATGACCGTAAGAAACGGAGGCTCACACAGACTGAGAGAGGGAGGGTGATAATAGAGACAAAGACCAAGGCACACAGAAACACACACACACACACACACACACACACACACACACACACACACACACACACACACACACACACACCATACAAATATAAGAAAATTTTAACAAGTTCTTTGAGAATTTTCATTCTCAATATCTCTATCAGAAATCGTAAACAAGAACTGATGTTCCAGATAGAGGGAGCCAGACATACCAACAGACTAACCAGACAGACAGAACAGACAGTCAGACAACTATCCCTTGATCTACACCGTAGGGACATTTCTCTGACCGGTGGTCCTGTCTGTTCAAGTCCATAAACGTCACTCTCCAGTCGCATCAGTCTGCCCAGACAATATATATTATGCACATGGAGGATGAAGGAAAGCGCTCGAGGCTCTGTGGACAGTGTCACAATCTGTCACTTCAACGACGGCCAGGGGAGACTGTCCACCGTGATGTGAAGTGAATGGTCCTGCACTTTACTGACACGACGGGCGTTGGTCTAATTGTGTGTGTGTGGGGGGGGGGGGGGGATGAGGGTGCGGGGGTTCGGGAGGAGAAGAGGGGAGCAGCAGTGGGAGGGGGGGGGCAGTGGGAGAGGCGGGAGGGATGAAGCAAATGATGGTGACAGGGGACAGCTCCTGAGAGATGTCCGGGTCCATGCCCATACATGTGGGACTGGTGAGGGCCCAGGGTGCCCATGAAGTCTTGGTCGTAACGATGATGGGTGTTTTGACGACACTACGCTGTCAATTTGGAACTGTTTGAGGTAGCGTAATAACCAAAGAGTCAATATATACACAAATGCTTGTGTGTACGCAGTCACCTCATCCCCACTTCTTACCCTTGCCTCCCTTCCTAAACCTTCTTCTCCTGTCTGTTTGTCTGTCTGTCTGTCTGTCTGTCTGTCTGTCTATCCGTCTGTCTGGTCTGTCTGTCTGTCTGTCTCTCTCTCTCTCTTTGTCTTTCTCTCCCTCACAGAGAGAGACAGAGACAGAGAGAGAGAGAGAGAGAGAGAGAGAGAGAGAGAGAGAGAGCCCATTTACGCACATGGCTTACTTCTCAGTTCTGGCCATTCATGTTCTTACAGCCCTCTTGGGAACTTAACTGACTTCTATTTAAAATTCTGCCCGATGATTTAACATGTCTACCTATTCAGGACGATACAAGAAAATAGAAAAAGCTCCTATGCGGTTACAATATAGTACCATAGTGCACGCGCGCGCAGGAATAGGCTTGTGTGTGTGTGTGTGTGTGTGTGTGTGTGTGTGTGTGTGTGTGTGTGTGTGTGTGTGTGTGTCTGCCTGTCTATGCGCACATATGTGCGTGCTTGCGTGGGTGACGAAGTCAAAACATTATTTCGAGATGGTATGAGCAGTATTTTAGCTTTCTTCTATGGAGCCATCCATGAAGTAAAAGAAAGGTACGTAGAATAAAAAATATACGTACGCATTAAAAAAGAGTGGTACATATACAAAACATAATCGTTCACAAAAGAAATTCGCAGAAATTAAAACCTGTCCTCTCCTTCCAAAAACCTTTACTCATATTGTAAATGGCAGAAAATAGTGTACGCGCGCGTGCGCGCGCAGACACACACACACACACACACACACACACACACACACACACACACACACACACACACACACACACTATCACACATACATACACACATTTACACACACACACACACATACACTAACACACGCACGAACACACACACACACACACACACACACACACACACACACACACACACACACACACACACACACACCAAACAAAACTACACTAACTAATTAATGTATAAAAAAAAAAAAGGGCCCACGTCATGTACCATGAAGCTCAGCTGAACCAAATTAACTTTCCGAGTCAAGTTGCCGCCATTTATTGTCTCGACGGACAAGGTCAATATGTGCTTACCTCTCAGCCTTAGTGACGTAATAGCAGGAGTACTGCACTGTGCCTGTACCTCTGTACTGTACCTTGCAAGCACAGCTTCCTTGTCTACTCCTGTCCGTGCATCATACATGCCACGTGAGAAGATTTAAATATCTGCGGGAAGGTTTTTTTTTTTTTTTTTTTTTTTTTTAACCATTTTTTCCTTCCACTTTCAATACGTGTATGTCCGAATTCATAACACAAACGACTTCAATCATAACATGAAAAACAGAAATTTCTGCAGACTTTGACTGTAGATCGTGACACGTCAATTCTTATTTCCAGAAGTTTGCTCGGTTTTCTAATGTGGACAGGCCGTACTTGCCGAACAGCCTTCCAGTACACAATGTTTACAGTCCTCATTGACACAGTCTTCACTGACACAGCGCTCAATATACAGTGTTTACAGTCCTCACCGACAGAGTACTCAATACGCAGTGTTCACAGTCCCCAGTACTCAATACACAGTGTCCACAGTCCTCAGTACTCAATACAGTGTCCACAGTCCTCAGTACTCAATACACAGTGTCAACAGTACCCAGTACTCAATGCACAGTGTTCACAGTCCCCAGTACTCAATATGCAGTGCTCACAGTCCTCAATGCTCAATACACTCTGTTCACAGTCCCCAGTACTCGATACACAGTGTCCACAGTCCTCAGTACTCACAGTGTTCACAGTCCTCAGTACTCAATACGCAGTGTTCACAGTCCTCAGTACTCAATAGACAGTGTTCACAGTCCTCAGTACTCAATAGACAGTGTTCACAGTCCTCAGTACTCAATACGCAGTGTTCACAGTCCTCAGTACTCAATACACAGTGTTCACAGTCCCCAGTACTCGATACGCAGCGTTCTCAGTCCTCAGTAATCAATACACGGTGTTCACCGTCCACAGTACTCAATACACTGCGTTCACAGTCCTCAGTACTCAATACACAGTGTTCACAGTCCTCAGTACTCAATGCACTGTGTTCACAGTCCACAGTACTCAATACACTGTGTTCACAGTCCACAGTACTCAATATGCAGTTTTCACAGTCCTCAGTACTCAATACACAGTGTTCACAGTCCCCAGTACTCAATACGCTGTGTTCACAGTCCTCAGTACTCAATACACAGTGTTCACAGTCCCCAGTACTCAACACACAGTGTTCACAGTCCCCAGTACTCAAGACACAGTGTTCACAGTCCTCGGTACTCAATACACAGTGTTCACAGTCCTCCGTACTCAATACACAGTGTTCGCAGTACTCAGTACTCAAATACGCAGTGTTCACAGTCCTCAGTACACAATACACAGTGTTCACGGTCCTCAGTACTCAATACACAGTGTCCACAGTCCTAAGTACTCAATACACAGTGTTCACAGTCCTCAGTACTCAATACGCAGTGTTCACAGTTCTCGGTACTCAATACGCAGTGTTCACAGTACTCAAAACACAGTGTCCACAGTCCTCAGTACTCAATACACAGTGCTCACAGTACTCAGTACTCAATACACTGTGTTCACAGTCCACAGTACTCAATATGCAGTTTTCACAGTCCTCAGTACTCAATACACAGTGTTCACAGTCCCCAGTACTCAATACGCTGTGTTCACAGTCCTCAGTACTCAATACACAGTGTTCACAGTCCCCAGTACTCAACACACAGTGTTCACAGTCCCCAGTACTCAAGACACAGTGTTCACAGTCCTCGGTACTCAATACACAGTGTTCACAGTCCTCCGTACTCAATACACAGTGTTCGCAGTACTCAGTACTCAAATACGCAGTGTTCACAGTCCTCAGTACACAATACACAGTGTTCACGGTCCTCAGTACTCAATACACAGTGTCCACAGTCCTAAGTACTCAATACACAGTGTTCACAGTCCTCAGTACTCAATACGCAATGTTCACAGTTCTCGGTACTCAATACGCAGTGTTCACAGTACTCAAAACACAGTGTCCACAGTCCTCAGTACTCAATACACAGTGCTCACAGTACTCAGTACTCAAATACGCAGTGTTCTAAGAACAAAGTCCAGAACAGGTGCTTGTCAGACATCTTGATATAATTCAAGAATTTGATACATGAGCAAACATGTATTGTAAGGTGTGTGTGTGTGTGTGTGTGTGTGTGCGCGCGCGCGCGCGCGCGCGCGCGCGTGTGTGTGTGCGTGCAAGCACGTGCGCGCTCGCGTCCGTGCGTGTGTTTGCGTGTGTGGTCTTGGTAGCGTTTGCGCACACTTATGTGGGTATGCAGAGGGGAAGGGGGGGGGGGGGGCGGCAATGCGCGCGCGTACGTGCGAGTCTGTGTGAGGGGGGGGGGGGGAGAGTGAGAGAGTGTGTGTGTATGTGTGTGTGCTTATGTGTGTGTTTTGTGTGTGTGTTTATGTGTGTGTGTGTGTGTGTGTGTGTGTGTGTGTGTGTGTGTGTGTGTGTGTGTGTGTGTGTGTGTGTGTGTGTGCATGTATGTGTGCGCGAGCGCACCCGAGTATTTGTGACATATTTTTGTACAATGGATCTTTTCGCCTCGTTGGTTTTGTTTGGTTTGGTTTTGCTGGTGAGGCCACATAACCTAAGAAAAGACTAGAAGTACGGCTGATGTATCATTCAGCAACACATTCGCCCTATAATCATCAACGTTCAGCTGCTCCTGTGTATATGTCTTTTCTGCTCCCCTTTGGACTTGCAAGTCACTTTTTCCTCATGTTTGATAAACACTTGACCCTTTAAAACCTGTGGCAGAATGTCCTTCTCACACTCTGAACTCTTGAAATCTACATTGTCTGTGTTGGATATCTGATGCAGTTGTACACTTTTAGATGGATTTTTTTCCAGGTTCGGATTGGGAAAGATAATTGTTTCCTTTCAGCTTTACCTGAAGAGAAGATAATTTGCAGACTCCACTATCATTATGAAGCAAAAACTGTCGGACATCTTGATGCTTTTTTTTTCCCTTCTTTCTTTCCCTTCTTTCCCTCTTTCTTTCGTTTATCCCTTCGTTTCTTTGATGTGTGTGTGTGTGTGTGTGTGTGTGTGTGTGTGTGTGTGTGTGTGTGTGTGTGTGTGTCTTTCTTGCTTGCTTTTTTTTTTTTTCGGGGGGGGGGGGGGAGGAGGGAGAGGGGGTGTTACGGTCCGTGAATGAGCTGTGTTAACCAGCCGGAGACGGGAAGTATGTATTTTACGGAACTGCCACGTTGTGAGTGTCTCAATTTTGTAAATTTGGTGCTGAGATAGTAAGGAAGAGTGGCCACCCTTTGTCCCCCCTTTTCCCCCCGTGACCCCCCCCCCCTCCCCCCGGGGAAGGGAAGAGAAAAAGCCATAGAGGAGGTGGGGTGATGGGCCCTTACTACATTCCGGGAGATTCTCTGTCATCTACCCTTTCTCTCCCTGTCGTCGTTGCTATCTGGCTCCCGCCTCTCCCCCCCCCCCCCCCCCCCTCTCTCTCTCTCTCTCTCTCTCTCTTATTTATTTGTTTATCATCATCATTACTATTATTGTGATCATAAACATTACTACCAGTGGGCCGGCTGCTGCTGCTGCTACTGCTACAGCTGCTGCCACTATTACTACTACTGCTAGTGCTGCTGCCGCTGCTACTGCTGCTGCTGCTTCTTCTGCTGATACTACCACCACTACTACAACTACTGCAACTGCTGCTGCTGCTGTCACTACTACTGCTACTGCTGCTGCTACTGCTGCTGCTGCTGTTACTACATATTGCTGTTTTCGCTACTATCATGATTATCATCGGCAGTAGTTAGCGTTATCTGCGCAGATTCTCTAAACTGATTGATGTATTCTCAGTATACGGACCTATCAAACAGGTGTATTTTTCGCCTGGCAGATTTTTTTGCTCCAGTTTGTGGATGTTTAGAGAAGAGGAGGTGGTGGGTCGGTGGGCGGTGTGGTAGTGGTGGAGGGGGGTGTATTGCGGACGAGCGGGTGGGATGGGGGTGGGGGGTGGGGGGGGGAGGTATGCGGCATGAATTTGATGATGTTTGATATTTTGATGATGTTCATTCAGAGAAAGGGGAAGGGCTTCCAGTTCGATAAATCTAATGTTGCTTTTTGTATGCTGTACTTTTTTTATGCTCGCAGTTTGCGGGTTTGCTTTTGTGTGTGTGTGTGTGTGTGTGTGTGTGTGTGTGTGTGTGTGTGTGTGTGTGTGTGTGTGTGTGTGTGTGTTTTCTTATGTTTTTTGGTGGTTGTTGTTGTTTTTGGTCCGTTTTGGCACATAATATAGAACATTGTATATATTTGAATGTGAATTTTCAAGACTTGAATGGCAACGAACGGCGTTCAAGTGCAGACTTCAAGTGCTGAGCACACTTTCAACATTATAATTCTTGTTGTTATCATTGGTTTATTTAAGACTTTCTCCACGTTTTGTTTCTTATGTTATACGTATACAGCCCGTGTCGGTACATACATTAGCAATATCGACATCTCGCAAAGAATGTTGTCTGGTACAAAGATAGCAGGTATAGCTCATAGCCAAATGGACGGTATTAATTCACATCGGGGTAATTACGCAAGCCATGATTACGATGATTGTTCAAATGCATGCTGTTGTAAAGTATACTCCTTTTTGCTTGGCCCTTGTGACATTGAACTGGATTCCTGTTTGTTGCTTTTATTCCTCTTGTGGCACTTGATGGTTTTTTATTTAATGTTTTTGACTACAAGGAAAACACCATGGATTCAGTAGGTAACAAGGCAAACATGTTAACAATTTCATCATTAAACTGTCAAGGTCTAGGGAATTATCAGAAAAGAAGAGATATATTTCATTATTTAAGAAAAAAACAATACTCTATATATTGCCTACAAGATACTCATTTTGAAAAAGATACGGTAAAGTGTATTAAAGCGGAATGGGGGTATGACTGCTTTTTCTCCTCATACAGATCTAATGCTCGAGGAGTAGCAATACTATTTAATAATAATTTCGAATTCAAAATAAATAAGGTGGAAACAGATATGCAGGGTAACTTTATCATCATCTCATTTACAACAAATGAAAAGGAACTGTTGCTAGTAAGTGTTTATGGACCAAACAAAGACGACCCAGCATTCTATGAGGAACTCACAAATAAGATTAAAACGTACAAAAATAACAACGTTATTGTGGTGGGGGATTTTAATATGGTACTAGAACAGGAAATTGATTGTTACAATTATAAACACATAAATAACCCAAAAGCTAAAAAAGCAGTTGAGGATATAATACAAGATTTGTCATTAGCAGATATATGGAGAGAAAACAACCCGGATTGTAGGAGATACCCATGGCGTAGACCTACCCCCTTGCAACAAAGTAGGCTAGACTTCTTCCTTCTGTCAGAATATTTAATCTGGTATTTTGAAGATGCTGACATTTTACCAGGCTATAGATCTGATCATTCACTGATTACACTAAAGCTTCAATTCGGAAAGGAGATTAAACACAAAACTCTTTGGAAATTTAATACATCTCTACTAAAAGATAAAGAATATGTAGACGGAATAAATAATCTAATAGAAGAAATAACAAAGGAATACACAGATAAAGATGAGGGGAATGATATTAATGCTAACAATAGCCAAGATGAAAACCAGTCGAACAGCTCAGACCCTAAACTAACAGTGTCTGATCGGGTCTTTCTTGACTTCTTACTAATGAAGATAAGAGAAAAATCCATCCAGTGTGCCACAATTAAAAAAAAGAGAATCACAATGTAAAGAAAACAGCCTTATGCAAACTATTAAAGATATTGAGAGTAAAGAACTTAAATCAGAGGAGGATTTGAAGACAATTGAAGAGAGTAATAGAGAACTGATATCACTAAGAGAAAAGGTTATGAATGGTGTACTACTAAGATCAAAAGCAAGATGGGTTGCAGATGGGGAAAAGGTTAGTAAATATTTCTGCAGTTTAGAAAAGCGTAACTTTATTAGCAAACAAATTGTAAAACTACTGGATGGACAAGGTAATATACTGGACAAACCAGAAGACATAAAAGTTACAGTAAAACATTTTTATGAGGATCTATATCGAAAAAGATCAACTGTGAAATGCAATATTGAAGATTTGGTGAATAAGATACCGAAACTAACAGAACAGACTAAATCATTACAAGGTGAAATAACAATAGAAGAAGCAGGGATTGCATTAAAAAATATGAAGAACGGAAAAAGCCCTGGATCGGATGGGTTTGGAGCTGAGTTTTTCAAATCTTTTTGGAAACAAATCGGCGTGTTTGTAACCCGAGCTCTAAATGAAAGTTTCAGAGAAGGCGAACTATCAAACACCCAGAAAGAAGGTATTATAATCTGTATACCCAAAGAAGGAAAACCAAAAGAATATGTAAAAAAACTGGAGACCTATTTCACTTTTAAACCTTATATACAAACTTGGCTCCACTTGTATTGCTAACAGAATTAAAAAGGTCCTTCCATCACTGATTAGTGAAGACCAGACAGGATTTGTCCCAAATAGATACATAGGTAGTAACATTAGGTTAATTTATGACATAATACACCATCTCAACATAAAAAATATCCCAGGGATGCTAATTAATTTAGACTTCGAAAAGGCGTTCGACTCGTTAGATTGGGATTTTATGCACAAAGTGCTGGAGGCTGTAGGTTTAGGTAAAGATATATGTAAATGGATAGAAGTATTCTACAAAAACATTAAGTCTACTGTTATCGTAAATGGCCAAACATCACCATGGTTCTCAATAGAAAGAGGTTGTAGGCAAGGAGATCCAGTTTCACCATATATCTTCGTATTATGTGCAGAAATATTATCCGTAATGATCAAAGAAGAAAATAGTATTGAAGGTATACAAATCGGGGAGAAAGAACACAAAATATCACAATTTGCCGACGACACTCAACTGATGAACACAGGGAATAAGAAATCATTTGAAAAATCTATCGAGATTCTCGATAGGTTTGGGAAAACATCAGGTTTATTCTTAAACAAAGAGAAAACACAAGTAATTTGGCTTGGAAGACAAAAGCATAGTGAAATAAGATATATGGAACATTTAAAGATGATCTGGAATTCAAAAGAATTCAAAATATTAGGAATTTTGTTTACTCAGGACTTAACACACATGGAAAAAAGAAACTACAAAGATAGAATGATAGAAGTGAAGGCACTATTTAAAATTTGGCTAAAGAGAATCATTACCCCTTTAGGAAGAATTGCTGTCTTAAAATCATTAATTCTGTCGAAACTGACTTACCTATGGTTGATGCTTCCAAATCCACCTGACACATTTGTTAAAGAATTACAAGACTTATGTTACTGGTTTGTATGGAATAAAAAAACAAGACAGAATTAGTCGAAAAACAGTTATTAAAGATGTACAGGATGGTGGGTTGAATCTACCTGACATAAATGCTCTCATCACTGCTTTAAAATTAACATGGATAAAAAGACTGAGACAAACAACACACAGATGGAGAGACATGTTGATCTTTTCATACCCAATTATTGAGAACATTGAGAAGTACTCTCCAAACCATCTGTGCATCACCACACAAGACAATGTTTTCTGGAAACATGTATTCATGTCGTATAAGCAGTTCTATTATAAAATAAAACCAGAAAATGCTAGAGAACTACTTGCAGAACCAATCCTTTACAATAAACATTTTAAAATAGGAAATAAACTAATAAAACACAAAAACTGGAACAATAGAAATGTATTTAGAGTATCTGATTTGTTTCAAGCAAATGGAGATTCACTATCCCATGAGGAATTTAGAACAAAGTATAACATTGAAATAGATTTCCTATCTTATGGTGGATGTATATTATCCACTAAACGATACATCAGAGAACAAGGATTTGAGAATGAGATAAAAGATAACATTGAAGCAGAAGTCAACACAGCATTAAAGAAAATATATTCTGTAGATAAAGGTTCCAAAACTTATTACAGAATTATAGTAAAAGATAACTGGGAACCAAACTGTTGTGCAAAATGGACGGAGAAGCTGAATAGACAGATACCTTGGAAGACATGTTTTAGAAAAATTCATCAAATTAAGGATATTAAGCTAAAATGGATGCAAATGAGAATAGTGCATCGAATAATTGCAACTAATGTAGCTCTGAAAGAAATGGGAATAGTAGAAAGTTATAACTGTAGTTTCTGTGAAGAGGAAAAAGACAGCATTGAACATATGTTCTGGAGATGCATACACGTCAATGATTTCTGGAAATCATTGCAAGAATTAATAAAAGGAAAGTGTTTAATAGCGAATAATCTGTCTCTGACTGAAAACACAATAATATTTGGAGCAGATGACAATTCCACAACTGATACTACATTCGATCTTATAATACTGATAGCCAAATACTACATTTTTAGCTGTAAAATAACAAATGTAAGCCTTCAATAACAGTATTTCTAAAAATACTAAAGAGAAGATATAATCTTGAAAAATACATAGCAACTGTACAATTGAATCTGCTAAAATTTAACACTAATTGGATCAATTATGAAGTATTATTTGAAAATTGATAATCAAAATCATAAGATACCTGGATTTAATACGTGCATGAGAGGATATGTTCAGGATGTGTAGGTAATTTCATAAGGTATTCAAATATCATTGAGTGTGGTTATAGCCTGTGGCCCGCTGCTTGTCTGGCATGGCGATACCGCGGCTGGGACCCGTAGGCCGATCGGCAACTTAGCTGGTAGGTTGGTTTGTTGGTTGGTCGGCGGGGCACGGCTGTGGTGTAGCGATGTCATATTGGTAGCGGGCTGAAGAACATATAATTAACTTTCTTTTGATTGTTAAAGAAATATAAAGACACTGATGGACGGGATTTCGGTGCTGGTGTGTACACTCAGCTGGGAAATGCTTACGTCTGTTTAAATCTATATTTTGAAGGATCATTACAGTGAACATAATTATGTTATGCGTTATATACAACAGCTATCACATGGTGCCACACGGAGAAAACATTACTTCATTATTATAAATTGTATAATTATGTATATTGTTTAAGTATTATTAATTCATAAGAAGAGAGAAAGTGGGGGTGTGGGTGGGTAGGGACGGGAGGGGGTGTGAGTGGAGTGAGCGGGTGTGTTTGTTTGCCTTTATGTGCTTGTAGTTTGTAAGAACTCAGAGGATTGTGCATAGTGATTTTTGTTTGTTTGTGTATGTGTGTATATCCAACAAAAAGAAAACAACCTTTCCTCGGCATACATTGAACTATCACTCAAATCCTTTCAAGCCGATAAAAAAGATAACTCGTTTCTAATACGTTTCACGGATTATTTATTACAATAATGTCAAACATGTACAAATATGATTAACAACAAAAAATGTGTGATAATTTGCATCTGCAAATTTACAGCAAAGAGAAAGATCATGTTGAAGAAAGAATGGAGATGAGAGAAAGAAGGAACTGTGGAATGGAAGAGAGAATGAGGAAAGAAATAAAAAAAAATGTATCCAAAAAAAAAAAAATACGCAGTGTTCACAGTCCTCAGTTCTCAATACACAGTGTTCACAGTACTCAGTACTCAAATACGCAGTGTTCACAGTCCTCAGTACTCAATAAACAGTGTTCACAGTACTCAGTACTCAAATACGCAGTGTTCACAGTCCTCAGTACTCAATACACAGTGTTCACAGTACTCAAATACGCATTGTTCACAGTCCTTAGTACTCAATACACAGTGTTCACAGTACTCAGTACTCAATACACAGTGTTCACAGTCCTCCTTACTCACTAGGCAGTGTTCACGGTTCTCCTTACTCAATACACAGTGTTCACAGTCCTCAGTACTCAATACACAGTGTTCACAGTCCTCAACATACAGTGTTCACAGTCCTCACTGGCAGAGCACGCAGTAGCCCAAGTTTAATGTGGGGGAGGAAACCACCAGCGTTCACCAGAAAGATCTACCGTGGTACACACTCGGCTGTCTGCGCGACAACTTCGACATTTTTGTTTGTTTTGTGAACGTGAGGAAAAAGCTTGCTGAAATCACATGAGGGTAAAGTGTGGGAATATAAGGGCAAGCAGAGGCCCTGGTTATGTGAGGGGAAATAATTGTCATGGGCATAGAAGCGATGCCCAATCTAGCATTTGAATGAACTGCCTGGTTTAAATCCGAAGAGCTCAAATGTACAGCATTCACAAAATAAATAAAAACTCTCAATTTAAAAAAAAAAGAGAGGGGAAAAGACTGACCGATTTGACCAGCATTTCAGCCTAAAGGAGGTTTAAAAAAAAGTTTGCTGTGCCTACACAACTAAACTTTGCTTTTACTTCTCCAAGTTAAATTCACACACACACACACACACACACACACACACACACACACACACACACACACACACACACACGAGATGAGAAAATTAAAAGTAGTTGAAACGGTCTTTCCAAAAGTCTGATCATGGATTAGTCCACACGCGGTGACACGTCTTTGATGAAACTGAAACTCTTTGTAAATTGGAGCTCATGACTTAGAATGATGTTATGTCTAGACGCAAAAAATGATGGAGGTTGTGTGTGTGTGTGTGTGTGTGTGTGTGTGTGTGTGCGTGTGCGTGTGCGTGCGTGCGTGCGTGCGTGCGTGGTGTGTGTGTGTGTGTGTGTGTGTGTGTGTGTGTATGTGTGTGTGTGTGAGTTTGAGATATAAAATGTATAAATAAAGAAAACGGGAGAGAGAGAGAGGAGAGAGAGAGAGAGAGAGAGAGAGAGAGAGAGAGAGAGAGAGAGACTGCGCCTCATAAATACAGGCCGACCAGTGTGTATGCAATAAACACTCGCTCACACACATGTGCGAAAGAAGAGGAAACAAATATCAGTAAAATGAGTTCTACCAAAATCTCTAACAATCTTGTGGGAGCAAGAGTTACCTTACTTGTTTATTGTTTATTATTTACTGTTCCCTGCCTCATTTCATGTTTGATTTCTAACAATCACGTTCGTAAGATATGGACAGAACTCACTGAATTTAAGCCCCAAATGCACATTACGCCAAGTTGTTGTGAATGAGGCAACATCAGTTTTACTCAAAAAAAGGGGAGAGAGAGAGAGAGAGAGAGAGAGAGAGAGAGAGAGAGAGAGAGAGAATTTTATTGCCATTTGCAAAAGGTCCTGTTGGCAAGGGGGTATCATGAGTCATGTCTAAGATCGACTGCGCACAACAGCGACACAAAAGGAAACAAATGCAAAAAAATTCCCTTGTAATGTTAAAAAACTCTCCATACACATACTAATGTACAGATACAGATATGTGAGGCAGTGTCTCGTCTTCCGCTCGGTCCTCGCTATTCTGCAGCAATCACGTAAAACATGACGACCACAACATGGCAATGCTAATAA
Source organism: Conus canariensis (assembly GCA_033310375.1). Lineage (NCBI taxonomy): Eukaryota > Metazoa > Mollusca > Gastropoda > Neogastropoda > Conidae > Conus > Conus canariensis. Next base: position 19,187,322 of record CM065731.1, on the reverse strand, counting down.
CGAGAATGACCCAATACTGACAACATGTGCTTTAATACTACAGCTAATACTACTAATACATATAACAATATCAATAATATTAAGAGCGATATTATCCCAATAAAACTATTACTAGTACTACTAATACTACTGCTGCTGCTACTGCTGCTGCTGCTGATGCTACCACTACTACTACTGTTGCTGCTGCTGTTGTCACTGCAGATGCTTCTACTTCTACAATTCATCATCAACATCATCATCATCATCAACATCATCTTCAAAATAACCATAATACCAAAACATCCAAATAGCATGATAAGAGTACACACACAAACACACACACACCAACACACACATTCTCTCTCTCTCTCTCTCTCTCTCTCTCTCTCTCTCTCTCTCTCTCTCTCTCTCTCTCTCCTCTCTCTCAGACATGCGCGCGCACACTTGATAACGCATACATCATTATCAGCAAAATAAAGGCTGCTGCAAGAGGGCACAAAAGGAACCTAAGAATGAAAGCTATGTCCGAGGACATAAAATACTGCTGCTGCTACGACTACCACTACTACTGCTACTACTATTACTACCACTGATAATAATATTATTGTTAATAATAATAATAATGATAAAAATGATAATTGTAATAATAAAAATAATATGCGTGTTTACGTGTGTGCGCGCGCGCTCGTGTGTGTGTGTGTGTGTGTGTGTGTGTGTGTGTGTGTGTGTGTGTGTGTGTGTGTGTGTGTGTGTGTGTGTGTGTGTGAGAGAGAGAGAGAGAGAGAGAGAGACAGACAGACAGACAGACAGACAGACAGTGACAGAGACAGACAGAGAGACAGACAGACTGACAGACAGACAGACGGACAGAGAGAGAGAGAGAGGGGGGACAGGGACAGAGAGAGAAAGAGAACTAGACTCAGAGCAGGGGACGGAGCTTAGACTAATACGTCAACACAGATAAAGGGAGACAAACAGGCCGACATACGGCATCAAGCCACCAGCCATCAAGACGCAGACAACGACAGGCAGACGGTGAGACAGACAGACAGACGAAGTAGCACGAATGCAGTGGATGCCAAAGAGTCCAACAAAGACACAAATCTCCGGCCTGCTCCTTCCCCGAGTGCCTACATGTGGTCTGGATTCCAATGGAATTTAATGGATGCGTCTCTCAGACGTAGTCTTTGGCCCAAATGGAACTCGGCAGCATTACCTTCATTTTTTTTTTACACTGCTTTCAGAATACGCTCTTTGAGTGTCTTTGTTCTGACTTCCTTTTCAGGCAAACAGGCAGTGTTCTCTCTCTCTCTCTCTCTCTCTCTCTCTCTCTCTCTCTCTCTCTTTATGTGTATGTATATATATATATATATATGTATGCGTGTGTGTATGTGTGTGTGTGTGTGTGTGTGTGTGTGTGTGTGTGTGTGTGTTAGCATTCTTTGCTAGCAGCGTATGACGACCATCGTGATCCATCTTGAAAACAGAATCATTAACATCGCCAGACCAGAGGCCTTTCGTATTCTGATTCGACCCATCAATGAAACACAGATGATTGTGCCGATGCTCCCTTGGCTGATACTGGGGAAATAAGTTGCTCAAAAACTATGAAAATTATGAAAAGAGTACTATATTAAGGGGCGCATCTTTGAACTTATGGATGAGGATCCATCTAAGGACAGTAGGAAGACCAAATGGTACCAGCAATCGAAGGACTCAGCAGTGCAGTTTAATAAGCCCAACGATTGTCACTCACGTAAGCGTAGGCTGCAGCCAAGTATTGTATAGAATACCTTTTTGTTCGATCTTCTAAGAGATACTATCTCCTACTATGTGACCAAACAATTCTATGAAGATTATCGAACAAATTCGTCGTGGGGGAAAACAAGTCCATACTAACCATTTCTCCGTCGTTACTATAGTGACATGGTAAATCTTTTGCTCTGGAAGAAGGTCGGATGGGGGCAGAGAGAGAAAACGGGAATGAAAAACCAGGGCGTTAGATCATGTATACAATTCTTCAATGGCAGCGGTATGGTGACCATATTAATCACTATTTTGACGATATATCTCCGCATATAGCATGCTCACAGGCCTTTCACCTGCTGAGTTGAACTCATCAGTCAGACACGGCTGTGTTAGTGCTCCCTTGTCATCAATTCCATGCAGATCACAATCTATACTTCTGTGGTGTTCTTACCACAAAGGGTTCGAAAGCAGAATCCAACGGCAACTTAAAGCAGCTAAGGATGGGTTGAAAAGTAGAACAAAAGAAAGTGCTGTAAGGAAATAAGTTGCTGAAGAACTGAAATTATCATACAGAGAGTGTTAAATGTAGGGGGAAATCTTTGAGCCTATGCTTGAGGAGCAACATGTGAGGTCGAAAAGTATCACCGGTCAGAGTGGTCAGCGCGACTATTTAAAAATCCAAGCATTGTCAGTATTAAAAATCCAAGCATTGTCAGTCATAACTGCTAACAGCGGCTATGGATAGTGCAGATCAACCCTTAATTGGGTCTCTTAAGAGATGCTGTCTCCCGCGTGCTGGATCGTTCTGCAAAGATCAAAGTACACGGGAGTTAACTCATTTAGTTCGTTCCAGAAGAAATGCTGTTGCACAAATTAGTAGTAGGGGGAAACAGCAGAAAGGTAACAGTTCCTCCGCGAATATAAGAACGACTTGGCGAAGATTAAAAAAATCATTAAAGGAGTATAAACATTAAAACCAAAAAGAAAGCAGGAGGCGTTGGGCGTGGGTAGCAAGAGAAAGAAAACGGGAATGAAAAATTAAGGCGTTGTAAATGTGACATTCTTCACTGATAGTACACACCACACACACACACACACACACACACACACACACAACACACACACACACACACACACACACGCACACACACACGCACGCTCTTGTGAACGTACGGAAGTCGATTTCTCAGCCATGATCATTGATCACAGAAAAGAACATGGTTTTACATCCGAGAGCAAACATGAACAGTGAGTAAGTGAAGAAGACTCCATCCCATCTTTCCGCCTGCTATCCCCTCCTCGCTTCACGCTGTCTACCTTGTCTCTTCTCCTCCTCTCCTAAGATCGATCCCCCACCCCCCACCCCCCTTCAAAAAATCGATACCCTGCCTCTTTCTCCAACAAACAGGGGAGAGAAAAAAAATGGATGAGAAGGTAATAGCGTCCCTTGTGACTACTTGCTCATGCACCAAACAGACCTCCATGCGCTTCTGACCAGTCCGAGTGGCAGACTGGTTGTCCCAGTGGCAGACTGGTGGTCCGAGTGGCAGACTGGTGGTCCCAGTGGCAGACTGGTGGTCCCAGTGGCAGACTGGTGGTCCCAGTGGCTGACTGGTGGTCCCAGTGGCAGACTGGTGGTCCCAGTGGCAGACTGGTGGTCCGAGTCGCAGACTGGTGGTCCGAGTGGCAGACTGGTGGTCCCAGTGGCAGACTGGTGGTCCCAGAGTGAAAAGGGTAGGGATCAGAGACCACAAGGAGAACCTGACTGTAAGCAAGTGCCATCAAATTTATCAACGGTCCCTAAAGGGCACAGCTTGCATGTGTCATTTCTAAAAAAAAAATAGAAGAGAGAGAGAGAGAGAGAGACAGAGAGAGAGAGAGAGAGAGAGAGAGGAGAGAGAGAGAGAGGGGGGGGGACGGAGAGGTGAAATGAAACGAAATGAAAATGTTTTATTCATACATATAGACCATGGCTCCAAAATGTATGGGAGTGTGACTTCACATCTAATCCACGGAGAGAGAGAGAGAGAGAGAGAGAGAGAGAGAGAGAGAGAGAGAGAGAGGGAGGGAGAGAGAGAGAGAGAGAGAGAGAGAGAGAGAGAGGCGGAGGGAAGGGGAGAGACAGACAGACAGACAGACAAACAAACAGACAGACAGTCTAACACAGAGAGAGAGAGAGAAAGACAGACAGACAGACAGAGAGATGAGGAGTAACACTTTCAGTCTTTACCACCATTACTGCCCTAGCTGATGAAAAATAATTTTTTTTTCATTAGGGTGTTGTGTGTGTGTGTGTGTGTGTGTGTGTGTGTGTGTGTGTGTGTGTGTGTGTGTGTGTTGTCCTGGTATATGGTTGCTGTGCTGTTGAAAATGAATTGTCATCTTTTGGACAAATAAAATTGTTATCCTGGTATCCTGTTATCTTCAGCGTTCTGGATCCTTGCTTTGTGAATAAGAACATTTTCGAGGAAGAATGACGCTATGATTTCATTTTTGGTGTGCTCGACTAGGAGCAGCAACTCGTTACGTCTTATTTTCAGTAGAAAGAAAGTTAGAAAAAAGTTAGAAAAGTGAGTGTACGCGCACACACACACACACACACACACACACACACACACACACACACACACACACACACACACACACACAAAAGAGAGAGAGAGAGAGAGAGAGAGAGAGAGAGGCATCAATAAAACAGATTAAAGCCAACAGCAAAGTTTGGACTATCATGTTCCGGATTCAGCTTCTTTCCGTTAAGAATCCAGCTCATCTCATTTTCAATACAAACAAGATTGGTGTTGCCTTGACGAGCTAGAAATGGGAGAGGACACATTTTCTCCTGATAAATAACGCACGCACGCACGCACGCACGCACGCACGCACGCACGCAGCACGACCACGCACCACACCACACACACACACACACACACACCACACACACACACACACACACACACACACACAACACACACACATCGTGCTGCAGATGCCCTGGAGAGATTCCAGTTGATCCCTTTGGGGAAAAGCAGACGTGTCCAGAGCCCAATCACTCCTAAAGACTAATTGCTCCCAGAGAATTACTGCTAACACTTCTTCTTGACATCCATGAAAGCCAGAGTGCCAATCCTTGTCATTTTCATGAACTAGGCAGACAAAGGTTATCCAGTGTACCGACACGCATGTGTGAAACCTGATTGAGGGAGCAGGTGGAGGGGGTCCGGTTTAATTTCAGACACTTACAGAGGCCAACAGTTTGTTGACCGTGTGGCATGACATGGGGAAGAGAGGGGTGTCCTCTGGCAAGATAGGAACCGGGGTGGGGACTGGATTGCTCTTCCTGGTCGGGGGGAGCTAGTTCACTGTCTGTGCCAAAAACCTGGACGGTTCCACGTTTGACAAAAATGTGGTGTTACAACAAAACATTCTGCATGACTTCATGTTTGTGGAAGAGGAGTTGTAAAGGACAGGCAGCGGGAAGAGAAGGATGGAGAGGGATGGTGTAAAGACAGGCAGGGGAAGAGAAGGATGGAGAGGGATGGTGTAAAGGACAGGCATGGGAAGAGAAGGATGGAGAGGGATGGTGTAGACAGGGAACAGGCATGGGGAAAGAGAAGGATGGAGAGGGATGGTGTAAAGACAGGCATGGGGAAAGAGAAGGATGGAGAGGGATGGTGTAAAGGACAGGCAGCGGGAAAGAGAAGGATGGAGAGGGATGGTGTAAAGGACAGGCAGGGGAAAGAGAAGGATGAGAGGGATGGTGTAAAGGACAGGCAGGGGAAAGAGAAGGATGGAGAGGGATGGTGTAAAGGAAAAGGCATGGGGAAAGAGAAGGATGGAGAGGGATGGTGTAAAGGACAGGCAGCGGGGAGAGAAGGATGGAGAGGGATGGTGTAAAGGACAGGCAGGGAAAGAGAAGGGTGGAGAGGGATGGTGTAAAGGACAGGATGGGAAAGAGAAGGGTGGAGAGGGATGGTGTAAAGGACAGGTAGGGGAAAGAGAAGGATGGAGAGGGATGGTGTAAAGGACAGGCAGGGGAATGGAAAAGAGAAGGTGGAGAGGGATGGTGTAAAGGACAGGCAGGGGAAAGAGAAGGATGGAGAGGGATGGTGTAAAGGACAGGCATCGGGAAGAGAAGGATGGAGAGGGATGGTGTAAAGACAGGCATGGGGAAAGAGAAGGATGGAGAGGGATGGTGTAAAGAACAGGCATGGGAAAGAGAAGGATGGAGAGGGATGGTGTAAAGGACAGGCAGCGGGAAAGAGAAGGATGGAGAGGGATGGTGTAAAGGACAGGCATGGGGAAAGAGAAGGATGGAGAGGGATGGTGTAAAGGACAGGCAGGGGAAAGAGAAGGATGGAGAGGGATGGTTGTAAAGAACAGGCATGGGAAGAGAAGGGGAAGGAGTGAAAGCGAGGAGAGAGGAGGAGAGGATGGTGTAAAGGACAGGCAGGGGAAAGAGAAGGATGGAGAGGGATGGTGTAAAGGACAGGCAGGGGAAAGAGAAGGGTGGAGAGGGATGGTGTAAAGGACAGTAGGGGAAAGAGAAGGGTGGAGAGGGATGGTGTAAAGGAACAGGCAGGGGGAAAGAGAAGGATGGGAGAGAGGGATGGGTGTAAAGGACAGGCAGGGGGAAAGAGAAGGATGGAGAGGGATGGTGTAAAGGACAGGCAGGGGAAAGAGAAGGATGGAGAGGGATGGTGTAAAGGACAGGCAGGGGGAAAGAAGGATGGAGAGGGATGGTGTAAAGGACAGGAGGGAAAGAGAAGGAGGGAGGGATGGTAAAGACAGGATGGGAAAAGGGAAGGGATGGTGTAAAAGGACAGGATGGGGGAGAAAGAGAAGGATGGAGAGGGATGGTGTAAAGGAACAGGCAGGGGAAAGAGAAGGATGGAGAGGGATGGTGTAAAGGACAGGCAGGGGAAAAGAAGGATGGAGAGGGATGGTGTAAAGGACAGGCAGGGAAAGAGAAGGATGGAGAGGGATGGTGTAAAGGACAGGCAGGGGAAAGAGAAGGATGGAGAGGGATGGTGTAAAGGACAGGCAGGGGAAGAGAAGGATGGAGAGGGATGGTGTAAAGGACAGGCAGGGGAAAGAGAAGGATGGAGAGGGATGGTGTAAAGGACAGGCATGGGGAAAGAGAAGGATGGAGAGAGGATGGTGTGTAAAGGACAGGCAGGGGAAAGAGAAGGATGGAGAGGGATGGTGTAAAGGACAGGCAGGGGAAAGAGAAGGATGGAGAGGATGGTGTAAAGGACAGGAAGGGATGGGAGAGAGAGGATGGAGAGGGATGGTGTAAAGGACAGGCAGGGGAAAGAGAAGGATGGAGAGGGATGGTGTAGAAAGGAACAGGATGGGGGGTAGAAAGGAGAGAAGGATGGAGAGGGATGGTGTAAAGGACAGGCAGGGGAAAGAGAAGGGTGGAGAGGGATGGTGTAAAGGACAGGCAGGGGAAGAGAAGGATGGAGAGGGATGGTGTAAAGGACAGGCAGGGGGAAGAGAAGGATGGAGAGGGATGGTGTAAAGGACAGGCAGGGGAAAGAGAAGGTGGAGAGGGATGGTGTAAAGGACAGGCAGGGGAAAGAGAAGGATGGAGAGGGATGGTGTAAAGAACAGGCATGGGGAAAGAGAAGGGTGGAGAGGGATGGTGTAAAGGACAGGCAGGGGAAAGAGAAGGATGGAGAGGGATGGTGTAAAGAACAGGCAGGGGAAAAGAAGGATGGAGAGGGATGGTGTAAAGAACAGCAGGGAAAGAGAAGGATGGAGAGGGATGGTGTAAAGGACAGACAGGGGGAGAGAAGGATGGAGAGGGATGGTGTAAAGAACAGGCAGGGGAAAGAGAAGGGTGGAGAGGGATGGTGTAAAGGACAGACAGGGGAAAGAGAAGGTGGAGAGGGATGGTGTAAAGGACAGGCAGGGGAGAGAGAAGGATGGAGAGGGATGGTGTAAAGAACAGGCATGGGGAAAGAGAAGGATGGAGAGGGATGGTGTAAAGGACAGGCAGGGGAAAGAGAAGGATGGAGAGGGATGGTGTAAAGGACAGGCAGGGGAAAGAGAAGGATGGAGAGGGATGGTGTAAAGAACAGGCATGGGGAAAGAGAAGGATGGAGAGGGATGGTGTAAAGGACAGGCAGGGGAAAGAGAAGGTGGAGAGGGATGGTGTAAAGGACAGGCATGGGGAAAGAGAAGGATGGAGAGGGATGGTGTAAAGGACAGGCAGGGGAAAGAGAAGGATGGAGAGGGATGGTGTAAAGGACAGGCAGGGGGGAGAGAAGGATGGAGAAGGATGGTGGTGAAGTGGAGAAGGGGGGACACAGGGAAGAGACGATCAGTGGAGGCACAAAATGGATGTTATTGTTCATGGGGGAGACGAGTTTCTGAACATATTATTGTTAAGTGTCAGCAGCGTACCTTAGTGGACGGTTTTGTAGTCAATTCTTTGGAGCTATTTGATTACCATACATCTCTGCCTGCCATACAATTTTTCAGTGCTGACATTGTTATGTGGCAGATATGAACTTCCTTCAGTGATGGAACGTTATCTACTCTTTAAAATACGGTACGGGATTGATTCCTTGTATATCATTTTACAGTAACAGCCTGTCGAACTTTTTGTTGTTTGTTATATGTTCATGCATATTCATGTGCCACATATAAGATAGGTTGATAGTAATTATGATGAAAATGAAGATGATGATGATAACAATGATGATGGTGGTGGTAGTGGTGGTTCTTGTATCATCACCATTATCATTATTATTACTATTATTATTATTGTTGTTGTTGTTTAGCTGTTTTGTTGCTGTTGTTTATGCTGTTATTATCATTATTGGTATTATTATTATTATTATTTCATATTATTATTATTTAGCGTCGGATCAGGGGAGAAGAAAGATGAAAAGGAAAGATCAATCTTGATTGAAATTCAGTTTCTCAATAGGCACCTTTGTCTTTTGACTACACTTGATTTTCGATGCACACAAGACAAATTCATTTGTACCTATGCACTTAAAGTCTGTGCCATATTTTCATTGACTTCACAAAGGCGTTTAAACCATGTTTGGCATGAGGGCTTGTTGCGAATGCTGAAGAACTTCAGCTGTGACACCAACATCACTGAAGTTATCAAGGCACTGTATGTTTACTCAGCTGGTGCAGTTCTCCTGAATACGAGCTGCAGAGGCTGTTTTCTGGCGACTTGGACTTTGACAGGGAAGTCTTTTCTCCCTGGTTCGTTTTAATGTCTACCTAGATAACTTAAAAAGAGAAGATGCTTCAAAACTTCCAGACTTCCATTTCCTTCAGAAGACTGTCCACTTTGCAATCCGCGATTTGCAAACATTGATCTCAAACAGATGGGCGGGGAGGAGGAGTTTGAGAAGTCAACAAATCAGATTCAAGATCTGACCACCAGACTGGAGAAGGCAGCAGATGCGTATGAAATGGAAGTTTGCTTGTGGGGGGAGGGGGGGGGGGGGAAGTAGTCACGGTGATCAGCTGCACTCAACAAATAGCAACAACTTTCAAATCGTGAACGGAAAAAGATTAGAACTGGACAATTTGAAATATTTTAGGTTCCTGATCGGCAAAGACAGCAGATCGATTAACCGAAGAGGTCAACACATCATCGCTGCACTTGCCATGACGAGAATCGGCGCCATCTTGAAGAACAAAATTGTAAGCTTTCCAGGTATGCTGAAACATTGAAAGTCGTTGGTTGTTCCCATTCGTCTGTACGGATGTAAGAGCCGGACACTTACGACCAATCTTGGGGAAAATCAGTCAGACTTTTGAATACAAATGTTTCAGGAAATTTCTGTGCATCGGAAACACAGAACATGGGACAAACAGATAGTTCAGCAGGCAGTCACGATATATGCAGGCAAGAAAGAACCGATCCTCGCAACAGTCAAATGCTGGATATTTGTCTCGTGCGGGCATGTCTCGCTCACCCTACTTTTTTAACTCCATAGTACCCTCCAGGGCACTGTAGAAGGCGAATGTCCCAGAGACAGATAAAGGAAATCCTGGCTGGACGACATCAGAGAATGGACTGGACACAGCATTGCCGACCTGTCACATATGACTGAGGACAGCGGGATGGAGCATCAACCAGTCACTAAACGGATGTTCCCGACACTCAAGGGATCGTGAAGATGATCATGATGGAAATCACATGGGAAATCATCGTATTGATTTTGCTCTCCTCACATCCCTCTCGCTTCCTCCTCTCGCCTCTCCTCGCTTTCCCTCCTCCCCCTCTCCTCTCCGCTTTCCCTCCTCTCCCCTCTCCTCTCCTCGCTTTCCCTCCTCTCCCCCTCTCCTCTCCTCGCTTTCCCTCCCCCCTCTCGCTTCCTCTCTCCCCCTCTCTCTCGCTTTCCCTCCTCTCCCCTCTCCTCTCCTCGCTTTCCCTCCTCTCCCCCTCTCCTCCTCCTCTCTTCCTCGCTTTCCCTCTCCCCCTCTCCTCTCCTCGCTTTCCCTCCTCTCCCCCTCTCCTCGCTTTCCCTCCTCTCCCCCTCTCCTCTGCTTTCCCTCCTCTCCCCCTCTCCTCTCTCGCTTTCCCTCCTCTCCCCCTCTCCTCGCTTTCCTCCTTCCCCTCTCCCCTTCCTCTCCTCCCCTCCTCGCTTTCCCTCCTCTCCTCCCTCCCTCTCCTCGCTTTCCCTCCTCTCCCCCTCTCCTCCTTCCTCCTTCCCTCCTCTCCCCTCCTCTCCTCGCTTTCCCTCCTCTCCCCCTCTCCTCGCTTTCCCTCCTCTCCCCCCCCTCTCCCCTCTCCTCGCTTTCCCTCCTCTCCCCCTCTCCTCGCTTTCCCTCCTCTCCCCCTCTCCTCTCCTCGCTTTCCCTCCTCTCCCCCTCTCCTCCTCGCTTTCCCCTCCTCTCCCCCTCTCCTCGCTTTCCCTCCTCTCCCCCTCTCCTCCTCGCTTTCCCTCCTCTCCCCCTCCTCCTCTCCTCGCTTTCCCTCCTCTCCCCTCTCTCCTCGCTTTCCCTCCTCTCCCCCTCTCCTCTCGCTTTCCCTCCCTCTCCTCTCCTTTCCTCCTCTCCCCCTCTCCTCGCTTTCCCTCCTCTCCCCCTCTCCCTCCTCGCTTTCCCTCCTCTCCTCCCCCTCCTCTCCCCTCTCCTCGCTTCCCTCCTCTCCCCCCTCCTCTCCTCGCTTTCCCTCCTCTCCCCCTCCTCCCCCTCTCCTCGCTTTCCCTCCTCTCCCCCTCTCCTCGCTTTCTCCTCCTCTCCCCCTCTCCTCGCTTTCCTTCCTCTCCCCCTCTCCTCGCTTTCCCTCCTCTCCCCCTCTCCTCGCTTTCCCTCCTCTCGCTATTTCCCTCTGAATGGAAGGCAGATATAAACACACTTCTTTCACCACTTGAATTTCCATGGAACTGGTGGTTGGACAGAGCGGATTTGAGCCGTGACACGACCAGCCCCACGAGTGGTTCAGGATAGTCGACTATCGGCGCTGTGAGTCACAGAAAAAAAACATATTTCAGATACTTTGAGAGATGGGCACTGCCAAACATTTCTGGCATACAGACACACAAGCGGAAAAATGCCTGATAATGTAGAGATGCTGTGATGAAGACTCTGATTGTATCAACATCGGTATACATCTGTCTGTCCCCTGCACCACGACATATTTTTATATGATGTTGACATGACAACGCAAGCAATACTCACGCCGGAGTAATTGAGGAATTGATCCTCTCAGAAACGAGCATTGCTGGGATATTTATATGTCATGGTTGCCGTATGTTATTTATTTTTGAATATCATTTAAACAGTGTCAATCAGAAGAACGGTAGAATGAAAAGAACAATAGATAGACAGACAAAATAACAGTAAAACGAAAGCAACAATAAATAGACAGATAGAACAGACTGATAGATATAATAGAGAAAAAGAGAGAGAGGGGGTGGAGAGAGAGAGAGAGAGGAGGAGGAGGAGAAGGAGGAGGAGGAGGAAACAGAACAGGCTAACAATGCCTCCGTTACCACAGCAATAAATATTTAAGGGAAAGAAAAAAAAGCAGGAATGAAAACTGGAGGTATTAGGATATAAATATAAAATTCTTCACTAGGGGCCTGTGGAAACCATCGTAGCCAATCTTGAAACCAGAACCATTCATATGCCTTGAGGCTTTCATCCACTGATTCGGACTCAAAGGTGAGACACGGCTGATAGTGTCGGTCTTCCCTTGGCATCAAATGGAGATACATCACAGTGTATAATAACATCTAATATAATTTCATCTGTTATTTTGTTGTAAATTCACCGCCAAGGGTTCAGCAATAGTATCCAACGGCACCCTGAAGCAGGTAATGCAGGGCAGAAAAGTCAAACACGAAGCAAGCGCTGGGAGGAAATACGCTCTTCAAAAACTAAATCGTTATTTGAAGAGTAATGAATATGGGGGAAATAAATAGAGTCTGTACTTGAGGATCCATTTAAGGATACAAGGGAAGTCAAAATGTGTCGAAGAGATGTGTTGAAGTTATTCATCGTTTTTCCTTCAGCTTATTTGTTCACCAGTATCCGAGAGCCTTTGTACTCTATGTAGGCCTAGTCCGCTTCAGCGGTCATCTTCTTCTTCCCTGAGTACTTTGCGTCATATTACTTTGTTTCTTTATTATTTTACTCTGGCTTGTTTGTTTGTTTGTTTTTAAATCAATCACCGTCGTTCAGTTTATGTAGCTGAATGAAAGATTGACAATCATCTTTAATGTACGAACGAACGTGACTTCAGTTCGAGTATGTTTAATATTCTGAATGTTCTCTGCTCAATTTCACTGGCGTTGATGAACCCGAAGAAAAAGGACTTCACTACGGTATGACGGCAAATCACACACACAATGATATACGGTGAACATCAGAAGAAATTTTGGCATGCATCGACCTGACACACGCTTAACGATCGTGGTAGGACTCGTTCAAATTTACCAACTGCTAACAAACACAATAGTGCGCACACAGCGCAATCTCCTGGCCGGACACAAAATCCACCAACCATGATGCCGTAAGAAATCACACTGCACATACTGATATCCCTTCCGGAAAAATCTGTCGTCAGTACCAGCATAATATCCTTGAAAGCCGAAACGGCAACGTTGAAGAGGCGAGACAGCAACAAGGAAAAGGTTAGACAGCATGAGACGAAGCTAGAGCAGCGAGAAAAGGCTAGACAGAACCGGAAGAAAAGGCATAGACAGAAGCGAGAAGGAGGCTAGACAGTAGCGAGAGAGGCAGAAGCAGCGAGAAGAGGCTAGACAGCACGAGAAGAGGCTAGACAGCAGCGAGAAGAGCTAGAAGCAGGAAGAAGCAGTAGCCAGAAAGGCTAGACAGCAGCAAGTAGAGAAGGACAGCAGCAAGAAGACTGACAGCAGCAAGAGAGACTGGACAGCAGCGAGAAGAGACTAGGACAGCAGCAAGTAGAGACTGGACAGCAGCAAGAGAGACTGGACAGCAGCAAGAGAGACTGGACAGCAGCGAAGAGAGACTGGACAGCAGCAAGAAGAGACTGGACAGCGCAAGCAGAGACTGGAAGAGCAAGCAGCAAGTAGAGACTGGACAGCAGCGAAGAAGAGACTGGACAGCAGCAAGTAGAGACTGGACAGCAGCAAGTAGAGACTGGACAGCAGCAAGTAGAGACTGGACAGCAGCGAAGAAGAGGCCAGACTGCAACGAGAAGTCTAGTAAAATATGAGCGTTGTTACCTACCGTTGTTAGCGGAGTGATTACAAGCAGTCTGTGCCTCTGTCACAAATCAGCGTGGCTCTTACAGTCTGTTTGGATGAGTGTGTGCATGGGTAGATGACGGGAACTCAGAAAATAGCCATAGTAACCAAGTTAGTCACCCGACCTGTGAACCGGCTGGGGGGACAGATGGTGAGGGAAAGGGAATTGATCCTTTAGAGTCCAAACAAACAAACAAACACTCCTCACACACACACACACACACACACACACACACACACACACACACACACACACACACACACATCTGTAACCCAATTCACTTTTTCCAATCAAATGTGTGCCCCTAAACACTTTTTACTACGTCCAACGTGCACGCAGCGCGATCGATCACTCCTATAAAAGAAATCTGCAATGAAAAATTATATACGCCAAGAATTGGTCTGAATTAAATAATTATTTCCAAAGTTCGACGCAACGCTTCTTTCAATTTACTGAGTTCAATAAACCAGCTGACGTTTATCTGTAATCTCTGAGTGGGCATGACTTCAGCAGGAATGTTTTTAATGATGTGCTCCGAACATTCAAGAAAGACAGTCAGTCTCTTATATTTTCTTCGGTTTTTTTTTTTTTTTTCCAGTTCAGATTGACGAGAATAAAGTTAAGTGATAGATCCATGATGGAAAGAGCATGTAAATCAGACTGAATATTAATCCTTTAAAAGAAAACAAACTGCATTACTATAAAAGAAGCACAGCAGAGGAGAGCCATTTAAACAGTTCAAAACGAAATAACAATCCCAAAACACAGGAATCAGTTTGTCCTTTGAAAAAAAAGGGTAGCTTAAAACTAGAACGGCACGCAAACAAAAACAGATGCAAGCAAAGGATTAACCATAATCACATTTACAAACAGAACATCCCCATGCCTGCTAATACAAACCTACAGGAGCTCCTTCAACATGTTCGAAAACCCCGCTGTTGATAGAACTGGAGCAGCGCCATCACAAGAACTGTCCTTCCAGCAATCTCATTAAGCCAAGAAGTCTTAGGGCCATCCAGTGATGAGCTTCAAGTGTAACAAGTCAACAGTTCTGGAGATGCTCAGTGAGCCCTGTTTATTGTCGTTGTTGTAATTGGCTTAGTGGAGAAATATTTACCTGCGTTGCAAAAATAAAGTGGCTTTTTCTCGTCTTTCTTGCTATCGAACAGAACCTAAATGAAGAGCCACAATCGAATCGCGGTCAAGTGCGCAGGCACATTCAAGAACAAGGGCTTAACGCCCATCTTCACCCCCCCCCCCCCACTACCCCATCCCACCCCACCCCACCTCTCTCTCTCTCTCTGAATGAATGAATGAATGAATAAAGCAAAAATCAATAGAGACAAATAAAGGAGAGAGAGAGATGGACACAGAGAGAGAGAGAGATGGACAGAGCAAGAGATAAGGATAAGAGCATACACAGCTCTCTCTCTCTCTCTCTCTCTCTCTCTCTCTCTCTCTCAATGAATGAATCAATAAATGAAGCAAAATCAATAAAGACAAATAAAGGATGAGAGACAGAGACAGAGAGAGATAGGCAGAGTAAGAGAAAAGAATAAAAGCATCTCTCTCTCTCTCCCTCTCTCTCTCATTGCATAACTTAGCTTAGCAATGATAGATTGGATGAATAGGCTCTGCCTAATATCTCAATCCTTGATCGAATAAAAGTCTTCTGAGTTCCGAGTTCTGATTCTCTCTCTCTCTCTCTCTCTCTCTCCTCTCTCTCTCTCTCTCTCTCTCCACACACACACACACACACACACACACACACACACACACACACACACACACACACACACACATGGATGTTACTGCTACAATGGGCATCATTTTAACTATAAAAAAGTCAACAGAAGACAGGGTTTATGTTTTAAGGAAAGAGCAAGAGAACATGGTGAGTGGGAGGAAGTGGGGAAGGGGGAAGGAGAGTTGGATAGAGAGACACAGATTCTTTCTGCGTATGACTTTGGCACGTCATATTCAGAAACAATGCAGGAAATTACCTATTTTGGGATGACTTTTGCTGAGGGATGGGGTTGTGTTGGAGTGTGGAGGTGGGGGTTGCCAGGATTTAGGAGGGGGAATGGGTGGCAAGCAAACGTTTTTAAACTATTTGATGGAACCATAAAAGCACGAACATGTTGCACATTAAAATAAAGCGGTGTGTGTGTGTGTGTG
>CM065731.1:19141701-19166701 GCA_033310375.1 Conus canariensis | reverse complement strand
TTCGCAAACTCTTCTAACTCTTTCACTCCCCATACCTCCGTCCCCACCGCTTCTTCCCCACGTATTTGTGTCCTCTTTTTCCCTTCTGAACCTGGTCAGTTCGTTCAGAAAACAAGTAATGGTTTTTGATTCCCAGCAGTGTCTCCAATGTTAAAGCATCATTCTCAATGAGATTGCAGTGCACACAGGCTTACAAATGCAAAGAAGAAGAACATCAAGCGATTTCCATCACTATGGTCAAAACAGGAAGTCCTAGACAAGTACTATATTAGACACAGCAACAGTGACTCAATGGCAGTGCAGCGTGTTCTCTGGCGAGTTGCTTCTTGACGTCCTCCTCTGATATCTCCCTGCAGCCTGCGACAGAACGAGTTTGAGCCTTACCTGTGGAATAGCTACCGGTGACTTGTGAATAAACCCACAGAGAGGGCCGGGAAAACAAAACTCTAAAACAAACGGAAAATAGATACTCAAGTAAATAAATCATAAATAGATTGAAAACAGAAAGAAAGACAGAAAGAAGGAATCGTCCTCTCATACTCTGTCTTTAGCCGACAAAGTTGAGGAAAATCGAGACATACCTGCACGAATGGGATTCGTCTGATTTCATGTACTGTCTCTCACTTACTGGAAATGAATCTCCTTCCCCTCAACACCCGCTGCTTTTTGACTCTCTCTCTCTCTCTCTCTCTCTCTCTCTCTCTCTCTCTCTCTCTCTCTCTCTCTCTCTCTCCCAAAATACATTAATAAAGACAGTAAACAAACCAGAAAAACAGACAAAAGAAAGAAAGAACCTACACCTCCTCCCTCTACCCCCTATCTTCTGTTGTAATCTTAATATAAAGCTTTCAAAGACAACCCAGTTTCCAAACAGTCTTTCATGCAAGTCATCCATCTTCCTACACTTCATAACAAAGGCTCTTTAATGAACTGAGAGAGTGCGCAGTTCCTGACACAAAAATCGCGCGCGCGCGCGCGCGCGGTGTGTGTGTGTGTGTGGTGTGTGCGTGCGTGCGTGCGTGCGTGCGTGGTGTGTGCGTGCGTGCGTGCGTGCGTGTGTGTGTGTGTGTGTGTGTGTGTGTGTGTGTGTTGCAGTTGTTTATTCGTTTGTTTTCTTGTTTGCTTTCATTTTCCATTATTCAGTTATACTTCAAAAGGACGTGTTCTAACGACAGGATGAGAGGCAGGGATGGGATAGGCGTGGGCACGAAGGTTGAAAGGGTTGTCGTTCGTCTCATTTTGGACCAGCGCAAGCTAATCTCTTCTTTCTCTCTCTCTCTCTCTCTCTCTCTCTCTCTCTCTCTCTTTTTTTTTTTTTTTTTTTTTTTTTTAACTTAATGAACCAAGATGTTATCAGTGGCTCAATAAACAATCTTGTTCTTTTCGCCATTCACTTCAAAGACAGCATATATATGCTGTGTACGACTTGAACAAACAATCATCTTCTTAATGTCATTTTTTTTTAAAAGAAAGCTTAACAGATAAATCATTAGACAGAGTGGGTGACAGACACACATACAGATACGCTTACAAGTGGTCTCTCTCATGAACACACAACACACACACACACACACACACACACACACACACACACACACACACACACCATGCGACGACTCCTCCGTCGAACGATCTAGATTGTCTGGGGGGGGGGGGGGGGGGTAGAAACAAGGAGGGGAGGGGTGAAACAGTGGAGGACCTTATGTGGAATGGTGTCATGTGGAGCGAATGTGGATGTCGAGATCAATGCGTGCATGTAAACAGGGTGAATTATGAAGCTAATTTAACAGTGCAGAGGGCGCATCATCATCATCATCATCATCATCATCATCATCATTATGGTCATCAACGTCGTCATCATCATCATCATCATTATCGTCATCAACATCATCATCATTGTCATCGTCATTGTCGTCGTCGCCGCCGCCATCGTATTCATCGTCATCATCATCGTCGTCACCATCACCATCATCACTATCATCATAATCATATTCAACACCAGTATCAGCAACAGCAGCAGCAGCAGAAGTATCCTCTTCTGTCTCTTCTGCTTTTGTCATGTGACTTAAAGACGAATCCTTTACATGTTGGTGCAGATCCACTTGCGGATCCGTACAGAAAAACAAACAAACAACAACAACAACAAAAATAAAATAACAACAGGTCCAGTTCTAATGAAGCCTGATGAAACACACTGAATGTCAATGAGCATACGGATCAGAGGGCAGATCCATGATCTGTTCACCCTTTGGTTGAAGTATGTGCTCACCAGTGTCCCTTCTTGTTTTCACAGCAATGGTGAAACGATTTTCCATCACAGTTTTTCTGCTATAAAAACAGACACGTGACACCTTCATTCATGGCCTTTATATCATTTGCTCTTTTGTATGGTCCCGTCGTATAAGCTCTGGTTCCTGACATAGCAAAACCAGGACGAAACCTTCTGTTAGGCCCACATAAAGTTGTAGTCCTCTGATGGATCATGAAGTCAGCAGACTTTGATAGCGGACAGACTTTGCTTTTATGTACTGAAGTTTCATGCTTCAGCCTGCAAAGGAAAAATAAGCACAAACTTTGTCGCAAATATCCCCAATATATTCACGACATCACATTCTTTGTAGCATGTTTCCAAGTTTTGCCCTGCCAGCAAAATGCACTTAGAATAGCACTGCATGACATTTAACCTTCAACTGTATCCACTGGTCACATCACATTATCCCACAAAGTGAACTTTCATTCTGAGAACACTGAGCATTAGAAGGAATTCTATCTTGCTCTGCAGAAGGACAGCGTCACAAAGGGTTTGCAAGTCTGTGGTTTGTTTCAACACTTGTTCAATCGGTCGGCAAATTGACACTAGGAGTGACACTGTGTTCAACCAGTCGATACAAAAGTCGGGAGTCTATGCCTCTGAAGTGATAGTACAAGATGATAGCCGTTTGTGACTGACGTTCAGGGTGGGGCGTGCAGATAGTCTGCTTGTCTGCTGCTTGTCAGATCGATCGGTAATCATTATTGGGAAATAGACTGCGAAAAGCGGACAGTCCCCCTCGACCATACTACAAGAGGGAAAATGGACCGTTGCACAAAACCTTCACGCTTACGATGTTGGACGGCACTTAAAGTTTGATTTCACTGCACACTCCATGGAGACATTCTGCAACAACAATGTTATTCATTTGTTTGTACCATCAGATGGACCCTGACTTTGCTTTTCCATAGTAACAAACACCGAGGGAGGTCTCTCAATGCCATCTTACATCCAGTTTTCATAAAATTTCTTTGTGTTTGTTACTATGCAAAAGCAAAGTCAGGACCCATCTGATGGTACAATCGAATTCACAACATTGTTGTTTAGTAAAGGTCAACCGCACAGGAGCGGTGGAGGATTGCTTCACGTCCCTGAAAACGCCGTTTCAAAAGTCCTATAGCCCTAAAATGAAAGTTACAACAACAAAAAAGCAAAAGCATTCGCCAAACATAAACCATGCAAATAGTATTTTCCCCTAGAGAAAGTGTTCTGCAAGTCCAATCGGCTTGTCCTCGTTTACATACAATGGTGCACCCTATAATTCCTAGCCAGCGACAGGCACACAGGCTGACTGGCCCGGAGTGGAAGTTCGGCCAGAGATCATACCCCAACTACTTGGCGCCATACATCCTGGCCACGTTTCCTGAGCTCACTACCAGTAGTGGCTCCAATGCTTATTCCTCAGACATGACAGAAGGACAGGTTCGGGACCACTAGAGGGTCAATGGGGCTGCAAAATTGGCAGCCCAGCAATATGTTGCCACTCACTGACATGTCAGGTGGAGGAGAAAGTCGGCAGGGGAAGTATATCTATTTCTTAAGCTTCTTGTAAATTTTGTCAGATGAGTCTTGAAAAAGGAAGGCCAAAATAATAGCGACCATTTTGAATCTCATAGGCCCCATGTTAACCAAGTTTCTTACCTGACTTGTCATCCCGCAGTGGGCAAGGACAGATGGTGAGGGCACGGGAACTGACCCTCTGGAGTCCATGCACACACATCTGCACCCCGGTTTACCTTTTTCCAATCGAGATGTATGATCATGAACACTTTCCACTAGGCCCAACGTGCACACAGCACGATTGGTCTCTCTTCGAAAAGAAATCTGTCATGAAAAACTACATGCACTGTAAAATACTAAAAAAAGGAAAAACAGATAATGTTCATTTCCAAAGCCTGGCAAAATGCTTCTTGAGTTAATTCAGTTCACTAAATCAATCGACGTTTATCCGTGAACTTTAAATGAATGTGACTTCAGTTCGAATGTGTGTAACGACGTGCTCCACATATTCAAGAAAGCAAGCCAGTCTCTTTTAGACTTTCTTCTCCTTCAGTTTAGGCTAACACGAATAAATCAGGTAATAGATCCATGGTGGAAAGAGCACATAAATTCGATTAAACATTTATTGCCAGTAAAAAAAGAACCACCACAACAGACGGTAGTCATTTAAAAAGTAAACAAACAAAATAACACCACAAAAACACAGATCAATTTCTTCCTTCAAAAAAAAGGGCAGCTTAAAACAAAGACGCCAAATAAACGAACACACGTACAAACAAAGAAAAGACCATAATCACATTTAAACATGGGCATTCCAAAACTCTGTTAAATAAAACCTACACAAACTCCTTCAACATGTTCGAAACCCTGCCGTTGATAGAATTAGAGCAGCGCCATCACAAGAACTGTCCTCCCAGCAATCTCATTAAGCCAAGAAGTCTTAGGGCCATCCAGTGATGAGCTTTAAGTGTAACAAGTCAACAGTAGTGGAGACGCCAGTGAGCTCTGTTTATTGTCGCTCTTGTTACTGGCTTAGCGGCGAAGTATTCACTTGCGTTGCAAAACTATTCATCAACGGTACGACAACAAAGCCGTTTTCCTTGTTTTTTTTCTTATCAACGAATATAAGCGAAAAGAGGACGCACAATCGAACTGTGGTCAAGTGCGAAGGTGTGTCCACGATCAAGGGCTTCACGTCCTTGTTTTTTCTTCTTCTTCTTCTTCTCTTCTTCTTCTCTCTCTCTCTCTCTCTCTCTCTCTCTCTCTCTCTCTCTCTCTCGGAATAAAGAAATAAAGGAAAAGATCAATAGGGACAAATAAAGGATAAGAGAGACAGAAACAGAGAGAGGAAGAGAGAGAGAGAGAGAGAGAGAGAGAGGAGAGAGAGAGAGAGAGAGAGAGATGGACAGAGTAACAGAAGGAAAAGAGCATGCACGTATCTCTCTCTCTCTCTCTCTCCCCTCTCTCTCTCTTTCTTCTATATGAATATTATGGCTACAATGGGCACTGTGTGTGTGTGTGTGTGTGTGCGTGTGTGTGTGTGTGTGTGCGTGCGTGCGTGCGTGCGTGCGTGCGTGCGTGCGTGCGTGCGTGCGTGCGTGTGTGTGTGTGTGTGTGTGTGTGTGTGTGTTCGTGCGTGTGTGTGTATTGGGGGGGGGGGGGGGTGGCAAATGTTTGGGAATGGATTTGTATGGGTATAAATTTCTAATCTTGTACATGTCCATAAACCACATTGGAAAGGTGTCTATGATTTTGTTTTAGAGGCCTGTTTTACCCACAGATTGATTTATTAATGTTGAATTGTTTGTGTTTTACGAGCCTGCAAAAGCATTTTCCTTGTGCATATGGGGATATAATAAAAATCTGAAGTCTGAAGTCTGAAGCACATTTTCTAGGAAAGGAAGCCAACAGGTTTTAAGGAAAGAGAGAGAAGGAGAATATGGTGAGCGGTAGGTGGTAAGGGATGGAGCAGGAGATAAGGCTGGGGCAGATTGACACAGGCTCGTTCTGTGTACGGCTGTCGCACTTCACATTCAGAAACAATGCGGGAGTGACGCTATTTGGAGAAAACGTGTGGTGAAGAATGTGGTTGTGTTGGGTGCGGAGGTGGGGGTTGCGGGGACTTCAACAGGGTAGGGAGGGACGCAATTTTTTTTTTCTTTAAGATCCGAATGATCCTATACATGCGTGAGAACGTAGCACATACAAATGTGTGTGTGTGTGTGTGTGTGTGTGTGTGTGTGTGTGTGTGTGTGTGTGTGTGTGTGTGTGTGTGTGTGTCTCAATGCCAACAGATGCGGATCCACATCGGGATGTACTCAGTCTTCATGAAGGAATGGCTGTCCGTGTTTCAGCGGTCCTCATTCTAAAGCAGTTTGTACCTCTGTCACAATCTATAAATGAAGCAGTCACCGATCTGAGTGTAGTGTTACCATTCTTACTTCCATGGCTAATTCCTTTCTTTCCTTCCAGTTCTTTGTGTCAGGACGAAACCTGACTCTGTGTGGTTCCAGACGTCCTAGTTAAGCCCATAGCAAACTCAGTCCGGGTTAAGAGCCCATCGGATCCGAAAAATCTCACAGATAGTTTGGATGGAAATTGAACCCTTGAACTACCAGCCAGCAATACGCAGAGCTAAACACTATAGATAGATAGATAAACAATACACACACACACACACACACACACACACACACACACACACACACACACACACACACAGATTGATAGATACATTCACACACATACATACATACATATAAAGGACTGTGTTGCAGTCATCATAACTTCTGCGGAAAAAGACGTTTTGGCCCAACAATGTTACATACTCCCTATACGATGGCCTTTTTCCAGATATAAAGGAACCCGCGGAAAAGGAAAGGAAGAAAAAGAAAAGAAAGAAATGAAATGAAATGTACGGACCAAACACAAAACCAAATTCAAACCACAACTACTAAAAACCGATAAAGCAGAGTAAAATCAATTTAACGGTGAACTGATCGACAGGCAACGAACAAAAAAGCACGCGCTCCTGTACACACACACACACACCTTTTCTTCGTGTCGTATGTAACATTTACACTAACCTGACAACTGTCAAGGATATCAGCAAACTGACTGAAAGAAAAAAAAAGCGGGTAGGGAACAGAACTATGAAATCAGTTCAGCTCAGCTCTGTTCTGAAGTGAACTGAACTGAAGAACTATGAAATAATCCAGTTAGATACGCTGTTTCATGTCAGCTATAATTATTGATTATGATTACGGACAAAAGAATGGAAAGGATAATATTCAATGTTCGTTAAAGTAAACAGAATAAAGGAGCGGAAAAAAAGGAAAGGAAAACGAAATATCAAATTTGAAAATAAATGAATAGATAAATGATGATGATGATGATGATAAATAATAATGATAATTTTAATTATGATTATAATGATAATACTAACAGATCGAAAACAGAGGTTGTGATCTTGAAATGTAGATACGATGAACGAAGTGAGTAAGTGAGATTAGTCAAATGAAGACGGACAGAACAGAATTAAACGTTCATGGCTAAACGGCCGTCAAAAGGGGGATAAAAAAGTTAACACTTCTGGACATTGAGACCAAAAAAAATCTTATTGGCAAACGAATGTTACAGCCAGTGATTGACAAAGGAACGGCTCTAACTGAACTTGATAAATTAAAAGACATACTATGAAACGTTATCTGCTGAAAAGAGTAAATACTACTTACATTTGAAAATAAGTACTAGCAGAGTCGGAAAAACATAATAAAACAAAGGAAATACTTTAAAATTGAGTCCGCTGAAAAGAGAGTAAATACTACTTAAATTTGAAAATAATAAAATTATCTCCCAGGATCGTACCGGTTAGAAGTAATAATCAGTTTTGAAGTTGCAGCCATTTTTAATGGAGTACGTTTTTAAGTCCTGAAATACATTTCGTGATAGTGAACGTTTGTAATTAAGAGATTTGTTTGTGTTGATAGATGATTTATGTAAAGAAAATGTTCACAGACTTGTCGTATTTACATGCTTTGCCACAGTATTGGTGCCACAGATGAATGATCCTTAAAATGTGGCCAGAAAATCTGTCATCTCCAAATGTCATGATCCAGCTGACTTCAACTCGTATACGACATTCTTCATTTGAAGCATGTTGTCACCTTTGTGACAATACTATTTTTTAAATATCACACCACACACACACACACACACACACACACACACACACACACACACACACACACACACTTTTGTAAAATGGAGTTAAATGCATTTTTCGTACCCTTTCCTCTCTCTCTCTCTCTCTCTCTCTCTCTCTTATGTCAAACTGTGTGAAATTTATTCTCCTTACCCTCCCCACGCCCATCCCTCTATCTGTCTCTGTCTCTCTCTCTCTCTCTGCCCATCAAACACACACACAAACACACATCTCTCTCTCTCTCTTCTCTCTCTCTCTCTCTCTCTCTCTCTTGTGGCTACGACTTTTCTAAATTCTCTCATCTTAGTTATTAATTCATTTATCCATCAGCCTAAAATCATGCACAGTGTGGTCTCAAAACTTAGCGGATGTGGTGTAGCGTATATGGACTAGTCAGTACGCAGTGACGCCTCCTTGATGAAACTGAAACTCTCTCTCTCTCTCTCTCTCTCTCTCTCTCTCTCTCTCTCTCTCTCTCTCTCTCTCTCTTAAAACAACCCTCAGGAACAGAACGGATTTTTAATCAGCAAACGAAATACAATACAAGCAACTGAACAATACAACTGTACCTTTTGTGGCTGGTGGGTCTCTTGTTTGTAGCCCGAATTTCATCAAAGACCAAGTCATACAACACTACAGAAACAAAAACAAACAAAACAGAACAGCAAAGTTAACAAGGCAATGCCTCGCCTTGTGCTCCAAGCAATAAGTCTTTTCTTGTTTTTTACTGGTTAAACTGGAATACATGAGCAAAGAATAGCACCTAAAGTGTGTGTGTGGGGGGGGGGGGGGGAGGGGAGGGGGGGAGGGGGGTCTGTTGACGTAAACTGTGCAGCACTGTAGATTCAGTTCGCTGAAAACCATCCTCGCCCTCTGTCTTCGCAAACTCTTCTAACTCTTCCACTCCTACGTCCATACCTCCGTCCCCACCGCTTCTTCCTCACGTATTTATGTCCTCTTTCCCCCTGGACCTTGTCCATTTATTCAGAAAATAAGTACTGGTTTCTGATTCCAGATTGTGTCTCCAAATTTTTAAAGCATCGTTCTCAATGAGATTACAACGCACACAAGTTTACAAACACAACGAAGAAAAAACATCACGCGAGTTTCAATACCCAAAGTAATCCGCTGTATCCACGGTAATGTAGGAAATCTGAGACAAATAATACATCAGACACCGCCCAAGTGACTCAATGGCAGCGCAGGGACCCCTCTGGCGAGCTGCCCCTTAACGTCCTGATCTGATATCTCCCTGCACCCTGTGACAGAACCAGTCTGAACATTGTTTATCTGAAGAAGACCTCAAGGGTGACTTGTGAATAAATCCACAGGGAGAACAGAACAGCGGAAGAAAAATAAATACGCAAGTAAATTAGTAATAAAACGATTGAAAAAAAGAAAGGACGAAAGAATCGCCCTGTCATGCGTTATCCTCACCTGACACTTTGGGGAAAAAATCGAGACAATTCTGCACTGGAGGCACTCCTCTGATTTCATTTAGTGCGTCTCACTTACCGGGACCTCATATCCTTCCTCCTCAACACCCGCGCCCTTCTCTCTCTCTCTCTCTCTGAAAATGCATTAAGAAAGTTATAAAGCGGAACAGACAGTAAGAAAACAAAAGGAACTAAAAGAACCTACACCCCTCCCTTTACCCCCGCCTCCTATCGTAATCACGATATAAAGCTTTCCTATCGTAATCATGATATAAAGCTTTCCTATCGTAATCATGATATAAAGCTTTCAAAGACAAGCCAGTTTCCAAACAGTCTTTCATGTCAGTCATACATTTGCCTACACTTCATAACAAAGGCTCTTTAATGAGCTGAAAGAATACGCAATTCTTGTCACAAAAAACGCGTCCTCCTCTCTCGTGTGTGTGTGTGTGTGTGTGTGTGTGTGTGTGTGTGTGTGTGTGTGTGTCGTGTGTGTGTGTGTGTGTGTGTGTGTGTGTGTGTGTTGTGTGTGTGTGTGTGTGTGTGTGTGCACGCGCACGTATGTTTGTGTATCGTTGTTGTTGTTTGTTTGTTTGTCTGTTCAGTTGTTTATTTGTTTGCTTTCAATTTGCGTAATTGAGTTAAACTTCAAAACAGCGTGTTTTAACGACATGATGAGAGGCTGGGCCGGGGATGTGAGGGGCATGAAGAGTGCCGTTGCCTTAGTCTGGACCAGCGCAGGCTCATCTCTTTTGATTCGTTGTCCCAGAACTACATAATTACATTGCTCATACCTTTTTTTTAGCCTCAAGTTCCAAGGTTTTATCTGTGGCTGGATAAACAATCTTGTTCTTAGCGCCATTCACTTCAAAGACAGCAGGGCAGTCTCAATTGGATATAAAAAATCTGTAAATGCTGTAAACGACTTGGACAAACAACAGTCTCCCCAATGTTATTTTCTTTACAGAAAGCTGAACAGAACACCAGACTGAGTGGGTGGCAGACAAACACGCGTTGGTGTGCACTCTCTCTCTCTCTCTCTCTCACACACACACACACACACCACACACACACACACACGTGCACGCACGCATGGATACACCAATATCACCTACATAGACACATGCCACATTCTTCCATCCCCTCCTCCTCACAGACACAACAATCGACGGACGCGCACCGATACCAGTGCCAGCGCACATTGATATCAAGCGTCAACAATGACGTATTCCATAGAAGAGATCACGCGGCAGAAAATAACGGGCACATCAAACGCTTTAATACACGTCAAAGAATGACAAAGCAGAGGTTATTCTATTCGCGACCCCATCGCTTCTCCTCAATCTCATTCGTTAAGCAGCACGTGGACTTTAAGTATGTGTGCGTCCGTGGTTGTATGTAGTTACAAGAAAAGTCTCCTGAAAAAAAAAAAAAACAATGACCAGACTCCAGCTCCAGCTCCTGAGAACACGCTGTGTTGGAATGTCTTCCCAACGAGCGTGCCACAGCTGAAAGAAAAGACGACACACAACGAAAGTATATACACAGCATCTGGAGAAAGAGGGAGGTCAGGAGTGAGGCGCTGGAGGGGAGGGGGCGGGGAGGCGGGTGAAGTGGCCCTTTCAATATGCAGGCTGACTCGACCAGTCCCCTCCGGGCTCACAACTCTCGGAACAACGCCCTCTTAAAGATGTCCGTGGTGGTCTTCAACTCCACAATGGATGAGCACATTGCAGGAACAGGGAGGCAGGTATTGACGATGTGAGCCAGGCTTCGGGAAAGTGGGGCGTGGGGTGGAGTGGAAAGACAAAGGGGGGGGGGGGGAGGGGTGCGAAGGAGGGGCAGTGGAGAGATGGGAGGGGTGGTTGTGGGTAGGAGGGGGTGACAAAAGATCCATCTGGCTCTGATCAGCCTCTTGGATAATGCCGACATTCGAACAGCGCCAGAGTATGGTTGGACGGCCGGCTGATTGCCTGATATATGGTTGGTTAGTTCCTGATATTACAGAATGATCATCTGTGCGAATGGGTCCAGACTGTGCACATTTGATCATTATCGTGTTGCCATCTGGTAGTCATGGGTTCTCAGCAGAAGAAAGTGTGTGTGTGCGCGCGCGCGCGCGCGCGGCGGCTGCGTGCGTGTGTGTGGTGTGTGTGTGTGTATGTGTGTGTGTGTGTGTGTGTGTGTTGTCTGTGAGACAGAGAGGGGGGGGAGAGGAGGAGGGGGAGGGAGAGAGAGAGAGAGAAGAGAGAGAGAGAGAGAGAGATTGGTAGCGTCCACATCCACTCCATAATAGGGAAATCAGGGATACCCATCCCAGAAAAAAGGCGATAGATGACCTGCCACTACACTACACTACCAGAACCACAATATGTAAGGATGTGCAGCAGGTTGCCTGCATGTACATGTGTGTGAGCGCGGCTTGTGTGTGTGTGTGTGTGTGTGTGTGTGTGTGGTGTGTGTGTGTGTGTGCGTGTGTGTGTATGCGCGCGCGCGTGTATGCGTGCGTGCGTGTGTGTGTGTGTGTGTGTGTGTGTGTGTGGTGTGCGTGGTGTGGTGCGTGCGTGCGTGCGTGCGTGTGGGTGTGTTTGTATGTGTGTATGCGCGCGCGTGTATGTGTGTATGCATGTATGTGCGCGCGCGCGCGTGTGTGTGTGTGTGTGTGTGTGTGTTGTTGTGGTGTGTCTGTGCACGCGCGCGTGCGGGCGCGCGCTCGCGTTTGTGGGAGTGCAATATCTGATGCGAGGTTAATGCTCTAGCATTAAGCTAGCCATTCCCAACTTGCGACACACGTGTCAAGTTCTCTTGAATGGGAAAACATGCAAGCAGCTAGTAAGCGGAGCATGTTGTCGGATCCCTCAGTCTTTGGAGCGTCGTGCTAATTGACCACCGTGTTGTTAGACCATTGTGCAGCTGGCTCTATACCATGGGGTATGCTCAGTCACGCTGAGGCTAAACGATCATTGCCGTCAGCAGCGGAAAGGCGTCTGGAGAGGATGGGAGGAGGGAGAGGAGGGGAAAGGGGTTTTAGATAGCTGATGTCGTTCGAAGTGGGATCAGAGCAAGCAACTTTGCTGTGGAGACTGCCGTAGTGACTGAGTGGTAGAGCAGTGTCAAACCAGCTTCAGTGAGATCCCTCATGACGGTTTCATATCGATGAGATTCTCTCTGGACTTTTCATTCCAAGAACGTGACTGAGCGACACCTAATGGCGTTATAAATGGAGGAGCCGGAGCATGTGATTAGGGAGTGAAGCCACTGAAAATGCATGGAAGATGAGTTGGAACAAAATCAAATTAAAAAAAAAAAAACAGAAAGCAAAAATAGTAAACAGAACAAAACAAATGGTGCCCCGATTCTCCAGACTGATGCTGTGTCGTGGCCACGTCCTTCTCATGGATAGATGCCTCACCATACACCGCCTCCTTTATGAAGCGTTTCTTTCCCAAGCACAAACCCTGGCCACACTCAACAAAGTGGCACCAGAACACAGCATGCCTAGCTTCAAGAACAGTTTGCCTGGCACCGCTGGGCTCGTGCACAGCAGCGTATTGATGTGCCTACATGGTGATGTGCCCAAATGTCGGTCGATGTGCTTAGGTATTCCAGTACAGATTTGTCTAAGCACTAACCACTTAACTTAACCCACTTAACCACTCCCACCCTAGTGCCAATTTGGCTCAGTGGCAGAGAACAGAGTTTCTGGTCACAGGTCCCGAGTTTGAACTTCTGCTGTCGTCCAAACATGCGCTGGCTATGTTGTTTTCTTTCTCTGTACATCTTAACGTGTCGTTGTATTTTCGGTGAGCAGCGTAGAGTTTGACAGGTTTCCTTCTACCCATTCTCCAAGGAAGGTAACCCCGTCTGTCGTATTACCTGAGGTGGGTGTAGGGGCTAAACCTACATGTAACTAACAGCGTATGCTCCTCCTCCTCTTCCTCCACTAATCAAATCACAGATTACAACGTTGATAAGTGAACCGATTATTACAAGCACGTTAGGCTGGAATGGTGTTGGCATGAAAACCCTGTCCATCAGTTGATAATTACATCATAAGCGCCAGATAATGCATGACTACTTCGGCTTCAGCAATACACTGTAATTTCAGTGCTTCAGCACACACACACACACACACACACACACACACACACACACACACACACACACACACACACGCACGCACGCACGCACGCACAGAGAGAGAGAGAGAGAGGGGGAGAGAGAGAGAGAGAGAGAAACACACACACGTGTACACGCACACACACATATGCATACATGTACGCATGCATATTTCGACACACACGAACGCAGCGCGCGCGCGCACGCACACCAACACACCCACACACACACACACACACACACACACACACACACACACACACGCACCACGCACACGCACGCACGCACGCACCACAACACACACACACACACACACACACACACACACACACACACACACACATAGGCACAGTCTTGGGATAAGAACAAAAAAAGTTGGGGAAGAGGGAGGGCAGGTGGACGACCTTGTGGGGGAATAGTGCAGTGGACAGGGGGATGGGGATGTTGAGGTCACCGAGTGCCCATGACCGGGATGAATTATGGAGCTAACATAGCCAAGGAAAGGAGGTCGGGAATGAGGAAAGGTGGTTTCAGCTTCCTCAACAGGGATGCTCCAAAGCAGGCAGCTGACACATGGACCAGCCCGACTGTCAAAAAAGTTATAAAACAAAAAAAAAAATGAATAAAAAAAATGTAAAGCAAGGAAATACATGCATCAGCGCGCGAATACATAAACTGATGGCTAAACATGCATAGGAGTAAACGCTTTAATATGCAATGCAAAAACTTCATTGTTGCATTAATAAATGCACGCGTGACAGAACATGTATTTAAAAACAAACACACAAATACGCACTGACAAACAAATGATTCCTTCTCAGCTTTTGGTCGGTTGCTTTAAATATGGATGGTACCATAACTCTTTGCGTTATGCAGTACCCCTTGTAAGGCTTTGTGATCCAACTTGGTTTGAAGCAATCCATCCGTTGTGTGTATAGATATGTGCCGGAATACCACAAGTAATGAACTATCAACTGTTTGTTCCTTTCAATGTTTCACACTCCTCTGGCCAAGAGTTCAAACGCACGTCAAGGACCACTGGCAAGAGGACAGGAATATGCACAATCAGAAGAAACTTTTACAAACCCGTCCAGACTGAAAGGAATTTCCTTCCATCTCTCTTTATTCTGTAATCATCATCATCATCATCATCGTCGTCGTCGTCGTCGTCGTCATAATCATCATCATCATCAACAGCAGCAGCAGCAGCAGCAGAAGCATCCTCTTCTGTCTCTTCTCCTTTCGTCGTATGACGTCAGGACGAATCCTTATCATGTTGGTACAGATCCACTTGCAGATCCATATCAAATGGTAGATGCATGGTCTGTTCAGAAACGTCACGGATTAAACTCTGGTCCAATTCCAACGCCGCTTGGTGGAACACATTGAACATCGATAAGCATCCAGATCAGGGGACAGATCCATGATCCGTTTACCTTTTGACGGCGGTCTGCGCTCTCCTGATTCCCTTTCATGTTGCCACAGCAACGGTGGAACTATTTCCATGACAGCTTTCCTGTCGCCACAGCAACGGTGAAACTATTTCCATTACAGCTTTCCTGTCGTCACAGCAACGGTGAAACTATTTCCATCACAGCTTTGCTGCTATAAAGAAAGACATGCGACACTTTTATTCATGGTGTTATTTTGTTTGCACTTTCGTAGGGGCTCACCTTGTATGCTCTTGCATCGTTGGTTGGTAGTAAGAGGCAGCGTCCCTCACACAGTAAAAACCAGGGAGAAACCTTCTGTCAGTCCCACATAAAGCTGGCAGTCCTCTGATGGATCATGGAGTCAACAGACCTTGATAGAGGACAGACTTGCCGTTTATGTACTTAACTTTGTACTCCAGCTTCCAAGAGACAAAAATCAGCACAAACTGTGTTGCTAATATCTCCATTTGGCGTCATATACTATACCATGTCAGACCATAGCATTCAACGGCAGTTAGCCAGCTCTGTCAGGCCGAATTTTTCCGTGGCCAATGCAGTCATAAGACAGTCACGTGCAGTCACGTGATGTCACCCCACTTCCGGCCCCGGAAGAAGCCAGTGTCAACTTCGTATACGTCATTTCATCTTCGGCCTGCCGTCAAAGCAAGATAAGTCTTGTGCTCTGTCTCGCCTATACTTGCCTTTGTGTTAACATTGCTGTGTTTTGTTTCTATACTTGATTCAGTTGTGACTTGCACTAGACCCTGAGTTTTTTTGCCGTGTGAGGCTCTTGGTGGGAGCGTATTTATTAAAAGATTTGTCCCTTTTACCGGCACTCTCGCGACTTTGTTACTCGCGATCGTCGGCACCGCTCGCCGGTCGTGTTCCCCCACCATATTGCCGAGCCTCGGGTTCAGCACGCATTTTGTGCTGGTTCCGACTTGCACTAGACCCTGAGTAATTTTGCCGTGTGAAGCTCTTGGTGGGAGCGTATTTATTAAAAGATTTGTCTCTTTTACCGGCACTCTCGGGAGCGTATTTATTAAAAGATTTGTCTCTTTTACCGGCACTCTCGCGACCTTGTTACTCGCGATCGTCGGCACCGCTCGCCGGTCGTGTTCCCCCACCATATTGCCGAGCCTCGGGTTCAGCACGCATTTTGTGCTGGTTCCACTTA
Organism: Conus canariensis; assembly: GCA_033310375.1. Taxonomy (NCBI): domain Eukaryota; kingdom Metazoa; phylum Mollusca; class Gastropoda; order Neogastropoda; family Conidae; genus Conus; species Conus canariensis. The sequence goes on along the minus strand of CM065731.1, from coordinate 19,150,521 downwards.
TTAAGGTTTAGTGCTCAATAACTATCACACCTGTACTCTTTACCCTTCACAGGTAGAACGTGTTCGAGTAAGGGTGCGTGACACTGATCTGCTTATTAAGATTTAGTGCCCAAGAACTATCACACCTATACACAGTGATACTCCACGTGTAGAGATTGCTATTAATAGCCATACCAGTCACACGACCGGTGGCGTGTACGGGTAGTTCGAGTTTTCAGTCGATCTCTCGAGCACTTTGCACGACACCACACGGACGATCGAGATTAATTGATTTTCTCGATCGGCCACCTTGTCTCCTCTTTGCGGTCGTGTGTTCCGGGTTTGCTCTATCCACCTGTGCCCAACATGGTGAAGGACACCGCCGGGTCGAGCCACTCCACTGCTCGGAGTTCGCTCAATTTCCCGGAGAACCCGCGGGTCGATTCCATCTCGGAGCAATCCGTTCGCACTGATGAACGTACGGTTCGGGTAGACAGAGACGACTTCTCCGCGGAAGGGACGCGTGATCTTTCCTCGTCTACCAAACCGACGGACGCACGACCGCGGCGTCCCAAGGCTGATAGGCAAGCGGCCACCATTTCAAAATGCCTTTCATTTGATCTGCCTGCAAAGTCTAAGGGCAAAGCTCCCCTCAAGGTGCTGCCCAGAAAGTCTAAGGGCAAGGCTCCCCTCAAGGGGCCCGGCCGAGCAAAGACTAGCCAACGGAATTCGCCCTCCCCCACCCCTTCTCCATCGGCCAGCTTGCCCTCTAGCCTACGGACTCGCTCGGAGGGCTTCTAACTATCATGCTGAGTCACGCGAATCTCGGCCCCCGGGGCACCTTGCCGAGCCGCGGACCAGCACGGGTGACGGATCTGGGATGGAATCACCATCCGTCACTCGCCTTGATGAGTCACGTATCTCTTTTTCCCCCCAAATTGATACGTGCACTCATAGCGCTCGGCCCCACCGGGCACAGGTGCAGCCAACACCTGAGCTCGAGGAGCGCTTCGACTCCGGAAGCAGCCTTATGGTCACCCCGACGCACGACCTCGGTGGTGTCCATAATCCTGGGCGTGCGGGCACGCCGCGCCATGGGCCCGGCCGTGCCCATGCACAAGGACGGTCGACCTACCCCGATCGAACGTCACCTTCTTCCCTAGGGGTATTGGACGTTGGGGAACCGACCTTTTCGGATCCCCATTTGGGCAACGTCCGCGGTCCCGCTCCTCCGGGGGGAGGATCTACCAGCGGGACCAAGGGTAACCTGACATATTCCTCCAGGGGGAGGAACACGGGACCGCATCCTGACCAATCCGCACTTTCGCGGGTTGGGGGCTCGACTTCCGCATCCTCCTCCGTACCATTATGGCCCTCCCAGGCCCATTCCAAGGACGTGTATGGTGCAGTGCACGGACCTGGACGGGGACGACAGGCCACGGCCTCTCAGGACCCCCCCAACAGTGATTCAGGTTACCCGGGTCCCCGGGGACTTTCTGCCTACACCCCAGGGCCGCCACAGCCCGTTTACCTCCCCGGGGACCGGTGGCTCTATGCCCCCGAGAGAGACCAGTGGCTTAACGCCAACACCCAGCACGACCAGCTACATGGTCGAATGTGGCACCCGGCCTCACTTGCCTGGGTCGACCTTGGTCTCCCTCCTCGGGCGCCGTCCGATCGGCAGGACCAATCTACCCAAGAACCCCTCAGTCGCCTCCTTGTTTACGGACAATCCCGTGACCAGGGAGATGGGCATTTCCCAGTCGGACCGTCGGTTGATCCCCCACCTGCCCCCCCTACTTCCGGCACCATCTCCTTTAAGAACCTAAAGGAATGGGACCGAGTAGCCAGGATGGGCTTCCTCCACACCACGGCGGGACACACCTACTTGGACATGCCCCTTCAGCGAGCGGAGGCTCTATGGCCGGAGGACGATGGTGCCATCCCAGTACCGGGGGACTCGGGCTCTGAGGCGCACCAAGAGCCTGACCCTCGCTTGTTCAGCGATCCTTTCATGCGACACCTAGTTAACAGGATTTCGCATCACCTTTCGGCTGCGGCGGACAGCGCAGCCAGAAGCCACTTCAACTGCTTGTTGGTCGCGAGAGATGCCATGCTGGCGCGGACCTCTCTCTCCCCGACGCTTAAGGCAGCCCTGCGATGCATCCCGGGCCAGGACCAGTCGCTCTTTGGCGACTACTCGGCTGACGTCATAGCACAAGCAGTTGAGGAACGCAAGCAGGCTGTGTCCTTTGCGCCCAGGCCACCGCCACGCCCTGCTAGACCCCCACTTCGTTCCTTCCCCAGGCACAGACCCTATCCCAGACAATCGCCTTCCCGCACCGCACGGCCCGCCAAGCGACCTAATCTTCTCCCAAGGCCTAAGCCAAAACCCCATCAGCAAAATTTTCGGTTAGGCCAACAGTCACGCTCCCGGAGCTGACTAGGGAGACAGCCCGAGGGGGACTTAGATCAGGTAGCACCCCCCCTCGCCCTATCCCCCACCCACCAGCCCAGACCCTCGCCCCCCCTGGCAGGCAGCCTCTCCCGGCATGCCCACCAGTGGAGACGCATGCGCCTCACCCCTGGATAGTGGCGGTGCTACAGGAAGGGTTTCGCCTTCCTTGGGCCCACGAGCGTCCCCCCCCTCATGCTATCTCCCCCTCCCTCCCCCAACGAACCCTCCCCCGCCAAAGCAGAAGCTCTTCGCACGGAAGTCCAAGACCTCCTCAAAAGAGGGGCCATCTCGGAGGTTTCCCACCCAAACCCCGGCTTCTACTCTCACCTCTTTGTGATCCCAAAAGCCTCGGGAGGATGGAGGCCCATTCTAGATCTTTCGCCCCTCAACAAGTTCCTCAGGCCCACCAAGTTCAAGATGGAGACCCCCACCCAGATCCGAGACTCCATCCATCATCGCGACTGGGCCACATCCATAGACCTGAAGGACGCCTATTTTCAGATCCTGATTCACCCGGCCCACAGACGATTCCTACGGTTCGTCTGGCAGACCCCGGAGAGGCCTGCACGCATAGTGGACCTCATCTCCTGCCTGTCACAGGCACCCCACACCTCGGCCAGAACCCTGTCCTCCCTCCTAGGAATGATGGAGTCCCTGTCTCCCCTCATTCCCCTGGGGCGGGTCCCCAAACGCCAACTTCAGAGGGAGTTCCGCCGACGTTTGTCACAGACCTCCGACCGCTGGGACCAGGTCATTCCCCTCGGACACTGGTTCATTTCGGCGACGGAGGAGCGGCTCACTCCAGCCACTCTCTCCACCGGGGTCCCCATCTCCCTCCCAACCCAACCCAACCACTGGAACTTTATACAGACGCCTCCAACTTGGGCTGGGGGCCCACGTGGAGGACAGTCACGCCTCGGGGGACTGGGAGCTGGAAGCGGTCAGGCTAGCCCTTCTCCAACTCCAGCACAAGGTCGCGCACCGACTTGTTCTCCTCCTCACGGACAATACGTCGGTAGCTTGCTATGTCAACAAAGGGGGAGGGTCCCGCTCCATAGGCCTCTCCCTCAGAACAGAGGCCCTCCTTCGCTGGTGTCGCGCAACCATTGGTTTGTGCCCATGATCGACCTGTTTGCCACCAGCTTCAACCATCACCTGCCCCTGTACGTCTCCCCCGTTCCAGATCCCCAGGCGGATGCAGTCGACGCACTATCCCTCCCCTGGACGGGCCTACTGACGTATGCCTTTCCCCCCTTCCCCATCCTACACAAGGTGATCAGGAAGGCAAGGCTGGAAAGACCCAGGCTGATCCTCGTAACGCCATGGTGGCCGACCCAGTCTTGGTTCCCGGACCTCAAGTCCCTCACCCACGTTCCCCCCCTCCGGCTCAGCCCTCGCTGGGACATGCTGAGACAACCCCGGTCAGGTCTTCCTCGCTCCAATCCCAAGATGCTTCGCCTACACGCGTGGCTTCTATGCCAGCCCAACTGCGAACATCTGCATCTACCCCCCACTCGGAGAGACCCCAGTCCGTCCTAGACACACTAGCCGGGGCAGGGGCCTCTCAGGGATTACGGGACTTCGCCTCGGCATTTCGCAGAGCCAGCACCGAATCCCTCTACAACTACCATTGGGAGAGATGGATAACCTGGTGCTCAGATAACTCTGTTCCCCATGACTGCCCCTCCAACATCCAGATAGGAAATTTCCTCTCCCACCTATCCTCTTCCCTTAAGCTGTCGGCTAGCTCCATTCGGGGCTACAGATCAGCTATCTGCACCACCATTCGTCAACTGGGGGGCCCTTCTTTTGACAATGACTTTCTCCTCAGAGAGGTGTCTAGAGGAGTTGCTCTACGGGAAGCTCAGTCCCCTAGGCGCATTCCCCTCTGGGACCTTTTTACGGTCCTCGATGCCCTCAGAAAACCCCCTTTTGAACCCATTGCTTCTATTCCTTTTGACCTCCTCTCCTTTAAGACCACCTTTCTCCTCGCCCTGGCCTCGGCCAGAAGACGAAGTGAGATTCACGCCCTCAGCGGTGACCCCACAGATATCGCCTTCCACAGGGACGGCTCAGTCTCTCTCAAGTTCCTTCCGGAGTTCTTGGCAAGAATCAGGAACCGGGCACCCCCTCTCCCTTCCTCGTCATCCGTTCCCTGACGGACATCTTGGGAAAGGGAGAAAAAGATGGAGACATGGACCTTTGCCCCTCCAGGTGTCTCAGGTACTACTGGGAACGCACACGCCCCAGGCGCTCCTCCCAGAGACGACTCCGTATCTCCCTCAACCCCAACAATACTAGAGATATCTCGGCGGGAACTATCTCCAGATGGCTCTCCAAGACGGTGAGATCTACCTACGCTCAGGCGTACAAGGATCTCCCTGTCCTATCACCCAGGGCCCACGAGGTCAGAGCACTGGCCACTTCCACAGCGTTCCAGTACTCTGTTCCCGTGCGCCACCTGCTGGAGGCAGCCTACTGGCGTTCGGAAAATCCCTTCATTAATTTTTACCTGAGGGATATCCGCATGACCAGAGCTGATGGGTCTAAGGGGATTTCCTTTGTGGCGACCAATGCAGCCATATCGGTCAACCCCAAGAACCATTAGGGCGCTCGCCCTCCTCCGATTCCTTTAAATTCTGCTATGGTCTGACATGGTATAGTATATGACGCCAAAATGGGGAGTTTGTGTTATACTCCCTGTTTGGCTAATATACTTACCATGTCAGACTCTAATTCCCTCCCTACCTTCCCCTCTGGCGCCAAGGTTCTCGGGGTTACCATACACACAGGCCTCGCTGAATGACGTATACGAAGTTGACACTGGCTTCTTCCGGGGCCGGAAGTGGGGTGACATCACGTGACTGCACGTGACTGTCTTATGACTGCATTGGCCACGGAAAAATTCGGCCTGACAGAGCTGGCTAACTGCCGTTGAATGCTATGGTCTGACATGGTAAGTATATTAGCCAAACAGGGAGTATAACACAAACTCCCCATATTTGTTAACCAAATCACATGTTTTGTAATTTCTGTTTTAAATCGTACCCAGCCATTCAAATGCTCTGACTTTTGACCTACATCTGCGTCCTCTGGTCAGCTCAGACTATTCCGCAAAGTGAACTTTCATTCTGAGAACACTAAGCCATAGGAATGGAATTCATCTTGCTCTACAAGACAGACTCACAATGGGTTTGCAGGTATGTGGTTTGTTTAAACACTCGCTCAATCGGTCGGCAAATTGACACTAGGAGTGACTCTGTGTTGAACCAGTCGATAAAAAAGTGGGGAATCTATGCCTCTGAAGTGATAGCACAAGAAGATAAGTCCTTTCTGAATGGCGTGGGGGATGAGATGGGGGGATAGTGTGCTTGTCTGCTGCTGGTCAAATCGACCGGTGATCAATTACCGGGTAAACAGCTCAGAGTGTGAAACACAGACCATCTTACCAGACCGTGACTGGACCGTCGCACGAAAAGTCCACGCTTACGATGTCCGACTGCGCCTAAAGCTTGATTTTCTAGTCCAGTCCTTTGGGCATTCCCGAGTTTCGTTAGTTCTATATTTCTACTATAACACCATTAATTGTGTTAACAGTGAAGGTGTTGTTGAGAATATGTAAAAACAACTGTTGTTGTTGTTATTATTTTCATTATTATCATTCTTCTTCTTCCTCTTCTTCTTCTTCTTATCATCATCATCATCATCATCATCATCATCATCATCATCATCATCATCATCATCATCATCATCGTCATCATTATTGTTGTTGTGGTTGTTGTTGTTTTTCTTCTTCTTGCTGTCGTTATTAACGTCGTCGTCGTCGTCGTCGTCGTCACGATTATCATCAACTTCATATTATTATCACACTGTAACATTCAGGAGGTCTGTTCCCGTGTGACCAACAAAACTGACACAACTTGGAAGAACGTGAAATATCCACCGTCAATGGACACGCTGGATGCTCTACCATTCGAAAAATTCAGCAAAGCGGTTAACTCTCTCTGCACTGGCAAACCCTGAAAAAAAATACTACCTGGGGTCTCCAAAGGTGATAAGGGCACAGCCCCCGCCTCCCCTTCCCACCTTCTTTGACCGCTTTCCACCGTCTTCACGATCTTATCACCACTAGGAGGTAAGGACAAAGCCACAGAGTACCAGTGCTAGGAGGTAAGGACAAAGCCACAGAACACCAGTGCTAGGAGGTAAGGACAAAGCCACAGAACACCAGTACTAAGAGGTAAGGACAAAGCCACAGAACACCAGTGCTAGGAGGTAAGGACAAAGCCACAGAACACCGGTGCTAGGAGGTAAAGGACAAAGCCACAGAACACCAGTGCTAGGAGGTAAGGACAAAGCCACAGAGTACCAGTGCTAGGACGTAAGGACAAAGCCACAGAACACCAGTGCTAGGAGGTAAGGACAAAGCCACAGAACACCAGTGCTAGGAGGTAAGGACAAAGCCACAGAACACCAGTGCTAGGAGGTAAGGACAAAGCCACAGAACACCAGTACTAAGAGGTAAGGACAAAGCCACAGAGTACCAGTGCTAGGAGGTAAGGTCAAAGCGACACAACACCAGTACTAAGAGGTAAGGACAAAGCCACAGAACACCAGTGCTAGGAGGTAAGGACAAAGCCACAGAACACCAGTACTAAGAGGTACGGACAAAGCCATAGAACACCAGTGCTAGGAGGTAAGGACAAAGCCACAGAACACCAGTGCTATGAGGTAAGGACAAAATCACAGAACACCGGTGCTAGGAGGTAAGGACAAAGCCACAGAACACCAGTGCTAGGAGGTAAGGACAAAGCCACAGAAGACCGATGCTAGGAGTAAGGACAAAGCCACAGAGCACCAGTGCTAGGAGGTAAGGTCAAAGCCACAGAACACCAGTGCTAGGAGGTAAGGACAAAGCCACAGAACACCAGTGCTAGGAGGTAAGGACAAAGCCACAGAACACCAGTGCTAGGAGGTAAGGTCAAAGCCACAGAACACCAGTGCTAGGAGGTAAGGACAAAGCCACAGAACATACGAGATGTAGCATCATCACTCAATACAAACGTTTTCACAGCAGTTGCAACAATATTGCGGTATTTCCCTCTTAAACATTGTTGGGGTGGCTTCGCCCGTGTATCCCTCAACAAACTGCGGTCTCTCGCCTCCCGAATCTATCCTGAATCTCGATGCGGATCCAATACTGACATACCCGCTGTCGACATGATCTTCTCCGAACATAAGAAATAAGGCCACTGTAGTAGCTTGCACTGACTTGGGGGAAAAAAAGGTTTTTGAATGCATTAGCAATGTGTACCGAAGCTTGGAGATCTGAACAATCTGGTCATGTCGTCGTCGTTGTACGGGAGGTGGCATTACCAGCAGAAGACAACTAGGTGGAAAGTAGGCGTCGGACGGTGCAGACTGCCTATCACCAAAACACTATTTCATGTTTTCATTGCCCAGCCGACTACGGAAGCCCATATCAGGGCGTCTGTTGTTTTAGAATCAATAGCATCCAGGGAAGCCGTGTGTTTGTTTAGCAGACCATTTTATATTTGGATAGGCAGTATGTGAACACCATCTAGAAGCTCGTTAATGAATATGTTATTATGATCATCATCATCATCATTATCATCAACATCATCATCATCATACTCATCATCATTGACTCATACATATGAATAGCATATAGCTGGTGCAATCTCTTTAATCTTCTCAAACTGCCTTACAAGTGCAAAAATGTATCTGTTTTCCATATGTTCATCTAATACCAACTTTCTTTTTTTGTCTTAACTTTGCATCGAAACAGCAATCAGAACAATGAAGATAAAACTTGTTACATATTCCTTAATTGTTAAAAGAAAAGGTGTTCATATCCACCACGGAGCTTATACAAACGATTGGTATTCAAACCAAAAGTGGCTGTGCCATTGGTGAGCGTTAAATGCAGCACTGACTGGCGGGCAGAAGAGTCCACTGAAGCCGGTGAAACATACAGGGCTTGTGGAGCCTTAAACCCCCGTAATTGGGCCAATCCGGTGTCAGGAACGTCGATAGGAATCAATTGTAGCTCCCACTTCGAAGAGAAGCTGACAGAAAAGGAATCGGGAAGCGGCAAAGAAACAGATAGAAAAAACAGTGTTCTGTCCAGCGAGAGATGGAGGTTGATAGTTAAAAGCAAGAACAGCAGAATGTTCTTACTGCTTTTCCTTCCCTTAGACCCCCCCCCCCCCCCCCAAACACAACACACACACACACACACACACACACCTCCACCTTTCTCCACCAGAAATAGGGACACGGGTAAGAGCAGAGCCAAAGACAGATACTGTTCTGACAACATTTGTCCGCCCCCCCCCCCCCCCCCCCCCTCCTTTTTTTTT
>CM065731.1:19126701-19136701 GCA_033310375.1 Conus canariensis | reverse complement strand
GTTCATTATGGGTCGTGGATGATGCCCGATGTTTTAGTTTACCGTTATACCGTTACTAACGGCTGCAACGGCCTGTAACGGTTTTTCTTCTTTATGGAATATCTCAGAAAGTACTTGGCCGATCTTTGTGAAAATTAGCAGGTATGTTCACTATGGGTTACGGATGATGCCCGATGTTTCAGTTTGCCGTTATAGCTGTTCCTAACGGCTATAACTGCCTGTAACGGTTTTTCTTCTTTATGGAATATCTCAGAAAGCACTTTGTCTATCTTTCTGAAAATTTGTAGGTATGTTCATTATGGGTGACGGATGATACCCGATGTTTTAGTTTACTGTTATAGCCGTTACTAACGGCTGTAACGTCCTGTAACGGCTTTTCTTCTTTAGGGAATATCTCAGAAAGTACGTGGCCGATATTTTCTGAAAATGTGTAGGTATGTTCATTATGGGTCACGGATGATGCCCGATGTTTAAGTTTATCGTTATAGCCGTTACGAACGGCCGATAATGGTTTTCTTCTTTATGGAACATCTCAGAAAGTTCTTGGCCGATCTTTCTGAAAATTTGTAAGTATGTTCATTATAGGTCACAGACGATGGCCGATGTTTACCAGAATAGCCATTACTAACGGTTACACCAGCCCAAGACGGTTCTTCCTCTTTATGGAATATCTCACGCGTATTCAGGATGAACTGGGAGTACGTTTATATGCTTTGCATCTTCTTTTTTAATGTCTTGCACGCTTAAGCGATTATTCCTCAGCAGCATTTCATTTTGGTTCACTATGAGCAGAACTATTCAAGGGGTTAGAAATATTATTTGAGAGAGAGAGAGAGAGAGAAGAGAGAGAGAGAGAGAGAGAGAAGAGAGAGAGAGAGAGGGTATTCGCATTCGACTTAATATAGCATTTCTGCCAAAGTGAAAAACCCGGATGTGAACGAAAGAAGTAAAAGGAGGAGAGAAAAGAACGACTCCCATGGTTAGCATCACGATCGCAGACTGGAAGGTCAGGGGTTCGAATCCTGTCAGAAGTAAGTACTTGTGTGTGATCTGATGGTCCTGGCCCGCTCTCGACCACAGGTACCCGGTGTGCTAGGGACTCGAGTGTAGCCTCGAACCCTATAGAGTGAATTGCAGGCCCTTCGTGGCCTTTGGCTGACCTCCGTTTTGACGTTCTTTCACACCCCTGCCTCTGAGGAGATGATGTGTCAAAGGTGTCATTGTCAGCGAGTTCTCGAGGGCCGTTGTTGGATAGACATAGTGGCTTGTATAGGAATCTTAGCAGGTGGTATCCTGCTTGTGGTGAATGTGATATCCTGCGTGTGTTGAATGTGGTATCATGTGTGTGTTGAATGTGGTATCCTGCGTGTGTTGAAGTGGTATCCTGCATGTGTTGAATGTGGTATCCTGCATGTGTTGAATGTGGTATCCTGCATGTGTTGAGTGTGGTATCCTACATGTGTTGAATGTGGTATCATGTGTGTGTTGAATGTGGTATCCTACATGTGTTGAATGTGGTATCCTGCATGTGGTGAATGTGATATCCTGCGTGTGTTGAATGTGGTATCCTGCGTGTGTTGAATGTGGTATCCTGCATGTGTTGAATGTGGTATCCTGCATGTGTTGAGTGTGGTATCCTACATGTGTTGAATGTGGTATCCTGCGTTTGTTGAATGTGGTATCCTGCATGTGTTGAATGTGGTATCCTACATGTGTTGAATGTGGTATCCTGCGTGTGTTGAATGTGGTATCCTACGTGTGATGAATGTGGTATCCTGCATGTGTTGAATGTGGTATCCTGCGTGTGTTTGAATGTGATATCCTGTGTGTGTTGATTATATCCTGCGTGTGTTGAATATAGTATCCTGTGTGTGTTGAATATATCCTGCGTGTGTTGAATGTGATATCCTGTGTGTGTGTTGATTATATCCTGCGTGTGTTGAATGTGGTATCCTGCATGTGTTAAATGTGGTATCCTGCATGTGTTGAATGTGTTATGTGTTGATGTGGTATCCTGCATGTGTTGATTATATCCTGCGTGTGTTGAATGTGGTGTCCTGCATGTTGTTGAATGTGGTGTTGTTGAATGTGGTAACCTGCATGTGTTGAATATGGTATGCGTTGAATGTGGTATGTGTTGAATGTGGTACCCTGCATGTATTGAATGTGGTATCTTGTGTGTGTTGAATGTGATATCCTGTGTATGTTGAATGTGGTATCCTGCATGTGTTGAATGTGGTATCCTGTGTATCGATTGTGGTATGTGTTGAGTGTGGAATGTGTTGAAGGTGGTATCCTGCATGTGTTGAATGTGGTATCCTGCGTGTGTTGAATGTGGTATCCTGCGTGTGTTGAATGGGGCATGTGTTGAATGGGGTATCCTGCATGTGTTGAATGTGGTATCCTGCGTGTGTTGAATGGGGAATGTGTTGAATGTGGTACCCTGCATGTGTTGAATGTCGTATCCTGCGTGTGTTGAATGGGGTATCCCGCGTGTGTTGAATGGGGTATCCTGCGTGTGTTGAATGGGGTATCCTGCGTGTGTTGAATGGGGTATCCCGCGTGTGTTGAATGGGGTATCCTGCGTGTGTTGAATGGGGTATCCCGCGTGTGTTGAATGGGGTATCCTGCGTGTGTTGAATGGGGTATCCTGCGTGTGTTGAACGGGGTATCCTGCGTGTGTTGAATGTCGTATCCTGCGTGTGTTGAATGGGGTATCCTGCGTGTGTTGAACGGGGTATCCTGCGCGTGTTGAACGGGGTATCCTGCGTGTGTCGGCACCATAGAACACCAGAACAGGGCGACGGCAGCAGAGCAGCAGCATCTCTGGTGGGTTACCTCATGGCACAGCGACATCGACAGCTATCTCTAGACTGCCGACACGGATCTCCGATGTGACTAACCCGTTTGTCTATCCGGGGGGCAGGGAGGGCAGCGCGGAAATGATGTAACAGAGAGGACGTGAAGAACGAGGCAAACCCGAACCAAACGACGCAAAATAAGACTGGTAAAAAAAAAAAAAAAAAAAAAAAAAAAAAAAAAACGAGACAGGAAGGGCAAGAGGGATGGAAGGGTTGGGACGGCAGCTTGGGGGGGGGGGGGGGGGGTGATACAAAGATGATAAAAGAGGAAAGGCGAGCAAAAAGTAATGAACAAAGAGAATGTTGTCAGGAGAAAACAGATGGGGAATCCCCACGCCTATCCCCCCCCCCCCCCCCCCCCCTAAACAATCCATCCTCCCCGTTCAGACTCTGTCTCTCTGTCTGACTCTGTCTCTGTCTCTCTCTCTTTATATAGATAATAAAAGATTGCTCCTTAAATCCTATTGCATTCTGGTGGCACGTGTGTGTTCGTGTCTATGTGTGTATGTGTGCGTGTTAAAAGGTAAACATAATTACAAATGTGCACGACAAAAAGAAAAGAAAAAAGAAGCGGAGAGAAAAAGAGACCCCCCCTCCACTTGCCCCCTCCCCTCCTCAAAAAAAAAAAAGAAAAGAAAAAAGAAAGAATACCAATGAATGGACGAGGTAAAGGAACGAAGGAACAAATCAAAAGAGAATGAAAGCAAGAAAACAAGAAAGGAAGAAAGAAACAAGCATGACAACTCAGTAGAAAAAGAAAAGAAAGAAGTAAGGAACAAGCACAGATCAGAAGAAAGAAGGCATTGAAGAAAGAAAGAACGAAACAGGGGACGAAAGAAGCACAAACAACAGAAAGACAGAGGGAAAAAAATGAAAGAAGCCCTACGGAAAGATTACGGGGAACAAGGACAAAAAAAGGCAGAGGAGAACGGAAAAAAAAATTCAAAAAAAAAAAGAAAAGCGGCCATGTCGGCACTTTTTTTTCCCCTCTTAGTTTTGCGGCTGGGTTACACTGTAATGTGTCCTACTTCTTTGACGGTGTGCGGGCTACTGTGTGTGTGTGTGTGTGCGTGTGTGTGTGTGTGTGTGTGTGTGTGTGTGTGTGTTTGTGTGTGTGTTTGTGTGTGTTGTGTGTGAGTGCGTGTGTGTGTGTTTGTGCGCGCATGTGTGTGTGTGTGTGTGTGTGTGTGTGTGTGTGTGTGTGTGTGTGTGTGTATGTGTGTGTGTGTGTGTGTACGCACGCATGAACACACCCTTTCCTCGATCGCCAATTCCCATACACACATAAGCAAACACACGTGTGTTTGCCTGTAGTTCGTAATTCACACTACTAGCCAGTCTTCCTGTTCGCAACATAAATCCGTAAACAGAGAGAGAGAGGAGAGAGAGAGAGAGAGAGAGAGGAGAGAGAGAGAGAGAGAGAGCGAGCGAGAGCGAGAGCGAGAGAGACAGACAGACAGACAGAGCGAAATCTTTTTTCGTAAGGAAAAAGAATAAACACAAGCATATTTACGTCCTGCCCTCAATGAAGAAAAAGGTCATAAAGTAAAGAATATTGAAAGTCACTGACCAATCAAGAGAATGCAGAGGAGATCAAACTGCAACCGAAATTGGAATGCAAACAGTACGCAAATGAACTTTATAAGCAAAAGCAAAGCACAGAAACTTTGCACGTAACGTACAGTGAAGTAAAAGGAAAGTGCAGACGATAAGGGCGAAGAGGAGAGAAGCAGAGAAGGGGGAGGGAGAAAGTACAACATTAATACGAACACAAATCTGTACACATGAATCTGCAGACAGAAATCACTGTGCTCCATACACATGCATAAATTTGAGAGAGAGAGAGAGAGAGAGAGAGAGAGGAGAGAGAGAGAGGAGAGAGAAGAGAGAGAGAGAAGGAAGTGTGAACACGTAAAGCACAGTAATTATAAGCAATTACATTGCATGAGGGCTCAAAATGCAAATCGTTGGCACATGTTCAAAATGAGTCATGTCTTGTGATTCGTTTGTCTACGTTTTCTTGGCGGCTCCTTATTCATTACATTTAAAATTTGTTTAGATTTCCGCCTGCAGTCGCTCACTTGGCAACTAGATCTATGTTTAAAAGCTTTGTACAAAACAATGAAAATCGTTTGACAACGTCAGCAAAAGTGGATTTAAAAAAAAAAACAGAAATGGCTGTCTATGATATTTAGGCTTGATGAACATTTCTCTGATGTTCCTGTGAGCTGAGCAGCACAGAATAAAATGTGTTTGTTTCCTGTGATTCTCTACATAAAAGAAAGAGCAACCATAAATATTACATGTTCGATATCTTAAGTAATGGCCAGCTATTTCAGGTACTCCTTTTTCTGGTTTGGGGAGTTACCTGCTTTGAGTACCTATTTCTGTGTTCAAGTTCTATTTTCAAATCATCGTTATCGGAGACACCCTTATACAAGTCAATGTTTTCACTATCATGAATGTAATCCGTCATTTCTGCCATCTGTAGTCCGGAGCTCGCCGTGAAATAGACGTAAAAAGAATTTGTTTTCAACTCCTAGGCTCAACCAGACAAAACTAAATCCACATTCAAAGTGATAAGTGTGCACTTGGTTACCCAGTTATTTTTACCTTGAGTATCTGAGTCGTATAAAATCATACGTTTTACGAGGCGTTCTGGTATCCTCCATTTAGTAATTTCAGCCAAAAGCGGACGCATTTAATAGCAAAAAGAATGTGACTAGGGAATCGATCAGTTTCACCATAAATGAGATCGTTCAGAGTTTGTTTATCTACACCTAGAAACTTCTTCAAAGCAGAAATATGGGCCGAATCACAGTAGAATAACCGCTTTTTTTTTCTAATCCCCTACAAATTAGAACCCTACTTACAACCGGCTGATCTTATGTACCAAGGAGTTTGATCAATCACAAGACTGAAGAAATATCTAGAATCATACTGCTTATCAAAACCATTGTTTATAAATTTAGACATACTCAACATATGTTGTACGCATGTGTCGTGATGATAATGAGTAAGTCTGTTAATTAAAGAACTATTTCAATTATACTCGAATTTCATGTTTCATTGGATATCTTGCAACATAATATACGTTGATCAAACCACGAGAGAGAGAGAGAGAGAGAGAGAGAGAGAGAGAGAGAGAGAGAGAGAGACAGACAGACAGACAGACAGACAGACAGACAGACAGACAGACAGACACAGGCAGACAGACGATGATTGAACCACGAGAGAGTAAGAGAGAGAGACAGACAGACAGGCAGACAGACAGACAGACAGATGATGATTGAACCACGAGAGAGAGAGAGAGAGAGAGAGAGAAGAGAGAGAGAGAGAGAGAGTCTACTGGTCAAATAATTTGCTTTAAGCTTCCAGCCCTTTTACAAATGGGAGAAAAAGGTAGGTTGGGGAGTGGGAGTTGGGGGTGGGGTGGCGGTAAGAACAGCCATTAAAATGAATTGAAAATCGGCTTACCAAATACAACGTGTCATTCTTAGGATACCGCTTTGCAATAGAAATCCATAAAGAGGCAATAATTTTACCTATAATATGAAATTTCTTCGATCTTTAAGACACGATTGTGCTTGTGATATCGTTCTCAACACAAACACGTTTCTGACAAGTCGAGACAAAGATGTCCTTTCTCTCCAGCACTGACACGCGGATTGCCTCACGCTTCTCTACATTCGCGGGAACAGGGAAGAATGCGGCCCACTGTTTTCGCATTGCCTTTAGAACAATTCGTTATATTACTCTATAGTTTGTTGCATTTTTTTGGTTTCACTGGATCGCCAGTTTCACTGTCAACAAACTGTCAACACTTACCTCGTGGCCAATATCTGATCAGCTCTCTTCTGTCTGCTGTGTCAACGTGTCACATGATTGACTGGCACACCACAACTCACTCTCTCCAAATCTTTTCTGGTGTGGTCAACGTTTCCAATCATTCCTGAACTTTCCGAGTCTTAACTGCCAGGGAGCACTGTCACTGTTGGATGCGTCGGGAAACATGATGCACGTGCAGACTGACCTTGTGAGCACTCACCAGCACGGGATATCCGTTTGTCTCAGACTGGGTCGTGTGCAGTCGGTGTTTTCTTCACTTTTCAAAAAATAAATTGGAGGGGTTGAAAGAATGAGTGCAGAGGGGAGTGGAGACGAACGTGCCCTTTGGTCTTCAATCACTGGGAACCTCGGCTATTTTCTCCACGGACACTTGCGAAAGACTTTTACAATGGACACTTGCGAAAGACTTTTACAATGGCATCGACTGTGGAGGTTGACTCACTGGTGGCAATCGAAGCATGGCTGACATGTGATTTTCTCTGTCTACTATTTGGAAGGAAGACATTGACAATTCCTGCATCTGGCAGTTTGTAGAGAAGACAGAAAACTACTCACAGGCCTAGTGGACAGGTTCTTCACTACTCGTTGCCAATCTCTTGCTCCACTGCTTCAAAACCGTCTTGCTGGCAGCCAAGCAAGGGAAGCCAAGCAAACAAGAGAGAGAGAGAGAGAGACAGAGAGAGAGAGAGAGAGAGAGAGAGAGAGAGAGGATTTTGCTTACGGAAGAAGAAGAATTACGCCGTTATGAATCGACAGCCTTCATAAAGTTTTGCATAAGAAATCAGAAGTAACATCTTTTGAAAATTTGGTCTTGTGGACAGGCTACATTAAATTAAGACAAAAGAAAGAGCTGGTACTTTCAACCAGAAATTATTCCACAAGTAAACAAAAGAATGAATAGGTCAGATTGAAAAAAAGTTCGATCATTGGTAGGGGAACCCTAATTTTGTTGACCTAGCGGATCAGATCATTCTGAATGTACTTTTGAACGCGCCGCGCGCGCGCGCGCGCGCGCGTGTGTGTGTGTGTGTGTGTGTGTTCACGCATGGGTGCGTCTGAGCGTGCGTGCATGCGTTTGTTCTTGCACGTGCGCGCGCGCGTGTGTAGTTTGAGAGACAGACAGAGACAGAGATATAAAGACAGAGACAGAGTGAGTGTAGCGTGGGTATGAATGCGTGTGATGTGTTAAATGAAGAACAAAAACATAACGAACAAAACCCGTTAAACTGCCGCAACCGTCATCACCACCTCCACTACCTCTCCTCTTTTAAAACTTGTTGCTTCACGTGAATCTCGTGCGTGACTCCTCTACACCCTGTGTTCCCCATCATGATGTATACACTCATCAATTTCAACATCACCCTGAAACCTTTACACTGAATTTTAATCGTGTCGTTTCCTCAGTTGTTTTACCTGACGGTGGACTTGTGCTCTTGGTGTTTGCGTGCTGGTGCTCAGGGAATGGATATATCTGCTGACGAGCCATTACGGTAGGATCATGTTTCTGATTTACATTTATTCGCTTTTATTTTCACATGTTGTTGTGGTGGTGGTGGTGGTGGTCGTCGTCGTCTTTGTGTTGTTGTTGCTGCTGTTGTTGTTGTAGTCGTCTTTGTGTTGTTATTGTTGTTGTTGTTGTTCTTCTTCTCCTCCTCCTCCTCCACCACCTCCTCCTCCTCCTCCTCCTCCTGTTTTTGTTCAGAGAACATGTCTCCTTCTCCACTTCTCTTTCTTTCTTTCTATCATCATCATCATCATCATCATCATCATCATCATCATTGTTATCATCGTTATTGTTACTATTATTATTATCATCATCGTCGTCGTCGATCATCATCATCTTAGTAGTTGTAGTAGTAGCAGCAGTAGTAGTAGTAATAGTAGCTGTAGTAGTATAGTGTAGTAGCAGTGGTAGTAGTAGTAGTGGTGGTGGTAGTGATAGCAGTAGGAGTAGTAGTAATAGTAGTGGTGGTATCAACATCATCATCATCGCCTTCATCATCATCATCATCATCATCATCGTCGTCGTCGTCATCATCATCATCAGCATCATCACAATCATCATCGTCGTCATCATCATCAGCATCATCACAATCATCATCGTCGTCATCATCATCATCGTCATCATCATCAGCATCATCACAATCATCATCGTCGTCATCATCATCATCATCATCATCATCATCATCATCATCGTATTGTGACATCAAAAACTTATACTTTCTTGTGAAATGCATAACCGGCACAGCTTCGGAGGATGTTTAGTGCCCACAAGTGCTGGAGGAACTGAATGCTTCACCATCAATGTTGGAGCTTAGCATAGCAAATGACTCCTTTTCCAGTTGGGAAGGCCTTGAAGAATACCACCACTGGAGTCATCAATGGAGACAATAGCATGGCACTCCCCCCATCTTCTTCACAACTCCCTAGCCATGAAGAGGAAGGACAGAGTCAAGGAACATGCCTGATCGTAGAATCACAGGCTTCTGCAAAAAAAAAAGTTAACTAAATGATTGCAGCGAGTACTGTGGCATCTTGTTCTTCAACATGGTTGGAAAGCCTCTTGCCTATGTATCCCTCAAAAGACTGCGATCTCTCGCTACCCAACTCTATGTACTTAGAGACTCGACAAGGATTCAGTGCTGACACATCCACAATCGACATGATCTTCTCCGAAAATAAGAGAAATGCTGGGAGCAGAGCCAGCCACTGTACCTTTTTGCATCGACCTGAAAAAGGCTTTAAATAGTGACAACCACCTGTGCAGCTAAATCTTCAACATGTCCACTGCCTGTGCCGCCAAACCTTTAACATATTAACAACTTCTGTAATCAGCCCCCCTAAATATTGCTAGACTGTACATCTAAACCTTGCAGATATGAACAATATGTGCAACAATTCTTGGATGTAGCAAAAGATCATAAGTTGGATTTTGAACATATTAACAGATCGTGCAGCTGAATCTCTTCAATAATTCAACTCGCATAGCTAAACTTTGATATATACAACAGAATTCAGAGTTCCATCTTGAAAATAACCGCAGGCTACGTGGCTGACTGTTAGAGCGAACACTCATTTCACCTGTCAGGCCTCTGAACTAAACACATGAAAATTAGACAGGAGCTGTTTTGTTTTCTTGCTTAGGTCTTCTTAACGAAACCAAGTTGTTTATAGCGCAGCCAACAGCATGCCACATGTCAAAATCGGTACCGTATACCACAGCCATATATTTGTATATTTGATGCACTGTTTCAGATTTGTGCCCAAACAATATCTAGCAGAATGTTAAT
>CM065731.1:19111701-19119201 GCA_033310375.1 Conus canariensis | reverse complement strand
TTAATGGCGAGATAAAAACGGTCATACACACAAACCTCCACACCCTTTTTTTGGGTAGAAGGTATTAATCCTTACCTGTCTATACAGGGGGTGTCCGCAGGAGTATAAGCCTGCGTACAAGGGAAAAGATCATCATCATCATCATCATCATCATCATCATCATCATCATCATCATCATCATCATCATCTTCTTCTTCTTCTTCTTCTTCTTCTTCTTCTTCTTCTTCTTCTGCTTCCTCAGAAATATTACATGCTACATAGAGTGCACTTGTATAACCAAAAACCGTCTTATACGTATAAACATGTATCTATTTTACATTCTTGTTATTAATTCCGACTGCTTTTGCCTTGACTCTGCATAAACGAAGCATGTTTAGCACAACGACTGTAAAACATGCGATCAAATTCCTATTTTGTACGGAAAACGTCCTCTAATTAACTATCCAGTGATACAAACCGTATGGGGTTCATGTCAAAAAACGGCCTGTAGGATGCACCATCAGCGAGTTTTGAATGCAGCGTTGACTGGTTGGCACAAGAGTCAGCCGAAGCCGATGAGATACACAGGATTTTGTGAAGCCTTGAAACGTCGTAATTCAGCCAGTACGGTGTCATGAAGGTCGATGAGAATCAATTGTAGCTCCCGTTTCCATCAGAAGCTGATGGACGAAAAAGCGGGAAACGCCAAACGGGCAAGCTGGAAACCTTTAAAAAAAAAAAAAAAAAAAAAAAAAAACCAGAAAGAAAGCAAACAAACAAACACAATGGAATAAAACCAACATATAAGCAAACAAAAAAGTGTCATGTTCTGCAAGAGATAGAGGTTGATAATGAGAGACAAAGATTGGATAATGTTCTTACATTTTTCTTTCCTGTAGTCACACTCTAATCCAAACGTCCCCACCCCACCCCCCACCCCACCCCCACCCCCACCCCTCCAGCCACCCATCCGTTGCTTCTCTCCCTTTCCCACCGCCTTTTCTCAACTTTCCGAAAAGTGGGCCATTTGAGCGGAGATTTCGGTGACTGATAATGTCCTGGCATTATTCGTTCCCCACCCCACCCCCAACCCCCCATCCCCCCACCCTCAAATCTGCCACTCCCTTCCTCTTTCTCCACAGCCCCAACTTTCCGACTTTCTTCCTCCCTTACTGCACCCTGACCCCCCCCCCCCCCTCCTCCCCTTCTCTCCCCACCTTGTCCTTCCCCACCAGCATCCATCTTCCCACTCTCTTGTCTTTCATTTCAAGAAGAAACTTTTTTTTTTAATTTGCGCCTGAGCACGTTAGAGGGTCTTTTAATCTGTTCTGTTATTCCGTTCATCTGTTCAAGTGTAGCAGTCTCCTGAGCACTGTTAAACTCCTGACAGTTTCCACAGATTGTCATGTTTAAAGACTGACAAATGCCAGCATCACACTGAGGTACCAGGGTTTGTAGGAGTAGTATCTTGAGCGGTTAGCATACTTGTCCTTTAACGTGGAGTGCACTACAGATCTGCTTTTGGACTTGTGATATTGTGTTCCTCCGTACCCTATCTGTTTACCTACGCTTCTGTATGTCTGTCAATTTATCCTCCTTCCATTCATTCATCAATCTACCTACCTACCTACCTACCAACCTGCCTACCTACCTACCTACCTACTTACCTATCTATCTGTATATCTATCTATTTATCTGTCTATCGATCGATCGATCGATCTGTCTATCTTTCAATCTATTTATGTATCTTTCTACCTATCTATCTATATATCTATATATCTGTCTGTCGGTCTGTCGGTCGGTCGGTCGGTCGGTTCGTCTGTCTGTGCTGTCTGCACATACAAACATATATAAATATGCATATTATTTCCCCCTATTTCTTCAATCTAAGACATAAGAGCAAGCTTTGTTTATAATTGAAATATATATATATATATTATATATATATATATAATCTGTTAAAAAATATTTTTTAAAATGAAGTATTAAAATCTACAAGTTTGTTTCTAGCGTTGCTATCTTCAGGATGTCTTTTGGGGCACGCCAACGATCTTTTATGGCGTGCGGGACTTGATTTCAACTTTTTTTTTTATATTGTTCATATATATATATATATATATATATATATATATACATATCTATATATACCATATACAACATGTCCCTGATGCCTTCTATCCCCATGAAAGGAGTCATGCAAACGTAATGTACAGAGTAATAACATTTCTTACTTGAAAAAGACCTGATTTTCAGATCAACAGGGCACAAAGAGGACTCTTTTTTTTCAGTGAATGGACTGCATGTTTTAAGTTTCCTCCAAAATGGAGGTCGGCAGAACCAGCAAGCGACAGATGTTTCGTTCTATCTAGAGATCATCAGGCTTGTGCTGGATTCATGAGAGAGAGAGAGAGAGAGAGAGAGAGATAGAGAGAGAGAGAGAGAGAGAGAGAGAGAGAGTCTCCGTAAACAGATCCAATTCAGAGTTGATATATATAAATTAATTTCCTGTATCCATTTTCCTACAGTATCCATTTTCCTACACATGTATTTGTTTTTTCTCTAAACGTTTTTGCTTTTTTGTTCTTTGCCTTTGTTTTAACTCACGAAAATTATCAAGTCCGATGTTTGTTTTTTTGTGTTTTTTTGTTGGTTTTTTTTTGTTTTTTGTTTTTTGGGGGGTTTTTTTTTGGGGGGGTCATTCATCGTGCGTGGTCGTAAGGGAAGAAAAAAAGACTGACATCACCAGGCAACTTTTTTTTTTTCACATTGTGTTTTTGTTTCGTCTTCGTGGCTCTAAACACATCTGGCATTTGTTCAGTCTGCTGCAATACGTATGCAAGCCATACACCAAGTTTGGCTTCCTTCATGTGACCGTCCAAGAGCTACAAAGAGGAAGTGCACACCACAGCCATCACCGGATATTTCATTGGCAATTCGGTCATGTTTCTTTCTCACTGCTAATAAACTGATTTCCCTAATGTTTTCAGAGCTACATTCGGTTAGTTCTTGTTCAGTTCCAAATGTGAAGTTTGTGAGAGTCCAAAGGGGAAAGCGCACTCACACACACACACACACACACACACACACACACACACACACACACACACACACACACACACACACACAATCCGACCGTCAACAAACCGTTCATAACGTCTTTCTATGGCCTCACGAAAGAAAACGTGAAGGTATTACCGCAAAAAAAAGGAACAGGTCAAACAATGTGGGGGGACTTGAAGAGCTTGCTACATCCGGCTTGCTCACTGCTTAGAAACAAAAGGGGGGGGGGGGGGGGGGCAATAAAGCAAAAATCCAATCGGCTTAGCTGGAAACAGGACCAGATTTGAGCTGCAGGTGGTGAATGGTTCCAGTGACACGCCTTCTCCCCCCTCCCTCCTCCCGGCCTCCCTATGCATACACGCGTGCAAACAAGCGCGCGCACGTACACACACACACACACACACACACACACACACACACACACACAACACACACACACACACACACACACGCACGCACGCACGCACACACACACACACACACACACGCATGCACACACACACACACACACACACACACACACACATACACACACACACGCACGCACGCACGCGCACACACACACACACACACACACACACACACACACACACACACACACACACACACACACACACACATAGCCTTTCTGAGGAAGTAGATGACGTGGTGAAGTCAGTATCTTTTCATTGGCTGATAAGTGACGCCATCTGTTTCTGCGTGGGTTAACATGCATTAGTTTATAACAGCTGGCAGCATCATACTTCAGTGATTTTTGTTTCCTTCCTGTTTTGCTGATGAAAACATTTGGTCCTACTAAATACAGTATTGGCCTTCCTGATTTTGCTTTTATTACCGTCGACAATAACCAAAAGTTAGTTCTTGTTCTGCTGCCTCTGAGTAGCATCAGGATTTTTTTATTTGCATGTGGTTCGGGATTCAAAGAGGGATTGGGGGGGGGGGGGTTCTCTTATCAACTGCTGAAGTGAAACTTGCAAGGCAATTCATTCCAAGTGGTGTTACATTCTGAGATCACCTGTCTCTCTGATAGTGCTTCACGCAGCCGTAAGGTTTCTTACCTTCATCTTCAGCGAAAGTTTTTTTTTTTTTTAATCACAATTTTCTGCTGTACACATCTTTAACGTGTGGGACAGGATCACAGCCTATGTGATAACAGCCTGCTTTCCGTCACGTGATGCTGGTTTAACTGACAGTTGAACATGCGTCACGTGACGAAGAGCGGGCAGGTGCCGAACGCAATAATTGTGCCGAATTTCACTCTTTTGTATTTGTAAATAAGATTCATCTAATGAATTAGGCTACCTGGGAAAACCTGACTGGCTATGGATTGTTCTCAGTACATTATACGTAAGGTTTGTTGTTTGGTGACAGTAGGCCACATTTTCAGCATGACGAAAACGTGTTTCTTTTGACAACTGATTCCGGCCTTCTGTTGAAGATTGTATGATTTCCTGTAAGATGTGTACTACACTTCGTTTTCTTTCTTGTTCATCTTTTTATCTTTCTTTGTTTCCTTTCTTCTGGTTCCTTTATTTCTGTACGGTACACATCAGATGGAGAAGACCTGAACGTAGTGACGTATTTCCCCCGATCTGATCTGAATTCTTTGTTGAAGTGACATCGTTTGGCGGAAGACGACATTGTGGCTTAACGTCCCCCCACCCCACCCCCTTCCCCCCTCCCGCCCCCCTCTCTCTCTCTCTCTCTCTCTCTCTCTCTCTCTCTCTCTCTGGTTATATCATGAATGGAAGATTGTCCTTTGAACCCTATTGCGTACCCGTTTTACTGGTAGCACGTGCGCATGCGTGTCTCTGTGTGTATGTGTGCGTGTTAAAAGGTAAACATAATTACAAATGTGCACAACGAAAAAAAAAAGGGGAAAAGAAAAGAGACAGGGATAAAGACAGAAAGAAATATAAAAAAAAAAAAAACGGGAAGGAGAAAGAAAGGCAGTAACAGGATAGGAAGAAATTAAATAAGGAAGTAACAACAACGCGAAAGAGAATGAAAACAAGAAAATGAGTAAGAAAGAAAGAAACAAGCATGACAACTTAGAAAGTAAAAGAAAAAAAAAGCGAAAAGAAAAAGGAAGGAAAGAAGTAAGAAGGAAAGAAGGGAAGAAATAAAAAAAAACAAAAGAAACAAAACAAGAAAAGAGAGAAAGAAAGCCCTAGGAGAATCCTACGAGGAGCAGAGAGAGAGAGAGAGAGAGAGAGAGAGGAAATGAAAAAATACCCGGTCTCGGCACAATTTTTTTTCTTTCAGTTTTGCCACTGGGTTACATCGTACTATATTTGCTCTCTTTCTCTGTCTCTGTCTCTGTCTCTGTCTCTTCTCTCTCTCTCTCCTCTCTCTCTCTCTCTCTCTCTCAAGTGTGTGTGTGTGTGTGTGTGTGTGTGTGTGTGTGTGTGTGTGTGTGTGTGTGTGTTAGAACACACACTCATACCCCGTTCCCGTCGATCGCCAAACCCCACTCTCACACATTAGCAAACGTGTGTGTGTGTGTGTGTGTGTGTGTGTGTGTGTGTGTGTGTGTGTGTGCGCGCGCGCGCGCGCGCTCGCGCGCGTGCGTGCGTGCGTGCGTGCGTGCGTGCGTGGTGTGTGTGTGTGTGTGTGTGTTGGTCTCATATGCGTGTTCACTGCCCGCCCTTCGTCTGCCTGACATAAATACGTGAGAGAGAGAGAGAGAGAGAGAGAGAGGAGAGAGAGAGAGAGAGAGAGAGAGAGAGAGAAAGGAAGGGGGTAAGAGAGAGACAGACAGAGAAAACGTGTGTACATTTTCCTCTCTCCCTTCTTACTGTCTCTGCCTCTGTTTTTGTCTCTGTCTCCGCTGTCTTCTGTACCCTCTCTCTCTCTCTCTCTCTCTTTCTTTCTCTCTCTCTCTCTCTCTCTCTCTCTCTCTCTCTCTCTCTCTCTCTGTTTCATTTTAACCTTGTTAACTTATGCTATTGCTCCAATACGCAGCATCTTACTCTACTTAAAGTGGACGACAGAAAATAGGTGCTACAGTTTGAGAGAGAGAGAGAGAGAGAGAGAGAGAGAGAGAGAGAGAGAGAGAGAGAGAGAGAAGGAGAATGTTAAAATTTTGCTTATGAATGCAATGTTCTAGAGTGCAATGTGATTGTTTACACTCGTTAAGATTGCACTTGAAATATAAAACGAAAAGAAAAAGGAACCGCCTCTCCATCCCACCTCCACCCTCCCCTATCCTTCTTTTCTTAAACGCAAATAAATGCTTCTTCACAAAGCCAGTTACAACAACGATAATAAAGAGGGTCTAGTGACATCTTCAATACTCCTGATTTGTTGAGCTTGAAGCTCGTGAATGCATGGCCTTAAGATTTCTTGGCTAACCGAGACTGCCGATGGACAGCGCTTGGGATGGCGCTGCTCTAACTCTATCGGAGGCATGCTTTTCCAACAAGTTGAAAGAGTTCGTTAAGGCGTTATTATGGAGGCTTAATCCGCCCTGTGTTTAAATGTGATTATGTTGTTTCCTAGTTTGCATGAGCGCTTGTTTGTCGTCCTAAGTCTATGCTGTCCTTTTTTATGTAAAAGAAGAAATTATCCCAGTGTTCGGGGAGATAATTCATTTGTTTGTTTGTTCACATATTTAATGACTTCAATCTGCTGTGATCATTTCGTTGTGCTTTCTTTTCTTTTCTTTTAACGATTTTTTAAAATCTTGCTTATCAGATATTTCTTTGAAATCTGATTTATTTGCTATTTGGGTCGGTGATCACACTTTAGTCTGAGGCAAACAGAAGAAAACATAGAAATATTGACCTCTTTGTTTGTTTAAAATTGTAAATTCATGAAGAGAGAGAGAGAGAGAGAGAGAGAGAGAGAGAGAACGAGAACGCATGTGTGCATTTTCACTCTCAGCCCGTCCACTTAGTCTCTGGCTGTCTGTTTCTGACCCTGTCTCTGTCCCCTCTTTCTCCTCCTGACCCCTCTCCCCCCTCCCCTCTTCTCTCTCTCTCTCCTTCTCTCTCTCTCTCTCTCTCTCTCCTCTCGCTCTCTCCCTCTCCCCCCCTCTGTCTCTCTCTCTCAGTATCTCAGACTTTGATCGCCGCTGCCATTGCTGCCATGGCCAGCATTTTAATCTACCTAAAGTGGACAACAGAAGATAAGTGTTCAAATTTGAACGAGAGAGAGAGAGAGAGAGGAGAGAGAGAGAGAGAGAGAGAGAGAGAGAGGAGAACAAGAACAAGAACAAAAATTTAATTCTTCAGGCCTCCAGCCCCTCTTTTAGCAGAGAGAGAGAGAGAGAGAGAGAGGTTAAATCCTTGTTTACAAATGTACCTACGTTCTTTGTTCTTAACCGCGATGTGATTGTGTATAGTTTAGATTAGGTTCGAGGTTTTAAAAAACATAATAGAATCCCCCCCCCCCTACTACCATCCTCCCCCTCTTCCCCTCGCCCTCCTCTTTTTTCTTTTAAATCCAAATGAATGCTTC
>CM065731.1:19104201-19109201 GCA_033310375.1 Conus canariensis | reverse complement strand
TAAAATTGTCTTCTGTCCCTGGTCATTTTTCTCTGTTTCCATATTTAAAAACACAGTGCATGTTACAATCAAAGTCAATTCGTGTATGGTTTTCGTTCCTTTCTTCGATTTCCCTGCGTATACATACTTAAATATGTGAGTCAGAGAGATAAGTATGTGGTGAGCTCCAAAAGTATATAAAAATGTTTCTAGATGATTCTCAATAAACCAGATCATCTATTTTCTTTTGGGATTACTTTACGACGACTCGTAATTCCTTTTGAGGTTGTTCCATCTGACCTCATGGGAGTTTATGATCAATCTGCCTGATAACTCTTCATGAGGGTGCTGCACCTCTAGGAACAGCAGGAAAGCGACAGAGCAGAATGGGGATACGGCAGGTACGCGCCAGATCAGAAGGCAACGTTGCGGCATGTACAGTGATTACTGATCCATTCCGGCAAAAGCAAGAACTTTCGGAACAATGCTTTCAGATTTTGAAGCTAAATTTTCCTGTTTAATTGGTCTTCACGAAATAACGGCATCATAAAACTTTTTTCCTTACTATTTCTGAGATCATGACTTCGCTTTCCTATGGTCACAAACACAAGAAGAAAATCCATGAAATTCAAATTTTGGAGCCATCGTCTCCCCCCCCCCCCCCCCCAAAAAAAAAAAGGGGGGGGGGGGGAGTTTGTTACATCAGTTACCTGTGTCAGTGCTTGTAGGACCAGTAGAGACAAGAAATGTGCGACGGTAACAAAAACACATGAGGTGATTGAACTTTCAGTGACTACCTCCCTGATGAGTTTGACAATGCGTCCACGTTAAACTGAAGAACGTCCCTTTATACCCCTGGGGCTAAACAAATCATTTCTTTAATAGAAAGACAATTGTTTGATTGAAGGGCGATCGTGATCCTCGTAGGCATGACGCTGGGAGAGAGAGAGAGAGAGAAGAGAGAGAGAGAGAGAGAGAGCAGAAGGATTAGGAAAGCTACTGCATTTGTAAGGTGCTGCTAAGAACATGGATTTTTACGTATTAAGGGTAACGCGGAAGAAGCGTAATTCGTGTCTTCCCATCACGTGCCACAGAAGGTTCGTTCACTAATTCTGTTCCATGCATGATCCGAAGTTTTAGTTTCCTTTTCTCATCGCATTCCGTTGGTGTTGTTTCATTTTACGTTTTTATTTGCTTTCATTTTTGTTTATTTTCATTTTGGTCGTATTTCATGTTAGCGCCAATGGGTTCTGATCAGTCCTAAATCTTTGCTGAAAGCAATTAAACGTAGCATATGAGAGACTTTTACGACGTAGATACTTACAAACTGCAGATGATGTATAGTGTGTATTCGCTAGTTCTTGTTTGTCATAAACAGTATGCTGTGGTCTTCACAGTCAGTGAACATAGTGCGGTTCATAGTGTCCAACCCTGTTGTCTCCAAGGAAAACGTGTCCAGCCCACAGCCAGCATACCACTTGAATGTCTTGTGGCTGAAGTCCACAAACAGAGACACACGAACGAACTCTGGTTCTTCTCTTCGCCAAAGGCGACCAGAAACAAACAATAAGAAGAACAGAAAATAACAGCGCTCGACGCTAGAGGTAATAATAATAATAATAATGAATACTTATATAGCGCCTATTCTCGGCTAGAGACCAAGCTCTAAGCGCTTTACAATCAACACTCGCTTACACAACGGGCTGCCTACCTGGGTAGTGCCGACTGAAGAGCTGCCAGCTGGCGCTTCATTCAGTCGTTTCTCGTGTCATCCAGTCAATATCGTTCAATATCGTTCACTCAGTTTCTTTACTTCCTTCATTCTTTCCATTTCTTACGCAGGGTGCATGCTGTGTATAACGTGTCATCCATACCATCAGGTACATCAGATTGCCGAAATTGGTTCTTAACATCGTAATTACTCGACCAACTATTCAAGATGATAAACATTACGTATCCGTCTGATAACGATTAGTAATAATTATCAGTGATTTGATAATGATCAGTGAGCAGTCTGTAACAGGGATATCAAACCTGGTGCAGCCAAACCTTATACGTTTTAATAACCTATACAGCTAAGCACTCTACGAAACCTGCAGATCTGAATCCCGAAGATGTTAACAAGGTGGATAGCTGAAGCTTGTGGATAGACACAAACCAGATTTCTCTTAAAGATGAGCACAACCTGTGCAGCTAAATTCTGATAACGCTGACAGTCTGAAAAGCCAAAGCCTAAAGATCACAACAGGATATTACACGGACACAAACTTACGTATCGCGGCTACAGTTTTTAGCTGGCACATTCGTGGTTCGTTCCTTCAGAAGAGAATAATAGAATTGGTAATGGAAAGATAATGGAGCCAGTATAGTCACAACATATGTGTTACAACAAATGTGTTCCACTTTTTAGGCCTGTGAACTAGATTCGTGACAATTAAAACGCCGGAGTAATATTTTTGGTTTGTTGCATTGGTCATAATAACGAAATGACATTCCAGTTTATGATGTCAAAAGCGTAGCCAACTGCATGCTACCATGTCAAAATCGGTACGATGTAGAGTAATCTTATTATTGTGCATGTAATGCATTGTTTTAGATGTGGACAGATAATGCCTAAACAACATTTATATGCATGTTAGTACCATCATCATCATCATCATCATCATCATCATCATCATCATCATAGCCTAAAATGTCTCATGAATACAAACATGTATCTATCTTTCATGCTTGTTATTATGTTCTCTTTTTTGTGCCTTAACTCTGCATAAAAGAATAATATTCAGGACAATGAATGTAAAACGCGCAATAATTTCCTTTGTTATTAAGGAAAAGTCTTCATGATAACCATCGAACGATAAGAACCGAAAGGAAATCATGTCAAAAATAACCTGTAAGCTGCACCATTGCTGAGCTTTAAATGCAGCATTGACTGGCGGGCAGGAGCGTTCTTGGAAACTGATGAAATACACCTGATTTTGTGGAGCCAGAAAACCTCGTAATTTAGCCAATGCAGCGTCAGGGAAGTCGATGGGAATCAATTGGGGCTCCCGTCGCCGAACATATTTTCCCTGGAAATGGTTAGCGGGCAGGCTAGAAATTTAGAATAAAGAAAACAAACAAAACAACACAGCGGAACAGATAAAACCGTCCGCAAACAAACAAAAAAGTGTCATGCTCTGCGATTGATTGAGGTTAATAATAAGAGACAAAGGTTGGCTAATGTTTTTACATGTTTGTTTCCTATAGTCGCCCCAACGTTCTCCACGCCCTCACCCTCGCCCCCCCCCCCCCCCCCCCCCCAACCCCCCATCCGTCCTCTCCCTTTCCCATCACCTTTTCTCTGTTTTCCGGAACCTGGATCATCTGAGCGGAGGATTCGGTGAGAGTAGAACCAAAGACTGATGATGGACTGACATTTTCGCTTTTTTCGCCTTGAAACCTGCTGCTCCCTCATCACCCCACTTTCCGACTTTCTTCCCCCTTTATTGCATCCTGACCGCCGTCCTTCCTCTTCCCCACCGTCACCCATCTTCCACTCTCTGCTCTCCTTTCAATGTGATGAATTTGTGCATGTGCCCGGTGAAGGGTCTTTTGGCCTGTTCTGTTGTTGCGTGCGTCCATTCAAGTGCAGCAATTTCCTGGTCGCCGCAAACCCCTGGCAGTTTATACAGGGGAGAGAGTGTTGCGTTTACAGACTGACAAACCCGTGTGTTGAGCAGTGGTATGTTGAGAAGTTCCACGCGTGTTCATTGACTTGGTTTACATAATTATGTGTTTTGGACTTTTTACATTGTGCGCCTCTGACACTATTTACTTGCACTTCTAAGTGTCTGTTTATCCATCTATCTATCATCCATCCATCCATCCATCCTCCCATCCATCCATCCGCCCATCCATCTATCTATCTATCTATCTATCTATCTATCTATCTATCTGTCTGTCTGTCTGTCTGTCTACCTATCTGCCTCTCTGTCTGTCTGTCTGTCATGTTTAAACATATATACAAAAACTACATAGAATATGTACCTAATGCTATCCATCTCCATACAATAGGTAATGCAAATGTACATGTCCATGTTAATAATATTCATTACCTGACAAAAATCTAGTTTTAAAAGCAACGGGGCACGATGAGGAACTCTCTTCCAGTAAAT
Source organism: Conus canariensis (assembly GCA_033310375.1). Classification (NCBI taxonomy): domain Eukaryota; kingdom Metazoa; phylum Mollusca; class Gastropoda; order Neogastropoda; family Conidae; genus Conus; species Conus canariensis. The sequence continues at coordinate 19,105,065 of CM065731.1, read as the reverse complement.
GCGCTGCATGTTCCAAGTTCCTCCAAAGTGGACTAGCAAGCGACGGCTGTTTTGGTCTATCTAGAGTTAATCAGATTTTCTACTGGATTCATAGATAGATGGTTTAATTGCAATAGATTTAACCAGAAAGAGAGAGAGAAGGGGTGGGGGGGAGAGAAAGAGTGAGAGAGAGAGATAGACAGATGAACAAATAGATATTTGGATGGATCAGTGGGTGGGTGGGTGGATGGCTGGATGGTTGGATGGATGGATGGATGGATAAGTAGGCAGGTATATATGTGTGCGTGTGTGCGTGTGTATGTGTGTGTGCACGAGCGCGCGTGCGCGCGCGTGTATGTGTGTGTGCGCGTACTTGTGTGTGAAAAACGAGACAGAGGGAGTGAGAGAGAGAAGTGTGTGTGTGTGTGTATGTGTGTGTTCGCGCGCGCGCGCGCGTGTGTGTGTGTGCGTGTGTGTGTTTGTGCGCGCGCGCACACGCACGCATGCGCACATGCACGCACTCAAGCATACAAACACTTGTTTGAAGATAATGATAAGATCATCATGATCATCATTATTATCATCATCATCATCATTATCATCATCATCTTCATCATTATCGTCGTCATCATCATCATCGCCATTACTTGCATGGCTCGTTAGAGTGAGGAATTTTCGATGAGAGCTGATGGTTAGTTTCCTCTGATGATGAAAGCCGAGAGGCGCATCAGCAGGTTTGATGTGGATCCTATAGAATTCCGCTGAGGCGCATCAGCAGGTTTGATGTGGATCCTATAGAATTCCGCTGAGGCGCATCAGCAGGTTTGATGTGGATCCTATAGAATTCCGCTGAGGCGCATCAGCAGGTTTGATGTGGATCCTATA
>CM065731.1:19091701-19099201 GCA_033310375.1 Conus canariensis | reverse complement strand
ATTTTTTTTTAATAAAATGAAAAAAATCAGTGTCCCTCCACGCACAACTAAGGGCTTAAAAAACGAAAAACTAACTGCCCAGTTAAAGTTACACATAACATTTTTAGTAATGACGTGTTTTTTTAATACAAAAAGAAAATTAAGGAATTGTCAGTATCTTGTCTTTGTGAAGGACTGACACAATACAAACACATAACAGGGTCAGTGTCTGCTCCGGTGGGTTGCCTCATGACGACTTGGCAGGCTGTTCCCTGTGGATTGTCAGTACCAGGACAGTGCCGGCACAAGCTGGGGTCTGTCATGGACGAGGTCTTGGAATGAACGACGTCAGAGTAATGAGACGACAATGGCACAGTCGATGAGACAGAAACCAAAAAATGTTTCCTCATATTCAAACAAAAATAAATAAATGTATACGTAAATTTCGAAAAGGAATCTTGAGGCAAGTTGACTGGCTGTCGAACTAATCGTTTCAATAAGTCAAAAGTCATCTTGCAACAGCCGCAGTCGCGCCTTCTGTTTCATTGTAAGTGCGACAAACAGTGAGAGCGTCTCACAAAAAAAGGCTTGTTTGGGGGCTCGCCATGTTTTGTGGCAAACTGGCGGATTGCGACGTTCTGCGGGGCAACAATCTGTGTGATACATTGCAAACCCGCGGCATTCGGATTGTGATTCAGATCAGGATTTACTCGGTTTCCAGTGCCACGGGGATATGCCTGGAATAGCATGTTGTGATAAGTTTGTTTTGTAATGATGACATGTGTACAGGTTCACAACACCACCACACACACCACACACACAAGCGACACCACACACACCAACACCGCGCGCGCACACACACGCAAGCACGCATGCACGCGCACACACACACACACACACACACACACACACACACACACACACACACACCACGCACGCACGCACGCACGCACGCACGCACGCACGCACCACACACACACACACACACACACAATCACCACAACATACAAAGCTGTACACTTCTACGCTTTTTTGCTGTTGTTTGGTTGTTTTCCTGGGAAAGGTTCCTTTGATTCTTGTTTGTTTGTGAACAGTTCAGGACTTCATTATTACTTCTAGTTTTTTACCATTATCATCATTGTTGTTGTTGTCGCTAGTATATTGTTATTACTATTATTATTATCATTATTATTATTATCGTTGTTGTTGTTATTATTATCATTATTATTATTATCATCATCATCATTATCACAATGATAATTATTATCATCAACATTATTATTATTATTATTATTATTATTATTTTGTTGTTTTTTAATGCTCAAAATGAATTAAATGTGTTGATAAATGTGTAACTGCTTAATTCACTAAGTAATTATCTTACTAATTAACTGACTGACTGACTGATTGACAGACAAACTAACTGACTGCCAAATAAATCAGCATATCTGTGTCAGTGGAAAATCTGTACATGCTAACACGGACGTTTCAGGAGTCAGTTGATATAAATCCCCTGTCCACTGCTCTAAGGAGTCAGTTGATGTAAATCCCCTGTCCACTGCTCTAAGGAGTCAGTTGATGTAAATCCCCTTTCCTGCTGTCTACCCCTTACTGTGTAGTCAGTTGATATAAATCCCCTGTCCTCTGCTCTAAGGAGTCAGTTGATGTAAATCCCTGTCCACTGCTATGAGTCAGTTGATGTAAATCTCCTTTCCACTGCTCTAAGGAGTCAGTTGATGTAAATCCCATGTACACTGCTATGAGTCAGTTGATGTAAATCCCCTTTCCACTGCTCTAAGGAGTCAGTTGATATAAATCCCCTGTCCTCTGCTCTAAGGAGTCAGTTGATATAAACCCCCTGTCCACTGCTCTAAGGAGTCACTTGATGTAAATCCCATGTCCACTGCTATGAGTCAGTTGATGTAAATCTCCTTTCCACTGCTCTAAGGAGTCGGTTGATGTAGATCCCCTGTCCACTGCTATGAGTCAGTTGATGTAAATCTCCCTTCCACTGCTCTAAGGCGTCAGTTGATGTAAATCCCATGTCCACTGCAATGAGTCAGTTGATGTAAATCTCCTTTCCACTGCTCTAAGGAGTCAGTTGATGTAAATCCCATGTCCACTGCTATGAGTCAGTTGATGTAAATCTCCTTTCCACTGCTCTAAGGAGTCAGTTGATGTAAATCCCCTTTCCTCTGCTCTAAGGAGTCAGTTGATGTAAATCCCCTTACTTCTGCTCTAAGGAGTCACTTGATGTAAATCCCCTGTCCTCTTGCTCTAAGGAGTCAGTTGATGTAAATCCCCTTTCCACTGCTCTAAGGAGTCAGTTGATGTAAATCCCCTTTCCACTGCTGTAAGGAGTCAGTTGATGTAAATCCCCTTTCCTCTGCTCTAAGGAGTCAGTTGATGTAAATCCCCTTTCCGCTGCTCTAAAGAGTCAGTTGATGTAAATCCCCTTTCCACTGCTCTAAAGGAGTCGTTGATGTAAATTCCCTTTCCTCTGCTCTAAGGAGTCAGTTGATGTAAATCCCTGTCCACTGCTCTAAGGAGTCAGTTGATGTAAATCCCCTGTCCACTGCTAGAAGGAGTCAGTTGATGTAATTCCCATGTCCACTTCTCTAAGGAGTCAGTTGATGTAAATCCCATGTCCACTGCCACAAGAACTGCCCCCAACAATGTGACTGAAAGTATGGATTCATTAGTGTCCAATGACATCAATCCAAAATTAGATTCTGAAAACCAGCATTTCCCTCCCTTGAAAATGTGCAACAGACACACGGGAAGTGACGCAGCTGAACGAGCAGCTACAAGTTGTCCATGGAGTGATCACGCGAAGTTCAATGAACATGCTTTGGATTCCTCTACGGGGGCAAAAAAAGTGCTCGATTTAGCGCACTTCCACTTCCTTTCCTGGGGTTTTGTAAAGAAAGTTTTCTGTTCCAGCCATTTCTGTTATCTACGTCGTCGTGCAACTCATACAGAACACTCCTGAGCTTTGTATTGCAATGGCGTGGTCTGCGTAAAAGATTCATCATCGGAAAACCCAGTGCTGTAGACTTGTTCCATTGGAATTGCTAACCACATTCCAAGTTTCAGGTTACAGTGGGTTGTTCAGCCTACGTCCACTTAAATGAATTATAGAAAAAAGAGAAGTTCTAGCCTCCAATGTCCAGAATCATTGGTTTAGAAATATGTTAACGACAAGGTTTCGGCATAGTTACTCGATCGTAAACACACACACACACACACACACACACACACACACACACACACACACACACACACACACACACGGTCGCGAGCGCGGTCGCGAGCGTGCCCAAACGAACGCGCGCGCGCACGCAACACACACACACACACACACACACACACACACACACACACACACACACACACACACACTCTCTCTCTCTCTCTCTCTCTCTCTCTCTCTCACACACACACACACACACACACACACACACACACACACACACACACACACACACACACACACACACAACACAACAACCAACCAACCAACCAACAACACAAACAAACAAACAGACGCATACACGTGCATATGCATGCACATACAGTATGCACACTCATGTCTATAGATTTTCTCTCTCTCTCTCTCTCTCTCTCTCTGTCTCTGTCTCCTTCGTCTCTGTCTCTGTCTGTCTGTCTGTCTGTCTGTCTGTCGTCGTCTCTCTCTCTCTCTCTCTCTCTCTCTCTCTCTCATATATATATATATATATATATATATAATAAGTAAATTAGAAAAAAAGAAACACACACACACACACGAACGCACACACGCACACACGCACGCAAAAAGAGACAAAGAGTGAGAAAGGTAAAAAAAAAAAAAAAAGATAGCTATTGCAGTTTGCACATTTTTGTGCCCTTTCCCACTGAGCTGAATGCAGCCTGTAATATGTTTGCTGGCTTCCATGCCAGTGTCTCTGTCTATATGTCTGTCTGACTGTCTGTCTGTCTTGTCTTGTCTGTCGGCTGCTGTGCCTGCCTGTCTTTCTGTTTCTGTCTGTCTGTCTGTCTGTCTCTCTCTCTCTCTCTCTCTCTCTCTCTCTCTCTCTCTCTCCTCTCTCTCTCTCTCTCTCTCTCTCTCGCTTTATGAACTGCTTGTATCGTATCCAAAACAACCACAATGAAACGGTTGAGGGGGAAGGGGGTTCGGGGGGGGGGGGGTGGAGAGAGAGAATTCAGTGCTTTTTAAAGAAAGAAAAAGAAAGGACAATGGATAAATAAACGTCGAGAAGAGAAAAGGAAAGGAAAAGAGAAAGAAAGGAAGGAAGAGGAAAGTCAGATTGAAAGAAAGTGAAGTAGAAAGACAGCCCTTGCTGAGTGACGGAATGAAAGAATGATTTATGGGAAGAAAGAAAGGAATGTAGAAAGAGAGAAACAAAGACAGATAGACAGAGAGAAAGAAAGAAAAGGAAAGACAGACAGAAAGAAAAATCCCTCCGCCCATTCCTCACCCACCTTCCCCGGGGTAAAGTGTTGTGTGTTAGCTTTGACGTGTAAACACCAAACGCAGTGCTTGTGGTGCGTTCATCCCGGCTTTGTTTGTGACTGTGAAGTTCAGGCGACCTCTTTAAAAAAAAAAACACACCCTGTCTGTCTCATACACTCACTCCCCACACCCATATCCTATACTTCTCACTCTTCTCTGTCTGTCTGTCTGTCTGTCTGTCTGTCTCTCTCTCTCTCGCTCTCTCTCTCTCTCTCTCTCTCTCTCTCTCTCTCTCTCTCTCTGAAATATCATCCTCTCTTCGGTTGATAGTTTTACAATTTTACGTGGACAAAAACCGCTGTTCGTTTTAGCACTAACATTCATTCATTCAGAGAAGAGAGAGAGAGTAGAGAGTGTTGTGTGTGTGTGTGATTGAGGGAGAGAGAGAGAGAGGAGGAGAGAGAGAGGAGAGAGAGAGGAGGTGGTGTGTGTGTGAGAGAGAGAGAGAGGGAGTGTGTGTGTGAGAGAGAGAGTGCGTGCGTGTGTGTGTGTGTGAGAGAGAGAGTGCGTGTGTGTTAGTGTGTGTTGTGTGTGTGTGTGTGTGTGTGTGTGTGTGTGTGTGTGTGTGGTGAGGGGGGGGGTCAATTTCATCAAAGAGATGTCCCATCTTGCAGACTTTATAACGCTACGCCACGTTCGCTTTGCCATGAGGAAAATGCACACGGGGTACAGCTAGATAAATTGTAGGTACATGGTTTTTTTTAATGGGAAGAGGATCTCATGAAGTGGCTTAATCTACACATTATCTCAATGCAGTTGTCAGTCAGGTATTGATTACCGAAGTTATCAGGGTCAAAACTACTATTATGAAAGTGTGTGTGTGTGTGTGTGTGTGTCTGTGTCTGTGTCTGTGTGTCTGCGGGTTTGTGTGTCTGTGTGTGTGTGTCTGTGTGTTTGTGTTTGAGCGTGCGTGCGTGCGTGTGTGTGTGTGTGTGCGCGCGCGCGTATGCGTGGTGTGTGTTTGCATGTGCGCGCGCGCGTGTGTTTGTGTGTGTGTGTTTGCATGTGCGCGCGCGCGCGCGCGCGCGCGCGGTGTGTGTGTGTGTGTGTATGTGTGTGTGTGTGTGCGTGCAATATAAACATGCACATATGCTTGAACTTGCGTGCATGCACGTGACACATAACAGTGCGATGGAAGTATAGGAATGGACGTGCACACAGAATGACAGTTTAGAATGGGTATTAACTCTAAGGTTGTAAGTCCTTTCCATAGGATGAAAATGAACTAGAAACGAAGGCAACAATACGAAATGGGATGCAAATGAACAAGTACATAAAACAAAAACAAAAACAAAAAAACACCCCGGGTATGCGCGCTGCCCTACTACAGTAAAAGATCCCGTATTCCTTGACAGAGATAGGCGAAAGGGTTCGTCAGTCACTGACACAACAGTAACTGTGCTGTGCGCTTGCCCGGAATGTCACGGATCGACAAGCACTGTACGACCTGCAACGCCCTCATCCCTCAACACACGGCCTTGCCTACGCCTTGCCGTGGTTACGGCAGGCGTAATGTTGGGGGATATGGAAGGAAGGGAAGCAGGAGGTGGGAGGAGGGGGGAGCGGAAAGCATCTGTCTGTCTGTCTGTGTGTCTGTCTGTCTGTGTGTCTGTCTGTCTCTCTCTCTCTCTCTCTCTCTCTCTCTCTCTTTCTCGCTCTCCTCTCTCTTTCTCTTTCTCTCTCTTCTTCTCTCTCTCTCTCTCTTCTCTGTCTCTCTCTCTCTCTCTCTCTTTCTCTCTCTCTCTCTTTTCTCTTTCTCTTTCTTCTCTCTCTCTCTTTCTCTCTGTCTCTGTCTCTCTCTCTCTCTCTCTCTCTCTCTCTCTCAGTATTTGTCTCTGTGCATATTTTTTTTTATCTAATGATGCTGGTACTACAATGGGCAGCATTTTGTCTACATAACCTGGTCTGCAAGAGATAAGAGTCGTAAGTTCAAAGAGAGAGAGAGACAGACAAGAGAGAGAGAGAGAGAGAGAGAGAGAGAGAGAGAGAGAGAGGAGAGAGAACAGAACCGGAAGAGGGGGTTACGTGAATGTGCTTAAGCGTCATCTGGTTTGTCTTACATTGCACAAAAGTCGGCAAGACAAAAAACGAAATTTCTTTTCTTGCAACGCAAACGCAGATTTCTCCCCAGTGCCAATTACAGCAACAACGACAATAAAAACGGTTTGGTGATCTCCTGTACCACTTAGGTTTTAAGCTCCAGGCGAGTTAACACATGGCCCTAAGACTTCTTGGCTTAATGGGATTGCTGAAGGACACTTGTGGGCATGGCGCCGTTCGAATTCTATCAATGGCTGGGTTTTCCAATATGCTGGAGGAGTTTATTTAGGCTTTCTTTAACGAGGCTTTCACTGTCCTGTCTTTGAACGCAATTATGCTGTTTTCTTGTTTGTGTGTTTGTTTACTTGTTGTCTGAGTTGAAGGGTGGCTTTCTTTACAGGAGGAATTGAATCCTGTGCTTTGGAAGTATGGTTCTGTTTGCGTTGAAAATATATTGATCAGTCTTTTCTGCTGTATTTACGTCTTTTAGTATTGTTTTTTTTTTTTTTCAGAGCCTGGTTTTAAATCAGATTATTTACTCTGTCTGGCATCTGTCTGCAAACATTACCATTGTCCATCTTAAAACAAAAGAAAGTCTTTAGGGGATTGAATATATGGAGACTTATATATATATATATATATATATATATATATATATATATATATATATATATATATATATTCTTAAAACCGAAAAGGCAGAGGAGTCAAGTTACCACTTTCCGCGGTCACTGAGGAGAAACAATCAGGTTTCGAAATACCGGTATCTGACCAGGAGTTATATATTAGTGAGTTTCCTCCCCATTGGAGATTGCCTCCCCCTTGGAGACTATAAGCTTGCTGAAGGCTCATTTTGAGAAGCATTTATTATTCCCCATTCACCCACTCAAGCACATACTGTTAGTTAGGCAGAAGTATCTACCACTGCAGATATGAATGCTTATCTCCCCTATTTCTTCAATCTA
>CM065731.1:19069201-19086701 GCA_033310375.1 Conus canariensis | reverse complement strand
ATGGGAAATTGAGTCAGAACTAATGTAAACTCCGAGGGAAAAATCCTCCTGTACCGAAACGGCCCGCCGGAGATTCGAACCCGCAACCCCAGAATCACCAAGATTGCGAGTTCGGCGCTCTACCACTGAGCTATTCCGGCCTTCTCGTATTTTGTTTTCGTTTCTGTTTTACTCTTTCATTGCTAGGTTTGTTTTTACGAATAATAAATATCATTGTTTCAGCTCTTATTACCATAATCAGAGTATATCACTAACTAGTACAAAACTGAACATTTGATTTGATCATTTCATAACTTTCTTTTTTCTTGGCATTATCTTTTTTTTCTGAAGTTCATGATACGCTTGACAGCTATTGGGTCGGTACAAATTTCATATACAGCACGAGCAGGCATGCATGTCGGTGAGCACGTGCACAGCCTACATCAGTGCTCATGCTGATTCGCTCGCTGACAGTTTATAAGTTCATTGATTGGTTGATCTTAACTCTCTTTCATCTGTTCTTGTTGGTTGTGGTTCAAGTTTTGTTTGAGGTTTTTTTTCCATGGGATCCTTTTTGTGTGGAAAAAGATATGTGGGAAGAAGTTGACATTCATGGCATGAATTTGTTTTTCTTTTAGAAGTGAAGGTCACTCAGTCTTCAAAGAAAAAAAAAAGGTCGCCGTTGTTGTAAGTGTTGCAGACAGCTGGCTGCCACATCGTGGGTTCGAATGCCATCAGAGCTATTTACTTGTCAGATTGTTCGGAGCCAACTGGCTCCTAACCGGAACGTTGATGGTTGAATTCAACAGGGTGACAGCCCTGATATGGCCCTTCACGGTCTGCAGGGCTATGAGCAGTATGAACTGAATCGTATCCTACCCAGGTTAGAATTCGCTCTGGGCTCAGCAGGGGAAACTGGAACCATAACATAAAGTTTCGTCCACTTAATAGCTGTGTCTCTAAGACTGTTGCATGGAATTTCCTACCAACACACCAGTACCCAGTATTCTCAGGCCTTGCTGTCGCCGGAATATATCGCGAAAGAAAACAATGAGCACAGCCCTTCTGTGAAGGAATAGATCAGGGTGGAATTCCATTCCGTCATCTTCATCGTGTTCATCCGCATTGGTCAGCGTTAAAAAGCCTTACACTGAGTGCCTTTCATGCCGTACTCTCATGGTGGCCCCAGCTTTTACTTTCCCTCCACGCCTTCATGCGGTGGTGCCTAACGGAGAGGAGGGCTCACTGACACTTGCGCCACGACTAAGCATTCATTGTCGTTACCAGAGGGCTTAGTATGCAGTGCCCTGCGTATGTTGGATCAGAACAGTTCATACTGATCACCATCCAAGTGACTTGGCAGCAGTCCCTTCCGGTGGGATGCCTCATAACTTCACACTGACTGTTTGCTCTCTGTGGATTGCCAGTGCCATGGCTGCCACGGGATAACTGGAGATGTAACTGCGACAGACAGCTGAAGTGAGTGGTGTGGAAATAATGCCAATGAAGTAGCACAGAATATGAAACTGACAAAACATAAAGACAGACAGGCAGGCAGACAGGCAGACAGATAGAGACAGATAGACAGACAGATAGACAAACAGAAAGACCGACAGACAGAGACAGACAGGCAGGCATAATTATAGGTAGACAGAGAGGAGTTTAGGAAACAGGGGTGAAAGAGAGGAGACGCTGTCCTGTAGACTGAGACAGAGCAAATCAAATCAGATGACTTTCACTGATGCAGATATGTCCTGATTTCTTTTCCAGCTTTGCCAAGTAAACATGAACCAAGCTTACGGGAGAGACACTGTATGACAGGGAGATTCCATTTCTTATATTTGCTGCTGATTTTGACTTGATTTATGTTATGCCATGATGTGAGTGATTCGGTCTTTAAGAAAAAAGTGTCAAAACTGTGAATAAGACAGAAAAAAAAAGAATTGTAAAAATGAGTTCAATGGAAAGTTGACTTTAATTTTTGATTGCTGAGAAAGAGCCAAACTCGGGCTTAAAGTCTTTTATTCAGGGAAGGGAGAGTGAGAGAGACAGACAGACAGACAGACGCACAGAGAGAGAGAGAGAGAGAGAGAGAGAGAGAGAGAGAGAGAGAGAGAGAGAGAGAGAACATATACACATTTTTTTTTAACGACAGGTTTATGATAAGTTGATCCATGGCATGTTTGTTATTATTGACTGAAATAAAAGATTTCTACATTTTTGAGGAGTGATTGCATGGCTCTAGAGGTGGACTGGTTGAATGGATGATTGTGGCTCTAAATCAGCTATAAATCTTTTAGGTATTCATTTATTTTCAAACGTGGTTTGCCATTAATGGTTTCCTTTAAAAATGTATGCCCTTGTATGGCTTTTGTTATTTGTATGTAAAGGTGCGTGCAGAAATGAGAAATACATAAAATAAAATGAAATTTTCAAAAAAGGTGCGTGTTCATACTCATGGCAACGTCTGCCTTTAAATAGATTGAGTAACTAATGATATGAAGTGGCTGCACCTCTGGGCCAGCTGTTCATTGCTTTGTTTCTAGTAGATTTCAAACATGGTTCGTCGAAGCTCTACTTTTAGTGTGAAACCAGGTTATATGCTTTTATACATATTATATACATGTTGGTTTCCCTCAGTTGGAATACCGGGAGCTCTTTCAGTGTATCCAAACTTCTGGAAATTGTGTGCTGGTAAAATCTTCGTGTGACATCTTCTCCCTGATCCAGTCTTCGTCTTTCTCTAGAATCATCCACAGCTTTTGTGTCTTCGTGACGTATTCACACGTTTTTGTTCCAGAAAATCTGTACACTTTCTGTCCTCTATTCGAAACACAAATAATGCCAGCTTTTCTGCTGCGATCTCGAGTCCACGTATCGATGCTGTGAATACTGTCCATAGTCCACACTAGTTTACCATCCTGCAGTGCCTATTTGGCTTCATGGCTTATATGTGTTTTCTTATTACATTTTAACCTTTGGATTCTAACGATGGGCGTAGTGGATTAAGTAGCATCACTGACGCTCTCAGTAGTTGCTTTCTGGATGTCGATAGTTCAGCTTTTTTGCGATGAATTGTAGTAAAGAATTGTGTATATGTCGAAAAGGTCCAGTGTGGGTTAGCTAGGTAAAAGTAAAACTGAAGTGGAATTCAAAATGAATCCTTGTCGTTTTTATTCTTAGATACAAAACCGTAGAAAACGCCATATAATTAAGTGGAGTGTGATGGTAAGATCTACAGCAAAGCTCTCTCTCTCTCTGTCTCTCTCTCTCTCTGTCTCTCTTTCTCTCTCTCTCTCTCTCTTCTCTCTCTCTCTCTCTCTCTCTCTCTCATCCAACACACACACATATACACACACATACACGCACACACGCACACACACTCTCACACATACACGCACGCACGCACACACACTCTCACACATACACGCACGCACGCACGCACGCTCACACACACTCTCACACACACACACACACACACACACACACACACACACACACACACACACACACACACACACACACGAACGCACTGATGCATGTACGTACAGAGAGGACCAAAATAGTTTGTACTATTTGATGCTTTTTTTCTGGTCAAATGATTGAGTAAATAAAGAAATCAATCAAGAACAAAAAAAAAATAGCTTTTAAATAGAATGTTATTCACGCCCACTTTAACTATAAAGAAATCAATCAAGAACAATAAAAAAAAAAAGCTTTTAAATAGAATGTTATGCACGCCCACTTTAACTATAAAGAAATCAATCAAGAACAATAAAAAATAGCTTTTAGATAGAATGTTATTCACGTCCCACTTTAACCATCTAAAACAAAAGAGATAAACAACAACATACGGATCAATTTCTGTCTGTCTGTCTCTGTCTCTGTCTCTGTCTCTCTCTCTCTCTGCATTTGTGCACGTGTATGTGTGTGTGTACGTGTGTGCTTGTGTGTGCTTGTGTGTGTGTGTGTGTGTGTGTGTGTGTGTGTGTGTGTGTGTGTGTGTGTGTGTGTGTGTGTGTTTAGTTGAAGCAATCGTGAAAGCATTGGTAGTTTCCTGCAGGTTTTCCTGACGACCACAACCACCCCATAGTTCACTCACCCCCAATTTCAGACATGAATGCTGTTCTTTGAGAGTATTCAGACAACTCTTTAAGTGAAGAACAGCTGTGAGCTGTAACTTTTAAATCACTTAGTCCACACTTGAACATAGTGTCTGAAGTCCTCTTAGTTTTTAATCTGGTTTGTAGTGTGTTCTCATAGGCGACAAAAACTTTTTTTTCTGGTTAATGTGATTACTGTCCCCTGACAGAAGGTCCCAGGGATGCCGTGTCGAGCCCAGGGGATGCTTGAGTTCTTCACAGTGCTGCGACCTCGTTCAAGATGACGGCTTTATATAAACAATAATGTGATTTCAGCCAACAAAATCCTAGCCTTTAGCGGCATTAAAGGGTTTTGCTACGGCCAGCTTCTTCTGGCATCCCCTTCCCCTGGTAGCATCCCCATTCCTGTTCCCACTGCGACTCTCCTCTCTCTCTCCCTCTCTCTCTCTCTCTCTCTTCTCTCTCTTCTCTCTCTCTCTCTTCTCTCCCTCTCTCTCTCCCTCTCTCTCTCCTCCCTCTCTCTCTCTCTCTCTCTCTCTCTCTCTCTCTCCTCTCCTCTCCTCTCTCTCTCTCTCTGCTCTCTTCCTCTCTGTCTGTCTGTCTGTCTTCTCTCCCTTTTCTCTCTCTCTCTCTCTCTCTCTTCTCTTCTCTCCTCTCTCTCTCTTCTCTCTCTTCTGTCTCTCTTCTTCTTCTCTCTCTTCTCTTCTACTCCTCTCTCTCTCTCTCTCAGTCTTCTCTTCTCTCTGTCTTCTCCATATCTCTCTGACTACTCTCGTCTCTTACTTCTCTACTCTCTCTCCAGTATATTATTTACAATCTTAGAACAAAATAAATAGGTAACAAACCGCTGAAGAAAATATAAAACAGATAACATGACCCTCTGAAGAAAAATGATAAACAGATAACATGACCCTCTGAAGAAAAATGATAAACAGATAACATGACCCTCTGAAGAAAAATGATAAACAGATAACATGACCCTCTGAAGAAAAATGATAAACAGATAACATGACCCTCTGAAGAAAAATGATAAACAGATAACATGACCCTCTGAAGAAAAATGATAAACAGATAACATGACCCTCTGAAGAAAAATGATAAACAGATAACATGACCCTCTGAAGAAAAATGATAAACAGATAACATGACCCTCTGAAGAAAAATGATAAACAGATAACATGACCCTCTGAAGAAAAATGATAAACAGATAACATGACCCTCTGAAGAAAAATGATAAACAGATAACATGACCCTCTGAAGAAAAATGATAAACAGATAACATGACCCTCTGAAGAAAAATGATAAACAGATAACATGACCCTCTGAAGAAAAATGATAAACAGATAACATGACCCTCTGAAGAAAAATGATAAACAGATAACATGACCCTCTGAAGAAAAATGATAAACAGATAGCATGACCCTCTGAAGAAAAATGATAAACAGATAACATGACCCTCTGAAGAAAAATGATAAACAGATAACATGACCCTCTGAAGAAAAATGATAAACAGATAACATGACCCTCTGAAGAAAAATGATAAACAGATAACATGACCTTTTGAAGAAAAATGATAAACAAGTAACTACAATGGACAGGACCTGTTCCTTTTCTCAAAGCAAACAGACAACACTACCCAAACAGAACAACACTACCCAAACAGGACAACACTACCCAAACAGGACAACACTACCCAAACAGAACAACACTACCCAAACAGGACAACACTACCCAAACAGAACAACACTACCCAACAGGACACTACCCAAACAGAACAACACTACCCAAACAGAACAACACTACCCAAACAGGACAACACTACCCAAACAGAACAACACTACCCAAACAGAACAACACTACCCAAACAGGACAACACTACCCAAACAGAACAACACTACCCAAACAGAACAACACTACCCAAACAGGACCTGTTCCTTTTATCAAAGCAAACAGACAACACTACCCAAACAGACAACACTACCCAAACAGAACAACACTACCCAAACAGACAACACTACCCAAACAGAACAACACTACCCAAACAGAACAACACTACCCAAACAGGACAACACTACCCAAACAGAACAACACTACCCAAACAGGACAACACTACCCAAACAGAACAACACTACCCAAACAGAACAACACTACCCAAACAGAACAACACTACCCAAACAGAACAACACTACCCAAACAGGACAACACTACCCAAACAGAACAACACTACCCAAACAGGACAACACTACCCAAACAGAACAACACTACCCAAACAGAACAACACTACCCAAACAGGACAACACTACCCAAACAGAACAACACTACCCAAACAGGACAACACTACCCAAACAGAACAACACTACCCAAACAGAACAACACTACCCAAACAGACAACACTACCCAAACAGAACAACACTACCCAGACAGGACAACACTACCCAAACAGAACAACACTACCCAAACAGAACAACACTACCCAAACAGAACAACACTACCCAAACAGGACGAACCTCTTCCTGTGAAAACGTCAGCTTAGAGCTGGGATGACAAATGAACATGCAAACGAACAAGCAAACAGCACAATTACTTTCAAAGACAGGACAGTGTAGGCCTCGTTAAATACAGCCAAACAAGTTCCTTCAACATGTTGGAAAGTCCTGCCATTGATAGAATTAGAACGGTGCTGTCCACAGAAGTGTCCCTCGCCAATCTCATTAAGCCAAAAAGTCTTAAGGCGATGTGCTGACGCGCCTGGAGCTTAAAAGTAAGTGGTATTGGAGATGTCACCAAACCCTTTTTTATTGTCATTGTTGCTGTAACTGGCTTTAGGGGTGTGTCTGCCCTTGAGATGCAAAAAAAAGAGTGGATTTATTTTTTATCTTGTCAACTTTTCTCGAACATAAGACAAACAATGATACACAATCACACCACGTTCAAAAGCGTAGCTACATTCACGAGCAAGGACGGTCTGTCTGTCTGTCTGTCTGTCTGTCTCTCTCTCTCTCTCTCTCTCTCTCTCTCTCTCTCTCTCTCTCTCTCTCTCTCTCTCAGTTTACTTTGAAATCACTTACTCTGTCTTCTAGTTCTGTTAACTTCTTTATGTACTCATGTTAATGACAGCGTTATAAGAAGAAATAAAAATTAAGATACTGAGACAAACGGATGATGACACAGAGAGAGAGAGAGAGAGAGAGAGAGAGAGAGAGAGAGAGAGAGAGAGAGAGAGAGAGAGAGAATGTATACACATATTCTCTCTCTCTCTCTCTCTCTCTCTCTCTCTCTCGCTCTCTCTCTCTCTCTCGTGTGTGTGGTGTGTGTGTGTGTGTGTGTGTGTGTGTGTGTGTGTGTGTGTGTGTGTGTGTGTGTTTCTTTGTGTCTCAACGTGGAGTTTAAGAAATACAGATATATCTATGCTATGTAAAATATTTGACGCTCGCGCGAAACATATTATTTGTCGCATCAGAAGCATTAGCTATCAGGCAGTATAGAACGCAGGGAGCACTGTGACTGATCAGTTGGCAAAAAAAATGTTAAAATGCGAACCGTAAAACACCAAAAACAGTGGCATATATTGAAACTAATCGTTATTCTCTTTACATAGATAATACGCTACAGGCACTTGGATACTGGTGCCCGGTACTAGAGATGCAGTTCAATAGTTTACCCAAACAGTATTTGACGCCTCTGGGAATATTTGTGTAAATAAGGACGAAACAGGATCCAGACATCCCACTGGCCTAATGTTTTAGAACCTGTTAACACAGAACTTGTTCAGGCGTTTGCTTTGGTGGTGGTGCGCCTAATGTGAAAGCTGGTGTGAATTTTGGTTGGTTGGTTGGTTTTCAAACAAAGCATAGATATTGGCTATCAACAATTCTGATCACACCAGTTAAATTCGAGAGTCCATTTAGAAACTTATTGCTTTTTTAAACCCTTTTTGCTACCAGAATCATACCTGAGACATTTGACATAAGGTGACTTCAGTATGAATTTCGCAAAATGACCGCCTTGATACAAAGGAACTTAAAAGTCTACAAGAAAAACGAGAGAGACAGAGAGAAAGAGAGAGAGAGAGAGAGAGAGAGAGAGAGAGAGGAGGGGGGGGGGTTACGACATAACATTTCTGCCATCAAATGGAGACTGACATCCATTTCTCCCTTAATTGTGATGTGTACATTCCACTAAGAATACTGTGTTTCTATACACAGTCCGTTTTGTAATGATTATTGTATTAAAGCTCAAATGCCAGCAGGGGAAATGAGAATAGATAGATGGATAGATGGTTGGATAGATGGACAGATAGACAGATATATAGGCCTAGATAGGTTTACAGACAGATATAGATAGATGGATAGATAGATAGACAGATAGATAGATGCATGCATGCACTCACGCACACGCGCGCGCGCGCACGCGCGCACAACACACACACACACACACACACACACACACACACACACACACACACACACACACACACACACTTTTAAAGTTTTGGATTCAGTTATGTGATGTTTTTTTGTTGTTGTTTTTTTTTTTTTTTGTTTTTTTCATCTAGGCCTAATTGCATTATACATACCTACGTACGCCCAAAATCAACACCAACTGTTCGCATGCATACACCCCAAAACACCACATGCACACACACAAAACACTTACATACTGTCTAAGATCACTGTTAGGTGGATAGACGTTAAATTAAAGAACGAACACACACACACACACACACACACACACACACACACACACACACACACACACCACCACACACACACAACACACACACACACACACACACACACACACACACACACACACACACACACACACATGCGTACATGCATATTGAGACGTCAACCTAAATTGTGACGTCAACGTAGAATTACATAAGAACATGACGTAAAAAAATCCACGAGAGCGAGAGACAAAAAACAAGATGCAAAGCATATAAGCGTTCTCCCAGTTTATCTTGAATACAAGTACTTTCTGAGATATTCCATAAAGAAGAAAAACCGTTTTGGGCCATTATAGCCATTAGTAACGGCTATTCTGGTAAAATAAAATATTGGGCATCATCCGTGACCCATAATGAACATACCTACAAATTTTCAGAAAGATCGGCCCAGAAGCTTTGTCTGAAGCGAATGGAACACATTTTGACCATGGACAGACACACAGACAGAAACACAGACACACAGACAGCATTTCTTCGTTCCCATTGTAAAGTACTCCCTGTTCTATAAGAACAGGGAGTACAAAAACGGTGAGGCCCCTGAGTCCGGCCTGAAACATTATCACCGGGTGTGGAGGTACAGCTCTGCCCCAGCCGCTGTCTCCGTCAAGACACGTGAAAAGGCTGACCGCCAGGTCAGTAGTGGAACTGTGTTGTGAAAGGCCTCAGGAATATCCGTCAAGACGACGTGGAGAGGCTGACCGCGAGGTCAGTAGTAGAACTATGTAGTAAAGGGCCTCAGGATTCTCCGTCAAGATGACGTGGAGAGGCTGACCGCCAGGTCGGTAGTCCGATGTGATCTCCTGTGTGTGTGTACCCTGTGGGACTTCGAATTGTTTTCGTGAGCGGCTCTGCTTGCCGTGTAAAGACTGTGACTTGGGCTCGTTGCAGCCAGCTGTGTGAAGTGTGTCTGTTGAGACACTACTGACTCAATTTGAGCGAGAAATTTTAAATGTGTCAGTTTTGAGAGCGACGGTTGAAGTTCCCTGTGTTGGTTGAATGCCTTTTACTAGTGGTGGCGTGTATTGATTTTGTGCCGATTTACATTGATATGTGTTCATGTTTTGATGGTTCAGGCAGCATGTAAAAGGAAGAGCCTTAACTTGTGTGCTGCCTGGTTTTCCATGTTCGTGTGGTGTGGGTGTGTATAAGGAATACTCGTTACACCCATCCAAACTTTTGAAAGTGAGAGTCAGACAGTAATACACAGCACCATGCCATCCTCAGCACATATGTACATTCATATTAATATAATATAATATAACAGTATATATAAAATATTATATATATATATATATATATATATATATATCCTACTCAGAAGTATAGTTATGTATATTTACTACGCATTGACAAGAAGAGAGGAACACACTACGAAAGTTTCCTATATAAGCAAAAAGTTTAACACTTAGATTTGAGATAATATCTGTCTGAACACACACACACACACACACACTCTTCTCTCTCTCTCTCTCTCTCCTCTCTCTCTCTCTCTCTCTCTCTCTCTCTCTCTCTCTCTCTCTCTCTCTCCTCCCCACCACCCCTCATTTCCTTTTTTCCTTACAGGTGGCAGTCCAAACACATGGCTGCAGCCACTTCCCAAATTACCCAGCGCACAATTTCGGGAAGGGGAGGGATTTGTGAGGGCTTCGCAAACTACGTGACACGATGTTCTTTGCAAGACAACATAGCTTACCTTGAGCAGTCCTCTGGGTGTTTGGATAATGGCTCACCAGGGATTCTTCGTGCATTCTCCAACACCTCTCCCTACCCCTCCCTGAGTGCACCTCCCGTTTCTCCCGCCCCCCCCCCCCCCCCCCCCCCCCCCCCCCCCCCCCCCCCCCCCCATTTCTTCTTACCAGAACCCGTTATTTACCCATCAATATCTACGAAAGTTCGGAGGAGCGATTTAGAAGGCGAATATTCCGTTTAACCATCTGCTTCTGCCTTGTTTCTCGTCTCCCCCCCCCCCTCTCTCTCTCTCCTCTCTTTCTCTCTCTCACTCCCACACACTCACACACACACACACACACACACACACACACACACACACACACACACACACACACACAAGAAATATCAAAGGGCTGCAGCTGCATGTCCAACACCTACAAAGTTTGTGCAAGCTTTTAATAATTAGATAGATAGATAGACAGATAGACAGACAGACAGATTGAGAGAGATTGAGGGAAATAGTTAGATAGGTATAGATATAGATATGCGTGTGATGTGTGTGTGAGCTCGAACGTTGCGCGGGCCCGCGCGCGCGCGCGCGCGCGCGTGTGTGTGTGTGTGTGTGTGTGTATGTATATATATATACATATATATATATATGTGTGTGTGTGTGTGTGTAACATTCACGTATTCAATTATTTGTTCACTCATTTATCCATTTATGGATCTTCCATCTCGTGTGCAACGCATCTGTCTTCTTCAGACACACCTTAACTCAGATTCATCTTGATGGCGTTCATGCTCCAACATCCAGACCACAGGCAGATTAACTTCTCAGGTGGCCCCGAAGATACGTACCAGAGGAAAATCTCCACCACCATCCTTCGCTCCAAATTCCCCTAATTCCAACCCTAATCTCCATCGCCTTCTCAGTCACGAGCTGCCAAGTCACTTGGATGTGATTACACCGTGTAGTGGGTGCAGCGGAGGTAAAAATGTTATTGTTATGCGTCAGAAACCTAAGTCGGTGGTTGATTGGTACGTGATTACCTTATCATTTGACACCTAGTTATCCTACAGTCCATAATGCTGAGTTTGACATGTGGTGCAGATGACCTTCCTTCCTTTATAATGTGTTTCCTAACTTAGACAGTTCATGGCAGGATTGATTCCCAAATGTAGGTATCCATGTGTCACAGCATTGTAAGAGTTGTCGATATAATTGTTGATAATAATAATAATAATAATAATAATAATAATAATAATGACGATGATGACGACGATGAAGAAGAGGATATGATAATAATAATGATAACAATAATAATAATAATGATAAAAAATAATGATAATAATAATAACACTACCACTTATGATAATAATGATATCTAAAACTATAACAGTAATAATGATATGAAGAAGAAGAAGAAGATATCATTATTGTTATTATCATTATTACTATTATTGTTATTATTATCATTGTCATCATTTCTGATACCTCCAACTCTTTGGATTGTCTAGAGACTGCATGGGCAGTGAACTGTAAGAAATCTACCGACTCTGGGGCACAGTGTTATGGAAAGTCAGGCTGTGCCCTCTTGATCTGCCGCCTTAGCCTTCCCTGTAATAAAAACACAGCATCCGTGTATTGGTGGCAGACCAGGAAGGGGTTAAAGCCATAGCAAGCCCTGCCCTGTGGCTGGGTCGGACTCACGACTATCAGCCCCGTGAGCCACAAAAACATTCATCAGTACCCAGCATGTAAGGAATACTTTGAAGGAAGACCAAGTTGTCAAGCATCTCAACACTCACACACACACACACACACACACGCACGCACGCACGCACGCACGCACGCACGCACGCACGCACGCACGCACGCACGCACGCACGCACAATTCAATTCAATTCAATTCAATTCAAATTTAATCCTTTGACCCCTGTTGGGGCATGGAGGATACAAATGTAACAAAGAGAAATACGAAACTCACTCAGAACAATGTGTGAACATAGTTGCGAAATGCTGAATTCTGGTGAACTGTAATGATCTCATTAAACAATCTTCCATTTTTTAGAAACTTACTAATATTCAAACAAATGCGTCTTCCTTTTTGAAATAAATTACAAAAGTTGAAAACAGACTTTGGTTTTAGATATTTTTTAGGGATGAATTTTTCACGAAGTTCATTATATTTTGGACATTCCATGATGCAATGAAATTCATCTCCAATTTCACCCATTTCACAGTTACGACAAATACGCAATTCTCTTGGAACATTATGGTGTCTTCCAATTTCAATTTGCAATTTATGGTTACTACATCTAAATTTAAATAAAGATATAGCATAAATATCTGGTAAGGTAGAAATATAATGTTCTTTTCCAAAGACAGTCTTTACACTTTTATAGAATACACACTTGTTGCTGTTTTCAAGAGAACTGCGCCAATCACGAGCATAATTATTTTGCAACTCCTTTTTAACACACTTACATAAGTTACTTCTGTTTGTGAATGAATGAGATTCCCAAACACAATCAAAACCAGTTTCAAATAAAATGCTTTTAACATAACTAAGCCATGGTGAAACGAAAATTCCTTTTGTATATAGTTCATGTAAGATATTATATACTTTGTTTGAATACTTCTTAGAATCAGGAACAACTAAGTTAGCCCAGAACCTTATCATTCTCACTTTAATCAGTACAGATAAAGGATAGATTCCGGTTTCACCATAAATCATTGAAGTCATTGTAGTTTTATTTAATCTAAATAGATACTTTAAAAAACGTAACTGTAACTTTTCTAATATATAAACATTTTCATAACCCCAAATTTCACAACCATACAACAACACAGGTACAACTATGGAATAAAATAATTGTATGCAAACATCAATTGGCAATTTCTGTTTTCTTGCAGTTTGTAATAATGAAAACATTGCCTTGAGAGCCTGATTATAAGCACACACCACACACACACACACACACACACACACACACACACACACACACACACACACACACACACACACGTACGTAAACGGATCAAGAACAACTTAGCGACTGGCGATGTTCAGATGCCGTGATGAACACTCTGATAGCCGCAACGTCCTTGTCCATCTGTCTGTCGCCGGCAACCCAAAGACTTACTGATCACAGGATGATGATATGATAATGCAAGCATTATTCATGACTGCGCAGTTGAGAATAATTTCACACAAAAACAAGCAATGGTGGGCATTTCATATGTCACGGGTGTGGTATGTTATCGATTGTTCAAGGCATTTTAATAGAAAAAACAGTATTATAATGAAATAAATAGAGCATGAAATATGTTGATTTAGCATAGTAGCCACACTCGCCCTTTGCAGCCCACAGTGATTCAGCATACATACTGGCTACATACTGGCTACAGGCAACAAGAAAAGGAGAAAGAAAGAGAGAGGGGAAAAAGAGGGTTTTTTTTTTAAAGAAATACAGTGGCAAATAAAGTCACAAACGAACTGGGAAACGGCAAAATCACATCTAAGCATAGGGCATCAAAATGCCTCGTTAGATTAAGCTTAAACGAACTCCAGCATGTTGGAAAACCCTGCCGTTGATAGAATTAGAACGGCGCCATCCCCATAGGCGTCTTCAGCAATCTCATTAAGCCAAAAAGTCTGAAGGCCATGTGCTGACGAGCTTCGAGCTCAACAAGTTAGCAGTGCTGGGGATGTTGCTTTTCATTGTCGTTGTGGTAACTGGTTTTGTGAAGTGTTCATTTCCGTTGAAAAAGTGAATTTTCTTTTCTGCTGTCTCTTCTTTTCTTTTTATCTCGAACATAACGTGAACCAGAACACAAGATCACATCACAAGTGGTCAAATGCTAAGGGCATTCACGAGCAAGGATTTAACTTGCCTCTAGCTCTCTTTTCCAGTTTGTTCTCCCTCTCTCTGTCTCCATCTGACTCTCTGTCTGTCTGTCTGTCTACCTATCTATCTGTCTGTCTGTCTGTCTCTCTCCCTCTCTCTCTCTCTCTCTCTCTCTCTCTCTCTCTCTCTCTCTCTCTCTCTCACCCTGCCTCTCTCTCTCTCTCTCTCTCTCTCTCTCTCTCTCTCTCTCTCTCTGATGAAATTTCACATATTTGGCAACTGTTGTTAAAATGCTGGACAACATGGGGAACAGATTTAAAGGAGAAGTCAACCTTCACAACCCAGTAGGAGAAAATACAGATCTCAGTCTGGATACAGCCTGATTATAATCGTCTGATAAACATCTCTCCTCACTGGGCCTGTACAACCTTGCTGTGTATTTCATATTTCGTATATGCAGCTTCCTCGTCACGAAGAACTTTCATATATTACACTTCATATTCATGTTCCTTTCAGTCGATTATTTCATTTATCTCCTCTTTCGCCTATCCTAAATTGTGAATGGGCTCAAAATCTTAACTCTCTCTCTCTCTCTCTCTCTCTCTCTCTCTCTCTCTCTCTCTCTCTCTCTCTCTCTCTCTCTCTCTCTCTCGCATATAGGACGTTACGAAATTTGGATTGTAATGGTAAGAAGACATGGGCTACCAATGTTCGTCAGTGCTTAAATTCATATGGCTTTGCATATGCTTGGGACAACCAGGACGTGGAAAGTATATCAGAATTTTTTTTAATGTTTGAAACAAAGAATGTTTGATTGCAGATGGCAAGACTGGCATGACCATATCAACAGCAGTGACAGATTTGCACAATACAGACTGTTTAAAGCAACGTATATGACTGAGCCATACATTAAAATGAATATGGACAGGTACATTAAGAGTGCATTGACTAAGTTTAGATTTGGTATCTCTGACATAGCTCGCCATCGGTTTAGATATAGTGTTTTGAATGAAAATGGACTGATATGTCGATTATGTTACCAGGCCAAGGAAGATGAAATGCATTTTTTATTTTGCTGTCCTGCTCTCAACGACCTCCGAGTAAAGTTTATTAAGTCAAAGTATTATTTTGATCCGTGTAGTTTTAGAGTCAACTTATTATTAACATCAAGAAATGAGCGTGTCCTCTTTGATCTTGCCAGGTACATATACGAAGCACAAAAGCGACTACGAGCAATGTATTCATAATAATGTTGCATAGTATGTATGTGTAACTGCTTTTTTCCATTTCTATTTGTGGGAATCCTTCTTTATTCCTGTGTTGCGGGTGTCACCCTTTCAGTATGGTCTATGGCCTTAATCGGAATAAATTATTCGAATTCTCTCTCTCTCTCTCTCTCTCTCTCTCTCTCTCTCTCTCTCTCTCTCTCTCTCTCTCTCTCTCTCTCTCTCTCTCAGACTCCAAAATTCAAATACACAGGTCAACCTCCTATATCTTCTTCCCTCTTTATATAGATGAGGATAGAGTTCAACGGAAACCAATAACAGAAACAAGAAATGATTTATATTTTCAAATTAATTTCTGTAAAAAAAAAAAAAAATGAAAGAAGATATAGATATAACATAAGAATTGCAAACGAAGAAAACAACAACCATAAGAACTGAAATACCCCCCTCCCCACAAATATACAGGGTTAACAACATCCTTTTAAAAAAAAAAAGCTTCTCAAAATTAGAGCAACAAAGAAACAGACGAAAGAAACACAAACAAACAAGAAAACAGTTTAATCATATCTAAGCACAGAACATCCAGAGGACTCCTTAATTAAAGTCTGAACGACTTCAGCATGTTGGAAAACCCCGCCGTTGATAGAATAAGAACGGTGCTATCCCCAGAAGTATCCTTCAGCACACTCATTAAGCCAAGAGGTCTGAAGGCCATGTGCTGACGAGCTTCGAGCTCAACAAGTTAGCAGTGTTAGAGACGTTGCTAAGCTCTTTTTGCTGTCACTGTTGACACTGGCTTTGTGGAGTGTTCGTTAGCGTCGTAAAAAGCGGATTTCCTGTTCTGCTATGTATGCTTTTTTCCCGAACATAATGCAAACCAGGTCACACGATTGCATCGTGGTTAAGGGTTAAAGCCCATTCCCGAACATAATGCAAACCAGGTCACACGATGGCATCGTGGTTACGTGTTAAAGCCCATTCCCGAACATAATGCAAACCAGGTCACACGATGGCATCGTGGTTAAGGGTTAAAGCCCATTCCCGAACATAATGCAAACCAGGTCACACGATGGCATCGTGGTTAAGGGTTAAAGCCCATTCCCGAACATAATGCAAACCAGGTCACACGATGGCATCGTGGTTAAGGGTTAAAGCCCATTCCCGAACATAATGCAAACCAGGTCACACGATGGCATCGTGGTTAAGGGTTAAAGCCCATTCCCGAACATAATGCAAACCAGGTCACACGATGGCATCGTGGTTAAGGTTAAAGCCCATTCCCGAACATAATGCAAACCAGGTCACACGATGGCATCGTGGTTAAGGTTAAAGCCCATTCCCGAACATAATGCAAACCAGGTCACACGATGGCATCGTGGTTAAGGGTTAAAGCCCATTCCCGAACATAATGCAAACCAGGTCACACGATGGCATCGTGGTTAAGGGTTAAAGCCCATTCCCGAACATAATGCAAACCAGGTCACACGATGCATCGTGGTTAAGGGTTAAAGCCCATTCCCGAACATAATGCAAACCAGGTCACACGATCGCATCGTGGTTAAGGGTTAAAGCCCATTCCCGAACATAATGCAAACCAGGTCACACGATCGCATCGTGGTTAAGGGTTAAAGCCCATTCCCGAACATAATGCAAACCAGGTCACACGATCGCATCGTGGTTAAGGGTTAAAGCCCATTCCCGAACATAATGCAAACCAGGTCACACGATGGCATCGTGGTTAAGGGTTAAAGCCCATTCCCGAACATAATGCAAACCAGGTCACACGATGGCATCGTGGTTAAGGTTAAAGCCCATTCCCGAACATAATGCAAACCAGGTCACACGATTGCATCATGGTTAAGGGTTAAAGCCCATTCCCGAACATAATGCAAACCAGGTCACACGATGCATCATGGTTAAGGGTTAAAGCCCATTCC
>CM065731.1:19056701-19064201 GCA_033310375.1 Conus canariensis | reverse complement strand
ACGGACGGACGTCAGGAACGACCAAACGGTTCCTGTATGTATGGTGGGGGGTTTTCCCCTGTGCATATTTAACACATTTCTAAGACTACAGTTTTTAACGGTCTGCAAGGCCAATCGATCGTTTGCTCATTTCAAGTGACAGGAGCTCACAGACTTCAAAGTTGGATACTGACCTGCTCACTAAAGGATGTTCAAACTTCTCCCAGAGACGGTGTTTTGCCGTGGTGAAGTTTTCTTCCACGTAATGATGTAATGGGGTCTTTGGTGTGTTAGGGGCTGCTGCAGTCCCTTCCTACGTGAACTGTCATGTCAGACAGACCAGTTACCTGTCATAGACTAGGAGTCCTCAGGTACCCAGCTACGAATTGTTTATGGGATAGGAAGCAGAGAGGAAAAATAAGATAAATAGATACCATTTTCATCGTATTTCTGCATGTGACAAAACAATACGTAGCAGAAGGCTTGGGTATTAAATCCGCTTCCATTTCCAGCACTTTCTGACCCTGTTCCAAAACACAAAAGTGTGGCGCTGCGAATAAAACAAAAATAGAACCTAGACTTGATTTAATATTTATTAAAACACCAATACAATTCACGAAGGCACCTGATCTGAACCAGAACGTGTGTGTGTGTGTGTGTGTGTGTGTGTGTGTGTGTGTGTGTGTGTGTGTGTGTGTGTGTGTGTGTGTGTTCAGGCGATGCAAACTGAATCCACGTTTTATTAACACTGTACATGCATTGATACCTGCGTTTCTCTCTGTGTCTCTGTCTCTGTCTCTGTCTCGTCTCTCTCTCTCTCTCTCTCTCTCTGAGTGCGCGCGCGTGCGCGCGCGCGCGCGCGTGTGTGTGTGTGTGTGTGTGTGTGTGTGTGTGTGTTCCTACTCTTGGTTGAAGAACCACTGTAACATGAAACGTGGAATGGGTCTAACAATTCCAGTGGTACAATTCTACGGTTCTGGATTTCAGAGTGAGAAAGTTCAATGCAAACCACTACGTGGCATGGCATACCTGAGGAATGTTTTACGGTTCTGGATTTCAGAGTGAGAAAGTTCAATGCAAACCACTACGTGGCATGGCATACCTGAGGAATGTTTTACGGTTCTGGATTTCAGAGTGAGAAAGTTCAATGCAAACCACTACGTGGCATGGCATACCTGAGGAGTGTTCTGTGTCAGCTGCACGACGACGTTGATGACAGAAATAGTTGGAGCAGACAACTATTCACGCTGGACCTCAGGAAACGAAGTGGAAGTTGGTTGCACCGCGCAGACTTTCTTCCCCAGACGAGGAAGCCAAATCAAGTTTGTCGAGTTTCGGTAAATGTTCAAAGCACAAATTGTAGCTACACATTCAGTTTCGTCACTTCCTGTGTGTCACGTTGCACGTTTTCAACGAAGGGAAACGTAGCTTTTTTTTAACTGATTTTTTAAAATGGATATCACTGGAGGTTTATGGATTTTGTATTGATTAAACTTGTTGGTACGTTTTAATGACAGTGAAAAGGGTGATTTACATCAGTTTACATTGAAACGTCCGTGTGAGCAAGGTATGGCTTCTACTTTATGCAGATCTGTATATTACATAATTTTTATATTTATGTTTTTAAAGATTTTTTTTTTTTTTATTTACACTTATTGTCTTTTGAATATTTTGAAATACTACACAACTGCTGCTGCTACTACTACCACTAACATCACCACCACCACCACCAATACTACTGCTGTCGCTGCTGCTGCTGCTACTACTACTACTACTACTACTACTACTACTGCTGCTGCTGCTGCTGCTGCTGCTTATACTATCATCAACATCATCACCACCACCACCACCACCACCACCAGCAGAACATCAATGATAAGGGCACATATCTATATCGACATATCCAACCAAAAACTGACATATGTCACTTTACAATCAATCTTTTCAAATCGAATGGTGAACATGAGACTACCACCTGTAGAGGCTTTGACTGCTACAAAAAGGAAACCTTTCACAGAGGAATAAAGCAGTACAGAATCGTCCAAGTGTGTACGTTGTGTGTGTGTGTGTGTGTGTGTGTGTGTGTGTGTGTGTGTGTGTGTGTGCGTGCGCGCGTGCGTACGTGCGTGCGTGTATGTGTGTGTGTGTCCCTTTCCTTGTTCCTGTCCTTTGTTTTTCTTTCCTTTAAAACAGAGACAGAAAATGACTATAAATGAGAGAGAGAGAGAGAGAGAGAGAGAGAGAGAGAGAGAGAGAGAGAGAGAGAGCTCTGAAAGGAGTATGGCACCCACCTAACCTCTGCCAATCCTCCTCTCTCAACAATATCGTCGCAATTTGTAATAGAATGTTGTGGCATAGAGACACTGCGTAGTGCAGCGAGGACCCGGACCATCACCTCATTATTTCTATACTTAGGAAAAGTGTCAACGCCTGAGACTCGTCCCTGAAGTGGTAGAAAGCGAAATTCTCTGATGCTGTATGCAACGAATTGTTGAAAAGAACTAAGGGAGCAAAGGAGAATGAGGAAGGTAGAGAAATGTGATCCGATCCACCTCAGCTGCGTCTAGCCACACGCACGCACGCACGCACGCTCGCGTGAAGCACTCTAGCACGCAAGCACACACTCACGCACGGAGGTATGCATGCACGCAGAAACAAAGACACGTATGCTCTCTCTCTCTCTCTCTCTCTCTCTCTCTCTCTCTCTCTCTCTCTCTCTCTCTCTCTCTCTCACACAACACCACACACACACACACACGCACGCACGCACGCACGCACGCACGCACGCACGCACACACACACACACACACACGCACGCACGCACGCACGCACACACACACACACACACACACACACACACACACACACACACACACACACACACACACACACACATTATTACGTGATTCAGAGAGAGAGAGAGTAATTCCCACCAGAAATCCGCGGAAGCCATTTGATGCGCCACTTGATTTTAAAGAATAGAATCAAACATCAGAACTCACCGACTATTCCCCACCCTCCAACCCCACACACCTACATTTCACCTCAGGTATGGTGGCCATTGTGGCGTTTTTTTTTCGTCTGTTTGTGTGTAACAACAATAACAATAACAATAAATTTTATTCAGTCTTTGCAGGCCATTTGGCCCATATTGACAAGGAGGTTTACATTCAATCACAGCAGAATTTTGGACAACATTCCGTGTTAAATAGCGCATAATATACAATATCCTGTATTTTCAGCATCTTATTTTTAAACTTTCTACAATATACATAGCAGTTTTGAATGCAAGATTTCCTTTAAGGTTTCTACATAGCAATTGAACTTTTAGTGTGTTAGGAAAGCGACAATAATACACAGGGAGGTATTTATTTCTTAGATGCAAGTACTTTGGGCAAACAAAAAGAAAATGTACAATGTCTTCAACGTGATTTCCACTGCATTGTTTGCATTCAGGATCGTTTCTTAAACAACCAAAACGTGGAACACCATTTAGATGTAATCTGTTACTTCTTAGCAAGCAAATGGCTCTTCTATGAGCTACTAAATCTAAACTTGTAATGTAGTTAGCTCTAATGATTTCTGGTTGATATAGACTGTAATCCTCTTCATGAGATATGGAATCATGCCAAATTTGTTGTGACATATCTTTCAGCCTATTCCTAAACTCTTCTAGAAAGAATTTACTATTTCCAGGGTTTTGCAGAGCCCAGACCTGACCAAATCCACACTTGCATAGCAGAAGTCTGATTTCTGATGCCCAATTCTTTCTGCCAGCTGCGTCATGTGCATGCAGCATATCATAACACTGTTTGGGGTATCTGTTGTTTGGCATGTTAATGAGTCTGCACCAGTATTTGATGAGACGAGTTTGAGTATCAATCAAGATAGGAAATCTTCCACATTCACCTAAAGCTACATCATTTTTCACATCCCTACCTACACCGAGTATCATTTTACATATCTTAACTTGCACTTTTTCTATAGCATCATATTTCTGAAATCCCCAAATTTCGATCCATATAATAGAATGGGCTTAATTTTTGTATCAAATATTTTGAAAACCATGTCCACTGGGAGTGCTTTAAATCTGAAATATAACCTTTTTATGCCTGCTAAAGCTCTAAGGGCTTTACCAGAAAGAGCTTCTACATTCTTAGTCCATTTCAAAGTAGATGAAAAAATGACCCCCAGATAATTATAGCAAGATTCAACCTTTATCTCTGCATCGTTTAGATTCCATTTTTCATTTTTTTGTTGTTAAATCCTCCATTTTTGAATACAACTACTTTAGTCTTATCCATGTTTACCTTCAGACCCCATTTTTTACAATATTTTTCTAGACAGTCGATCTTCTTCTGTAGGTCTAGAACAGTGTCAGCAACAATTGCAATGTCATCAGCATACATAAGGAGGAGAATACCCAATGGATCTTCCAGTATACCAATGCCTCGTGCACCACAACCAATTAACTCTGTCTGAAGTTCAGATAGAAATATAGAAAACAAAAGGGGACTCAAAACACAGCCTTGCCTAACACCAGATAAGCACTCAAAATATTCTGTAATCTTATCTCCAACACACACAGCTGCCATCACACTCTTATACATACCTTGAATTGTGCCAAACAGTTTACTATGGATCCCTCTGGACAGCAGAATGTAAAGAAGTTTACTTCTATTTACACAGTCGAACGCTTTTGAAAAGTCTACAAATAGTGAATAAAATCGTCCGCCTTGTTTGCTTAAGTATTTCTGCACGAGAGATTGGAGAGAAAATATGTTGTCTATTGTACTATAGCCTTTCCGGAAGCCTGCTTGGGCTTCAGGGATAGTTTCATGTTCATTACAATATTGAGTCAATCTGTTATTAATCACTGTATTATATATTTTACTAAGCACATTCAGCAACGAAATACTTCTGTAGTTATCAACACAACCTCGATCACCCTTTTTATGTAAGGGAAAGATTACTGCTTTTGTCCAGCTTTTTGGGTACGTTCCGCTACTAAACACTTTATTGAACAAGGGGTGTAGAAACTTAATGAGTACGTTTGCTCCTGCATGGAACAGGTCAGTGGGCAAACCATCTGGCCCGGCAGCTTTACCCTTCTTCATTGCATTAATTGCTTTGAATATCTCAGTTTCTGATATTTCATTATCATGATCAAAGTTATGACACTCTTCACAAGTTTCAGAACAGTGATCCTGTAATGTACCAGAAATTTCTTGTTCAGAATCTTCATCATGTACATTTTGCTCAGGTGACAGTAAGTTTTTAAATATTCATACCATTTGTTTGGTGTAATCGTAGTTAAACTTTTTGAATTGCTGGCTGTAAGAGACTTTATTTTTTGCCAAAATGATTTAGAGTTTGGGTCTGCGCATGCTTCGTGTAATTCATCTATGATACGTTTGTCTCTTTCATCTTTTTTCGATTTACAAAGCAACTTGAATGCTTTTTTGTGATCAAGATAGCTTTCTAAGTCCTTCCTGTCATCCGTTTGTCTGAATATACGTAGATACATGTATTTTTCTTGTTTAGCTTTCTCACAATCCTTGTCCCACCAAGGTGATTGATTGTACGAACATTGCTTTTTTGGTCTTGATTGCATTTGTTCAGCTGCTTTTTGCATTAGACTGACAAGATATTCTGTGCCTTTGTCAACATTTTGAGTTAATGCTTCAAAGAAGTTTGCTAGCTCATGGATTACGTTGGTTTGAAGATAATCAGTAAAGGCTTCTAAACTTTGACTTCTTACTTTAAAATGTAACTTGTATTCCATACTAACGCTATTCTCATCTTCAGTTTCTTTGTAGCTTTCACGCGTATTATCATTGAGAAACAAAACAATAGGAAAATGGTCAGATTCAGATCTATCTGCGACAAACATGTCAGAAATAAAGTCATACATTGCTTGGGAACAAATGAAATAATCAACGACACTCATCCCTCTGTTAGCTGTACAAGTAATCTCGCCCTGTTTGTCTTGCTCTTGTTCTCCCATTTACAATAAACATGTTGTTTTCTTTTAAAAGGTCAATGAGCTTTCGGCCAAAGTTATTTACAGCATGGTCCTTTGATTTCCGTTCAATTTGAGGCATATCATTCAATAATTCATCAATTTCATTTAACGGGTGTGCGTGTCTATTTTCATGGACAAAATCAATGTCTTGTAACTCACCAGTACGGACGTTGAAATCTCCACATAATACAAAGGGCAAGTCAGGATATTCACGCATGACATCGGTTATGTTGTTAGCTAATATATCAATACCACTGGGGTTGTCTTCACCATAAATGACCGAGTTCTCAGGGGCTACATACACAAAGCCAAAAATCACGTCAAAAGAATAATTCAGAACTTGTTTACACAATCTTAGAAAAATGCATTCTTCCGCTGATGTCATTAACTGTTTGACATATCCAGAAATCGTCTTTCTCACACAGACAGCTACACCCCCTTTTATGCGCTGAGAGCGGGGTGAGAAGAAAACTGTGAAGTTGGGAAAAGCTTTTTCAATATCCTCTTGTTTACAAGACCAGCATTCGGAAAAAGCAAAAATTTGAAACTGTTCACAATATCTTTGAAAGGAAAAGTTCGTAAACTTGTTCTTTAACCCTTGAATATTCCAAACCATCACATTGAACAAACAGTTATTTTTACTCATACAATGGCTTGATTGAGGCATAGAATCAAAATCATTATCTTCACTCTTTTCATTCTGAGAAATGTTTCCATTACATACATCCTCATACCGTTTGTTTCTTGTGTTACTTCTCTGATCGTTGCTAGGTGTAGTCTGGGGGTGAGGTACGGGAATCATAGGTCTAAAGTCCTGTTGTGTCGTAGCTTGATGGCAGGGTGGGGGGGAGGTACGGAAATCCTCCTTCTTGCTCCATGTTCGCGATGCCGGCCTGCCTCTCATCTTGCACTGCGGCGCTCCTCAAGGTGCTTGGTGCCTTTGTTGTACCAGTAGCTCTTACCTTCAATGACGAGCGAGTCAAATCGGAGGAAGGCCTTTTTGTTTGCGTTTTTTGCGTCCTTCAGAAAGGGGAGCAGTTGGTGGCGTTTCTCACGAACACGGGGAGTGAAGTCTTCAGATACAAACACATCAGTACCTTTCAGTTTGCGGCGTTCTGACAGAACCTTGTCCTTATGCTTAAAGCGACTGAAGGAGGCAATGATGGGTTGCGGTGTCTTGCCACCTCGGAGACGGTGTGCACGGTCGATTTCGACATCTTCTTCGATCCCCATCTTGTCTTTGATGACTTTCTTCACAGCCTCCTCACAGTCAGCCCAAGTTTCAGTGTGATCTTCTGGAGACGGAATTCCATGAAAAAGCAGGTTGCTACGCCTACTCCTGCCCTCTAAATCGTCCAGTTTGTCTTCCAGCCGTTGAACTTTGTCTTTAAGTTGATTGTTCTCTTCCATCACAGAGTCCAGCTGTCTTTGCATTTTGTCATTCAGTAAGTCAATTTTGCTGTCCAATTTGTTCATTTGGGATGACATGTCTTTCA
>CM065731.1:19039201-19046701 GCA_033310375.1 Conus canariensis | reverse complement strand
TGACTCGTGTGTTGCCTGGCTATCCATGTGCGTATGGTGTGGGTGTATGTAAGGAATAATTATTACACGCATCCAAACTTTTGAGAGCGAGAGCCAGACAGCAAACGCGCACCGCACACCATCCGTAACATCTGGTGACCCCGTAGTTAAATTTCTTTTGCTATTGAATTAAAAATCGCCTTAGTGGTAGGATTTGTTTTTGTACCCCTATAATTGCCCCAATTAGAAGTGATAGGTCACGTTCACAGACTTTCCTTTTGAACAATTGAGTTGTGTTGTATTGTTTTGTTTTATGACTGTTTTTGTCTACTTCCTTTCCCGTCTCCAGCGTAACGGGGTATCTCCTTCTGTATAGTTTCTGGAGATACGAGGGCCTAGTTCCTAGTTCTTCCTTCCTTTGTGGGCTTTATTTTTACTATCTTCAGTTACCTCTATAATTATTTCTGTTTCTATCTTTACTTGGGGATTGTGTTGCTTCTTCAGCATTCTTAGGGTTCTTTTCTCTTGAATGAGTGAGTGTGTGAATAGCTGCCCAGAACAGTTTAAAAAAACTTATTAGTTGTTTTATTTTGAATGCTTAGTGTGTGAAAACAACAACAACAATACATTGATTATATTCGTTATTACTCTCATGTCATCGCTTGATTAATACTTGCTGCTGATTAATTGGCATTGATTACTAATTGTGTTTGTCTTTCTCCCCATAACCCTGAATTTCTGTTTCATTGTTTATCTCTATCTTTTTGTTGGTTGGGTTTGATAATACTTAGTCTTTTTAAGAGTGATTGTCGTTAACGTTTGTTTGAAAAAAAATCTTCTTTGGAATTCATATATATATATATATATATATATATATATATATATATATATATATATATATTAGTGGACAGAGGTTTCAAACCTTTTTTGCTTGTGATAGCAATTGTTTGTATTTGATCCACTAGTGTGTGTGTCCAGTTTGACAGGACATTATTTCATATTTTTTAT
Organism: Conus canariensis; assembly: GCA_033310375.1. Taxonomy (NCBI): domain Eukaryota; kingdom Metazoa; phylum Mollusca; class Gastropoda; order Neogastropoda; family Conidae; genus Conus; species Conus canariensis. Next base: position 19,045,714 of record CM065731.1, on the reverse strand, counting down.
TATGGCACAGAAAGCTAAGGAAGAAAGTCCTGTTGTGCCCTCTATGGACGAGGACAAAGTTTTCGCTAAATATTTACAACGAGGTAAGGTATGTGGTCTGGAGGGACAGGCTCTGCTGGACTATGTTGACAAATGTATTGCCCAAGACATAGAAAGAGAAGAAAGAATTAGGATTAAAGATTTTGAGTTGAAGGAGGTACAAATGCAAGAAGAAACAAAAAGAATGCAAGAGATAGAGGAAACTAAAAGAATACAGTTTCAAATTACTTCTCAGCAGAGTGCGGTCTCAGGACAGGACAGTGAGAGTCAGGGTTCTGGTTTTCCAAGGGTTAACGCCCCTCGCCCTACGGTTCCTAAGTTGCGTCCTTTTAAAGAAAGAACTGATGATATAGACCTAAGACAGTTACTTGTTTCGTTTTGAAACCCATGCTCGTTCCTTGGGATGGTCTGAGAGTTTGTGGGTAACATACCTGTCTGCATTACTTGAGGGTTCCGCTTTAACTCTCTATCACAGTCTCGCTGAAAATAATGTTGTGTCTTACGAGCTTTTGAAAGAGAGCTTGCTGACAAAAATTCAATGTACTCCAGATGGTTTTCCTAAGCGTTTTCGTGAGGCTAAGCCTAGCTCAGATGAACCTTTCGAGACCTTTGCAGTTGAACTTAGGCGTTTGTTTGACCGTTGGGTCTCTTTGTCAAAAATGATAAGTCTTTTGAAGGTCTGGTGGATCTTATCTTGCGTGAGCAGTTTTTGGAGTGTGTCTCTAAGGACTTGGCTACTTTTTATGTGAAAAAGATGTGAAAACTTTTGATGAAATGATCAAGTCTGCAGAGTCATACAGACATGCTCATCCCACTAAGGTGCTTTCTAGGAAAGCTGATGTAAACATTTTTGCTTCTGTTGGGTACAAAACTCCTGGTCAGTTTGATAGAACTTCATTCTGTGGTCAGTCTGACAGAGGAAACAGATACTCTACTTTTCAAAACAGTGGCCACTACTCTGGTTCCTCGGATGATCGTGGAAGTGACTTTGGTGGTAGCTGTTATTGTGGTTGTGGTAACCGTCAGAGCTCTGGTTACTCAGCTGGTCGTGGAAATAACTTTGGCGGTAGCCGTTATCGTGGTCGTGGCGCCCATCAAACATCTGGTAGTAAGAGTCCCTCAGGAAGTGCTTCTGATCAGTTTGCAAATGTTGTGTGTTTTTTGTGTAAAAAGACAGGACATGTAGCTTCTAGGTGTCCATGGAAGTCAGGTAGAAACCCCTGTAGAATTTGTAACCTTAGCCACCCAGATGAATGTCCTTTTGTAGTTAGTAACTCCACTGTTATCAAGAACTCAACTGACAGCAAACAGTCCAGTGCTTGTTGCTCTGTTCTTGATTCTCATTTTGCTTGTCTAGCTGCTGGTGAGTTCACAGGCAAATTACACCTGGAGTCTGGTTCTGTGAATGGCACTTTAAGTTCTGTTCTGCGTGATACTGGTGCTACCATTTATGGCGTTCGCAAGCGGTTAGTTTCTGACAGTCAGATGTTAGGGACCACAGTGAAGTGTGTTTCTTTTGGTGGTCGTGTGGATGAGTTTCCACTGGCTACAGTGTCAGTCAGTTGTCCTTATTTTGTTGGCGATTTGACTTGTTGTGTCTTGGATAGCCCTGTCGCAGATCTCATTGTGGGTAATGTACCTGGAGTTTCTGTGAGCGGTGAGTTTAGTGATGTATCTGTTGAACCTTTCTCTTTAGCCGCCGTTACGAGGGCTAGAGATAAACATGTTGTGGACAAAAAGCCTTTGTGTCAGATCCCTGATGATCTGAACATTTCCCGTTCTGATCTTGTTCAGAAACAAAAGGACCAGTCATTGAAGTCTTGCTTTCAGTTAGCGTCTTCTGATGTGTCTGCTATGTCTACTTCTGATATTGTTGTACCTACAGTTGTTCTTTCACAAGGTACTTCAGTGCCTGGGTCAGAGATTGCACCTTTGGCTTGTGAGCAAGAACAGGGTTCTTTGGACAGTTCTCCAGGAATTGGTCTATCTATGGATCCCTCTCCGGAGTCTGTACTGTTTGTGAAGTGGTTTGTACTGTCGGTGTCGTCCAGGACTGTGATGACGCTTTATCCATTCCCACTTTAACTGTTCCGATGGCGTCTTCTATGCCAGATGAAGATGCTCCTTCTGTACAGTTTGATTGTACTTTGTCTGACAAAAGTACCAGGGAGTTGCGTGTAATGTTTGATTATTTTCAGGACATTTTGACCCCCAAACCAGGTTCTTTCTCAGGTGATGTACTACTACAGATCCCTCTTACAACAGATGTCCCTGTTAGAAAGAAGTGTTATGATACCCCCTTTTCTGCAAAAGAGGTTGTTGAGAGAGAGATTGGTATCATGTTGGATCTTGGTATCATTGAGCCATTGAATAGCCCGTATGCATCTCCAGTTGTGTTCATCAGGAAGAAAGATTGTACGTGTCGTTTCTGCATTGATTTCAGGTCTATTTCTTGGACTCCTGAGTGTGCTGAAGCTTTGAGGAAGATTCAGGGAATCTTGTCTTCTGCACCTGTGTGTTGTTACCTAGATTGGTTAATACTTTTGTGTTCAGGACTGATGCTAGTTCTGTTGGTTTGGGTGCTGTATCGCTCCAGGAGAATGATGATGTTCTTCACCCAGTCGTGTTTGCTAGTTGAAAGTTGCTGAATCGTGAGAAGGTGTAATATACTATTGAGCGGGAATGTTTAGCCATTGTCTGTACCCCGTGGGGGTATGGAGAGGCTGACTGAGTGGTCAGTAGACATTGTATGTGCATTATCATCTGGGTGTGGGATGCAGCCCGTGCCCAACCATTGTCTCTACCCCGTAGGGGTATGGAGAGGCTGACCAAGTGGTCAGTAGACATGTGTGGTCTCTACCCAGTGTGGGTATGGAGAGGCTGACCAAGTGGTCAGTAGACATCGTATGTGCATTGCAATCCGGTGTAACAGCCCATTCTTACCCCCCCCCCCCCCCTTCTGGAACTTACCCCGGGGTAAGTCTGGGCTAGCCTGCTTTTACCCCCAGGGTCATTCCAGGACTAGCTGGAACTTACCCCCCCTAGTTGGAACTGACCCCCCAGTCATCTACATTGTACAAGGTACACAGGCACTCAGGAGACACTAATTAGCTGTAAAAATAGTTAAAATCTTTGATATACATTAAAGTGACCAATGGTCAGTGACACTGACCACTGGTTGTCTGCATTACACAAGGTATACAAACACTCATGAGACACTGATTAACTGTAAAATAGTCGAAATATATGATTTACGCCAGTGGCACTGACCACCAGTCGTCTGCACTGTACAAGGTACACAGGTACTCGGGAGACTATAATTAGCTGTGAAATAGTTAAAATCTCCGATTTACGTCATAATGACCAGTAGTCAGTGGCACTGACCACAAGTAATCTACATTGTACAAGGTACACAAGCACTCGGGAAACACTAATTAGCTGTTAAATAGTTAAAATCTCCGATTTACGTCATAATGACCAGTGGTCAGTGGCACTGACCACTAGTCATCTACATTGTACAAGCTAAGGTACACAGGTACTCAAGAGACTAAAAAGCTGTAAAATAGTTAAAAGAGGCAAACCGGGATGAAGCAACAACGGTACTTGGTCACAACGACACGTGGTCACAATGACATTTTGTCACAAGTACGCTTGGTCACATTGGCACTTGGTCACATTGGCATGTAGCCGTCTTTCTTTCCCACGCATGCACGGGCGTGCTCACACACCCGAATATTGACCCACGCATGTAAGCTAGCACGAGAAATGTTAATACGTATGTGTTAGTGAACCAGGGTGTGTGTGTGTGTGTGTGTGTGTGTGTGTGTGTGTGTGTGTGTGTGTGTGTGTGTGTGTGGAGGCGGTGGGGGGTTGGGGAAGTAGGAGGTCCATCTATTGAGAAGAGTATAGAACTGCACTTTGTCTAAACCCAACTGACTGTATATAGGAACTGGGAGGGGGTGGGGGGTGGTGGTGGTGGGGGGGGGGGGGGGTAAGTACGCAGGCTAACACCATTTTTTTTAAAGGCGGGTGTGCGTGTTGGGAAAAGGCAGAGGAAAACGCTGAATAACCCTGTCTTGCTTGAAGGATGGGGTGGGGTGGAGGAAGATTCCAAATAGTCCTAGACTGACCCTTGGGGGGGGGGGGGGGTAAGTTCCAACTAGGGGGGGTAAGTTCTAGCTAGTCCTGGAATGACCCCCGGGGGTAAAAGCAGGCTAGCCCAGACTTACCCCGGGGTAAGTTCCAGAGGGGGGTAAGAACGGGCTGTTACACCGGGTGTGGGGTGCAGCCCATGCCCAGCCGCCGTCTCTACCCCGTGTGGGTATGGAGAGGTTGTCCGTGAGGTCAGCAACGAGCTAGCATGTCAAAGGGCTTCAGAGTTCGTTGGGACGAAAACTTGTGTTCTTCTGTTGTATGGGAGTTCCTGGAAGGACTCCATGAACTGCTTCCGTGAGCGGCTTCGTTTTCCGTCGAGTCGATGTGTGATTTCTGGGTTTGTGTATTCTGCTGTTTATTTATTTCTTTTTCAAAAAAACAATTCGGTCATTGTTTTTTTTCTTGAGGAGGGGGAGTATTGTGACGTCAACGTAAATTATGACGTCAACTTGGGATGACATAGGTAACTACATGACGAAAATAATAATTTTTGAAGGGAGAAGAGAGCAAGAACTAACGGCCGAGGCTTAGGTGTCCAGCCTACTTTAATTTGTTTTAATCGTCGTTTTCTCCGTAGTGATACTATGTGGAGAGGCTGACTTTCAGGTCAGTAGTACGTCGATGTTCACTGTGTATGTGCGATACTTCTGATGATGGTACCAGCGAAATATGTACTAGGAAATGTATTTGTCATAAAAATATTGTGAATGCTGTGTCGCCGAGAGTGACTTAAAACTCCTGCAAGAATATTTATGTGCTATAATTGTACCACCTCATGTGTGTCGGTGGGCTGAGTTTATTGATGTGAACATTGTAATATGAATACACGGAGAAGCTAATTTTTGTTTTAGATCAACAACACGTGGAAGTTTATTGTGTTCTATGGGACTTTGCTGAAATCGTGTTCGTGGGGGATTCAATATTGATTGCTGTGCCTTGTGAATCTGCCGTTCTTCTATGGTTTATTTGCCTTGTGAATCTGCGGTGCTTCTGTGGTTTACTGTGCCTTGTGAATCTGCGGTTCTTCTATGGATTGCTGTGCTTTGTGAATCTGCGGTTCTTCTGCTATGGGTTACTGTGCCTTGTGAATCTGTGGTTCTTCTTCTGATAGTTCGACGTGATTTATTGTGCTTGTTGTGTGGAGACCCTGTTTCTTCTTCTTCATCGCTTATGTTTGTGAACGGCTGTGCTTATCATGTGGGGACCTTGGTTATCCTTCTTTGTCTTCTTCTAGTGCTGTAGACTGTGGCTTGGGTTCTGCGGAACCGAGTGTGTTGATTGTATATGTGAGACACTGTGGACGGCGCCGGCGAGATCTGTGAGTGCTATGAAGATGATACGCTAATATCTGATGATTGAAGTCCTTTGCATTGATATCTTGATCTATATGCTATGTAGTGACATGTATTGATTTGTACTAATTCACATGAATGTATATTTTGATGGTTCATGCAGCATAATTATAAAGAGAAAAAAAATCTGACTCGTGTGTTGCCTGGCTATCCATGTGTGGTATGGTGTGGGTGTGTCTAGGGAATAATTATTATACGCATCCAGACTTTTGATAGCGAGAGTCAGACAGCAAACACGCACCGCACACCATCCGTAACATTGTTGTTGTTGTTTTTGATCAGTATGAAAGTGATGCTTTCAGTATAAGACTTTTTAACCATCGTGAATATTTTGACTAGAAGAGTCATGTTTTTTCACTTTTCTGTTTGAACACAGTAATTTGTATGGAACTCTCTCTCTCTCTCTCTCTCTCTCTCTCTCTCTCTCTCTCTCTCTCTCTCTCTCTCTCTCTCCCCACACGCACTAATCTCCATCCTTTTCCACCACAATCTTGATGTGAAGTCCATATCCCACATGACACATCAAACTCTACATCCTTCTAGTTCCTCCGTTCCTTCATTTTGGCTTTGCTTTGTTTTGTTTGTGTAAAAGAAAGGTCTGACCAGTGGCTGACAGCTCCCCAGTGGAAACGCTTCTCCTGGAAATGTTTTATCTCAGTGACTAGGCGTCTTTCGTTTGTTACTGCTAAGCCCCGCAAACTCCAAACCCAAACTTCAATCCAAAAAAACCCCCGCCCCCCGAGTGAGTGTTTGTGTGCATTTCCGTGTGTGTGTGTGTGTGTGTGTGTGTGTGTGTGTGTGTGTGTGTGTGTGTGTGTTTTCGTGGCTTGTGAGTACGTGTGTATAATGTGTGTGTGTGTGTGTGTGTGTGTGTGTGTGTGTGTGTGTGTGTCTATGCAGCTGTGTGTATATGTGTTTTCGTGGCTTGTGAGTACGTGTGTATAATGTGTGTGTGTGTGTCTGTGTC
>CM065731.1:19019201-19034201 GCA_033310375.1 Conus canariensis | reverse complement strand
TAAAAAGTAATGCAGATCATGAGCAATAATAATAATGAAAATAGCAATAAAATAATAGTAATAACAACAACAACAACAACAAAAGAAGTAGAAGTGTTATTATTATTAGTGTTATTACTTTAGAAGAAGAAGAAATGATAATGATAATAAAGATAACAATAATAACAATAATAACACTATACTAATAATACTTCTAATCATAATGATAATTATAATGATAATAATAAAATCTGCTGTAACGCAGTTTTAGACGCTTTTCATCGTTTTAAATGTTGCCTTTGGTATGAAATTACCTAAGACCGATTTCTGAAAGAATTGAATGTCGAGGTTCGTACGTGTATTATTTATTTGTAATGCAGGTTTAAAGATGGGTAGTCACCAGATATTCATAACTTGATCTGTATAAAAACACACATCAAAATCATTTTCTTATTGACGTAATGCAGTAACACTTTTCACAGCAATTGCATATGATAAAACAATTCAAGAACAGTTAGATATATTAGTGCACAAACCTTTAACCGCGCAGTCCCAGGCCGATGTGCCTGTTTCAGCATCTCTGAAATGAGTGTGAGACACACTGCAAGTCAGAGCTGATTGTGTTCCAGAGATATCCTGGATTATGGTAAATGGCCTGGACCTAAAACTGGATCAAATGATTCTATCTACGCCGGTGTGTGTTTCACTGGTCACCGTAGCCAAAGACAGGAAACAATGCTGGCTCAGCAACCAGTGATTTTAGACACAACAACAGAAACATAGTACATATGAATTACACAACAACAGAAACATAGTACATATGAATTACACAACAACAGAAACATAGTACATATGAATTACACAACAACAGAAACATAGTACATATGAATTACACAACAACAGAAACATAGTGCATATGAATTACACAACAAAAGAAACATACTACATATGAATTACACAACAACAGAAACATAGTGCATATGAATTACACAACAACAGAAAAATACTACATATGAATTACACAACAACAGAAACATAGTACATATGAATTACACAACAAAAGAAACATACTACATATGAATTACACAACAACAGAAACATAGTGCATATGAATTACACAACAACAGAAACATAGTACATATGAAGTGCAAAACAACAGAAACATAGTACATATGAAGTGCAAAACAACAGAAACATAGCGCATATGAATTACGCAACAACAGAATCATAGTACATATAAATTCACACACAACAGAAACATAGTACTATGAATTGCACAACAACAGAAACAGTAAATATGAATTACACAACAGAAACATAGTACATATGAATTACACAACAGAAACATAGTGCATATGCATTACACAACAACAGAAACATAGTACATATGAATTGCACAACAACAGAAACATAGTACATATAATAATAATGATAATGAATACTTATATAGCGCCTATTCTCGGCTAGAGACCAAGCTCTAAGCGCTTTACAATCCACACTCGTTTACACAACGGGCTGCCTACCTGGGTAGTGCCGACTGAAGAGCTGCCAGCTGGCGCTTCATTCAGTCGTTTCCCGTGTCATACAGTCAGTATCGTCCAATATCGTTCACTCAATATCCTTGCTTCCTCCATTATTTCAATTTCTCACGCAGGGTGCATGCTATGTGAAACGTGTCATCCATACCAACGGCCAAACTGGCCTTCTCTTCCGAAAGTTGGTGATGGGATTTTACGTGTGTGCAAGATGTTATGCGTGCGTTCACACACGGAACCTCGGTTTATAGTCTCATTCGAAGGACTGTATGGGGAATAGAGTCAGAACCAATGTTAACTCCGAGGGAGGCATATGAATTGCGCAACAACAGAAACATAGTACATATGAATTGCACAACAACAGAAACATAGTACATATGAATTACACAACAACAGAAACATAGTACATATGAATTACACAACAACAGAAACATAGTACATATGAAATACACAACAACAGAAACATAGTACATATGAACTGCACAACAACAGAAATATAGTACATATGAATTACACAACAACAGAAACATAGTACATATGAATTGCACAACAACAGAAACATAATACATATAAATTGCACAATAACAGAAACATAATACATATGAACTGCACAACAACAGAAACATAGTGCATATGAATTACACAACAACAGAAACATAGTGCATATGAATTACACAACAACAGAAACATAGTGCATATGAATTACACAACAAAAGAAACATACTACATATGAATTACACAACAACAGAAACATAGTACATATGAATTACACAACAGAAACATAGTACATATGAATTACACAACAACAGAAACATAGTACATATGAATTACACAACAAAAGAAACATACTACATATGAATTACACAACAACAGAAACATAGTACATATGAATTACACAACAACAGAAACATAGTACATATGAATTACACAACAACAGAAACATACTACGTATGAATTACACAACAACATGAACATAGTGCGTATGAATTACACAACAACAGAAACATAGTACATATGAAGTGCAAAACAACAGAAACATAGTACATATGAAGTGCAAAACAACAGAAACATAATACATATGAAGTGCAAAACAACAGAAACATAGAGCATATGAATTACACAACAACAGAAACATAGTACATATGAATTACACAACAACAGAAACATAGTACATATGAATTACACAACAACAGAAACATAGTACATATGAATTACACAACAACAGAAACATAGTACATATGAATTGCACAACAACAGAAACATAGTACATATGAATTACACAACAACAGAAACATAGTACATATGAATTGTACAACAGAAACATAGTACATATGAATTGCACAACAACAGAAACATAGTACATATGAATTACACAACAACAGAAACATAGTGCATATGAATTACACAACAACAGAAACATAGTACATATGAATTACACAACAACAGAAACATAGTACATATGAATTACACAACAGAAACATAGTACATATGAATTACACAACAGAAACATAGTACATATGAATTACACAAGAACAGAAACATAGCACATATGAATTACACAAGAACAGAATTACATTATTATGAATTACACAACAACAGAAACATAGTACATATGAATTACACAAGAACAGAATTACATTATTATGAATTACACAACAACAGAAACATAGTATATATAAATTACACAACGACAGAAGCATAGTATATATCAATTACACAACAACAGAAGCATAGTACATATGAATACATCTTTCCCAGTATTGTGAGGTGCTTTCAACTTCTATACCTGCAGAAAGCCTTGACAAGAAAGTTGATTAATTTGTGAATGGAACATTAATTTGTGAATGGAACAATCAACTCAGAACAAGAAATGAAAATCAATAGTCCGCAACAACCAGTCATATTTGATTCGCATGTATCTTATTAACATCACGATATGGCTGATGTTTTGTTCTGCATTAATGTACAAGGAAACTATGACGGTTGTTTCATTTCGTTTTTGCTCAAAATGATTGTATTAAAGAGTTATAAAAATGATTCATCGATTGTGAGCATCCGAGTGTCACAAATCCAGTTTGTTCCTTGTATTTCTTATGAGTATTTGGTTTTAAGCTACCACAACAACAAAATCTGTTGAAGTCTTTAGATGTCATGATTATAATACAAAGAACACATGAATGATATAATGACAATTAGACACTGATTTTTTTTTTTTAACCAAGCTTTTCAAGTTATTGATCCTTACACAATTTATGTTTCTAGCACAACCCATTTATTTATTTATTGAGAGAGAGAGAGGGGGGGGGGGGGAGGGCATCTGGAATCCATAACCTAGATTGGAACCTGCCCCCTTAAAGTGTGTTAGGAATTCAGGGCGGAAACACTGGTATGAGGGAGTGGTGAGGGGGTTTCTCCTCTGAAGACTTCCTGCTGCCAAGCTATGATCAGAGTTTTTTTTAAATAGACATACAGATAAATCCATACAAGTTTAGATAGATAGATAGATAGATAGATAGATAGATAGATAGATAGATAGATAGATAGCAATATCATGCTGGACTGAGTCTATGTCATTGCCAACAATCATTTTGTGGGAAGCACTTGATATCAGGCCTCCTGGAGCCAGGTCACAGAACCAGCACGCCAACCGCTCAGAGTGCCACTCATGAATGGCCTGGCGCCTCATATGTCTTCCAGAGTGTAACCACTGGTTTGTCACGATGCATGATACATTCCCACCCACTGTAACATCTTAGAAACTTTCGTCAAATAAGAGACTGCTGCGCTTGAATAGACGCACTCAATACCAGGAAAGGCTGGAAGAGCCTTTGCCGTACGCGTGCACAAAGTAAGGAAATTTTTCAATCAGATGAGTGGGAGACACAGGGGAAGTGGGGATTGGGCGGGATAGGGAGTTCAGCATGCGTCAGTCGAGGTGGGAGGAAGGAAGTGGGAAAGAGAGCAAAGAGAAGGAAGGAAGAGAGGCTCGGGTTTGAAGAAACAACACAAAGAAAGCACCAAACAGTGCCAAGACAACATCAGTCTTTGGCTTTTTCCCACACCTCCATCCGAATGACCTGTTTCTAGACAGCAGGGAAAAGTGATGGAGAGAGGAGAAAGGAAGATTTATGAAATAGGGGGAGGGGGGGGGGAGTGGTTGAGGAGGAGGTGTGGACCAAAGGAAAAAAAAGTACAATCGTTGCTTCTTATGATCAAAGTCTGTCCTTTGCCGAATACAAAACATTTTTCCCTCTAGCCTGTCCGTGTGTAGAGTCCCTCTTTTGGGGTTTTCTTTCTTTCTTTCTTTCTTTCTTTCTTTCTGCGTACGCAGGCTGATACTCCTGCGGACACTGTCTGTATAGACAAGCAGTGGAGTTTCGTGTGTATGACCGTTTCTTGTCCCGCCATTAAGGCAGCCATACTCCATCTTCGGGGAGTTTTGGGGTTTTCAAGTTCTCATTGAAATTGGAGCTACAATTGATTCCCATCGACTTTTTACACTGCTCTGGCTAAATTACGAGGTTTTATGGGTTCACAAAATCCTGTGTATCTCATCGGCTTCGGCAGACTCTTCTGGCCGCCTGTTGATGCCGCATTAAAAACTCGCTGATGGTGCAGCCTGCAGGCCATTTTGGCATGAGCACCATTGGGACTGTAAGGACTTGAGGGCTGATGTCATTTTTGTCTTTAATAAAGGAAATTATTGAACACAGCACTATCATAGTCCTTATTACGCTTTTTCTGCAGAGTTAAGGATTGAAAGTCACAACAAATTGCAACTAAGGATACACGTACACTTTGTTATTGCTTATAAGGTAGTTTGAGGTTATGTACATAAGAAGATGTACATGCAGATACTTCTCCAAATACATGCATGTCATGGAGGAGGAGGATCGTGATGATGATGACTATTATGATTACAAATTCACTGATATGCTGCTGGATGGTATGCTGACACAGCCTGTCCAAATCTAAAGCAGTGTGCTAACATACAAATACGCGGCTTTCATTAATGGTCTTGTTTTTAGTTGCAAAGCGAGAGGACTGCAGGCGGAAATCTAAACAAATCTTAAATAAATGTTAGCGAACCGCCCAGAGAACGTGGACAAACGAGTCACACGACGAAACACAACGCGTTTAGACCTCTTAGGTCTTCATCAGGTGAGACATAAACGAATAAAATAAGTGAATTTTCGTTGTTTTATTCGTTTATGTCTCACCTGATGAAGACCTAAGAGGTCTAAACGCGTTGTGTTTCGTCGTGTGACTCGTTTGTCCACGTTCTCTGGGCGGTTCGCTAACATTTATTTAAGATTTGGTCTTGTTTTTGATATGGTTACAGCCCTAACGTGACCTCCAGCGATCGGCTGGGCTGTACACAACATGAACTAAAACGTTGCTTCGATAATGAAACCAGTGCAATCCGAATCTGATGTGTGGACATCTGGTATGGTGGTACAGTTCCCTTTCTTGTAAGATGGTTGAGGGAAAATTTCTCTGCTTCACATTCTGTCCTCATACTTACCCAATAACTAATTGGTGACTGATCTGACAAGCAGTAGACCAGCGCACTATGCGTCCCCCAACGTCAGTCAGAAAGGACTATCATCTAATGCTATCACTTGACAGATGTAGACTCCCGACTCTAGTATTGACTGTTTAAGCACGATGTCACTCCTGGTGTCAGTTTGTCAATCGATTTCAAAATACGCTGAGAAACCGTGGACCTGTAAACCCTTTGGTGAGTGCGGCGATGCTATCCGTCTCTGTAGCAAGTTAGAATTCAATTTTGGTGGCTCCGTCCTCTCTAAGCTAATTGTTTCTGTATTTCAAGAACAGTCTGAAGTAACCAAAGAATGTAGATGTAGACAAAAGGATGTGTGACAATGTTCCCAGTGCATGGCAGGGCAAACTTGGCCACAAATAAATATTGCAAAGAAAATGATTACGTGAATATCTTTGGGATCATTTGCGGCAAAGTTTGTTCTCGAAAGCTCTTGCATGAAACACACTAAACGAAGGTGAAGTCTGTCCTCTGTCAAGGTCTGTTGACTTCATGATCCGTCAGAGGAATGCCAACGTTATGTTGAACTGGCAGCTTTCTTCCCGGTCAAAGTAAAAGTGGGGGATCACTGACTCTTACCGCCAACTGACGACACAAGAGCACACAAGATTCAAGATACAAGAGCATATAATGCAAATGATCTAACCCCTTGAAAAATAGTGACAAATTTGATTAGAAATACAGCAACATTTTCGTTGATTTAGACCGGATGCTGAGAATATTTCCGCGACTTATGCATCTCTTATCCTTCACTACCAACCCAAAAGAATTCTGCTTGCTCCCAGGCCCCAAGCTGCATAACAAAGACAGCACTTCTTAGCGACCTTGTAACCGAGCGAGTTTTGGACAGTGTGTTTACTTTTTGCACAACAGATTTCAAATTGTTTTATTGAACAATTTCGAAGTAACATTTGAATTTCCGAGGCTTCCATGTGTGTTTGAATGCTCAGCCGCCCAGCATTCCATTAAACTTTGGCTACAGGAATTTTAAATTCGGCTACATAGTTTTTGAGTGGCCCAAAGTCCTGCATTGATTGTTTACACTATCTTTTAGGGGAGTGGGAGAGGTGGATTTAAGGGCGGAGTGAGGGGCACCACGTACTTGCTGGGCAACACAAACAACATGGTCACACAATATTTCTTCCTTTCCTAAAAACTAATGCAGTCTTAACTTTTGCTGCCATGTGATTTTTAAAAAAGTTTTTGTTCAACAACTATCACGGTCGAGTTTTGTTTATAAATTCATATCACAAGTAAAATAGTGATCCAAGACATACCGCAATTTAATCAGTTCAGAGACTATCTCATGCCAAAAAATGACATTACTTTGCCGAAAATTATGGCCCAAACTGCGCCACAACCGATTTTCTTCACAAAAACTCAATAAATCAAGGACGCGCATCATTGCTAGAATCTCATGGACTGTCTCTCGAATTCTTGATTTATTGGACAATGCCAATGGTTGGGATGCTGCGACTCTCTCTCTCTCACACACACACACACACACGCACGCACGCACGCACGCACGCACACACGCACACGCACTCTCTCTCTCTCTCTCTCTCTCTCTCTCTCTCTCTCTCTCTTCTCTCTCTCTCTCTCTCTCTCTCTCTCGTTTTTTTTTAATTGCAGAGATCACTTCTATTCTAGAAATCGGACGATCGAGGAAACTTGCATCGCTATTGATATCGAGAAAAGTACCTTCTTCATCCATTTCTTCTACGTCGTCTTCAATACCTTCTTCGAGAAGTTCTTTGAAATGCTGATACCGATCGTTAACAGAAATATTGTTACAAGTATTACTATGTATAACTGATGTTTTTCGCAAATGCTTCCAGAACTCTTGCTGATTTTTGATTGAGTTAACTAAAGTGCACAATAAAGTAGAATTGTACTCATTCTCTTTCCTCTTTAAAATATTCTTATACTCTCTTCGAGCTTTACAATAAACGTCTCTGTCTCCAGATGTAGCTGAATTATTTATTTTGTTATTGGCAGATTATATAGCTCTGTTGTCAGAAACCCCAGTGGGACTTCAGTTGAACAATTTGTGTAATGCAGCATCAAGACTTCAGCTTAAGGTAAATATGAAAAAGCGCAAAATCGTTGTATTTAGAAAAGGGGGGTTCCTTGCAGCAAGAGAGAGATGGTCTTTTAATGGGGACCAAATGGCTGTTGTTAATTGTTATAAATATCTTGGTATTCATTTTTCAACCCGGCTTAGTTTTGTGGCTGCTTGTACAGATCTTGCAAGCAGGGCAAGAAATGCTCTTCTATGCGTTCTGCAAAGATTGTACGTACTTAAGAATAATTCACTTCAAGTATTGTTAAAGATATTTGATACTCAGGTGCAACCCATTGCTCTCTATGGTGCTGAATTGTGGGGATTGGATGCTGCCGCTCTCCATATTGAAAAGGTTCATTTGTATGCTCTAAAAAAGTTCTTAGGCGTCCACGTAAAAACACCTAATGATTTAGTTTATGGAGATACTGGACGTCACCCTATTTATATAAATTCACGTGTGCAGTGTATCAGATATTGGCTGAAGATATCACGGATGAATGATAATAGGTTACCATTGAAGGCTTATGAAATGTTATTCTGCTTAGATTCACGTGGTAAATCCACGTGGGCGTCAGGTGTTCGTAAGATGCTATTTCTAAATGGTTTTGGATTTGTATGGCTGAACCAGGGTGTGGAAAATGTGAAATATTTTTTGCAAGTATTTCGTCAAAGACTCATTGATAACAGATGGCAAAATTGGCATGAACATATTCAGGAAAGTGTTAGGTTTTCATGGTACAGAACATTTAAGTCATCTAATAATTGTGAAATGTATCTTTCAATTGGTATTGACAGACATGTTAAGAATTACATGACAAAGTTCAGATCTGGTGTTTCAGATATAGCAGTGCATCGTAAAAGGTATAATGGAGTTCAGGATGACAGTTTTATATGCCCACTATGTCAAAAGGTAAACGATGACGAACTACACTTTTTGTTCTTCTGCCCTGCTCTCAGTGATCTACGGCAGGAATTTATTCCATCTAAATATTGTGCAAACCCATGTCACTTCCGTATGAGTCTACTAATGACGAACAGAAAACAAAGTATTGTGAGGAATTTGTGCAGATATTTGTATGGAGCCTTTAAGAGGCGATCTGTTGTGCTCAGCTAATAAATGTATTGATATGTCGATGTTATATGAATTTGCCATCCAAGTCGAAGTTAGTATCTGAGTCAGTAGATTGTACTTCGTGTCCTTGTACAACAGATTGTACTCCACGCATTTATGTTTTTTTGTATCATTTTTTTATGCATTATTTTGTTGCTGTTGTTGTAATCACCATGTAAGGTATTGAAAGTAATCCCCCTTCAGAAGGGGCTGTGGCCTATCTGAATAAATTTCATTTCATTTCATTTCTCTCTCTCTCTCTCTCTCTCTCTCTCTCATCACACACACACACACACACACACACACACACACACACACACACACACACACACACACACACACACAAACACACACACACGCATGCACGCACGCACGCACAGAGAGAGAGAGAGAGAGAGAGAGAGAGAGAGAGAGAGAGAGAGAGAGAGAGAGCTATGGTTTATTCAAAAGTTTTTTTAAATGTTTCAGTATAAGTGAGCAAACAAACAGGTATTTTTCTTCCACGGCGATATTTTTCTGTCAATAACAATGTATGTTACCGGAGTTTGATGGATTGCGAAAAGGCTGATTTTCTTTAATTAGCATGTACATGTCACGCTTCCAGTCTTTGATTGTGTATTGTCAATGGACGCTTGTCAGCGTCTGATTTAGCTATGTCACAAAATTACTCCCGTAGAGATGGAAATTCTGTATTGAAACTGTGTGTGTGTGTGTGTGTGTGTGTGTGTGTGTGTGCGTGTGTGTGGTGTGTGTGTGTGTGTGTGTGTGTGAATATGCACGCATGCACACATAAAAAGAAATCTGCCGGCGTGCGTGCGTGTGTGTGTGTATCTCCCTGACCGTAACTGGGTGTGTAAGGAGGAACGGTTTTAATTCGATTTGATCCTAAACCGGACGTAATGATGTATGGAACTGCATCAATTTTTTTTCTCTAATTCAAATTTCCTTTCTCTTTGATAAGCATCCCCGTGATGTCTTGTGTATGTGATTTTATTCTAAGGACGGTTGTGAGTATCCTGACCAGTCAAATGATATATTTTGCCTTTTCTGTTGGTTACAGTAATGTATACGGAACTGATCAAGAAGAAACTAGATCGAGGCATGTACGTAATGTCCAGGGAAACAGTTTAGGTAGGGAGGGACTGATTTCCCAACGACTCTGTGAGGATTGTGAACCCGATCAAGAGTTAAATATCTTTTCCACTACGTAGACCACGTGCGCCGCCCCGTATGCGGCCACTTCCGCTGCCCTGCTTGAGGTGACGAGGGGCATCCCCGTCACGCCTTCCGCGTTCCTGTTGACCTTTGCTTTCTGTAGCAGTGGCTGCTGGCTGCCTACAGGGGATGTTGGATCCAGTGGTTGTCGCTCTGACACCAGCATCGGCGTGGTCGTCTCCTGCAGCTGCTACCTCGGTGTAGGTCCTGGAGTCAGTTCTCCTGGAAGCCACAACTAGTCTGCCTCTCTTTAATAAAGGCCACTTTTCCCTCGTTCCTTGCATCTGCTACGATGCTGGCCTGTTCAATTGTCAAGTCATTGGATACCGTGACACCTTTTACTTTGATGCTAGCCGCCTATTGAATAGTCGAGTCTCGTGTTGTGTGTGTGTGTGTGTGTGTGTGTGTGTGTGTGTGTGTGTGTGTGTGTGTGTGGCCGTGACTGGCTGTGTGATATTGCATGCATACATGTACACGTCAGTGTGCTGCATGATTCTAATTCGGCTTGATTCTAAACAGTGTACAATAACATATGTAGCTGGATCAAGTTGGGATTTTTGTCCCATTTAAAATTGATTTTTTTTTCTCTCTTTGATTAGCATGCAGGTGATGTTTCCAGTATATGACTGTCTTTTTCTTTTGATGGTAGTGAGTATTCTGAGTAGTAGAATTTTATCTTTTTATCTTGCTGTTTGAATAGAGGAATCTGCACGGAACTAAGCGGAAGGGACGGGTCTAGGGCATATGCAGAATGCCCTGAGAAACAATTTCGGTAGAAAACGACAAATTGCGCCAGGACCCTGTGAGAATTAAAAACCATTCTTTGAACACAACGTTTTTTTCGTTTGTTTGTTTGTTTGTTTACCTGATTATATGTTTGTTTGTTTCTTTGCCTCTTGGCTCGTATGTCTGTTTATTTTTCCAGCGCCTGGCACTCTCTCTTCTTCTCTCTCTCTCTCTCTCTCTCTCTCTCTCTCTCTCTCTTCTCTCTCTCTCACTCTCTCTGTCTCTGTCTGTCTGTCTGTCTTCTGTCTTCTCTCCTCTCTCTCTCTCTCTCTCTCTCTCTCTCTCTCTCTCTCTCTCTCTCTCTCTCTCTCTGCGTACACTAATCTCCATTCTTTTCCACCACAATTACGGTGTGAAGCCTTTATCCCAAGAGACATATCAAACTCTCGATTCTTCGTATCAGTGTATTCCTCGGTTTGTTCCGTATGTTTTGTTTGTTTGGGTTGGTTTGTATTAAAAGACAGGTCTGCCCTGTGGCGGACTGGTACCCTGTGCAAACACTTCCGCTCGATCAGCTTTCTCTCAGTGACCCTGTTTCATATGCAGGGCCGTCAACCACCGCCCCCACCTCACCCCCATTTCCACCCCAACCCCATCTCCTCCTCCCCTCCCTTTCCTCTCTTTGTCCCTCCCTCCCTCCCTCCCTCCCTCCCTCCCTCTCCCTCTCATAGTATAATCGACCACATTTTCACCCTTTATGCTATCATGCAGAAGTTTTAACGAATGAATTTCAAACTCTACGTTGCGTTTCATTTTGTTTTCTTAAAAGCTCTGTGAACAGGAGTTCATTATGGGCTGTTTTGAGGAGGAATGATGTGAATGGCAAAATGTATAGGGCCTTAAGTAGTATTTATGCTTCTGTGTTGGCGTGTGTTCGTGACAAATGTTATTCTGATTATTTCAATTGCCCTAGAGAAGTGAGACAAGCCCCTCATTATTCTCCTTTTTCTTAATAATGAATTAGATGTAGAATTGTCTATGACTGAATTGCATGGAATACAATTGTCTCCTGGGACAGTCGAAATATTTCTTCTTCTGTTTGCAGATGATGTCCATATACTGTTGTCGGACACAATAATAGGTATTCAGGACCAGCTTGACAGCTTAAAAAGAGAAACAGACCGATTGTATCTGCGTATCAATCTTAAAACTGACAAACGCATTGGTGTTTAGGAAGGGAGATAATTTAGATGCCAGGGAGAGATGGTTTTATGGGGCAAAGAAGTTGAGGTTACACATTTTTACAAATATTTGGGAATGGTTTTTACTATAGAATTAAGTATTGGTACTAGTTTATCAATAGAAAAGAGAAGAAAGGAGCAATGGACATATTGAGATCCATGAGAAAATTGAACACTGGGGATACAGATCTGTTTTGGTAAAATGTTCGACACACAGATAGAAACCATATCAACATACGCAACTGAAATGTGGGACTGGAGAAGGATAGTAACCCAGCTGAAAATGTGCACACCTTTGTAAGAAAAGACCTTTATGTGTTCCCGTCCACACATTTAATGAATTAGTTTATGGCAAAACCGGAAGATACCCCTTCTGTATTCCAATGACTGTATTGTGTATCAAATTGGCTTAAACTCCTAAGTCTACCACTGTCGAGAATATGTAGACAGTCCTATGAAATACTTATCATGCAACACGAATCTGGTCACTTAAACTGGGCATCAAATGTTAAGAAAATTTTATGCGATAATGGATTTGGTATTGTGTGGTTAGGCCAAGGTGCTGGTTGTGAGTATGGTTTTGTCAATGAATTCAAAGACAGACTTATGTCGTCCGATGACAGCATGGCATTTGAAATTGGAAGATAATGATACATATAGGTGGTTTTATTGTTTCAAAAATGTTTTTCAAGCAGAAAAATGTATCATTTGTACTGGATAAATGGCACAGGGTTAGTCTTACCAGATTCAGACTAAGAATAAGTGGCTTTAAAGAAAATTCAAACAATAGCTTTCAAAGTGAAGAATATGACAACATCTTGTGCCCGTCGTGTGGAAATAGAACAGAGGATGAGATTCGTCTGTTTTTCAATTGCCCTGCTCATGATAAAAAACACACAAAAGTTGTAATATTCTACATTCCTTTACAGGAAACCCTTATCATAAAGCGGTAGCAAATATTCTTTTCAATAATAATAAAAATGGAACGAAATCCCTGGCTAGATTCTTACCAGAAGCAATGACGATAAGAAAATTATTAACTGAACAAAGTCAGCAAATCCCAAGATGATCCACTCTCATTATACGCACGTGCGTGCCTCTCTCCTCTCTCTCTCTCTCTCTCTCTCTCTCTCTCTCTCTCTCTCTCTCTCTGTGCGTGTGCGCGCGGGCGTGCGTGCGCGCGCACGTGCGCTTGTGTGTGCATGTCTATGTGCATGTCATGTGTGTGTATGTTCCTTTATGCATGTGTGGGGTGTATACATTTTATATTTGAGATAGCATTCAGTCACATATGATTGTCCCCCATGCCTTAAAGGGATGTGCAAGGTATCGGACTATTTCAAAAAGTTTCTCTCTCTCTCTCTCTCTCTCTCTCTCTCCTCTCTCTCTTTACACTGCCCTCTAGTCTCCATTACCCCCGTCCTCCTACATAGAATGACTGCAGCTGTGAGAGCTGTCCTGAAATGTCTCGTCGGTCTGATCATAGTTATTTCTGTTAGTCCCGCTTCGGTTCCCCACACTGCTTTGCTTTACAACATAGTTGCGCAA
This sequence comes from Conus canariensis, assembly GCA_033310375.1. NCBI lineage: Eukaryota > Metazoa > Mollusca > Gastropoda > Neogastropoda > Conidae > Conus > Conus canariensis. The sequence continues at coordinate 19,020,217 of CM065731.1, read as the reverse complement.
AAAACGCGTGTATAGCTGTGTAGCACAAAGCTGATCAATTTGGTCTGCCCAGCACGATATTGAGTCAAAATGCCAAATTTGACGACGATCATATAAAAAAAATGTGTATTTTGTAAGGAACAAGCGCATGGACACACACGTACACACACACACACACACACACACACACACACACACACACACACACACACACACACACACACACAAGCACTTTTTATATTAGTTGAAATCTATCATGGCACCTAAAAAAAAAAAAGATGGAAAAGAAATGAGTCCCTCATGCTATATTCATAATGATCTGACCAGGCTCCACCCTCCCACTGCTCTTCCCCCACCCCCACCCCCTCATTCAGCAAAAGCATTTAAAATGGTGACGTCGAGTACCCCTCACTATCACAAGAATGATTTCTATTTGAATTATTTATGTTCCCACCAGACCCTTGACCCCAGCAACTTTCCCCAACATACTATGCCCCTGCATCCACTCCTCTTTTCTAACGGAGTCTAGAGCAATGCCGTCACATGCGAACGCAACTCATTTCTCACTCGGCCGCTTCAAATTTGGCTACATCTCTCATTTTTGACAGATGCGGCACGACAAAGCTCATGTCAAGAGTGTCGTTCTATCTGATGATGTGCACTCATGCCGCCGTCCCCTCAGCTTCGTCTTTGGATGATTGACGGGAACTTGCATTCATCCTTTGCACAGCTGGGAATCATTTCAGGGCTGCGTAAGAATGCTGGTGGAGGCATAATTTTACGACTTGTTTCTTTATGTATTTCATTTGTTTATACATGTTAATTGTGGATATCAACGCCTTTTGATGTCGTTGATTCTAATGCATTTTGATATTGTACACTCGACTGAACTGTTCATTTCAATTGGTAACATGTAATACGGAGCATCAACAGACTAATAATGGATGCCATTGTAATATGCCGTAATTGCTCTCCTTCCAAAATCACTTCACTGCAGATGAAAAAGGGCATGGGTCATTGCCTACCTCTCAAATGGC
>CM065731.1:18996701-19001701 GCA_033310375.1 Conus canariensis | reverse complement strand
AATAGTCGTTGACTGATTTACGTGAATTATGTCAAGCTGCGTGATCTAGGTGCATGGGGTCTTTGCAGGCATATCGTCATCCATGATGATGGACTTGGAAGTCCTGGACAATACTTCTCCGACCAACATTGGTGGCTGGTTTCCATACTGAGGGATATACTTAATCACGCCAGTTCTGATACTAATTATCATTGAAAGTAGGTAGGCTAACGTGTGAGTGCCCCCGGATTTTCTAATACAGATCTGCCCATGTAAAATCAAGACCAGTCTCCTTCACCTCACTGAACCTCTCCCACCTGAGAGCTGATAATGCTCAAGGATAGAGAACAGAGCTTGCAGTCAAATGTCAGCAGTTTAAACTCCTTTTCCGTCCAACACAGACTACTTTTTCCTTGCTCATTTTCAGATGTTGTGTTGACGGTAAACAGTGTACAGTTAGACAGGTTTCCTTCTACTTCTTCTTTGTGAACGCCTTGGTCTACACGGTCAGTCCGGCCCTTGGGATGAATAGTGCCGTTTTCTCCAGCTCTTGTAGATTGCCGTAGAGCTTCGTCATTAGAGCTGTCTCTGTTGGCCACACCTCTTTCCTTGGCTGTTCATGCAATGGCCATTTTTGAAGCACATGCTCTGCTGACTGTTCTTCCTGCCCACAAGGACAGACTGGAGAAGGCACCACCTTGAGCTTTCGGCACAAGTGACTGTTAGGTCTGAACCGGAGTGTAACTAGCAGCGCACACTCCTCTTCTCCCTCTTCCAATCAAATCGTAGTCCTAATCACAATGGTCAGATCTGGGCAAGCCAGCGCGCAAAACAGCGATGCATGAACCCATTAGTGTAAGTAGAATAGGCTGAAATGCTGTCGGGATGAAAACTTTGTCCAGTTTTGGAAAGTAAGCGGTAATGATATTATCACGAGTACCAGAAAAAGCGCCACGTCAGTTCCTGCAGCGACACTGTAGTTCCAATGCCCACACGCACTCGAACGCACACGTATGCGCTCACACACACACCACACACACCACACACACACACACACACACACACACACACACACACAACACAATTCAATTCAATTCAATTCAATTCAATTCAAATTTAATCCTTTGACCCCTTCTTAAATAAATGTTAGCGAACCGCCAGAGAACGTGGACAAACGAGTCACAAGCGAAACACAACTAGTTTCGACCTCTTAGGTCTTCATCAGTGAGACATTAACGAATAAAACATGAAAATTCACTTAGCTTTGATCGCTTCAGATCACTTCGTAGGGTTCAGCGCAAGGAAGAAGGCGTTGAATGATTCAACGCCTTCTTCCTTGCGCTGAACCCTACGAAGTGATCTGAAGCGATCAAAGCTAAGTGAATTTTCATTGTTTTATTCGTTAATGTCTCACCTGATGAAGACCTAAGAGGTCGAAACTAGTTGTGTTTCGTCTTGTGACTCGTTTGTCCACGTTCTCTGGGCGGTTCGCTAACATTATTTAAGATTTGTTTAGATTTCCGCCTGCAGTCCTCTCGCTTTGCAACTAGATCCCTTTGACCCTGTTGTGGCATGGAGGATACAAATGTAACAAAGAGAAATACGAAACTCACTCAGAACAATGTCTGAACATAGTTGCAAATGCTGAATTCTGGTGAACTGTAATGATCTCATTAAACAATCTTCCCATTTTTTAGAAACTTACTAATATTCAAACAAATGCGTCTTCCTTTTTGAAATAAATTACAAAAGTTGAAAAAAGACTTTGGTTTTAGATATTTTTAGGGATGAATTTTTCACGAAGTTCATTATATTTTGGACATTCCATGATGCAATGAAATTCATCTCCAATTTCACCCATTTCACAGTTACGACAAATACGCAATTCTCTTGGAACATTATGGTGTCTTCCAATTTCAATTTGCATCTATGGTTACTACATCTAAATTTAAATAAAGATATCACACACACACACACACACACACACACGCACGCACGCACGCACGCACGGACGCACGCACACACGCACGCACGCACACATGCACGCACGCACGCACGCGCGCACGCACACACACACTCTTGCGTCAAACTCCCTAAACTGTGGTAGAAAACAAAACAAACAAAACGAAAAAGATGGATAGGGTGAGCGGGTGGAGGCGCCGGAGCAGGAACATGGAGGAACTGGTGAGGGAAAGGACTGGGTGGGTGTGTGAAGACGGTGATCCCACTGGGTGCACCTGATCAGGGTGAATTATGGAGTTCATTTCACAGGACAAGGAATCACAGAGGACAGGAGAGGTGGTTTCATCTTGCTCAAAAGGAATGCTTCAAAGCAGGGGTTGATTCAGCACGCACTTCTCCGAGTGCACAAAGCCATAGACACGTGCAACTGTCAAGCAACAGTCAGCAAACACAGACATGAACACACACACTGATACGTAAATAAATTAACTGGAAAACATACACGTAAATAAATGCATGAATCACAATGCAAAATAAGTCATTGCTTCATAAATAAATACAGAAATACATAAGGAGATACATAAAAAGGCGCTAATATCAAAAATGAAATTAAAAGAAAAAAATGAATGCAAATCGAAAACATGGTTGGCGATGAACCCCTAGTGTAATGCAAAGTGCCATTTGCACATTGTTGTGATCCACCCAAGTTGAAAAGAAAAAAAAAAAAAAAAAGCTTTTATTATATGTTCAGACATGTACTAGAATCTCACCAGTGATGAAGTATGAAAACTGGCCGTTCCCATCACAGAGAAATGGAATAAACACACATCCGTTTTGTTTTTGTTTGTATTTACAACCAGTTGATTTCATATTAGGAATTGTTCATTTCACCGCAGGCGTGAGTGTTTGCTCCTCGGTTTTCCAATTTCTTGATATAGATGCATTCATAGCAACTGGGAACAAAATAATTGGACTAGAGATGAATGGATACTTGTGGATGGTGGAGAGTGGAGGCTGGTAGTGGTGGTGGGTTTACAATGTTGGCGCTGAATCCCAGCAGGATTCATTTAGCTTTAAAGTTGTTATCATAGTATAAACAGATGGACTTGCAACTGTTAGAATATAATCAGACATCTCTCTCTCTCTCTCTCTCTCTCTCTCTCTCTCTCTCTCTCTCTCTCTGTCATAGGCGTTACGCACACAGTGGCCTACAGCCTGCATGCCCCCGTCCTCATCTCTCCGCCTTTCTTCCTTTCATTTCTGTGTTGACACGTCACCAGTGCAGTATACGTTATTCGTGCTGCGTCATGTTTCATTGTCGTCATTCGTTTCATGCTAAGACGTTTGGCCCGCCTGTGCTGTACAGTGACCATGTCCGTCTGTCAACAGGCATGTGTGGCAGACAGAAATGAAGTACAAGTAAGAGAAAAAGTTACTGCCAAGTAAATGACTGAAGGGCTATCTAGTGAAAACCAAAATAATTCTAATTTATACTAGTTTTTATGTACATGCAAATGTCTGTCACAGCCTCCTTTATAGAGTGATACTACATAGACCTGGAAGCCTGAATCAATTTTTAGGACTGGAACATCGCATTTACTGTATTTTCAACCATCTTTGAACCAGCATCACGAATAAATAATACACACAGGAAGCCCAACATTCATTCAGTTCAGAAACCAGGATGAGATAATTTTATGCTGAACAATGGTTTCATTTGAAAGAAAGTGCTCAAACCTATGTAACAAAGGATTCTGTTTATTCTTTTTTTTTTTCATTCATTCATTCATTCATGTATGTATTCATTTATTATTAGCAGTTGTTGTAGTAGTAAAAGTATCATTATCATTATTTTTCATCACAATTATCATTGTTGCTGCTGCTATTATTGTTACTAATATCATTATTATAAAAATGTAATGATATAATAAGCACATAATTCATCTCTTAAAATGTTGGATGTTTTCTTATGAAATCTTGAAATGTGGAAAATACCGATTTTTTTTAGACGGTGCGTTCAGTAATTACGGAGATGTGAGCCCATAAATCACACACACACACACACACACACACACACACACGCGCGCGCGCGCGCGCGCGCGCATTCATACATCTGTATACAAGTACGAAGTTGTGTGCATTGGAGATAAGGTTGGGGAAAACGCGAGAGAGAGAGAGAGAGAGAGAGAGAGAGAGAGAGAGAGAGGAGAGAGAGAGAGAGAGAACCACATTGAACATTGCTCCGCTGAAGCCTTTCATGAAAATTATGAAAGTCATACAACAAAAGAAATAAAACAGAAGACAAATAAAACTAAAGAAATAAAAGAAAACCCAGAGAGAGAACAAGACAGTCACTTACATATTCCAAGCAAACATTTCATGGTGACTGCATATTTCAACAGTTCATACCGCATCCTCCTTTCACCAGTGCAACATCTGCATCCAGCCTTTTTGCTAGCAGGCTTCTTTGCCAGCAGTTAACTCCATGTTCTTATTCTCCTTGTCATAATTAGCTCCGCCTCCGGTTCTACCCATAATCGCCTCTCCTAACTCACGGAATACGTTGTGCTACTCTCTCAACTGTCTATCAGCCTCCAGTGCTTGCTTCTAACGGTTTTGTTACGTTCGATGTTTGTCTTCTGCCACAAGGGACGGTGCGTAGCGTCACATACTGTGGCTAGAAAGTTGCCAGTTCAAACCCCTGTCAGAATTATTATCATACTATGACATAATGTGGATTTTCTGACTTGCTATCATACTATAAGATAATGTGGATTTTCTGACTCGCTATCATACTATAAGATAATGTGGATTTTCTGACTCACTACATACTGTAAGATAATGTGGATTTTCTGACACGCTATCATACTATAAGATAATATGCATTTTCTGACTGACTATCATGTTATAAGATAATGTGCATTTTCTGACTCTATCATACTATAACACAATGTGGATTTCCTGACTCGCTATCATACTATAATATAATGTGGATTTTCCGACTCACTGTCATACTATAAGATAATGTGGATTTTCCGACTCACTATCATACTATAGGA
>CM065731.1:18981701-18991701 GCA_033310375.1 Conus canariensis | reverse complement strand
TGTTTCCTACGGGTTCATATTCAAAAGGTATTCCCAGAACTGAATCAAAACATCCTATAGAGATGTTTCTTGAAGTACCAAAGGCCACTGAATTGAAACCCACTTCGACTCATACTACGATAAGTAAAGCTACTAAGTTTGTTTAGAATAATCAAAAGAAAAACGATTTGTGCAATGTTAAATGATAATGGTGTCAAGAAACTAATTCAAGATGCTAGTGACTGAATAGATTTTGATATTGATGCATCATTAACTTCACTCATTGGTGGTCTCAAGACGGCTGGAAAAAGTATGTTAAAGACATCTAGGGTAGATAATATCAGACAAAAGCCATGGTTTGACAGAGAATGTGCAGAAAAAAGACGTGAAGTACGTAAAGCTTTACGAACATTTCACAGAGCTTGCGACAATGTTGTTAAGAATGATGTTGATAATGATAGTAAAAAAAAACTACCAATGACATATTACAGATATATGAATGTAATTTTAAGGCGAACGTATAAAAACCTGCCCAGCGCTAAGAGGTCCGAACACAAACATTCAATTCTAGATACGCTTGTGAATAGTGGTGGCGATGCTAAACGTTTTGAGGCCACTGTTAAATCTGTTCTTCTACCTACAGAATAAAGCAAAATTCGATCACTTCAGATGAATGGTTTGATCATTTCAAGATGGTTTTTGATGGTGGTCTATCTACCGATACTGATTTAAGAGATTTTCACGATACTTTTCTAACTAACTTGCCTGTAGACACAAACTTGGACTGTGTTACACTAGACATAGCGATAAGGCAATGGGAAATTGAGGATACTATAAAATCGTTCAAATATGGAAAAGCTTCTGTTTCAGATGGATTAAGTGGCAATTTTTTTTTAACGCATCTCAAGATGTCATTTTATTTTTAATTCATTACTTCAATAAATTGTTTGATTCTGGTAGTTTTCCTGAAAGTTGGTCCCAGTCTACTATTCTACCTGTGTATAAGAAGGGTGCTCCTGATTGTCCTGACAATTACAGGGGTATTTCCTTGCTAGATATTGGAGGCAAGTTGTACAGTTATATCCTTAATAATAATAATAATAATAATGTATAATACTTATATAGCGCATTTCTTGTTGTACAACTCAATGCGCTTACATCCACCATTTGCACTTATTCATACAATATTCATGCACACAGCAAAAAGAAAATACACAATGGCAGACGCACCTACATGCATAAACTGTCTCACCGAACTAGTTGTGGAGGAATTTAAGAGAGATCTAGTCATCTACAGAAGAGAATAGGCTTTTTTGAAGAGGTAAGTTTTGAGCTGAGATTTAAAAGAAGAAAGAGTAGGCTGATTACGAAGGTCTTCAGGGAGGGAGTTCCAAATAGAAGGTGCTCTAAAACTGAAGGCTCTTTCGCCAACAGATTTCAGAGAACGCCTAGGGATTTTCAGAAGTTTTTGTGAAGAAGAGCGAAGGGTACGAGAGCTTTGGTAGGTGCAGAGAGAAGAAGAGAGATAGTGAGGAAGAGATTCATTGAAGTGGCGGAAAGCAAGAACTGCCAGTCCAAATTGCCACCGATACTGTATGGGAAGCCAGTGCAGTTCGATCAGCATGGGAGTGATGTGCTCACACCTCCTCCTCTTCAAAACAAGTCTGCAGCGCTATTTTGGACTCTCTGCAGCCGAGCAATCTGTTCTGCGGGAAGCCCAGCATAAACAGAGTTGCAGTAGTCCAATCTTGACATCACCGTGGCACAGACTAGCCTGACAGCTACTTCCCTGGATATAAAACGTCGGATGGAAGCAATACGTCTCAGCTCTAAAAAGGATGAGCGACAGACTACAGATATTTGATTCTGCATGGTCAGACACTGATCAATGGTAACACCAAGGTATTTGACAGAGTTACTGAAAGGCAATTCAGTACCATCAACAACCATTGACTCTGACTCAACGAGTTTGAGGCAGGAGGAGGTTCCAACGGGCATGACTTCAGTCTTTTCACAATTTAATTTAAGCTTATTACTTGTCATCCATTCCTGCACACTGCTGATACACCGAGACACCCCAGATTGAACAGAAACAAACTCATCAGGTGTGCCACTCTTAGAAAGCTCAGTGTCATCAGCATACTTGTGAAAATCACAATCATGGTCCGAGATAACATCTAACAAGGGCTGTGAGTACAATGTAAACAACACTGGGCCCAATACTGACCCCTGTGGTACTCCATACAAAAGAGGTGACAAAGTAGACCTTACACCACCCACAACCACCGCCTGCGACCTATCTCTGATGTACGATTCGAACCACTGGAGAACTATCCCATCAACACCAAAAGTGACCCTAAGCCTTTCAAGTAAAGTAGTGTGATCTAGCGTATCAAAGGCAGCACTCAGATCAAGCAAGGCTACGAGAGAAACAAGTTTACTGTCGCATTTGCACAGTAAACAGTCCAGTACGCTCAATACAGCAGTCTCAGTGCTATGATTCTTCCTATAAGCAGACTGACAGGCCTCAAGAAGACCATGGTCTGAAAGATGAGTCTGAAGCTGCTTCAGCACAACTCTTTCAAGGATTTTTGAGAGGAATGGGAGGTTGGACACCGGTCTATAGTTCTTTAACTTATTAAGGTCCAGTCCTGGCTTTTTCAAGAGAGGGGTAACCATTGCCTGCTTAAACTGAGGAGGCACTATGCCTGACAAGAGAGATTTGTTTACAATGTTTGTAATCACGGGAATCAAATGAGAGGCACACCGTTTAATAAAAGACTTACCGAAAAGGTTGATGATAATGACTTAATTGATCCATCTCAGGCTGGTTTTAGACGAAATCATAGTACAACTGATCACATTTTTACCCTCCTGGCACTAGTTCAAAAGTAGTTACTCAATCGGAGCAAGCTATACGTTGCGTTTATTGATTTTTCAAAGGCCTTCGACTTAGTTAACAGGCAGCACTGTGGGGTGATATTTAAGAAGAAAGAAATTAAGGGTAAAATGCACAAAGCAGTCAAAGGCATGTATGAAACCGTCAAAGCTAGTGTAAAAGTGAACAACCAGTGTACTGAACCATTCTACTGTCCTCGTGGCTTGAGACAAGGAGACATTTCCAGTCCAGTTTTATTCTCACTATTCATTAACGAACTTGCAATTGACGTAATCCGTCATGGTAGACACGGTGTGAAGCTATACCCAGATTTAATTGAAATTTTATACTACTTCTTGGTGATGTTTTGTTGCTTTCTTTCTCGGTTGTTGGTCTGCAACGACAGCTGAATATTTTCAGGGATGACTCGCATAGAATGATAAAACTAAAGTGGTTGTCTTTCGCAAGGGCGGTTACATCGCAGCGAGAGAAAAATGGTTCGTTGGTAGCAATAAGCTAGAAGTGGTCAAGCAATATAAATATCTTGGAATCATTTTTTCATCTTCCCTTTCCTTTTCCTACGCTATGGAAGATAGAGCCGTGAAAGCGAAGAGAGGGGTTGTATGTATCTTAAAACTGCCGTAGTCCCTCGGTGAAAGGCATCCAAAAGTGTTCTTTAAACCATTTGATTGTCAAATCCTACCAATGCTAACATACGGCTCAGAAGTTTGGGGATTGATTGCAGACCAGAATTTGATTGAAAACGTACATCTGTTTGCGTTGAAAAGATTGTTAAATGTTAGCGTTAAGACACCTAATGTCCTCGTCTATGGTGAATGCGGTAGACATCCTCTTTATGTTCATACATATACAAGATGTGTTATTGGCTGAAACTTTTGAGAATGTCTGATGATAGGCTACCTTTCAAAATCTTATAAAATGTTGTTAGCTCTTCATTATAAAAATTAGAACAATTGGATTTCTGCCGTACATTTTACTTTATACAAATATGGGTTTGGGCATGTGTGGGAACTGCAAGGTGTTCAAAATATTCATATCTTCCTCAGAGAATTCAAGCAAAGGCTAATCGATTGTTTCATACAAGGATGGGAGGCTCAGTTGAGAGAGAAAAGTCGGTTTACATTTTATGCATCTTTCAAGCTATCTTTTGGTACATCTCAATACTTATTCGACCTAAAACATCGTGTACTGAAAAAGACCGTAATCACATTTACATTAGGTGTTTCAGCATTACGTATGCATCGGTACCGTTATTCCAATAATGTCTCCCCTAACTGCCCATTTTGTGAGAGTGTCCCAGAAATTCACTTCATTATATATGTATTTGTCCCAGATACTCACATGTTAGAGAAAAAATACATCCCCCGAAGTATTGCAATAACCCCTCTACTTTCAGGTTATCGTTATTGATGTGTGACACAAATGTATGTGCAGACTGGCAGCATATATAACTGATGCCTTTAAAATCCGTAATCTTGCTATTTCGTCTACAGGCTAGTATGGACGTTAATCATGTTCATTTTCAATGTACTATCCTGACATGATTTCGCTTTGTGCCCCCTCCTCTTGACATGGGCAGAAGGCCTGGCTCATTAAACATTTTGTCGTTGTCATTGTCATTGTCATTCTCTCTCTCTCTCTCTCTCTCTCTCTCTCTCTCTCTCTCTCTCTCTCTCTTCTCTCTCTCTCTCTCTCACCACCAGACCTTCAACAACTGCGCAGTGTGGAGTAAAAGACAACAGGCCAGCAGATGAGGAGCTGGTCACATAGAATTAGGAGTTAGGACGGTGAAAGGGAAAGGCACTGTGGTATAGTACACACACGCACACATGCACGCGCGCGCGCGCACACACACACACACACACACACACACACCACACACACACACACACACAACAAGTGCGTGAGCAAAGTGAGCCAACTTTGCACAAAGCCAGGAAGCAGGGCAAGATAATTCCCTCGGCCACTTTGGAGCAGAAGCACTGACAACGGGGCGGGGGGTGGGGAGGGGGAGGGGAGGGGGGTGCAGAGAATGGTGGTGCCGGGGCGTGGGACGGAAATGGCGCTTGCGTGCTTTGGGCGTAACTGCCTCGTTTTAGGTATCGATTTTTTTTTTTTTTTGGTCTGTAATTTCAAGACTTGATTGCACAGGTAAAAAGAAATCGAGGGACGGAAGGTGTTATGGGGTGGGGGTGGGGGTGGGGGGTGGGGGGTGTTTTTAGTTTTTGTTTTGTTTTGTTTTTGAAAGATTGTTTCTTTTCATATTAATAAGCTTTTAATTGTTTCTTTTCATATTAACAAGATTTTGATTGTTTCTTTTCATATTAATAAGATTTTAATTGTTTCTTTTCATATTAATAAGATTTTAATTGTTTCTTTTCATATTGATAAAAAGGCAAGACTGGTTGTAACTGATGTGGTGCAAGAGTTCTCTATTCATACATTTTTCAGTCTGTTTGTTCTTATGTTTGTTCTGTTTGCTAGTCAAATGTCAGGCTTTACATATTTATAACAACAACAACAACAAAACAATAAAGGCAAACAAATGAACCCAATAACAGAAGATACAATGATACTCTGTGTTGCATAGACACATCCAGTTTAGATATTGAAAGCACATTTGCACGCATGTGGCAATTTGCAGACATTTTAGAAAATACCAACTTCGAAGAAAATGATTAGCCTTACGGATTAAGTTAAATTTAGTTAAGCTTTTGGTATTTATGTCAGTTTCTACAGTATTCTATGTGTTTAATTTCCATATGGCGAAGATGCCTTTTTATGTGATCAGTTTGTTGAAAATTATTGAGTATTACATTAATATTCTAATTATAATCAAAGAGATAAGATGTTTAGCAAAGTGGATAATTTGGTCAAATATTTCAATTATTATGATGTGTGTTCCATTCGCAAAAATATCAATTCTGCCTTGCGCTTCATTTTACAGTTCCCATATTTTTGTCATGTTTGTGTTTCGAGTTTTCTCAACAACAAAACTCGGACGCGTTCACAATGTTATGAGTAGTGTTGTGTGGAATCATGAAAGTTCTCTTTGCAACAAAATGTTTCAACATGCCCTGAATTGAACCTATCAGATTTTGATCTGCGTGATTTGTCTTCTTTGTTTCAAAGGCTGTTTTTCAGTCTGTCAGGACGTCAGATCATAGCTTTCACTCTACTTGAGCAAAAATACAGACAATAGATGTCATTATTTTTTCAAAGACAAAATTGTAGTAGATTCTTGAAGCTTTAATCACCCTGATGTTTGACTACATTTCTATGCCTTATTGCACACACACACACACACACACACACACACACACACACACACACACACACACACACACACCACATATGCACGGACGCATGCATGCACACACACACACACACACACAAAGCACGCACGCACGCACGCACGCACGCACCCACGCACACACACACACACACACACACACACACACACACACACACGCACGCACGCACGCACGCACCCACGCACACGCACACACACACGCACACACACACACACACACACACACACACACACACACACCATGTACTACTGTATGAGAAAAGTGAACCAATCTTGCACAAAAGTAAGGAAGCTACATAGCTGGGTGAAGAGAATCTCATCGACAGCCTCCAAGCAGAAAGTAGGGATCATTGAAAAGAGGTTGAGGTAGGAGGAGGGAGGAAGTGTGTGTAGAAACGGCGTTTGCTGGATCTTGGGCGTAACACCCTTGTTTTGTTAGGTATTAATTGCATGGTGGAATAGCTGAACAGAGAGACGTATTAACATGGAAGCTACAGACAACAGTTTATATGTTTCTTTGAAAAGTAATTAATTTTTTAGGAATCATTAATGTTCATCAAATGATTTTTTTCAACAAGATTAACACTTTTTTTAAAAGAAAAATTACATGAACGTCAGAGTAATAAACAATCCATGATTCACCAGCAACGTAGAGAGAGAGAGAGAGAAGAGAGAGAGAGAGAGAGAGAGAGAGAGAGAGAGAGAGAGAGAGAACTGGTGACAGTTATTTAGCATCTGTGACATGCAGTTTGTCCCACAGCTGACCTTGTCAAAATGATCTCCATAGAATCGAAGCTCCTCCACAAAGATTCTGATTCGAAACTCAAAGACACCAGCAAAACTGAAAAAACACCACTCCTCACTGGCCGCTGCGTGGTGAATGGCCCACAGTCCAACATCAACTGGCCACTGCAACCAGCTACTCTGGATCTCACTGAGAGACCGGAAATGCTGTTGTAGGCTGGCAATTTTCTTCAAGTTCCACCATGGAGAAGCCGCCATTAACGCTCCATTCAACTCAAACCCTCATCGCCCCAGGTGGTAGGCTTCAAATTGCTGGATTTGAAACATTCCCTAAGCTCCCGCCTCACTCCTCCCATTTCCTCTTCCCTCCCCACCTTCATTCCTGCCCAAACACACACCCATCTACACACACACACACACACACACACACACACACACACACACACACACACACACACAGAGACGAGAGAGAGAGAGAGAGAGAGAGAGAGAGAGAGAGACAGATGGACAGACGAACAGATAGATAGATAGATCAATAGATAGGTATGTTAATCAATACACACGTCTAAATAATTCAAGAATGATCCTAAATGATTTCTGTTACTTGCATGTAAGTATGTTGATCTTGCTCTCTCCGTCTTAGCCAGTTTTCACAGAAAAAGACCGTGGTGTGTGTGAGTGTGCGTGCGTGCATGTGTGTGTGTGTGTGTGCTTGCGTACGTGGATGCATGTGGTTGCTTGTGTGTTCGTGTGTGTGTGTGTGTGTGTGTGTGTGTGTGTGTGTGTGTGTGTGTGTGTGCGTGTGTGCACACACGTCCATGCGTGCGTGCGTGCATGCGTGGTGGTGTGTGTTTGTGTGTGTGTTGTGTGTGTGCGTGTGTGTGTGTGTGTGTGTGTGTGTGTGTGTGCGCGCATGCGTGTGTGTGTGTGTGTGTGTGTGTGTGTGTGTGTGTGTGTGTGTGTGTGTTTTAAGGGGATTCAAATGTGTGTGTGTGTGTTTGAGTCAGTATGTGTGTGTGTGTGTGTGTGTGTGTGAGAGAGAGAGAGAGAGAGAGAGAGAGAGAGAGAGAGAGAGCAGAACCCCTGATGTACGCTAAGTTTTGGACCACACAGTGCCAGAACGGCTTCATGCTGCAGCTCTGAACGCCCACAGACCTGTCAGGGGACTTGTACTCAGCCAGCATGACCATCAGGGCCAACTCCACTGGGCTGACCCATGTCATCACAGAACCATGCCACGTGGCCGGAGGAACATTCACTTTATGAATGAGTCCCACTTCCTCCATCTCAAGGATTAAAGGAATGTTTTGTTGTTGTTCTTGTTCTGTTTTTAGTCTCCAAATATTAATCATGAGGAATACCATACCTCTCTATCTTTTTTAAAGGAGATGGTGAGGAATGGAAAAGAATGTCAAGCCAAAACCTTCGACTTTCTTGAACAAAGAAAATAAGCAGTATATAAAATAATGGTCAGTCTGTTTGTGAGTAATAAATCTGTTTGTTTTGATCATTTCTTTTTCTTTTCTGGTTTTTTTTTTTTTTTTTTTTGTGATGAGACAAATTTTGACATACATAGCAAACTGCACACCAATCTGCCCTTTTCAAACACTATCACTAGGTGTTGTGAGTTTGGCAATCTGAAACATAAAAAGAAAGATTTTAGCACACACACACACACACACACACACACACGCACGCACGCACGCACGCACCACGCACGCACGCGCGCGCGCACACACACACACACACACACACACACACACACACACACACACACACAAGTGCAGAAGCAAAGTAAGTAAACCCTCCACAAAGCCAAGAAGCCACAAAGCCAGGTGGCGAAGATTCCATGGGCCACTTCCGGGCAGAAGCATTGCTTAGAGGTGGGAGGAAACACAGAGACCGCCGCTTCGGAGAGTGGGACGGAAAAGGCGCTTGCGTGCTTTGGGCGTAACTGCCTCATTTGGGTATCAATCTTTTTTCAGAGCTTTATTGCACAGAAGTGAAGCAATGATGTAGATGGTGCTTTTGGTTTTTCTTAAGGGTGTTGTTTTGCTCTATGTTTTTGTTTCTTTTCATGTTAATAAGACAAGACTGACAGTTACAGTTCTATTGCAAGGGTTATTTATTTATGAATTTGTCAGTCAGTTTGTTCGTGTGTCTGCTCTGTTTGTTAATCAGCTATCACACTTTACACATCTGCAACAAATAAAGACAAACCAATAAGCCAGTAACTGATGGTACAGTCATACAAGGCATTGCATCAACATGTCCAATTAAAATTACAATGAAAACACATTTGCACAGATGTGGCAATCTTCAGAAACATAGCAAATTTTATAAACATCATACGTTTTCTGTATTATTTCAAGCTTTTGGTACTGACATCAGTTTGCATGAAATTTTATCTGTGGTTTTTTTATATGGCGCAGATAATTTTATGTATATGTGATCAATTTCTTCAAAAATATTAAGCGTTACTATTACCATTATTGCTTTTATATATGATAAGCTTATGGACCAAATATTTATCACAAATGGATGGTTTTGTCAAATTATACGCTTTTATTATGTGTATACCGTCAGCAAAGAATACCAATTCTGTCTTAAGCTTTATTTTTACAGTTCACATACATTTGTCGAAGTTTACTTCAGAACTGTTGGACATCCTCACAATATTCCAAGTAGTGTTGCATCGAATCTTTTATGTTCTGTTCATGACAAAATGTGATAGCATGTTCTCTGGTTTGAAACTATTTGAGGGTTGTTTGTGTGATCTATTTCGTTTTTTCAGAAGCTTTTCTTTCAGTCTATGAATACGTCAGATAACCGCTGTCACTTTCCTTGGGCAGTAGACTGTAGCTTTAGTCACTTAGATGTTTGACTACATTTGCTATGCCTTATTGTTATATACTGATTTTGAAAATAGCTTCTATCAAACTCAAATGTCTCCTGTATTCGGAATAGTTTAAATAAATCTCCCATTTATCAATAGATGTAGTTTAGATAAATCTCCCATTTGTAAGCAATTATTTTTCAATCCAGGAAAATTCCGTTTTCCTCAA
>CM065731.1:18974201-18979201 GCA_033310375.1 Conus canariensis | reverse complement strand
ACACATCTCTGAACAGTGGTTGTTCTTTCCAGCCATCTTTAATGTTCGTAAATTTATTTCTTAACAAAATAAAATGCTTGTCTGAGTAATAGTCCATGATTTAAAAACAGACAGACAGACATGTGATGGGTGATATTTATTTATAATCTGTAATATGCAGTTTGTCCCACAGCAGGCTAACTCAAAACGACTTTCATCGCATTGAAGCTCTTCAAGACTTTTAAGGCAAAACTCAAAGACATCAGCAGAACTGAAAAAGCGCAACGCCTCACTGGCCGCTGCGTGGTGAGTGGCCCACTGTCCAACATCAACTGGCCACCCAGCTACACTGAAAGACCGGAAATGCTGCTGAAGGTTGGCATTTTCTTCAAGTTCCACCATGGTGAAGCCGCCATTAGCACTCCATTCAACTCCAATCCTCAGTGTCATCGCCCCAGGTCGTACGGCTTCAGATTGGCGGATTTGAAACATTTCCGGAGCTCCCGCTTAATTCCTCCCACTTCTCTCTCCTGCCCCACCCTCACCTCTTACACACACACACACACAACACACACACACACACACACACACACGCACGCACGCACGCACGCACGCACGCACCACCACCACACACACACACACACCACACACACACACACACACACACACACACACACACACACACACACACACACACACACACACACAACAACACACACACAAACAACACACACACACACACACACACACACACACACACGCGCGCGCGCGCGCCACACACACACACACACACACACAACACACACACACACACACACACAACAAACACACACACACACAACACACACACACACACACACACACACACACACACACACACACACACTCATTTTCCTTCCCTACCCGCTTCCATCCAATCTTCTGCGCCTCCTCCCTCCCCTCATTTCATTGTTATCTCCCATCCACTCCCATCAAATGAAGCTGAGCCACCCGTCATTCGTTGGTACAGTGGTAAGTGTCGCACGCTTGCAGGATCAGAGGCTGTGTCCTTCAGTCCCATCTGAAGCAAACTTTTTCGATCCTGAGTTGTATGTGCTATAGGCTGAAATGGAACCAATGCAATCAAGCTTCATCCACCTAATTAACGAACTCTTGAGAGTGGGTTTTTTTTTTTTAATTTCTTGACCTGCTGCAATACAGATGTCACCCTAGTTTAAAAAACAAAACAAAAAATGTTGTCCGGTGACATTTTGTATTAATGTTGCAGTACAAAATGCCACCCTCAGTACAAAATGTCACTCCAGCTGACAGATTGTGCTGACTTTGTGGTATAACATGTCACACCTGTACAAAATATCACTGATGGTGGCATTTTCTACCAGCAGGTTATGTATTCATTTGTACTGCTGAACAAATTGACGCCATATGTGGATGTATGATTTCTGGTTGGGTATGGCCAACTAGTATTATGTTATGTAGAATCACGAGGTTGAGTAGAGAAAATGAGTATGCATGAATGGTGATTCATGCGACTGACTGACTGAAACCATTTACTGTCAGATTTACATACTCTAGTACTGACATTTGAAAAAACCTTAATGAATTAATGAGAAACGAAAATAATACAAATAACATCTGAATGACATACAAATCATAAAGGAAAATTAACAGGGAAACATTAACATTAAAGTAAAATTAACAAAACATTTAACATTTAAAGTAAATAATAAGAGAAATTGAATATAAAACAATACATCTTAGCTGTACTGAAAATTAAAAACCTCTCTCATTCTCTCTCTCTCTCTCTCTCTCTCTCTCTCTCTCTCTCTCTCTCCACACACACACACACACACACACACACACACACACACACACACACACACACACACACACACACACACACACAAGACCCACACTTCCCCTTCCCCCTACTCACACGTATGCGTGCACGCACATATATGCACTCACAAACAAATAAAATAAAATAAAATAAAATCTCTCTCTCTCCCTCTCTCTCTCTCTCTCTCTCTCTCTCTCTCTCTCTCTCTCTCTCTCTCTCACACGCACACATACACGCACACACGCACGACACACACACACACATACACGCACGCACGCACGCACGCTCACACACACTCACACACACACACACACACACACACACACACACACGCACACACACACACACACACAAACCGTCCCCCCCCCCACCAACACACACACACACACACACACACACACACACACACACACACACACACACACACACACTCAAAAAATACCCACACAAAAACGTATGGACGCACGCACAACATTCAAACAAAACCAGATTCTCCCCCCTCTCTCTCTCTCTCTCTCTCTCTCTCTCTCTCTCTCTCTCTCTCTCCCTCTAGCGCGCACAGCATATGCAAAAGTTTCATAAATGGAATAATGCGACTTAGTACACGTGAGAGTCGGACAGCTATGTTATGTAACAAATTCTTTGCTCTACGTGTACATCAGACCACTAAAAAGAAAATTAAAAAAAAAAAAAAATTCCGTTAGAAAAATCTGCCGAGTGGATGAGACTTTATCAGATGATTTATGCGAATTTTGATTCAGTTGCACATGAAAAGATGCTGTTGACAATATAAGTAAAAACGTTTATGTCCAAAAGTATTGTAAAGCTAGCATAGACTCATTTAAACGTGTCTTACTGATCACTCACCCCAGTAGATGGTAGACATCATTTGAATTGTTTTCTGGGGGTTAGAAATGCCCAAATATGGCTTCTGCAGCAGACGATCGTGCCATGACTCCGGTGACTTAAAATCAGCGTCAGTGTATTATGTCAATATTATTGACAACAGTGAACATTGTGCAAGGAGGGTTTGGTGGACGAAAATAACAAGGACATGGGTCATGCAGACTGGGGCTAAAATACTGCATTACAGTGTCATCAACATCATCATCATCATCATCATCATCATCATCATCATCATCATCATCATCATCATCATCATCGTCCTCATAATCATTATCATCATCATCATCATCGCCATCATCATTGTCCTCATTATCATCATCGTCGTCGTCGTCGTTGTCGTCGTCGTCGTCGTCGTCGTCCTCCTCCTCCTCCTCCTCCTCCTCCTCCTCCTCATTATCATTATCGTCGTCGTCTTCGTCATCGTCATCGTCGTCGTCGTTGTCAATAGCCGACAATAGCCGTTGTCATCACTGCCGTCGTCAAAAGAAAAAGTCGTCGTTCTTCTCGGTATATAACAACTACTGCTACGACAATTTCAACAAAAACTTTGTCTGCTACTATTACTGTTACTGCTGCTGCCGTTGCTCGTGCTGCTACAGCTGCTACTAATATTATTACTGTTGCTACTGCTGCTTCTGCTTCAGGTGCTGCTGCTGCTACAAGTACTACTACTACTAGTGCTGCTGCTGCTACAAGTACTACTACTACTACTGCTGCTGCTGCTACTAGTGCCACTGCTGCTGCTCCTGCTGCTGTTGTTGCTATTAGCACTACTGGTGCTGCTGTTGCTATTAGCACTACTGGTGCTGCTGTTGCTATTAGCACTACTGCTGCTGCTGTTGCTATTAGCACTACTGCTGCTGCTGTTGCTATTAGCACTACTGCTGCTGCTGTTGCTATTAGCACTACTGGTGCTGCTGTTGCTATTAGCACTGCTGGTGCTGCTGTTGCTACTAGTACAACTTCTGCTGCTTCCGCTGCTGCTGCCACTGCTGATGTTACTACTACTACAACTGCAGCTGCTGCTACTAGTGTTATTGCTGCTGCTAGTACTGCGGCCACTACTGCTGCTGCTGCTACTCCTCCTCCTCCTCCTCCTCCTACTACTACTACTACTACTACTGCTACTACTACCACTACTACTACTACTACTACTACTACTACCACTACTACTACTACTACTACTACTGCTGGTGCTGGTGCTACTGCTTTTTCTCCTCCTCTTCCTGCTGCTGCTGCTTCTACGACTACTACTACTACTTATACTACTGCTACTACTACTGCTACTCTACTACTACTACTACTACTACTACTACTACTACTACTACTACTACTCCCACTGGATATTAGATGCACATTCTAGACACCAGCTTATGGGGCTTACTCACATGCAGTCATTCACAAGCTCATGCATTATATGTCTTATGGTGTCCGCATTGTACAAAAATAGTACTAACGCTACGGATGCACACTCTTTACTTAATCAGGCAAACCTTAGTGTAATCCTAATCATTCGGAAATGTATGTTTTGTTAGAGAAACTGAGTGCCTAAGGGCCAGAAGTAGCTTGTTCTATGTCTGATGTAAGTACAGTCAGGTATGTCTGAGACTAGTTATACTTTATTATACTGCTAATACCAATACCAGCTACACCACATCAGAAGACATCACTCCCATTGTCGAAATTAGCAAATGCAAGTGTTCCTTGTTCACCTATATCCAATACAATAACTGGTCAGACCAGACTCAGGAAAACCATACATTCATATGTATTGACAATTTGTTCCACAGTGATCATGAATATGTGACCTGCTGGTACAAAATGACACCTCGATACCTAGATGACATTTTGTACGAGGGATGACATTTCATACACAACGTCTACACGAAATGTCACCAAATGATATTTTGTGCCGGGTTGATGTTCTGCTTCACAACATGATCCACACTGCTGGTGTCTGAGTCTCTTGGTGACTTCAATGTTGATTTCCTCTCCATGTCCATACCTGTGATCCGCTGCTTCAAAGTCCTCGGTGTCGGTTACAGTGCGCGTGGACCGTGGTTGGATGGACGTGGTGGTACTCTCCAAGCTGGGATCTCACTATTGCTGGTTCCGTTACGAAACAGTTCTTGTTGCCAGCTGGAGTCTTAGCAGGTGGGTAACTGCTGGTGATAAGGTGGAACACAAAAGATGCCACTGAACATAGCCTGAGTGATTCGGCAGCGGTGCAGTGTCACCACTGGCGGACTTCCTATTGCCAGTCTGATGGTGATTG
>CM065731.1:18946701-18961701 GCA_033310375.1 Conus canariensis | reverse complement strand
CTTGCCCCCCATCCCCCTAGTTTCTATTTTTTTTCCCCACAAAAAAGAAGAAGAAGAAAAAAAAAGGATCCTGCATGGCGTCTCCAAGCTCAGTGCAGTTATTAAATGAAAAGGAATTTGGTTGTCTGAATGATCTCAAAGTTTCACAACTTAAAAGAATCTTAGTTGAAAATAATCTTCCTAAACATGGCAAGAAAAAGCATGTTATTAATAGAATAAAATCTAAGCTTGGTGAGGGAAAAAACAGTTGTCCTGAAGAAGAATGTGCTGTTGATACCTCTTTAAAAACAGCAAAATCGTCACAATCTTGCTCTGTTTTATCGCCAGATGTATCATGCGCAAATTCGTCCACATCATCATCCCCTGTCCCAGCAACTGTTGATGTGAACACATCTTCCACAAATCCCAACTTTTCTCCAAAGAAATCATTTTCTTTTCGCTTTCCAGTACTTCTGGAAGATACGAAGAAAGGATCTGCCACACTGAGTGGTCTGGGCATTTTGAGCAAAAAGCTTTGGGTCAACTCCATTGGACCCATAGCCGGTCAGAAACAGCTCTCCTCAGGCAGGTGGTTGATCGGTTGTACTTCCGCCGATCAACAAAATCGACTACAAAAAACAACCAATTTGTCAGGAATTTTAATAAAATGTTCTGTACCTGAGGTTTTCACCGAAGGTGTGGTAAAGCCAATTCCTCTTGACATCAGTCTTTCTGACATTAAGAAAGAACTGAGTCATGTTTCTTCTGTTAAAAGACTTCCCAATAAAGATGGAAGTGAATCAAGAGCCATAAAAATCACTTTCTCTACATCAACACTGCCAAAAGAAATATGTATTGGGTTCCAGTGTTTCTCTGTTGATCCTTTTGTACCACCTGTCTATCGTTGTACTAGGTGCAACAGACTGGGGCACACAAAGTCTGCGTGTCGGGCTAAGCCGACTTGTGGAAGATGTGGTCACAATGACCATGTCTTGGAATCGTGTACCAGGGCCAAACATTGTATAAACTGTTCTGGAGATCATTCAGCCTCTTACCTTGGATGCCCGGAATATAAATTACGTGTTTTGGCCGGTAAGCTAAAGTCTTCCAACCACATGCCATATTCTGAGGCTCTCAGACAAATCACAGTTCAAAAGAGCAAAGGAGAGGTAAAGGTGCAGGAATTAAAAGAAGACCCCAGGGTGCCGGGAAACGATAACTCAATTAAAGCTAATAACCACATCAAGTCTTATTCCTCGGTTCTGAGTCAAGGAATGATGAAGGCTAATCAACAAAACCCGCTGCCCACTTCTTTGGATTCTAGCCCCCCTTCAATCTGGGGCACACGTATTTTACCAACTCATACTAATAGTTCAAATCAAACTAGTATTGCTGTCACAAATCAGACAAGTATAGGACAGACATCAAAAATTTCGAAAACATCTGTGCCAACTTCTCTTAAAGAAAAGTCTGACTCTTCAAGTTCGTTCAAAAAACAATCTGTAAATTTTGATCTTGAAAAGATTTTAATGTATCTTGAAAATCTCTCAGTGAAATGTCTGACCATCCTAACAAAAATTTCTGATGTCATGACTTCGTCAATCATTGAATTGAAAACAATTCTGTCCAATGCCTGTCTGAACTCCAAATGAACGT
This sequence comes from Conus canariensis, assembly GCA_033310375.1. Taxonomy (NCBI): domain Eukaryota; kingdom Metazoa; phylum Mollusca; class Gastropoda; order Neogastropoda; family Conidae; genus Conus; species Conus canariensis. The sequence goes on along the minus strand of CM065731.1, from coordinate 18,960,066 downwards.
ACAAAGAGAAGTTCTGTCAAACGTTATCCGTTTTTGGTGTTCTCTGTTGCTGGTATTCTCAGTTATAGTCCTTTTCCTTACGAATAACATGATGTGTATGAGGCCTGAACAAGTCAAACCTACTGGTATTTGCTCGTTTCTACAATTGAATTGTAGAAGTAAGTGCAATTTTGTATATTTGGAAAATTTTTTGCAGAAGCGTTCTTTTGACGTAGTTGTGCTTCAGTCATTGAATTGCCACAAAAATGACTTACCCAAGTTAAACGGATTCTTCTACCCACCTGTGATAGATGAGGTAAAAGCCAACGTTAAAATAAAAGTTGCTACATATGTAGCTTGCAATCTTATGTATCAACCGTGCAAAACACGTTTATATTCTTGCTGTATAGAAATTAAGGTTGATGGTAAATATTTCAACATTTTGAACTGTTATTATCCGGATGGAGTGTCTAAAGGTGAAGCTGACTGGATAATGGATTTAGACTGCTCTAGACAATGGGTTATTCTTGGCGATTTTAATTCCCACCACGCTTTGTGGTCCGAAAATCCCAATAATATTGTTAACAACAACGAATACCTTGCCAGTACAATAATCAACGCCAACTTAACCATTTTAAATGACGGCTCTATAACAAGAATTGCTGATCGATCAGATCAGCGTTGCTCATCAATAGATTTGTCTTTAGTTTCCCCAGACATAAACCCTTTGTGTACTTGGCAGGTTCATCAAATACCGTTAGGCAGTGATCATCTCCCTATTGAAATCCAACTTCTAGTGAGCCCTGAAAAAACAATCTACAATTCTGAATGCACTAAATATAATGAAGATAAGGCTAATTGGGCGTTTTTCAATCACATTTTGACAGCAGGTTCGTCTTTTCTAAATTTCAATCAAAATACAGTGTTAGAGGAAGGTTTGGAAAATTGTTATTATGAATTAAGAAAACTTATACTTAAGGCTGCAGATTCTGCAATCCCAAAAGTCAAATTAAAGAATCATCCAAAGAAAGCGTCAAACCCTTGGTGGAATATTGCGTGTGAAGTCGCCGTGGGTGCGAAAACTAAGGCCTTCAAAAGCTGGATGATAAGCCGTCATACGCAGCCTAAAAGTAGAGTGGAACAGTTACACGCTGAGTACAAAAAAGCTAACACCAATAGTAACAAAGTTGTTGCTTTTACAAAGCAGCAATATTACAAAAACTTAGTCATCAACTGTTCCAAACACCCAAACGATAGCGCTTTACTTTGGAAAGAAATTAGAAAATCTAAAGGTTCTTTTCATCTCCCAGATCCTGTTTTGATTGAAAACGATAAAATCTATAAAACAAACGAGGAGAAAGTTGAATTATTTGCTGACACTTTCGCAGCAATGAGTCAGACTGAACATCTGCCTAAAGAAGAGCAAGAACGAAGAAGAACTATTGAAAACGAAGGGAGAAACATTGAACCACATGACAATGACAACACGTTATATATTAATAAAAATCTAACAATGGAGGAGCTTCTGTACTCACTTCGCCGTCTAAAATCTGGTAAAATTGCGACAGGATTTGATCCCATTTCTTACAACATGATAAAGCATTTTCCACAATGCTTTTTGAAAAAATTATTAGAGTTCTTCCAATTATGCTGGAATTCTGGAAAGCTGCCAATGGCTTGGAAGAAAGCAACAGTTGTACCTATCCATAAACAAGGAAAATCAAAAAGAAAATCTTCTAATTTTCGACCCATTTCTTTGACTCCTCACATTGGAAAACTTTTTGAGAGGATAATGAAATTCAGATTAGAACATTTCCTTGAAAAGAATGGGATTTTGCCAATATTTCAAGCTGGTTTCAGAAAAGGGAGGGGTGTCACTGATCATGTTAGTCTTTTAGCTTCACACGTCAAAAAAGCCTTGGCTAAGCGACACTCTACTTTAGCCACGTTTTTTGATATTCATAGAGCGTACGATTCTGTTTGGCATTTTAAATTATTGTCCAAGGCTCATGAAATTGGGATTAAAGGTCGTTTCCACATGTTTTTACAATCATTTTTATCTGGAAGAACGCTACAAGTAAAACTAAATGGTGTGCTGTCAAGTACAAGATATGTTAACATGGGTGTCCCTCAAGGAAGTGTCATTTCTCCAATCCTCTTCTCATTGATGCTTTATGATCTTAATCAGATTGACACGAAAGGGGCAACTTTAGCTGCTTATGCAGATGATATTGCAATGTGGAAAAATGTAAATTGTAATTTTACAAAAAACAAAATCAAGCGTAATAAAATTGTTGAACAGTTTCAATTTGCGGTCAGTAAACTTGTTAATTATTTGAATTCAAACGGTTTTAACTTATCAACGGACAAATCGGTTTTTATTATATTTACAAAGAAAAATATCGATTTTGAAGGTAGGGACGCTGTAAAAGTACAAATAGGTGATTCTTTCATTTTCCCAAGTAAGCAAGTAAAATTTCTAGGCGTTATTTTTCACTATAAATTATTTTGGTGTAAACATATAAATCATCTCGTGGAAAAGGCAAGAAAGAAAATTGCGTTACTGCGAGTCCTAACTGGAATCCCTCTAATAAATTATGGATCTAATCTTATCCATGTCGCCTTAGGGACAGTTCGTTCGATTGTAAGTTATGGTCAAGAAGTATTTTTCACTGCACCAAAGACAGATTTACATAAGTTAACTAGTATTGATTCCTTAGCACTTAAAATTGCTTTGGGGCTTCCAAGATGGGCATCAATTGATATGACTTACAGAGAGGCAGGAGTTTTGCCTTTAAATGAACATAGGATGCTCTGTGCTTGTAGCTACTCAGCACGAGCAAGAACAGTCCCTAACTCAGTTACTTCTGAACTTGATGAAAGCACCTACGTTTCTAGAGAGATACGGAATAAAAAAGCATATACTTCATTGTCTGATTATGTATCTCCTCTTTTACATGCATGCAACTTTTCGCTTGACAACATTGTTAAAATGACCAAATACCCATTCCCCCTTTGGTTGATGAAGCAAGCAGATTTTTTCTATTCCTATGGTAATATTACTAAAAATGAGAATCCACTTTTGCTTGCTTCTCTTGTTAAAGAATTGATTTACACTGAATATGAATCTTATCTGCATATTTTCACTGATGGTTCAGTTTCGTGTACTTCTGAGGTTGGTGCTGCTTTCGTGATACCTTCCCTTAACATTGAAAAAAGATTTCATATTACCAAAGGTTGTTCTATTTTCACTGCTGAGTTATTTGCTCTTATGAAAGCTATTAATTTCATTCTTGATGTGCAAGTCTTACCAGAAAGAATACTGATTTTGTCAGATTCCAAGTCTGCTTTAACGGCTTTACACCTTCAAAATACATCAAGTCGTCCTGATCTCGTCAGTGAAATTTTATTTTCAATTCACCAGTTAATGATGCGAGGTTCCAAAATAACATTATTATGGGTACCCGGTCACTGCGATCTTCGAGGGAATGAACTGGCTGATACCTGTGCAAAAGAGGCTTCAATGTGCAAATCGAATACAGTTTTATGTGATATTCCTTATTCGGTTCTTGAAATAAACAATATTCTGACAAAAGCACTCTGGGACCAGAGAAGAACACAGTACATTGAAGCTGCCATTCAGAAGAACAGATGGGATCTTTCTGCCCCCGGCAGTCATTGTATAAGTCCGCCAGGTTCTATTCCGAATCGAAATTTATTGCACAGAATACGGGTGGATTGTTGGTTTGGCAGGTTTTTAAAACCATCTCCTTTGTGTGTCTGTGGTCAAAACCTTAATGTATCTCATTTTTTACTTGAATGTTCATTAACAAAAGCGTATTTTCAATGTCTTCATGATAAAATTTTGTCTAAAAATCTACCTTTAACATTGCATAGTGTTTTTTGTCCCAACCCAGAAAATGGGTGGAGGCTAGCCAATTTGGCTGTAAATCTGATCAAGTCTCATCCACTTGGCAGATTTTTCTAACGGATTTTTTTTTTTTTTTTTTTTTTTTTTAAATGTTTGTTTCTTTTTTGGTTTAGTGGTCTGATGTACACGTAGAGCAAAGAATTTGTTACATGACATAGCTGTCCGACTCTCACGTGTACTAGGTCGCATTATTCCATTTACGAAACTTTTGCACAGGTTGTGCGCGCGCTAGAGAGAGAGAGAGAGAGAGAGAGAGAGAGGGAAGAACTTCGTTTTGTTTATATGTGAGAGCATGTTGTGCGTACGTCTATACGTTTTTTGTGTGGATATGTTTTGAGTGTGTGTAGGGGAGGTGGCAGTTTGTGTGTATGTATGTGTGTGTGTGTGTGTGTGCGCGCGCGCGCGTGCGAGAGAGAGAGTTTTGGTTTTTATTTGTTTGTCTGTGAGTGAATATATGTGCGTGCTCGCATACACGTGAGTAGGGGGGAGGGGAAGCGTGGTTTTTGTGAGTGTGTGTGTGTGTGAGTGTGTGTCTGTGAGAGAGAGAGAGAGAGAGAGAGAGAGTGTGTGTGTGTGTGTGATTGGATGGTGTGTGTTTTTGTGTGCATGTGTTTGGGGGGGGGGGGGGGGGTCTTTCCTTTTTTTTTTATGGTGTTCTGAGAGAGAGAGGAGAGAGAGAGAGAGAGAGAGATTGTTGATTTTCAGTACAGTTAAGATGTAATTTGCTTTATTGTTACAATTTCTTAATTTTTATTATGTTACTTAGAAATGTTAAATGTTTCCCTGTTAATTTTCCTTTATGATTTTTATGTCATTCAGATGTTATTTGTATTATTTTCGTTACCTCATTAATTCATTAAGGTTTTTCTTTTTAAAATGTCAGTACAACACTATGTTAATCTGACAGTAAATGGTTTCAGTCAGTCAGTCAGTGTGTGAGAGGAGAGAGAGAGAGAGTGTGTGTATGTGTGTACGTATGTGAGAGAGAGAGAGAGAGAGAGAGAGAGAGTGTGTGTGTGTGTGTGTGTGTGTGTGTGTGTGTGTGTGTGTGGAGGGAGCGGGGAAAGGCAAGAGTAGGGGAGGGGGAGAAAGGGGACGGAAGAGGGAGATGGAAGGGGGGCGGGGGGCTGGGAGGAGGAACATATGTAATCAGTCTCTCTCTGACTGCATTCAGCGTGAGCAAGCCCCATCAAAAGATTTATAACGTAGATACATGCATACATAAGTTACTTTCATCCGCGTAAACGTAAGATACAGAGAAACCAAGAAGAATAATGTACATAATGTTCATTTACGCATTTTACATGACCAAAAAAAAAAAATCAAAAGATTCTTGAAAGACTGTTATGCACGGTTATACTTTTTTCAGGACTGAAAATTTTACAGTAATATTTCTGTTCAGTAACAGTAATTTTACATATATGGAGAGATAAACATCATTTTACAGTTGTGAGAGAGAGAGAGAGAGAGAGAGAGAGAGAGGAGAGAGATTATGTGTGCATTAACATATTTTCTCGAGCTCCGTGTGTAATATTAACATAAAAAACTAAGTTTTTGTGAGTTCAGTATGTAAAGAAACAGAATCTCACAAAGCACCCAGGGCACAATGGAACCTGGTGGGACTGATAAAAACAACAGGAATCTCAATTTGTCAAAAACATTGCTGACGTTTTCGTCATGTTTCATCAGAAACAAAACAACAAATCTCCCAACACCAGCCAGACTATGGAGAAGGAGAAGAAAGCATACCTGTTCACCCGTACAGTAATATAAACCAAATAAGATACTAAGATGATTAATAAATAAATATGTAGAAAATGAAACAACAACCATACCACATTTTACATACATTTTCGCATTTTTGTTTTCAATATTTGTTTTCTTTGTTTGTTTGTTTCATTCTGCAGATGACACAGATACATCTTTCCAATTTTTAAATATTTGAATCGGAGATTTGTTCCATTTGTACAGAGTTGGGTAAGATTACATAAAATCGCTTTTCTTTTCCCGACCTTTCCATTGAAACATTTTACTCTACGTACTGCATGGATCTATGTATGTTAAAGCGAGATAATCTCCACTTTTTTCCTGGTTATTGTTTTCTTGTTGTGATTCTTTTGGCGAGTAAACAGCCTATAATCGGCTGGAGATGTTTTCGAGCCCCAATACATCAAGTTGCGTGTCCAGGTCTGTCACAACCCAGATTCCAGATCCTTACTCTTGCGCAGGAGTCCCATTGGGGAGGCAGCCATTCTTCTTCCCCCTGTGCACAGGGGGGCTGCCAGGAGGGCTGGCAGGACTCTCAGAGGACTGGCTCCGGTACCTCCCGCTCAGCGCCCGCAGAACACGAGGCTGGTAGGACCTGGGGTCTGACACCATCTTGAAGAAGAAGCTGCGCTGCTGGTGCGCGCGCCTCACGTGGCAGCGCTGGTTGTCGAAGATGAACTCGTCGTCAAAATGCATGTTGAAGACCTCGTCGTCCGAGCCGCTCACGCTCTCGAAGCTGGTGTCAGCGTCCTCCTTGCTGCTGTCCAGCTGGCCGGCCAGGAGTTCCGTGGCGAAGGCGGAGATGACGTCCCAGGCGTACTGGATGTCGTCTGCCGTGGCGTTCTGTGCGCAGATGGCAAACCTGATGACGTAGAGCTCGTTCAGAAGAGCGGGCACCATGTGCAGTTTCCCGGAGTCGTTGATGAGCTTGAGTAGTTTGATAGACTGCGTGTTGGGTCCCTGAGCAAAAAAAGGTGAATGGCGACCAGATCAGAATGACATGCATTTGATAGAAATGGGGCAAAAATGACGAACAGAGGGCAAGGATGTACAGAAAGTCTGAACAATGTTCCACCTAACAACGTGTCAAACAGTGTGATGTATACGAAGTATTATCAATGTATAGAATAGGTAAAACAAAGACTGTAAGTCGCGCAGTTATTCAAATTTACAGTCGCGCAGTTATTCAAAACAGTGAATAATTCAAATTTTACTTAAGCTCATGAATTGAACAATGAACAATGCACGTCCTACCATGGAACAAAAAAAATCTGAACAATGGAAATCTTGCTATTCTACAGGCAATCTTTGCAACGTGCGTCTTACCAATTCATAGATAATGTCAATAATACGTTTCACAGTCTGTAGAAATCTTGATAATGAACGTCTTACCACCATGAAAAAACATAGACAATAATAAATTAACAATCTACAACACCATGAAAAAACATAGACAACAATAAATCAACGGTCTACATCTTATCATCAGAAAAACAGAGTTGCGACCTCTCTCTCTCTCTGTCTGTCTGTCTGTCTGTCTGTCTTCTCTCTCTCTCTCTCTTCTCTCTCTCTCTCTCTCTCTCTCTCTCTCTCTCTCTCTCTCTCTCTCTCTCTCCACTGCTCGAATACAAACGCTCGCCTTTAGATTTTGAGGAAAGAAAACATGTGCCCTATGGTTTTGGACTACGTGGGGTACCAACACCATCAGCATCAACATGTACCCTATGGTTTTGGACTACGTGGGGTACCAACACATCAGCATCAACATGTACCCTATGGTTTTGGACTACGTGGGGTACCAGCACCATCGGCATCAACAGTACTGCCATCATCATGATTAAGATCCATGAAAGTACTTGCAATAGTGGTGGTGGTGAGGATCGTGGTGGTGGTGCCGACAAACAGAGCGACAGACTGACGAACACAGACAAGGACAAGGAGAATCGTGTATCTACCTGCAGACGGAAACAGACCAGGCCCATGGTGACCGTTCCATGGACCTCAAACCGTTCGTCCTCCAGGACCTTCTTCTCAAACAGCTTGGCCAGCTGGATTTGCTGGAACAGGGCAACAGTTGGCTTTTTCACCTGCTACGTCCCGTCATTACTTGGCTTTGTGTTCCTTTGTTTGTTGTTTTGTTTTGTTTTGTTTTGTTTTTGTTTCGGGTGGGAGTAATATAGAACATGTGACACTTTGCCTTCCATAATCACGCGCGGGGTGGTGTGTGTGTGTGTGTGTGTGTGTGTGTGTGTGTGTGTGTGTGTGTGTGTGTGTGTGTGAGAGAGAGAGAAAGAGAGAGACAGACAGAAAGACACAGTAGGGACGAAGAAAGGAATGTCTGAGGGTCTCTTAAGGTAGATCACGGAGACAGACAAACAGAGATATAGAGACACAATCAACTGACAGCATACCTTACAGTCTAAAATGAAAGAGACTGACACAGACAGACAGACAGACAGACAGACACGAACTTGCAGACACGGAGACAGAGACATCAAAAACAAAGGAACAAAGATTTGACCGATGGACCGATCAACAAAGTGGCGGGCAGGCAGAAAAGACTGATCGGCTACCTCACGAATCGTTCGCTGAAGTCCCTCCACGCCGTACATCCGTAGAACAAACCACAGCTTCAGGGCACGGAACCTTACCTCACGAATCGTTCGCTGAAGTCCCTCCACGCCGTACATCCGTAGAACAAACCACAGCTTCAGGGCACGGAACCTTACCTCACGAATCGTTCGCTGAAGTCCCTCCACGCCGTACATCCGTAGAACAAACCACGGCTTCAGGGCACGGAACCTTACCTCACGAATCGTTCGCTGAAGTCCCTCCACGGCGTACATCCGTAGAACAAACCACAGCTTCAGGGCACGGAACCTTACCTCACGAATCGTTCGCTGAAGTCCCTCCACGCCGTACATCCGTAGAACAAACCACAGCTTCAGGGCACGGAACCTTACCTCACGAATCGTTCGCTGAAGTCCCTCCACGGCGTACATCCGTAGAACAAACCACAGCTTCAGGGCACGGAACCTTACCTCAAGAATCGTTCGCTGAAGTCCCTCCACGCCGTACATCCGTAGAACAAACCACAGCTTCAGGGCACGGAACCTTACCTCACGAATCGTTCGCTGAAGTCCCTCCACGCCGTACATCCGTAGAACAAACCACAGCTTCAGGGCACGGAACCTCCGACTGAGGGGAATGCCCCAGTGCTGAAAACACCATCATGACAATATACTTGTAAACAAACAGAAACGCCGCAGTTTTACTGGGTTGAAATTCCCCTGCGCTCAATTCCGACTAGGCTCAAAAGCAAGATACAAAGCTTTTAAAATGTATTCATGCAAAAACGACACCGCCACAGTCTGATCACTGGAGCCAAAGGAAGGGTAGCAAAGTATCTGCATTGCACGTATATGTAAATATATATATATATATATATATATATATATATATATATATATATATATATAATATGTACGTGTGTAGATAGAAGGAAAGAAAGAAATACAGAGAGAGAGAGAGAGAGTGTTCGTATGTGTGTGTGTGTATCTGTATGTCTGTGTATCTGTATGCGCACGCACAGGTGTGTTGTGTGTGTGTGTGTGTGTGTGTGTGTGTGTGTGTGTGTGTGTGTGTGTGTGTGCTTGCGTGTGTGCGTGAGGACACAACAAATAAATGTTGTGGCAAAGAAGTGCACGCAAATAAATCATTCGTCAGTATATCAATGACTGAGCAAAGAGGAAGGAAAATAAGTAAATGAACATGAAGAAGCGGGGATGGAAGAAAGGGGTTTTCAATGTAAATATGAAAACATACTCTGGCAGTATATGGCGACCATCTAATTCTCTAACGGAAGTCATCTCTTTTTTTTTCAAGCTTGTCTACAGTAGGCTTTACTTCTTCTTCTTCTTCTTCTTCTTCTTCTTCTTCTTCTTCTTCTTCTTTTCTCCTCCTCCTCCTCCTCCTCCTCCTCCTCCTCTTGTGCGAGTCTCCTGGCCGGTTATTCAGTAGACTTCGATTTAGTTTGGTAACAGTCCAACTAAGTATGCCACGAAATACTCCACTTATAATTCCTTGGTATTCTCAACAGCACTGGGAGAAAATCACATAGCAACGATCATCGAAGGCCGTCAGCGAAAGATAGGGAAGACAAGAAATGGGAAGACAGAAAGACACAATAGGAAATGAGAAGTAATTACCGCAGATATGATTAAGTTACAAACACGTGGAGACTAATTAACATAAAAAGTGCCAACAGTTGAGAATCGCGCGGTGCCAGTCACCATGTTACTGTGGTGAGCGTTGCAGACCCGGACTGGGAGGTAGCGAGTTGGATCCCCATTGGCAGCCAGTATTTATGGTTTTTCTCGGCGGCGGATGGCTTCTGCTTAGAGCTGAGTGTGCTTAGGACTCAAACTGGAAGTCTGGAACCACATCATCGAGATCCAAGCACTGAATAGATGCGTCGCTGAAAATGTTGCTCTGGTTTTCTAGCACACACTGCAGGCATCTGAATTTCTCAGGTGTACTTGACGCTGGGACATATCATAGAAGGCAGTGGAGATCCAGCCCTATCACGCAGTGTCTGACCAGTGTGGACCTTCATGACGTCATCGCTATCATCTTCATCTTCTCCGACCATAACCCTCTCCTCCCATCCCCACCTCCCCCCCCCCCATCCCCCCCCTCCCCCCATCCCCTCCAATTTTTTCTTTAAATGAAACTTTAGGCCATTCATGCCCTACTCTAGAAGTGACCTCTTCAAGTTCTTCGCCTTATCGGGTTCATGTCAAAGTCGTAGCACAGAGGTGAGGGGCCCATAAGGACACGGTGTCCCAGACCGAAGTCTGTGGTTCTGGTGGCAGGATGTCCGGTCATTGACAGGGGTCTTGCGCTTGGTTCTGGACGGGGGCTTTCCTGTTTTGCTCTGGTTTTCTCCCAAACTGAGTCCTCTTCTGTCTTTCTGCCGAACTGGTGTCCAGCACTTGGTTCTGGTTCCATGTAAACTGCCGACCACTTAATGGTGCTGGTCAGCCGACTGTGGGCATCGGTACTCTTCGTCTCTCCCCCCCCCCCTCCTTCACCCCTTAAAGGCCCGGTTTCAGGGTACCTGGCGTGGGTGGCGATGGTCCTGTGCCTCAAGGAGGTAGCAGGATGAAGTAGTAGGACGCTGTACGATTCCCTTCTATGGTCCTCACTGACGATGGCCAAAAGGGGCATTTTTCATGACGATGGCCCAAAGGGACATTTCTCATGACGATGGCCCAAAGGGACACTTTTCATGACGATGGCCCAAAGGGGCATTTTTCATGACGATGGCTCAAAGGGGCATTTTTCATGGACGGCCTAAAGGGGCATTTTTCATGACGATGGCCCAAAGGGACATTTTTCATGACGGCGGCTCAAAGGGGCATTTTTCATGACGACGGCCCAAAGGGGCATTTTTCATGACGATGGCCCAAAGGGACATTTTTCATGACGACGGCCCAAAGGGGCATTTTTCATGACGATGGCCCAAAGGGACATTTCATGACGACGGCCCAAAGGGGCATTTTTCATGACGATGGCCCAAAGGGACATTTTTCATGACGACGGCCCAAAGGGGCATTTTTCATGACGATGGCCCAAAGGGGCATTTTTCATGACGATGTCCCAAGGGGGCATTTTTCAGTCCAGTCCCGAGAGGGGTGCTCACTATGCCGACCTAAAAACATGGTTTGCCAGGCCAAGGTTATCGCTGTCAGGCGGCGCTCTATAGTCTACCACCCCACATCTCTTGGAGCCGTCCCCCGGCAACACAGGCTGGACCCGCAGCCACCCATAGTGGCTGAGAGGTTGACTTGGCCACCATACATGGAGTCTCACATCAACATCCTTCAACAGAGATCCGTCGTCTCTCAATCGGCACTCCCTGCTATGCCATCTTGCAGTGAGTGATCTCTGTTAAAATCGTTAGCACGAGCTGTTTTATGAACGGTCGTGGTGGCGCCCTCTCGCTTGTTTTGCCAGCCAGCCAATCTTGTCGCTGGAAGGAGGATTAACAGGTGGTGTAGGATGTATGTTGGATCAGAACATTCACCAATGGGGATCAACGAAGTGACTCGGCAGGATACTGTGCCTCTTCTGGTGGTTGCCTCGTGGCCACCTGATGTGAATTGTTCACTGTGGACTGTGTGGTGCTGATGTGAATTGTTCACTGTGGACTGTGTGGTGCTGATGTGAATTGTTCACTGTGGACTGTGGTGTTTGATGTGAATTGTTCACTGTGGACTGTGGTGCTGATGTGAATTGTTCACTGTGGACTGTGGTGCTGATGTGAATTGTTCACTGTGGACTGCCGGTGCTGATGTGAATTGTTCACTGTGGACTGTGGTGCTGATGTGAATTGTTCACTGTGGACTGCGGTGCTGATGTGAATTGTTCACTGTGGACTGGCGGTGCTGATGTGAATTGTTCACTGTGGACTGTGCTGCTGATGTGAATTGTTCACTGTGGACTGCCGGTGCTGATGTGAATTGTTCACTGTGGACTGTGGTGCTGATGTGAATTGTTCACTGTGGACTGTGGTGCTGATGTGAATTGTTCACTGTTGACTGTGGTGCTGATGTGAATTGTTCACTGTAGACTGCCGGTGCTGATGTGAATTGTTCACTGTGGACTGTGATGCTGATGTGAATCGTTCACTGTGAACTGCAGGTGCTGATGTGAATTGTTCACTGTGGACTGTGGTGTTGATGTGAACTGTTCAGTGTGAACTGCCGGTGCTGATGTGAATTGTTCACTGTGGACTGTGGTGCTGATGTGAATTGTTCACTGTGGACTGCCGGTGCTGATGTGAATTGTTCACTGTGGACTGTGGTGCTGATGTGAATTGTTCACTGCGGACTGCCGGCTGATGTGAATTGTTCACTGTGGACTGTGGTGCTGATGTGAATTGTTCACTGTTGACTGTGGTGTTGATGTGAATTGTTCACTGTGGACTGTGTGCTGATGTGAATTGTTCACTGTGGACTGTGGTGCTGATGTGAATTGTTCACTGTGGACTGCGGTGCTGATGTGAATTGTTCACTGTGGACTGTGGTGTTGATGTGAATTGTTCACTGTGGACTGTGGTGCTGATGTGAATTGTTCACTGTGGACTGTGGTGCTGATGTGAATTGTTCACTGTGGACTGCGGTGCTGATGTGAATTGTTCACTGTGGACTGGGTGCTGGATGTGAATTGTTCACTGCGGACTGCCGGTGCTGATGTGAATTGTTCACTGTGGACTGCCGGTGCTGATGTGAATTGTTCACTGCGGACTGCCGGTGCTGATGTGAATTGTTCACTGTGGACTGCCGGTGCTGATGTGAATTGTTCACTGTGGACTGTGGTGCTGATGTGAATTGTTCACTGTGGACTGCCGGTGCTGATGTGAATTGTTCACTGTGGACTGTGGTGTTGATGTGAATTGTTCACTGTGGACTGCCGGTGCTGATGTGAATTGTTCACTGTGGCCTGCCGGTGCTGATGTGAATTGTTCACTGTGGACTGTGGTGCTGATGTGAATTGTTCACTGTAGACTGGCGGTGCTGATGTGAATTGTTCACTGTGGACTGTGGTGCTGATGTGAATTGTTCACTGTTGACTGTGGTGTTGATGTGAATTGTTCACTGTGGACTGTGGTGTTGATGTGAATT
>CM065731.1:18941701-18944201 GCA_033310375.1 Conus canariensis | reverse complement strand
CCGACAGACAAACAGACAGACAAACAGCGAATCGTTTCACAATACAAAGGAAATGACCAGTGATGAAACATGGCTCAAGACAACTAGCCTTTCGTCTTCTACAGCCTATAAAATTTTCCACCATACCTTCGGCTTCGTTTTCGTTTGACTTGCGTATAGAGGAGATCCCTTGACCTCCTCATCTCTTCCTCCACCCGCACCCTCCCCCACCCCGCCCCTCCCCCTCCTCTCCCTCTTCCCGCTTCCTTGTCATCCCTTTTCTTCTGCGCTCACCACTGATCTTGTTCACGTCTTTTCACTGTCCTAACCCCCACTCACCACTGATCTTGTTCACGTCTTTCCACTGTCCTAACCCCACTCACCACTGATATTGTCCACGTCTTTCCACTGTCCTAACCCCCACTCACCACTGATCTTGTTCACGTCTTTCCACTGTCCTAACCCCCGCTCACCACTGATCTTGTTCACGTCTTTTCACTGTCTAACCCCCGCTCACCACTGATCTTGTCCACGTCTTTCCACTGTCCTAACCCCCGCTCACCACTGATCTTGTTCACGTCTTTCCACTGTCCTAACCCCCGCTCACCACTGATCTTGTCCACGTCTTTCCACTGTCCTAACCCCCGCTCACCACTGATCTTGTCCACGTCTTTTTCACTGTCCTAACCCTCACTCACCCTACGTCCGCTAAATATCATCTTTACGGCGCCAAATTTCTGAAAACGGTTCTGTTGAGTACGTTGTGTTCGAACAGAATTGGTAATAGTGTTCGATCACTCGTTTTTGTTACATTTGCTCATGCATATTTTCCCAATTAAAATGACATGATTTAATACAGAGCGCTTCCTCACGTCTCTTTTTGCCGTAGTTACTCCAAAGGAAATACATTAAGTATTAATTTTCTTATTAAGTGTAGCTAAGTTGAACATACCTTTAAATGTCTCTCCACAAAATTCTCACTGGTGTGTGTTCAAAGATGGATTGATTCCATCGTTCACACACACACACACGCACACACACACACACACACACACACACACACACCGCGCGCGCGCAAACAAGCACGCACGCACGCACGCACGCACGACACACACACAACACACACACACACACACACACACACACACACACAGGCGTGTGTGTGTGTGTGTGTGTGTGTGTGTGTGTGTGTGTTGTGGTGTGTGTGTGCGGTGTGTGGTGTGGTGTGTGTGTGTGTGTGTGTGTGTGTGTCGTGTAATCAGATAGATAGATAGATAGATAGATAGATAGATAGAGGCACGAACACGCTCACGCACAGGTGCATGTGCATGCGCACAAGAGAGGGAGAGAGGGGGGGGGTGGTACTTGTCTGGTATCTTTTCTGGAGATGGAAATCTTTCTTTTTGTACCCTTCTAACTTACCACATCAGAGAACAATCGTAGTTCACTTGAAGCCATTTGTTGGTATTGAAGTTCAAGGAATGACAACTCTGTAGGGAAAAAAAGAAAAACAAACATTTAAAAAACAGTACAACATTCGTAATCTATTTTGGATTTTAAGGCATCGCAGTTCTGGTATACATATATACATACATACATACATACATACACACATGCACGCGTGCACGTAGGCGCGCGCGCACACACACACACACACACACACACACACACACACACACACACACACACACACACACAATAGATAAGAACTGTTTATGCTTATCAGATTGAAAATTGTGAAACTGATCAAACAAAAATTCAGCTCACAGAAGAGAAAATTACCCCCCCCCCCCCCCCCCCCCCAAAAAAAAAAAAAAAAAAAGCATACAAATTTCAGATATTGTTGATTTTTAATTCCGCCATTTGCGTGGATGGGTTTGTTTGTTGTCAGCACGATGAGTGGTAAATAACTGAACCGATTTTAACCCAACCTGGTGGCGGGACGGAATGTGGCCAATGGACCAGTTGACTACATTGTGTTACGGATCCGTTATGTGGAAACGGATCGAAGGGCGGAAGCAGGATCCGCCAGAAGATGATGTAAGAATTACTGACCGGCAGACAGACAGACTGTGCACCAAGGACGAACCAATAGCTCTGTGGTGTTAATACAGTTCAAGGGGCGGATCGAGCATCCCTGTCACTGTTACAGGGGTCTGGGCTCTCCCACGCGTCTTTCTAGTTAACTTAAAAACGCAACAACAAAACATAGTGTGGGGAAAACACTACAGCGATGAAAGGTGAATGATATAATATGGGTGTCAGATCACTCGTGTGTGTGTGTGTGTGTGTGTGTGTGTGTGTGTGTGTGTGTGTGTGTGTGTGGTGTGGATGGATGGATGGATGGGTGCAAGCATACATGCATGTGCAGACTTTCTAATGTGATTTTTAGATACATGCCAGAGGTACTCTCTGTCTACAAAAGTATCTTCACTTCAACACGTAGTTCAGTTTTGAGTCTCTTTGACATTATTTGAAATGTTTTATTCATACGGGTGTTATCCTTGACTTGAATACGAAT
>CM065731.1:18916701-18934201 GCA_033310375.1 Conus canariensis | reverse complement strand
CTGCAGCTACACACTGTGGAAATAGTGCCATATAGGACGACACACACACACACACAGGACCATACTGGCAGCTACACACTGTGGAACATAGTGCCATATAGGACGCCACACACACACAGGCCATACTGGCAGCTACACACTGTGGAACATAGTGCCATATAGGACGACACACACACACACACAGGCCATACTGGCAGCTACACACTGTGGAACATAGTGCCAATAGGACGCCACACACACACAGGCCATACTGGCAGCTACACACTGTGGAACATAGTGCCACATAGGAGACACACACACACAGGCCATACTGGCAGCTACACACTGTGGAACATAGTGCCACATAGGACGACACACACACACACAGGCCATACTGGCAGCTACACACTGTGGAACATAGTGCCACATAGGATGACACACACACACAGGCCATACTGGCAGCTACACACTGTGGAACATAGTGCCACATAGGTGACACACACACACACACCACCACAGGCCATACTGGCAGCTACACACTGTGGAACGGATGCCCAGTCCACATCAGCACAAGTCATATCCACTGCACATGTACCAGTACAACTGACAATGTCATAGTGCTCACTGCACAATGTCACGTCTCACTGCACAGTTCATAGTCCACTACACATGTACACAGTATCATGCACATATGTTCAGTCTCACGCACAATGTTCACAGTCTCACTGCACAATGTTCAGTCTCACTAGCACATGTTACGCTGCACAGTGTCAGTCTCACTGCACAGTTATGTTGACAATGTTCAGTCTCACTGCACAATGTTCACAGTTCATGCACAATGTTCACAGCCTCACTGCACAATGTTCACTAGTCTCACTGCACAATGTTCACAGTCTGCACAATGTTACAGTCTCACTGCACAATGTTGTACAGCTCACTGCACAATGTTCATCCAGCTGCACAATGTTCACAGTCCACTGCACAATGTTCACTGTCTGCACAATGTTCACAGTCTCACTGCACAATGTTCACAGTCACACTGCACAATGTTCACAGTCACACTGCACAATGTTCACAGTCCACTGCACAATGTTCACAGTCCACACTGCACAATGTTCACAGTCACACTGCACAATGTTCACAGTCTCACTGCACAATGTTCACAGTCTGCACAATGTTCACAGTCCACTGCACAATGTTCACAGTCACACTGCACAATGTTCACAGTCCACACTGCACAATGTTCACAGTCTCACTGCACAATGTTCACAGTCCTCACTGCACAATGTTCACAGTCCACTGCACAATGTTCACAGTCCACACTGCACAATGTTCACAGTCCACACTGCACAATGTTCACAGTCCACTGCACAATGTTCACAGTCTCACTGCACAATGTTCACAGTCATGCACAATGTTCACAGCCTCACTGCACAATGTTCACAGTCTCACTGCACAATGTTCACAGTCACACTGCACAATGTTCACAGTCTCACTGCACAATGTTCACAGCCTCACTGCACAATGTTCACAGTCACTGCACAATGTTCACAGTATGCACAATGTTCACAGTCTCACTGCACAATGTTCACAGTCTCACTGCACAATGTTCACAGTCCCCACTGCACAATGTTCACAGCCTCACTGCACAATGTTCACAGTCCCGCACAATGTTCACAGCCTCACTGCACAATGTTCACAGTCACACTGCACAATGTTCACAGCCTCACTGCACAATGTTCACAGTCACACTGCACAATGTTCACAGCCTCACTGCACAATGTTCACATCACACTGCACAATGTTCACAGCCTCACTGCACAATGTTCACAGTCCACTGCACAATGTTCACAGCCTCACTGCACAATGTTCACAGTATGCACAATGTTCACAGCCTCATGCACAATGTTCACAGTCACTGCACAATGTTCACAGCTCACTGCACAATGTTCACATCGCACAATGTTCACAGCCTCACTGCACAATGTTCACATCTCACTGCGCAATGTTCACAGTCACACTGCACAATGTTCACAGTATGCACAATGTTCACAGCCTCACTGCACAATGTTCACAGTCTCACTGCCTAGTCGCCAAATCAGCAGGAAAAAAACTGGCACGATGTAAGTTTTAAGGGAAAAAAAAAACAGAGTAGAGTCCTTGAACAAAAATAGTTAAATGGGTGACAGAGGAGGAAAACCATGGGACTACTGTTCAGGAGACAGACAGACGAACGGACCGACAGACAGACAAACAGCCAGACAGAAACAGAGACAGAAAGAACGAGAGGCAGACAGATAGACAGACAGAAATAAAGACAAAGTGGAAGACAGAGAGACAGACAGAAATAGAGACAGAGAGAAAGACAGACAGACAGACAGAAATATAAGACAGAGAGAAAGACAGACAGACAGACAGACAGACAGAGAGGGGAAACGAAGGAGAGAGGTGGGGGGGGGGGGGGGGGGACTACAAGGTAGTGACAGGAAAGGGGAAACTATGAGCACAGAATTCATGAGGGACTACCTCGTACCAGCTTGCTTCCAGTGTCACTGGCAAACACGGGCTTCAGTCGTCATGCTCGTCATGTGAGCTCCGCTTTCACGCCATTATGTATCAAGTCTAGATTGAAAACACGTCCCCTATTGCCACGTTTCCAAACACGGGTCAGTTTTGCAGTCTGCATCCCACTGAGCAGACAGAAAGCCCAGTTCTTTTCTCTCCCTCCACAAAAGTGTGTGCATTAGAGTCATGGTCAAGGAAACAGCCCTATGGTCCCTATCTGAAGATCCGTTCAATGTGTGATCTTTGTCATCTGTCAGAGATCTTTCCGAGGAAATGACTGCCGACCTTATCCAAGTTCATAAGATTTGAGAAGGAGGAGATAACTGACAGACATGTGAACCACACACGATTCAATATTACTGACTTGCTAGACAGCACTCAAAGCACTGGCCTACATGTGAACCACACACGATTCAATATTAATGACTTGCTAGACAGCACTTAAAGCACTGGCCTACATGTAAACCACACACTATTCAATATTACTGACTTGCTAGATAGCACTTACAGCACTGGCCTACATGTGAACCACACACTATTCAATATTACTGACTTGCTAGACAGTACTTACAGCACTGGCCTGCATGTAAACCAACACTATTCAATATTACTGACTTGCTAGACAGCACTCACAGCACTGGCCTACATGTAAACCACACACTATTGAATATTACTGACTTGCTAGACAGCACTTGAAGCATTATTCCGTTTTGACTGTAGATGTTTTCGACATCGCTAATTTTGTTTTTAAAGTTTAGATTGATTGTTCAAAGTTATGACTGTGTGCCCGTTATCATTATCTACAGCCCCCACCCCCACCACCACCACCCCACCACCCCCACCCCAAATTTACGATAACTAGAAAGAAAAACTGTCTATGACTGGTAGCAGAATGCGGTTTTTCTATTTAGTGTACTAAAAAACAAATTCTTTTTGTGACATTTTAAATCACTTCGGGTAGAGGTGAAGTCCATTTGAAGATTTCACTGAAAGCAAACTGAACAATAGCTGACATTATTCATCAAGATGTTTACCTCACTTTCTGACGGACCAATAAAGCAAAATGCATAAAGCAATAAAGTCAATATGCAATGTGTCACCATCTTTCGACGTCCGGAGAGCTCGGGATCGGAGGCTGTTCTAATGAGAACAGTCCGGAAAGAATCTCCGCTACCATGAAATATGAAGTGAGTCAATGTTCAGTGCCTTGATAAACCGACCGCAGTATTTCATGGAAAGAAGGTACATTGCTTGTATTTCCCACTGGCATAAAAAAAAAATTCCCATTAACTACCAAACATCATGTTTAAAAAAGGCCCGAAAATTTGCCACGCTAGAATAGGTCATCATCATCACCATCATCATCATCATCATCATCATCATCATCATCATCATCATCATCATCAATGCCCATCTTGCGCTGAATTCGAGAAGATAAGTGATTGCTCGTTCTCTGTTTTCATTGTCTTCACTGTTGTTTATCTTGCCTGAAGAAGACCTAAGAGGTCGGTCGAAACGCGTCGTGTTTTGTCTTGTAATTTGTTTGTCCATGTTAACTGGCGGAGTTGCTTAAAATAACTTTTAAAGTCATCATCATCAGCAGCAGCAGCAGCAGCAGCAGCAGTAGCAGCAGCAGCAACACGTTCATCATCTCCAGTCATCTTCGTTATGCCAAGATAAGATGTGACGAAGAAGAGAAAAGAGCTGACCACTTTGGAGGAATAGGCCACCAGTTTGGACAGTAGGTTGCCATCCTCCACAAAAGGCAGGCGCACTTTCAGTCGTTTGATGGCGGCGTGTCGAGCGGCCAGCAAGGTCACCAACACGCACTCACTGGCCGAGCCCTGACACACGCCAAGTATAGATGAAGAAGGTGAAGCAAAGGGAGATAAAGATTAGTTAAGCTAAGAAGAGTCTCGGTCGCATGACCGGATCGAGTTGGACGATCTGTAATGTCGACAAGACATTCAACAGCAAAGTACTCACACACACACACACACACACACACACACACACACACACACACGCGCGCCGCGCGCGCGCGCGCGCGCACGCACGCACGCACGCACGCACACGAATGTACACACACACACACACACACACACACACACACACACACACACACACACACACACACACACACACACAGAGGGACGGATAGGGAAGTAATCTCTTCCTCCACTATTTTGATCAGCGAACACCGACATATTTGTTTGCTTTTAGTGCTATTATTCTACCGTTCTTCTGATCAGAAACTCTTCATATTTCCCACATTCAGAGCGAAAACTGTACGAGGCAATACAGCTTAAGTTTTTCTTCATACAAAAAAATCTGGAATTCACTTCTGTTCAATCTGCCAAACATACCGTCTTAGACGCGATTGAAAAAAAAAAAAAAAAAAAGCTTCTTAACTGTCTAGTTTTGTCAAGCATTTCCCTGAGAAAATATTGCAGTGTGTGTGTGTGTGTGTGTGTGTGTGTGTGTGTGTGTGTGTGTGTGTGTGTGTGTGTGTGTGTGTGTGTGTGTGCGTGCGTGTGTGTGTGTGTGTGTGTGTGTGTGTGTGTGTGTGTAGCCTATGTATGCGTGTAGGCATGACAAAGAGTGGGTGTAGAGGTGGCGGGGAGAAAGGGGTTGATCTGATAGAAACTGAACGACTGCACCAACATTCTTCTTTCTCTGTCTGTCTGTCTCTGCCTCTCCCTCTCCCTCCCCCCCCCCCCCCCTCTCTCTCTCTCTCTCTCTCTCTCTCTCTCTCAAAAGATTCTCTGATTAGCAATTCTCCTCTCACCTGCATAACTCCCCCTCCTTCTCCGCTTTCATGCAGGAAGGAACTGGGCAGTCCAATGAGTTTACCTGGAACCGCCCAGTGAAACAACGTTACAAAACAACACAGAAATATACCTTGAACCGCCCAGTGAAACAACGTTACAAAACAACACAGTGATATACCTGGAACCGCCCAGTGAAACAACGTTACAAAACAACACAGTGATATACCTGTAACAGTGAGAAACACGTTACAAAACAACACAGTGATATACCTGGAGCCGCCCAGTGAAACAACGTTACAAAACAACACAGTGATATACCTGGAGCCGCCCAGTGAAACAACGTTACAAAACAACACAGTGATATACCTGGAACCGCCCAGTGAAACAAACGTTACAAACAACACAGTGATATACCTGGAACCGCCCAGTGAAACAACGTTACAAAACAACACAGAGATATACCTGTAACCGCCCAATGAAACAACGTTACAAAACAACACAGAGATATACCTGGAGTCGCCCAGTGAAACAACGTTACAAAACAACACAGTGATATACCTGGAGCCGCCCAGTGAAACAACGTTACAAAACAACACAGCGATATACCTGGAACCGCCCAGTGAAACAACGTTACAAAACAACACAGTGATATACCTTGAATCGCCCAATGAAACTACGTTACAAAACAACACAGTGATATACCTTGAATCGCCCAGTGAAACAACGTTACAAAACAACACAGTGATATACCTGGAACTGCCCAATGAAACAACGTTACAAAACATCACAGAGATATACCTGGAACCAACAAGTGAAACACACGTCACAAAACAACACAGTGATATACCTAGAACGGACCAGTGAAACACACGTTACAAAACAACACAGTGATACACCTGGAACCGTCCAGTGAAAACACGTTACAAAACAACACAGTGATACACATGGAACAGTGAGACACACGTTACAAAACAATACAGTGATACACATGGAACAGTGAGACACACGTTACAAAACAACACAGTGATACACATGGAACAGTGAGACACACGTTACAAAACAACACAGTGATACACATGGAACAGTGAGACACACGTTACAAAACAACACAGTGATACACATGGAACAGTGAGACACACGTTACAAAAACAACACAGTGATACACATGGAACAGTGAGACACACGTTACAAAACAACACAGTGATACACATGGAACAGTGAGACACACGTTACAAAACAACACAGTGATACACCTGGAACCGTCCAGTGAAACACACGTTACAAAACAACACAGTGATACACATGGAACAGTGAGACACACGTTACAAAACAACACAGTGATACACCTGGAACCGTCCAGTGAAACACACGTTACAAAACAACACAGTGATACACATGGAACAGTGAGACACACGTTACAAAACAACACAGTGATACACATGGAACAGTGAGACACACGTTACAAAACAACACAGTGATACACATGGAACAGTGAGACACACGTTACAAAACAACACAGTGATACACATGGAACAGTGAAACACACGTTACAAAACAATACAGTGATACACATGGAACAGTGAGACACACGTTACAAAACAACACAGTGATACACATGGAACAGTGAGACACACGTTACAAAACAACACAGTGATACACCTGGAGCAGTGAGACACACGTTACAAAACAACATAGTGATACACATGGAACAGTGAGACACACGTTACAAAACAACACAGTGATACACCTGGAACAGTGAAACACACGTTACAAAACAACACAGTGATACACATGGAACAGTGAGACACACGTTACAAAACAACATAGTGATACACATGGAACAGTGAAACACACGTTACAAAACAATACAGTGATACACATGGAACAGTGAAACACACGTTACAAAACAACACAGTGATACACATGGAACAGTGAGACACACGTTACAAAACAACACAGTGATACACCTGGAACAGTGAGACACACGTTACAAAACAACACAGTGATACACCTGGAACAGTGAGACACACGTTACAAAACAACACAGTGATACACCTGGAACAGTGAGACACACGTTACAAAACAACACAGTGATACACATGGAACCGCCCAGTGAAACACACGTTACAAAACAACACAGTGATACACATGGAACAGTGAGACACACGTTACAAAACAACACAGTGATACACATGGAACCGCCCAGTGAAACACACGTTACAAAACAACACAGTGATACACATGGAACAGTGAGACACACGTTACAAAACAACACAGTGATACACATGGAACAGTGAGACACACGTTACAAAACAACACAGTGATACACATGGAACAGTGAGACACACGTTACAAAACAACACAGTGATACACATGGAACGCAGTGAAACACACGTTACAAAACAACACAGTGATACACATGGAACAGTGAAACACACGTTACAAAACAACAGTGATACACATGGAACAGTGAACACACGTTACAAAAAAACATAGTGATACACATGGAACAGTGAGAACACACGTTACAAAACAAAAGTGATACACATGGAACAGTGAGACACACGTTACAAAACAACACAGTGATACATGGAACAGTGAAACACACGTTACAAAACAAACAGTGATACACATGGAACAGTGAAACACACGTTACAAAACAACACAGTGATACACATGAACAGTGAACACACGTTACAAAACAACACAGTGATACACATGGAACAGTGAGACACACGTTAAAAAACAACACAGTGATACACTGACAGTGAAACACACGTTACAAAACAACAAGTGATACACATGGAACAGTGAACACACGTTACAAAAAAAACAGTGATACACATGGAACAGTGAGACACACGTTACAAAACAACATAGTGATACACATGAACAGTGAACACACGTTACAAAACAACACAGTGATACACATGGAACAGTGAGACACACGTTACAAAACAACACAGTGATACACCTGGAACAGTGAGACACACGTTACAAAACAACACAGTGATACACATGGAACAGTGAGACACACGTTACAAAACAACCAGTGATACACATGGAACAGTGAGACACACGTTACAAAACAACACAGTGATACACATGGAACAGTGAGACACACGTTACAAAACACACAGTGATACACATGGAACAGTGAGACACACGTTACAAAACAACACAGTGATACACTGGAACCAGTGAACACACGTTACAAAACAACACAGTGATACACTGGAATAAACACGTAACACACACGTACAAAACAACAGTGATACACATGGAACAGTGAAACACACGTTACAAAACAACACGTGATACACATGGAACAGTGAGACACACGTTACAAAACAATACAGTGATACACAATGAACAGTGAGACACACGTTACAAAACAACATGTGATAACATGGAACAGTGAACACACGTTACAAAACAACACAGTGATACACATGAACAGTGAACACACGTTACAAAACAACACAGTGATACACATGAACAGTGAGACACACGTTACAAAACAACAAGTGATACACATGGAACAGTGAGACACACGTTACAAAACAACACAGTGATACACATGGAACAGTGAAACACACGTTACAAAACAACAAGTGATACACATGGAACAGTGAGACACACGTTACAAAACAACAGTGATACACATGGAACAGTGAGACACACGTTACAAAACAACCAGTGATACACTGGAACGGTGAACACACGTTACAAAACAACACAGTGATACACATGGAACAGTGAGACACACGTTACAAAACAACACAGTGATACCATGGAACAGTGAGACACACGTTACAAAACAACAGTGATACACCTGGAACAGTGAGACACACGTTACAAAACAACATAGTGATACACATGGAACAGTGAGACACACGTTACAAAACAACAGTGATACACATGGAACAGTGAGACACACGTTACAAAACAACAGTGATACACATGGAACAGTGAGACACACGTTACAAAACAACCAGTGATACACATGGAACAGTGAGACACACGTTACAAAACAACACAGTGATACACCATGGAACAGTGAGACACACGTTACAAAACAACTACAGTGATACACATGGAACAGTGAACACACGTTACAAAACAACACAGTGATACACATGGAACAGTGAGACACAACGTTACAAAACAATACAGTGATACACATGGAACAGTGAGACACACGTTACAAAACAATACAGTGATACACATGGAACAGTGAGACACACGTTACAAAACAACGCAGTGATACACATGGAACAGTGAGACACACGTTACAAAACAACACAGTGATACACCATGGAACAGTGAGACACACGTTACAAAACAACACAGTGATACACATGGAACAGTGAGACACACGTTACAAAACAACGCAGTGATACACATGGAACAGTGAGACACACGTTACAAAACACACAGTGATACACATGGAACAGTGAGACACACGTTACAAAACAACACAGTGATACACATGGAACAGTGAGACACACGTTACAAAACAACACAGTGATACACCTGGAACAGTGAGACACACGTTACAAAACAACAGCAGTGATACACTGGAACAGTGAGACACACGTTACAAAACAACGCAGTGATACACATGGAACAGTGAGACACACGTTACAAAAACACACAGTGATACACATGGAACAGTGAGACACACGTTACAAAACAACGCAGTGATACGCATGGAACAGTGAGACACACGTTACAAAACAACACAGTGATACACATGGAACAGTGAGACACACGTTACAAAACAACACAGTGATACACATGGAACAGTGAGACACACGTTACAAAACAATACAGTGATACACATGGAACAGTGAGACACACGTTACAAAACAACGCAGTGATACACATGGAACAGTGAGACACACGTTACAAAACAACGCAGTGATACACATGGAACAGTGAGACACACGTTACAAAACAATACAGTGATACACATGGAACAGTGAGACACACGTTACAAAACAACGCAGTGATACACCTGGAACAGTGAGACACACGTTACAAAACAATACAGTGATACGCATGGAACAGTGAGACACACGTTACAAAACAACACAGTGATACACCTGGAACAGTGAGACACACGTTACAAAACAATACAGTGATACACATGGAACAGTGAGACACACGTTACAAAACAATACAGTGATACACATGGAACAGTGAGACACACGTTACAAAACATACAGTGATACACATGGAACAGTGAGACACACGTTACAAAACAATACAGTGATACACATGGAACAGTGAGACACACGTTACAAAACAATACAGTGATACACATGGAACAGTGAGACACACGTTACAAAACAATACAGTGATACACATGGAACAGTGAGACACACGTTACAAAACAACGCAGTGATACACCTGGAACAGTGAGACACACGTTACAAAACAACACAGTGATACACCTGGAACAGTGAGACACACGTTACAAAACAACACAGTGATTACACATGGAACAGTGAGACACACGTTACAAAACAATACAGTGATACGCATGGAACAGTGAGACACACGTTACAAAACAACACAGTGATACGCATGGAACAGTGAGACACACGTTACAAAACAACACAGTGATACACATGGAACAGTGAGACACACGTTACAAAACAATACAGTGATACGCATGGAACAGTGAGACACACGTTACAAAACAATACAGTGATACACATGGAACAGTGAGACACACGTTACAAAACAATACAGTGATACACATGGAACAGTGAGACACACGTTACAAAACAATACAGTGATACGCATGGAACAGTGAGACACACGTTACAAAACAACACAGTGATACACATGGAACAGTGAGACACACGTTACAAAACAACACAGTGATACACATGGAACAGTGAGACACACGTTACAAAACAATACAGTGATACACATGGAACAGTGAGACACACGTTACAAAACAACATAGTGATACACATGGAACAGTGAGACACACGTTACAAAACAATACAGTGATACGCATGGAACAGTGAGACACACGTTACAAAACAACACAGTGACACACATGGAACAGTGAGACACACGTTACAAAACAACACAGTGATACACCTGGAACAGTGAGACACACGTTACAAAACAACACAGTGATACACATGGAACAGTGAAACACACGTTAAAAAACAACACAGTGATACACATGGAACAGTGAGACACACGTTACAAAACAACACAGTGATACACATGGAACAGTGAAACACACGTTACAAAACAATACAGTGAAACACATGGAACAGTGAGACACACGTTACAAAACAACACAGTGATACACATGGAACAGTGAGACACACGTTCAAAAACAACACAGTGATACACCTGGAACAGTGAGACACACGTTTACAAAACAACACAGTGATACACATGGAACAGTGAAACACACGTTACAAAACAACACAGTGATACACATGGAACAGTGAGACACACGTTACAAAACAACACAGTGATACACATGGAACAGTGAGACACACGTTACAAAACAACAAGTGATACACATGGAACAGTGAGACACACGTTACAAAACAACACAGTGATACACATGGAACAGTGAGACACACGTTACAAAACAACACAGTGATACACATGGAACAGTGAGACACACGTTACAAAACAACACAGTGATACGCATGGAACAGTGAGACACACGTTACAAAACAACACAGTGATACACATGGAACAGTGAGACACACGTTACAAAACAAACAGTGATACACATGGAACAGTGAGACACACGTTACAAAACAATACAGTGATACCATGGAACAGTGAGACACACGTTACAAAACAATACAGTGATACACATGGAACAGTGAGACACACGTTACAAAACAACACAGTGATACACTGGAACAGTGAGACACACGTTACAAAACAATACAGTGATACACATGGAACAGTGAGACACACGTTACAAAACAACACAGTGATACACATGGAACAGTGAGACACACGTTACAAAACAACACAGTGATACACATGGAACAGTGAGACACACGTTACAAAACAATACAGTGATACACATGGAACAGTGAGACACACGTTACAAAACAAACGCAGTGATACACCTGGAACAGTGAGACACACGTTACAAAACAACACAGTGATACACATGGAACAGTGAGACACACGTTACAAAACAACACAGTGATACACATGGAACAGTGAGACACACGTTACAAAACAAACAGTGATACACATGGAACAGTGAGACACACGTTACAAAACAATACAGTGATACACATGGAACAGTGAGACACACGTTACAAAACAACACAGTGATACACATGGAACAGTGAGAACACACGTTACAAAACAACACAGTGATACACATGGAACAGTGAGACACACGTTACAAAACAATACAGTGATACACATGGAACAGTGAGACACACGTTACAAAACAACGCAGTGATACACCTGGAACAGTGAGACACACGTTACAAAACAACACAGTGATACGCATGGAACAGTGAGACACACGTTACAAAACAACACAGTGATACACATGGAACAGTGAGACACACGTTACAAAACAACACAGTGATACACATGGAACAGTGAGACACACGTTACAAAACAACACAGTGATATACATGGAACAGTGAGACACACGTTACAAAACAACACAGTGATACACATGGAACAGTGAAACACACGTTACAAAACAATACAGTGATACACATGGAACAGTGAGACACACGTTACAAAACAACACAGTGATACACCTGGAACAGTGAGACACACGTTACAAAACAACACAGTGATACACATGGAACAGTGAAACACACGTTACAAAACAACACAGTGATACACCTGGAACAGTGAAACACGCGTTACAGAACAACACAGTGACATTCCTGGAACCGACCAGTGAAACACACGTTACAAAACAACACAGTGATATGCCTGGAACCGACCAGTGAAACACACGTTACAAAACAACACAATAATGTACCTGGAACCGACCAGTGAAACACACGTTACAAAACAACATTAAAAAGGTTGCCTGCAACAGTATTTTTGCTAAATAATCATTAGTCTAGAAAGTTGCTGTGGGTTATTTCTTCTACCTTGGTCTTATTGTTAAAACATTCGACAGCAAACTCTGTCCAAAAGCCATCGTCAGTATTCTCTAGTTGAACGTAATGCTTGTGCAGTATTCTTCATTTTTTCGTTGGCACTTCAGCTCCCATCAGCAGCCATTCAGCATGTAAGCTCGATCCCTGACTGCAGTGGACTGTTACCATTCAGCTGTTTTGTAGTGATCCCGTCCCGTGCCACGTTTTGTTTGTCTTATCTGCAGAAGACCTAAACGTCAAAACGCGTTGCTTCTGCAGTGTGTGCTGTTGTTTTGTCGCTGTTGTTCACGTTGTTGTTGCTTATGTTGCTGTTGTTCATGCTGTTGTTGTTTCATTCAGATGATGGTTTACTAACACCACATTCATTTTCTAGCTAAAAATCAATTTATGAGGTTTCCATTACTCTTTCGTCTCTCTCTGCCTCAGTCACTGTCTGTCTGTGCGTCTGTCTGTCTCTCTAATATATATATATATATATATATATATATACACACAATTATAAACAAAGCTTGCTCTTATGTCTTAGATTGAAGAAATAGGGGAAGATAAGCATTCATATCTGCAGTGGTAGATGATTCTGCCTAACTAACAGTATGTGCTTGAGTGGGTGAATGGGGAAAAATCAAATAAATGCTTCTCAAAATGAGCCTTCAGCAAGCTTATAGTCTCCAATGGGGAGACAATCTCCAATGGGGAGGAAACTCACTAACATATAACTCCTGGTCAGATACCGATATTTCGAAACCTGATTGTTTCTCCTCAGTGACCGCGAAAAGTGGTAATTTGACTCCTCTGCCTTTTCGGTTTCAAGAAGAATGCTATCCCAGAAAAAGGCTGGTGTGCAATACTGTAGTATGTTTGTTGAGTTTTCAAAAAACCAACCAAAGGTGCCACCTAAGAAGCAAAAGAAAATCACGAAAGAGCAAAACAAGCTACATTTTCTTGTGAAAAGTAGAAAATATAAAAAGATAACCTCTCAAGACACAAGTGCTGAGGGCCAGTTCTTGGAATGAATCCACAAGGGACTAAATTACAATAAACTAATAAATTCCAAGGATAAGTACCGAGCACCATTCCAGCAACTTACAGAGCAGCTTGGTGTTGCAATGACTGCAAGAAATATTCAATTATGAACAAAGCTTGCTCTTATGTCTTAGATTGAAGAAATAGGGGGAGATAAGACATTGTATGCCTATATTTCTGTTGGCATCGAACTTTTCACAGTCATCAAGAAAATGAACTTCGTCTTCCAATACATTACAACGATTGCAAAGCCTTTGTTCTCTTTGTGTGTGTGTGTGTGTGTGTGTGTGTGTGTGTGTGTGTGTGTGTGTGTGTGTGTGTGTGTGTGTGCGCGCGCGCGCGTGCGTGCGTGCGTGCGTGCGTGCGTGCGTGCGTGTGTGTGTGTGTGTGTGTGTGTTTGTGTGTGTGTGTGTGTGTGTGTGTGTGTGGTGTGTGTGTGTGTTGTGTGTGTGTGTGTGTGTGTGTGTGTGTTGTGTGTGTGTATGCGTGTGTGGTGTGGTGTGGTGTGTGTGTGGGGGGGGGGGGTGTAAGGAAGGTATAAGCGGAGCACTCACCGACCCAGTCGCACACCAGCAGTTCCAGTTCTGTACAGGCGGGGCTGGCTGCCTGTTTAACACAAATCATACAGACAAGACACTGCCAGAACCACACACTGTTCGTTTAATGTTACAATTCAATTAAAACTGAAACATGAGACCAAAAAGAGCCGAACAGAATCATCAAAATGAACTATAACAATAAACAAGAACAAGGAGAAAGAAATCACAAGAACGGGAGGAGGACGGGGGGGGGGGGGGGGGGGGGGGGGGGAAGGGGGGGGGTTGAACTTGTATTGCAAGATGCATCAACGCAAATGCCTCAATATTATAAGCGTTAACGACGGACATTGGGATTCCATCCTAAGACCAATGATCTCTCGCTGCTAAGTACCAAACTTTACCCAAAACAACTATATTACTTTTACTCATATTCAACTTTAGGCGAAGTCCTGATGCTGCTCTATGTAGCTTGTTTAATTGTGTCTGTAACCCCAAACTCTCAGACAAGAGAGCCACAAAAGCAAAATAGGTAACTGAAGTAATTGTGTCTGTAACCCCAAACTCTCAGACAAGAGAGCCACAAAAGCAAAATAGGTAACTGAAAGTAATTGTGTCTGTAACCCCAAACTCTCAGACAAGAGAGCCACAAAAGCAAAATAGGTAACTGAAAGTAATTGTGTCTGTAACCCCAAACTCTCAGACAAGAGAGCCACAAAAGCAAAATAGGTAACTGAAAGTAATTGTGTCTGTAACCCCAAACTCTCAGACAAGAGAGCCACAAAAGCAAAATAGGAAATTGAAAGTAATTGTGTCTGTAACCCCAAACTCTCAGACAAGAGAGCCACAAAAGCAAAATAGGTAACTGAAAGTAATTGTGTCTGTAACCCCAAACTCTCAGACAAGAGAGCCACAAAAGCAAAATAGGTAACTGAAAGTAATTGTGTCTGTAACCCCAAACTCTCAGACAAGAGAGCCACAAAAGCAAAATAGGTAACTGAAAGTAATTGTGTCTGTAACCCCAAACTCTCAGACAAGAGAGACACAAAAGCAAAATAGGTAACTGAAAGTAATTGTGTCTGTAACCCCAAACTCTCAGACAAGAGAGACACAAAAGCAAAATAGGTAACTGAAAGTAATTGTGTCTGTAACCCCAAACTCTCAGACAAGAGAGACACAAAAGCAAAATAGGTAACTGAAAGTAATTGTGTCTGTAACCCCAAACTCTCAGACAAGAGAGACACAAAAGCAAAATAGGTAACTGAAAGTAATTGTGTCTGTAACCCCAAACTCTCAGACAAGAGAGACACAAAAGCAAAATAGGTAACTGAAAGTAATTGTGTCTGTAACCCCAAACTCTCAGACAAGAGAGACACAAAAGCAAAATAGGTAACTGAAAGTAATTGTGTCTGTAACCCCAAACTCTCAGACAAGAGAGACACAAAAGCAAAATAGGTAACTGAAAGTAATTGTGTCTGTAACCCCAAACTCTCAGACAAGAGAGACACAAAAGCAAAATAGGTAACTGAAAGTAATCATGTGTAAATGCAGCACCATGCTTCCCATTTCTGATGACTTCCAGCGTTAATTCATTTATAAATAAAATAAACAACACAGGGCTAGTAACGTCGCATTGTTTATACCTCGGGTATAATTCATATAATCTCTGAGTTTTAAACCAGAACGAATTCTAGTCCTGATTGTGAATACATCGAAAACGTTTTCCTCTGATGCCTTTTTCAAAAAGAATAGGCCACAATAAGTTTCTGTCAATGGTGTCAAAAGCGTTCTTAGAATAAATAAAAGCAAAATAAAGTTTGCGGTTAAAACAAAACTGCTACTTTATTTAAGTTAATAATGTGTAATTATGATCCATGGTAGAGTAGTCTCTTTTACACCCAGCTTGATGTTCCTCTGTAATTATATGCAAATTAATCCGTTCCTGAATTCTTTTGTTTGAAACAGAACCATAAATTCACTGCTTGTGTCAGATAGCAATACCTCTCTGTAATTATTAGGGTCGTCTTTATCATCTTTTTTTAATAAAGATAGTGAAATACTTTCTTTCCAGTTATTTGGGAACGTTCCCTTAACGCACGGAGTATTGAAGGTTTAACAAAGAAGTCACTAACCCGATGATCTCCAGCGTACTTTAACATCTCCCCACTAATTCTGTCTGGACTAGCCGATTTACCATTCTTTAACTTCTTCATTGCTAGCAACACTTCTTCTCCAGATATTGGGCGGTTCATGGAACCGTCATCGTCATCTTCGTCTTTAGTCTCATCATCACCTTCATCAATCATACAAGAATCTTCTGTTTGTAAATTTGTTTCCAGCAATTTTTAAAGTGATTATACCAGTCAGCCATTGTTATGTTGTTATAGGGTTGCTTTCTTTCAAAGGAGACTTTAGGCACATTCTCCTTAAACGAGAGAGAGACAGAGAGAGAGAGAGAGAGAGAGAGAGAGAGAGAGAGAGA
>CM065731.1:18909201-18914201 GCA_033310375.1 Conus canariensis | reverse complement strand
GTTGTGTGTGTGTGTATAAGTATGCATAAATACATATGAGTGCATGTATATATGTATGTATGTGTTATGTGTGGAGAGAGTCTTGGTGTAGGTCGTCCACTAATCCATTGTAAAAAAAACAACCTTAAAATGTTTTCCCCAGTCTGGCGTTGCTGGTTTGTCCAACGGATCCGCACTGTCCTCTCGCTGTTGTGTGTTCAATTACTTTTGTTTTTCTTTTCTCAGTCCGCGAATATTACACTGTGTAGTCAGTATTTGAGTATTTTTCTTTTTGCATGATCTATACCTTAATGCTGGTTATTTGAATTGCTGTGAGTTGCTGACAAACTATTCCTCTTCTGTCACATAAAACACGCACTTTGAAGTGCACTAGCCTACTTACCGACATTTTGCATATAGAGAGGGAGAGAGAGAGAGAGAGAGAGAGACAGTAAGAGAGAGAGAATGAGAGAGAGTGAGTAAGAGAGACAGTGAGTAAGGGAGAGAGAGAGTGAGTAAGAGAGAGAGATTGAGAGTGAGTAAGAGAGAGAGAGTAAGAGAGAGAGAGTGAATAAGAGATAGAATGTGAGTAAGAGAGTGAGAGAGAGAGTAAGAGAGAGAGAGTGAGTAAGAGAGAGAGAGAGAAAGTGAGTAAGAGAGAGAGATTGAGAGTGAGTAAGAGAGAGAGAGAGAGTGAGTAAGGAGAGAGAGAGAGTGAGTAAGAGAGAGAGAGTGAGTAAGAGAGAGAGATTGAGAGTAAGAGAGAGAGAGAGTGAATAAGAGACAGAGAGCGAGTAAGAGAGAGAGAGAGTGAGTAAGAGAGAGAGAGTGGGTAAGAGAGAGAGTGAGTAAGAGAGAGGGAGAGTGAATAAGAGAGAGAGAGTGAGTAAGAGAGTGAGAGAGAGAGTAAGAGAGTGAGAGAGTGGGTAAGAGAGTGAGAGAGAAGAGAGTAAGAGAGAGAGTAAGAGAGTGAGAGAGTGGGTAAGAGAGTGAGAGAGAGAGTAAGAGAGAGAGAGAGAGAGAGAGAGAGAGAGAGAGAGAGAAAGTGAGTAAGAGAGAGTAAGAGAGAGAGTAAAAAGATAGTTCCATCCGCATAAACATCAGAGCTAACCTCAAATGATCACAACGAAAGGGTATCCACACAACATATTGTCAAAGCTAACCTCATATGATCACAACGAAAAGGTATCCACACCAACATATTGTCAAAGCTAACCTCAAATGATCACAACGAAAGGGTATCCACACAACCTATTGTCAAAACACACAATCACACAGATTCCCAAGTACATTTCATATCTTCAAACACATTGCCTAACATCGCTCTTGGTGCAAAGACAAAACACTGAAGAAATTGAAAAACACACACGGGCGCGCGCGCATACACGTACTCATGCACGCGCACGCGCACGCGTATGCACGCACGCACGTACACACACACACACACACACGCGCGCGCGCGCGCGCGCGCGCGCACACACACACACCAGGTTCTTGACTGCAACATTATTTGCAAACCCATGTCAGTCAATAGACGTCAACAAGGGAGGTTATCTGTGTCGGAGCTCGCTTTCATAGGGAGTGATCCCACCGTTTTCATGGGACAGACTCCGCTGGTGGGCACGCCTATAGTGATTTCTGCCCTACCATTTAGCTTAACAGAATTTCCGTCAGTGAGAAAAAAGGACAAAACATGGGTGTGGAACGGTGTGGCTGTAACGCAGACAGTCCATATCCCCATCGTCAGCCTGGCGTGCGATTCACATCACATATTGCACTCTCCAGATCTGTTTGTTTGACCGCAATCTGAGAAAAGGTGACTCGGTTTGCAATGGAAAGACAGGAGTTGTCTTACCTTGATTTTTTTTTTTTTTTCCGAAACAGGTCCCTTGCTGCCCAAGTGGCAGCTGCATAACTCAAATGACGCAGCTGATTTCTTTTTTTTTTTTTTAAATGTGCATCTGACAAGAATATGACCCTCCGCCCCAGGCCCCGCCCACTCGCCCACTCTATATTATCATACGAATCTTCTCAAGCGCCTGTTTTCTCGCTCGGACAAACGTGACTTGTGCTTACCCACGAGAATCCTATGCAGCCGATGACGTCAGACAACATGTCGCCCAAGATGGACGGAAATGAGTTGCCTGCCGGGAAATAGGCGTGGAAGTGGGGATGCTGCCAGTGCGTGATCTGAAGTGAAATAAGTAAATAAATAAATGAATAAATAAACAAACAAATAAATAAAAATGAATAAATCAGAACATAATTTTGCAGAACTTTGGGTGACATCGGGATATTTTTGCTGAACTGCACAGAATGAATGAATGAATGAATGAATGAATGAATGAATGAATGAATGAATGAAAGTTCTTTAATGTTAGAAAAGAATAAGCGCTTGATAGACTTGCTTACATCTTGACCTAAAAAATGACAACAGACTCAAAATTCAGGAAACAAACCAGCCCTCATCCCCTCCCCACCCAACTTCCGCCACCATCGCCGCAAAACGTATGCGTGGGAAGCATAATTTAATTATCTTAATTCAACAGCATGGTGTGTGTGTGTGTGTGTGTGTGTGTTGTGTGTGTGTGTGCATACACATTCAACGTATTCCTTGAATGCATATATGAACGCATTCCTTAATCGCGTCATGATTGATGCGCTTGACTATTATGTCAGCACAATCAGCAGTGAAGAAGAATGAGCCAAGCTTGCTGAATGATTGGGTGAAGCATCAGCAAGATATAGCGTGGATTTCAGCGCCAGTAAGGCCCAGTTGATGAATGGCCTGCCACAACACCACCATCAACAATGATGTAACTCTTCACGATTAGAAGCTGGCCTCTGGTCAATAATTCACTTCTCTGGGATCCATCATTAGCATTGAGGGGTCCAGTTAAAAAGTCTTGGCAAGGGTAGCAAAGACAAGCACAGCAGTGTCCAGATTGAAACCGGTACGAAGGGACAAGTGCATCCCCATCAAACATAAGTCAGGCGCCTGCCTGCAGTGGTGTATTCCAAATTCCTGTATGAATGTGAGACATGGACCCTAACAGCGTATCTGCAAAGGAGAATCCAAGCCATGGATACCAGGTGTTACTGCAAGAAACTAAACATCAGATAAACTGCCCACATCACCTAGCAGCAAGTGCTTAAAACCATTAAGCAGCACAGAGAACCACCTGAAAGCGGACAAGGTGGGGGAGTTATACAGGTGAGAGAATGACAGCTAATCTGAAAAGAGAAAGAGAGGGGGGGGGGGGGGAGGGAGAAAGGGAGGGAGCATCAGAAAGATGGACAGAACAGTATTGACAAATAAAACTGACATGAAAGCAAATCAATGTTAACACCGCAATCCAGTTCCAAAAGCGAACACACACACACACACACACACACACACACACACACACACACGCACGCACGCACGCACACACGCACGCACGCACGCACGCACGCACGCACGCACGCACGCACACACACGCATGCACGCACGCACGCACGCACGCACACACACACACACACACACACACACACACACACACACACACACACACAACAGACAGACAGACAGACAGACAGACAGAGACAGAGACAGAGATTATTTGAATGCATGGATTGGTATTTGAGGATTTATCACGAGGATTGAGTGATGCTGTTTGCATATTTCGCCGTATGATGTGTACAGTTTTTCTCAACACTACGGCTTCATAACAGATTTAATGAAGTTGACATCGAATTCCATGAACAATCACCTGAATAGAACAGACTAGATTTTAAAAGATCTGTCCGCGGAAGAGGTATTTCAGTCTTGTAAATATGACGAATAGTTCAAAGTTATATTCGAAGACACAGGAGCACGATCCGACATTAGGTTAAACATAAATATTGCTTTGTTATAAACGAGCTTCCATTTTATAGAGAAAGAATTCCTAAACATTTAAGGTCTAAGACAGTAAGGGAAGAGGAATTCAGAAGGCTTAATTTTGTAGCTCGTCTAAGGAAACTGAATAGAGACTGTAGAATATTAAGACTTGCTCAATCCCATATTTTGGAGGCGTAGTTTATATGAGATTTGATGTTGTTGGGTTTTTTTTTTCAAGTTCCCATAGCCTGTTGGCTGATGTTGTTGTTGTTTTTCAAGTTCCCATCGCCTACTGGCTGATGTTGTTGTTTTTCAAGTTCCCATAGCTGATGGTTTTTCTTTCCAAGTTCCCATAGCCTATTGGCTGATGTTGTTTTTTTTTTTTTTCAAGTTCCCATAGCCTATTGGCTGATGTTGTTGTTTTCAAGTTCCCATAGCCTATTGGCTGATGTTGTTGTTTTCAAGTTCCCATAGCCTATTGGCTGATGTTGTTGTTGTTTTTCAAGTTCCCATAGCCTATTGGCTGATGTTGTTGTTGTTGTTCAAGTTCCCATGGCCTATTGGCCTAGAATTTGAGACATTTTTTTATGCTGATCAATGACAATGAGGATGATTAAGATCTGTCAACGGCCTTTCTTCTAATCCCTCTTGTCTGACCTACGGCGTGCCACAAGGATCTGTCTTGGGCCCTCTACTCTTCATTCTCTACTCTTATCCTGTCTCTTCTATTGTCCAAGAACACCTACTTCAGCATCATTCCTTCTCTGATGACAATCAGCTGTATGTCTCTGGGCCTCTCTCTGAACTTCCTCTCATGATCCAAAACACCCAGTCTTGTGTAGCCAACCTTAAGGACTGGATGACCCGAAACAAACTAAAACTAAATGAAGATAAGTCTGAACTGATCCTGATCACCCCACCAAAACTTCAAAACCACCCTTCTGTTCCGACTTCCATCAAACTTGTTGACTCACCTATCACTCTCTCTCATTCTGCCCGCAACCTCGGTGTAACTCTTGATCAAACCCTGTCCTTCCAACAGCATGTCAGCAATGTCTGTCGCACTTGCTTTCTTGAACTCCGCCGAATTGCTTCTATTCGCCATCTTCTCTCAGAAAACACAACAAAAGCTCTTGTCTGCGCATTTGTTCTATCCCGC
>CM065731.1:18879201-18904201 GCA_033310375.1 Conus canariensis | reverse complement strand
CAGGCTGTATGCTACAGATAAATCAACGTTGTCGTAAAACATGATGGAATGACGACAACACTGCCTATGAGCTGTGATGAAAAAAATGATAATAAAATCACCACATGTGTAAGAAAGGCTATGTTGTTTTGTGCGTGCATCTGTGTATATTGGTGTGCACTTGAAAACGTAGTTGCGCTCGCAGCAGACAGAGAGAGAGAGAGAGAGAGAGAGAGAGAGAGAGAGAGAGGAAAATCGCATATATGTAGGCCACTATCTGTTTCTAGAGGTTTTCATCATCAACAGTCAATGTCAGCAAAAGTATAATCTTAATCATTCTTCCTCTTGGTTGAATCATAATCATCATCATCATCATCATCATCACCAGAGTCACTGTCAGATCCTACCATGAACAGAATACGTCACAGCACCTCACCCCTGGCATTATGGCTCTCTCCACATCCTTCATGATTTTATCAAAATCTTCGGCCTTCTTTGGCGCGTGGGCGGGGAGCAGGTTTCGCAGGTAGCCGGGTTCCACCTCGGGGGTGACTCTCCGGGTGCACAGCGTTTCCATGTAGTTGGCCAGGTAGTCCACCATTTCTTTGCCTCGTTCACGAAACTCGGCGGCATCCATTTCGGCGAAAACTGCAAAGGAAAGATAGGGAAAGTTAGGAAATGTACCTTTCCTTCCAGCTCGCGCGCGCGCGCAATCACACACGCACACATGCACATGCACACGCACACGCACACACACACACACACACACACACACACACACACACGATTGAGAGAGACAGAGAGAGCGGGAGATTGCCATTTGTCCTACGAAAACGGCAGTGTAACGCTATCTCTAACTCAGGTTAAATCCCTTGCAGATTTCTCGAACATCGCCTTTTCTGCGTCAAAACAGCCCCCTCCCCCTCGCCAACAACCTCTTCCATCCGTCACCTCCCCAGGTCGTTTGTATGTATGTATGTATGTATACATACATACATACATACATACATACATACATGCATACATACATACATGCATGCATAGGTAGCATGGGGTAAAATGCCCCCTTAAGCAAAAAACGCTGCAACTTTCCTTGTTGAAGGCACAGAGAAATGCAAGTAGGCTCAGACTCTGGAGAAATGCCTATGCTACAAACTGCC
The DNA here is from genome assembly GCA_033310375.1 of Conus canariensis. Lineage (NCBI taxonomy): Eukaryota > Metazoa > Mollusca > Gastropoda > Neogastropoda > Conidae > Conus > Conus canariensis. Next base: position 18,903,062 of record CM065731.1, on the reverse strand, counting down.
GCTGACACAAATTGATACAAAAAGAAGAAAAGTGCTAGTACGTGAAAAATGAAAAAAAAAATTGGGCCTTCTTGCCCCACACACGGGGCAAAACTCCCGAACACATGGGGCAAATCGCCCATAGTAGGCGTTTAGCCCCATGAGTGTAGGCGTTTTGCCACGCAATTAAAACTTACGGGAAACCATCAAAAACTGCCACCACTAAATAGTTGAAGGAATTATATGCCTGTTTTGTACAGCTATCATGTCTTTCAGCTGTTAATATCATGTCCGACAGATCCGTCAACTGAATAACAGTTGGGGCAGATGAATGTAGGAAGTCCTTCAGTGCATTCCTCATGGGCCCAGTGACGGCAGGACTGGCATTCGACCCACACTTCTCCTGGTCTGCTGCAACTGTGTGGTTCACAGCAGATGATACAGGGCCAGTCCTCCTCTTCCTCACTGGTGTTTTCCTCAGCTGTCGCTGGCGTTTTCTTTCTCTCCTGTCCAGTCTTGGCCTTGCTCATCTGTGTCCACGATTGTTTTTTGGCTGATTTCTTCTCTGCATGCTTTTCTGCCAGAGCAGCTTTGCACTGCAATGAGGTCAGCAGTGCTGCAGACTCTGTTTTTCTCGATCTTGGCCTCTTCACTGGCAGCTTTGGAAGAGGGGATAAGCCGTGGATGGTTTCCCTTATACCCTCAGAGGTTGCTGAGGCAGAGAGCTGCTCCTTTTGGACTGGAGAGTGAAGGTAAGATGCGGCCGTAGTCGGGGTGTTTGGTTCTTCCGTATGCGTTGATGGTTCTCTAACTTGAGGCAGATCACAATTGTGGTGACCAACATCGTGGCCAACGCGGGTAAACTGGACGGTCAGGTGTGGTGCGAGTGGTTGGTTTGTGGAGTTTCCATACCGTTGTACCACCTGGTGCTGGTTATCTGTCACCACAACGGACCTGTTGAGAACTTTGCTGGCTGCTATGATCTCCAGCTCCCCAGGCAGGGAGGACGGCTCTGCAATGGCAGTGATCCATTTTTCCAAGGCGGAATACCACAGTCATGCAGGAAGATCAGCATTGATGGTGGGCATAATCATTGTAGTGGTCATACATGTAGTTCTTCATCTGGCAACAGTCTGGTAGAGGTTTCGTTTTCTGCTGGAAAGTCGTCTGTTGAACAGTCTGCGCTGGGTGGCTGGTGGAAAGGGAAATGTTCTCACTGGAGGCGTCAGCTGTTGTTTCTGCTCATTTATGATAGGAGGGCTCCTCTTCTTGCTCATCTGTTACCAGTGCCCCTTCGTGGTCGGCGTCAGTGAAGGCGTTGGGATCAAACGGCCACAGACCGCAGGTCTTGAAGCCGTGGACGGCTCTTTCAGGCAAAGCTGTCCTCAGGAAGGCCTTTCCAGAAAGACCAGCCATGTCATAGATCGAGATCCGTCGTCCTGGATTTGACACCATCCAAATGTCAGCTTCAGCGTTGAAAGCACTCTTCAGAGGCTTGTAAACAGGGTCTGTCGAACGGTTGTAGTTTGTGCCTGCTGTGACGGGACAGAGTTAGCAGTTCTATTCTATGCTCTCGACAAAACTCTACTGCTTCCAGAGTCTTGTGGCTATGGTGTCCGTCCAGCAGAATGAGGTGAGGGTCACGGCGAGAGCAACCAGTGACCATGGCGAAATGATAGAGCCATTTTAAGAACAGTTCAGAATCTGTCCATCCGCTTCTGGTGGTGCGTCTTTCAGGAGTGTGTCCACCATTCGCTTCCTAGGAAAAATAGACACAGCTGGCAGAAAGACGCCAGCTGCGCTGCAGGCACACACGACCGTCATCAAAGTTCCACGTTCAGCACTCGTGGCTTTCCCGACCTGCCACATGCCTTTCGAGGCCAATATCTCCTTGGGCTTTTACACGGTTGTTAATCCAGTCTCATCCATATTCCAAATTCGGGATGGTGTGTAATCATGATTTGCCAAGCATTCTTTGTACAGTTCAAAAAACACCTGATGCACTTGAGGCTTGTTGAAACCTACAGCGCGAGCTAAGCTAGCTGCCTGAGGCTGCCAAATGCTTAGTCTATGGCGCATGAGAAAACCCTGCACCCGGTCTTGTCCTGCCATTCGTGACTCCTTGTTGAATGGGTGGCTGATCCCCACTCTTCCTGCGACATCAAAGGCAAGACGTTGCATGTCCCGCATCTTCAGACCAGTGAGTCGTCTCTGCATGTCTAGAACATGGGTCTTCAGCTGTGACTCCGCGTCAGACGGCAGGTCACTGCGATATCTTCCAAAATTCAGCGTTTCAGGTTCAGTCACTTGACGGTCCCTGCGACGCCGAAGAGTACGTGCAGGAACACCAAAATCTTTACTGGCTCGAACCTGGGGAATTTCCTCAGAGATGGCTTTCAGTGCTGCTCCCAAGTTGTGTTGGCTATACTTGTTCCTCTCAGATTTCCTTTGGTAGTGTATCACCATTTTCATCTGCAAAAAAAAAACAAAAAAAAAAACCAAACAAACAAACAAACAAAACCGTAAGCAACACTTTCAGTATTGTCGTTACCACAAAACTAGTTCCATACAAGCACACATACCTAGACACTCAGATGCATATATTCATAGAAACACGCATGCTCAGGCATACACACATACAATCACACACAAGCATGCACACACACACACACACACACACACACACACACACACACACACACACACACACACGCACACACACACACACACACACACACACACACACACACACACACACACAACACGGTTAGGTTGTGAGGTATTTTTTGCGGAAAAAATGAAGAGCATCATTATGGGGTATACATTGTGAACAATAATGCTGCCATAACTCCTTTCAGATTCATGTCTTGTTGGTTTTTACTGTATCTATAGGGGGTGTTGATAATAATAACAGTGGTCAGCAGTAAAATTAAGAGAAAAAAATTGGCCACCATTATGAAGTATTATGCATAATGAATATTCATTATTTTCTAGAGGGTACCCCATAAGTCTAGCACAGAAAATATTCGCGCTTCATGTTCAGATTCAAAGTATTTGATAGTAATTGGCTCCTAGTCCTAGATCGTTTGAAACTTCGCTTCTCTTTCTTCTATGGCTGCGTTTGTTGAGTAGGTTTGTCAATTCAATGCTATTTCCCACCTTTTTGTGTCAGGAGATGAAACTGTGTTTTGAATGTTGTTCAGCATTCATTCCTGAATAAATTGTAGAGGTGTGTGTGTGTGTGTGTGTGTGTGTGTGTGTGTGTTTTGTGCGTGTGCGTGTGCGTGCGTGCGCGCGCGCGCACACACACACACAAATGAGTGGGCACACACGTGTGTGTGTGTGTGTGTGTGTGTGTGTGTGTGTGTGTGTGTGTGTGTGTGTGTGTGTGTGTTGCTGTGTTTGTGTAGATATGAACATACATGAATTTACGCATGCGTACACGCGGATATATGAGAAAGAGAGGATGGGGTGGGCTTGTGGTTCACCTAAACATTGTGAGCATAAAACAGAGGGAACATATGTTCAGGAGTGGCTGACTGTGAATGCAAGCCAAATTTCAATACTGAGCTTCCATTCAGTGAAGAAGAAACACAAATCACGCTGAGCGCTGGCCAAACACGCATGGCTATGTCTAGTCATTCTGTCACGGGGAAAAAGACATACTCGAGTATGTTTTCTTAGACCGCAGGATTATTATGGTGTATAGAAATGTGTTCTTTACGCAGTTTGTAGTGTCAAAGCTGCGAAAACACAGCCCACTAAGATCTTTAGAAATGGCTGTACTGCCGACGGTGGGAACGCACAGGCTAAGGACGTCTTTGTTACCAGCTCTGCCCTGCAGCTAATGAAAACAGAAGGAAATGAGAAAGGAAGGAATGAAGATTTCATACATGCGATAGGTTCGTTACTGTGTGAATATCCCCATGTTACTGTTTTTGTCATTTGTGTCACGTCAAGAACAGTCACATTTACCATGTGTATCACAGTGCTCCAACTAAATCAATCACTGCAGTCTGCTCCAAGATCGAAACTTCATCTGTTACATAGTTCTTTATGACAGGAATTTAAGTTTATGACCATAGAGATTTACAATGTACGTATCAATGAGCAGGATGCAAAATGAATTATAAAACACCTACCTCACAAGTTGAATAGCGAGATCAGCCAAATGGCGGAAGGTCCACTCGATCAGAAACACGTGGAGGAGGCTGCTCCACTTTAAGGATGTACGGCTCATGCGCAACACTCACAAGTTTGTAAGCGTGATGCCAGTATCACAGAATGATATTAACAGGGGATATGTTCACACACACACACACACACACACACACACACACACACACACACACACACACACACACACACATACACACACACACACACACACACACACACACACACACACACACACACACACACACTACGCCTCGATTCTCAACCACAGGACTGTAAATGAAGAATAACGGTCATTGCTGCTGCCCATGGACAAACGTTGGACCTTAAAGCGTCCTGATAGTTCCAGGCGGTCATTGCTGCTGCCCATGGACAAACGTTGGACCTTAAAGCGTCCTGATAGTTAAGGCCTGCGATCACTTCTAACTGTCCCACAATCGGTGAGACATGTCCCCCAGTTCAACGGGTGGAAACACCTCCAACCTTCCATAACCCCTCCACCCCCACCCCCACCCCAACCCAGGTAAACGACACTGGTCAGCCAACAGTTCTTCCACAACACATGTAAACACCATCAACGTGTCCCAGGGTGGATAGGTCCAGCATTTCTCCTCCTCCAGCTCCAAAAGTCAGAAGCATCAAAACATCTTATTCCATCGATCAGTAGGGTTATTCAACATAAATCCACACACACACACACACACACACACACCACCACCACCACCACCACCACCACCACCACCACCACAACCACCACCACCATATCTCCCACTATTTACCTCACACATAACTTATAGCTATCTTCCTTTCCCTTCTCACCACACCCTCTCTATTTCTCACATCAGTCTATTGTTTATTCAGATACTTGTCCACTCCATTTCCTTCATTTGGTTTTCTTTTATTTTCATTTACTATTTCTTCAACATGAACTCCTGTTCCGTTTTCCCTCTTTCCTGTGCATATGTTGTGGAAATGTTGATAACTATGCGGAACCCTCCCCCTCCCCCCACACACACACACATCCACGCGCACACACACACACACACACTCTCTCCTCTCTCTCTCTCTCTCTCTCTCTCTCTCACACACACACACACACACACACACACACACACCACACACACACACACACACACACACACACACACACACACACACACCTCTCTCTCTCTCTCTCTCTCTCTCTCTCTCACACACACACACACACACACACACACACACACACACACACACACACACATAAACACACACACGCACACACACACGCATACACATATACTTATACATACATATATTTATATATATATATATATTATATATATATATATATATTATGTATGTATGTATGTATGTATATTTGCCAACATTTTTTATTTAATTTCATTTATTTGTTTATCTAATCAGTATACCTTTTGTTACAACTTCATAACTAGTATTACAAATGTTATATTTACTACTTTCATTAATGTAATCATTATTCTTTACAATATTTCTAACATTTCAGCTTACCACTTTTCTAGCCTCCTATAGCATCACTACCATTACTGTAGAGTTACAATCACAATTATTAAAAAAACTATTACTGTAATTATTAATATACCTATTGGATTCCATCCTTCCCATAACTTATATCTTCTGTTTCCTTTCTGTTCTTCCTGTCCTCCCCTCTCCCTCCTCCCCTTGGTTGTTGTCATTGTTTTTGTTTGTTTGTTTGTTTTCCTCCTTACTATCAGAATTAATACCTTTAGTACCATAAATATTATTAACATTGTTATTTTTTATTTATTATTATTTTCATCTATTTATTCTATTACCATTATTTTTTTCAATTAATTTTTCAATTATTTATTTATGCATTTATTATCATTATTATTATTAATTTTTTTAATGTTTCATTTATGTATTTCTTTGATTATTATACAAATGTATTTTCTAAATATATTTCTGTATCATGCTTTTATTACATTAACCTTCACTATCGTTGTTAGCAGTATCATTCAGTAATACTATTGCTAGCATTGATACTACCACCACTAGCATTGACATTACCATCGCCTTCACCTCTGGGACTGTTGCCACGGCAACCCTGCTGTTTAAGAATCCTCTAACCCACTCTCCTTTCTCCCATACCCATACTTATTGACACTAAGATTGGTAGTAATCTTGTCTTAATTTTTCTTTTTCTTTTTTTTTTTTTTTCAATATTTTGACCATTATTAGTACTCCTATCAGTAATAATATTATCATCATTACGACTTTGACTCACACACTATTTCCCTTCCAACAGCCTCGTTCTCATTCACGCCTTCTTCCTTGCGCTGAACTCTGAAGCGATCTGAAGCGATCAAAGCTAAGTGAATTTTCGTTATTTTATTCGTTTGTATCTCACCTGAAGAAGACCTAAGAGGTCGAAACGCGTTGTGTTTTGTCTTGTGACTCGTTTGTCCACGTTTCTCTGGGCGGTTCGCTAACATTTATTTAAGATTTGTTTAGATTTCCGCCTGCAGTCGTCTCACTTTGCAAATAAATCCAATAACAAGCTGTATCCTTCTTCTACGTACGCAGGCTGATACTCCTGCGGACATTCCCTGTATAGACAGGCAGGTATTAATCCCATCTGCTCAACAAAGGGAGTGGAGTTTTGTGTGTATAACCGTTTTTTTTATCCCGCCATTAAAGAAACAAGCTATATTATTCTTATATAGTGGGACATTCAGGCTCTCTCAAATCCCTGGCATCCTCTGATTCGGGGAGGGTGTTGCTAGGTCTCTCGGCCTTTGGGCCTGGCCATAGTGATTCTAGAGGAACGCGGCTTCTTTTTTTGTGTTTTTGTTTTTATTAGTGTAGATATGGAAGGTCTTAGTTAAAAATCATAATTCTTTGGAACATCTTTTGAATTTGTAGTCAAAATAAATACATTTGTGAATTTTAATGCCTGTTCACTGACAAACCGACTTCCCTTATGATTCTTATCAACGATCGACTCAGATTACTCTGTCTTGTGTCTGATGTGACTCTTTTTTTTTTTGGGGGGGGGGGGGGGAACTAAATGATGCATGCGTAAACTGAATAATCATCTAGATCTCTAAACTGAGGATAGGCAGCACCATTTGCAACGGAAAGACAGGCGTTATTTTCCTCTGATTTTTTATTTCGCTGTACAGGTCAGTTCGAAGAGCTGTCAAAGATGGCTGACGATGGAGGCATGGGGGGCGGGGGAGGGGGAGGGTGTGGGTTAACACAGGATGGGGAGCAGTGTCAAAGACAGGGGAGCGGGGGTGAACATGGGGCTTGGGAGGGGGGGGGGGGGGGGGGGGGGGGTCAAGGCAAAAGAAGGGAGTGTGGAGGAAAGGGAAGGAGTGGTGTGGCGAAGCGGGGGTGGGGGTGGGGGGGAGGGAGGTCGTCTCAGATTGTTTATTTTTTGAACAGGACGGGGAAAATGTTGAAGACGGAAATAAAGGGAGTGGGGGTGGATTGGGGCTAATCGTAAGCGGGGGAAGGGGTGGGGATGGGTTTGTGGCAAGAGGAGGAGGAACAAGAGGAGGAAGGGAGGGAGGGGTATGCAGGATAGGAAGCGTTGTCAAAGGCGGGGGGAAGGGGGAAATGGACTGGGGAGGAAGGAGGATTATCGGGGGATCGGGGTGGGGGTGGGGTGGGGAACGGGGCTTCAAGGGAAGAGAGTGATGGTTTCAGGAGGGTGTGGACTCGCAGAAATGCCCGCGCAAAGTTCCCTGCACACAGTTTCCCGAAGGTCAGTTCTCCAACGCCGCCAGTTCCCCCTTACGGCGGGAAACGATCCACGGAGAATTGTCGGCGGCAGAAGAATGTCAGCAGCGGCGGTACACACCGCATCTGAACACACAATATGTCCGACAGTCGCTTTCTTAGTATTCTAACGACGTCTGAACACACAATATGTCCGACAGTCGCTTTCTTAGTATTCTAACGACGTCTGAACACACCATATGTCCGACAGTCGCTTAGTATTCTAACGACGTCTGAACACACAATATGTCCGACAGTCGCTTAGCATTCTAACGACGTCTGAACACACAATATGTCCGACAGTCGCTTTCTTAGTATTCTAACGACGTCTGAACACACAATATGTCCGACAGTCGCTTTCTTAGTATTCTAACGACGTCTGAACACACAATATGTCCGACAGTCGCTTTCTTAGTATTCTAACGACGTCTGAACACACACTATGTCCGACAGTCGCTTTCTTAGTATTCTAACGACGTCTGAACACACAATATGTCCGACAGTCGCTTTCTTAGTATTCTAACGACGTCTGAACACACAATATGTCCGACAGTCGCTTTCTTAGTATTCTAACGACGTCTGAACACACAATATGTCCGACAGTCGCTTAGTATTCTAACGACGTCTGAACACACAATATGTCCGACAGTCGCTTTCTTAGTATTCTAACGACGTCTGAATACACAATATGTCCGACAGTCGCTTTCTTAGTATTCTAACGACGTCTGAATACACAATATGTCCGACAGTCCCTTTCTTAGTATTCTAACGACGTCTGAACACACAGTATGTCCGACAGTCGCTTTCTTAGTATTCTAACGACGTCTGGCTCAAACCACAATGAAGCTGAAATCATGTTATTGAGCCCAGTGTACACACACACACACTTACACACACACACACACACACACACACACACACACACACACACACACACACTCACACACACACACACTCACACACACACACACACACTTACACACACACACACACACACACCACACACACACACACACACACACACACACACACATACACATGCACTCGCATGCGCGCGCGCGGGCCCGCACACACACACACACACGCGCGCGCGCGCGCGCGCGCGCGCGCGCGCGCATACATGCACTCACACGCGCGCTCGCGCGCGCGCACACACACACACACACACACACACACACACACACACACACACACATACTTACACACACACTCTCTCTCTCTCTCTCTCTCTCTCTCTCTCTCTCTCCTCTCTCTCTCTCTAACTCGAAGATAAAAACTGAATTCGCAACTCTGTGTTTATCTATCTACCTACCTATCTATCTATCTATACATCTATCTATCTGTACATTTATATATCATTCTATCTATCTATCTAACTGCCTACCTACCTATCCATCCGTCTATCTAGCTATCTATCTGTCTGTCTGTCTATCTATGTATCATTTTACCTGTATATCTATCTATCCATCTACCTATACGAATATATCCAAATGTGTGTGTGTGTGTGTGTGTGTGTGTGTGTGTGTGTGTGTGTGTGTGTGTGTGTGTGTGTGTGTGTGAAGTGATTAGTGAGGGAGAAGACAGTGCGGGGGGCGAGGACTGTTTCTCTCTCTGTCTATCGCTCCATCCTGTATCACTGCATTGTTTGCACTCAGCCGACAAAACTTTGACGTGGCTGGCTAGCTGAAATACTGCTTCCCAAAGGAAAGAAACATTTTCTCCTTTCTGGCATTTATCAAGGGAAAAAACATCTATGTCACCAACAAAATTGATAACTGCCAGATTAAAACGTACAAACACGCACACGCACGCGCACGCACGCACGCACGTACGCACGCACGCACGCACGCACACATACACACACACGTGCGCGCGCGCGCGCGCGCGCGTGCCAACAATCATTAACTAGAGCACAGAGGAAATGAGAAGAGCAACAGGTGTGACCATAATAGTTAATCCACATAACCGCCAATAACAGAGCTGAGGATACTAAGAGCACACAAACACATGACTTCTCATGACATAATCTACTTTAAACAAATGAAGTACAAGTAGGATTTTTTTTTTTACATTTTGTTTTGTTCCTTGGCCATCCGCATATGAAAAAGTTCATGACATATTACATTTTGACACGTCGTGTAGTTAACTCCACATGGACGATATTGTTTTCACGTGCATCTGTTGTGTGTCTGTCTGCCATTCGGCGTGATTGCAGAGAACTTGCTGAATGGATTTTACGACATGTGGTGGAAAGATAGAACATGGTCGAAGAACGAACCCATTGAATTTAGTGTTGATTCGTTATTCAGATCTGGATCAATGGGCGGATCAGGGCTTCGTTCAGCGAATTCATGGCAAAGACTACTTGACCGATTTCTACGAAACTATGGAAAGATTAAATGTGGCTTAAGAATTAATCCATTAAATGTCAGTGCCCATCCATGGTGTTTGATATAATGTAAATCTAGCACTAAACTGCTTGTGACTTCTGAAAACACTTTTGATTAGTCGATTTCTTTTTATATAGAATTGTAAATGTCGGAATTCGCAAAAAGACAGCAACCACGTCCCTTCATACCTAATGAGCACGCCCCCTTAAGCTTTAGTAATCATGTCACCTTAGTCTGCTCGTCCTCCAAGACATTGTGACCACGTCTCAAGAGACTTAGAGGGCGTGTCCACTTACATGTAGTGCATTCGCCCCTTAAACTTAGTAAGCAAGCCTCCGTGAACTTAATGTGCACTCTCTCTTTAACTCTGTGAGAGCACGCTCCCTTTAAACTGGCGATCACGCCCCCTCAGACTTCATGAGAGCACACTCCTTTAACTTAGTGATCACGCTCTCGTAAACTTCGTGAGCAAATCCCTTAAATTCACTGAGCATGCCTCCTTTTATTTAGTATGTCCCTTAAATTCACTGAGCACGTTAAACTTAGTGAGCAGTGAGCACGCTGCCTTAGATTTAGTGTGCGCAGGCAGGCAGACAGACAGACAGACAGACAGACAAACATAGTCTTGTTTTGCATACTTAATGAGACTCAGTGTTGCACACCTCTTAGGTGGCATGCCTTTAGAAGGACTGAAAAGTGACATTTTGATTAGAGCTGTTCTCCTTCAGTCACAATAACGAAGAAAGGTGTCAAAGTCTTAAGTTGTTGTTGTTGTTGTTGTTGTTGTTTTTTGTCTCCCTCAAACAAAATCCTTGATTCTCGAAGTGCTCTCTACGCAAAGGCTGTTCTTCGGCACTTGACATCAGTACCTCGTTAGAACCTGGAATTTAATGAAGACTGTGTTCTGAACGGAAAGAAATCCCGATAGAATATGAATACATAATCATACAACAGATACATACTTACGCGCACGCGGGGGTGCTCCGTCTTTCTATCAGCCACTCAAATTATCAACCTGTCAGTCAAATCACTTAAATCATCAATCAAACTTACCCCTCTGTAAACAAGTTTGTCCAATCAGTGATGTCCACTGTCCCCAGCAGTTTTTTTTTTCAAGAAGAGAGGTGGAAATCACATATGCGAATTACAGAATCCTCTCCGTAGTATATGCTTGCACAAGACACACGCGACTAATATCGACTTCACTTTCATTCAGTCTGGAAGACTTGCCGTGACAATTTCAATCTGCTGGTTTAGATGCTGGCTGGGTCTGTGGCTGAGTGAATGACTGTCTGGCATGTGTGTGTCTGTCACCTTCAGTCTACACGCCCGACCCGAGGGACACAACGAGAGAGCGACAGAGACACAGAGAGAGGGACAGCTGCGGTGTGCTTTTTATCATAACCAATTCGATTCTCCACCCAACCCCACCCCCTTCATCGCCACCGTTAAACCCACCCTTCCACCCATCCTCTCCCCTCCCTTTCGTGCCTCTCTCTCTCTCTCTCTCTCTCTCTCTCTCTCTCTCTCTCTCTCTCTCTCTCTCTCTCTGTTTACCAACAGAAATGGGTTTGATGCTGAACCGGCGACATGGATTAGTTGTACCATGTGTTCACTTGCTACTGAAGATGAAGAAAATTTTTGGTTTGATTGCGTTGCCTATGATGACATCAGATTTGAAGGCAATTCTACAAAAAGACGTGTGTGAAAAGACATGGTCTAAAGAGCATAAGTTCTTCCAACGACGAACAAATAATTGTCTCTTTGGCGAATTTGTCAACGAAAGGCCTCAATTTTCGGCAAAACCCAGTCATGCCATTTGTATTCGTTCGTCTCTCTCTCTCTCTCTCTCTCTCTCTCTCTCAGGGGGGTCGTGAACTGCGTTTCACTCGAGCAGTCAGACATCGCATCGCTCTGCAGATTCTACTTGCGTTTGACGGATATTTGCACTGTGCAGTCCTCTACCCCTGCCAGTGCCCCCATTAAGCACCATGCCAGCGGCACCGCTTGTTTTCAGAGCGAGTTGTGGCACTTTCGTCCACATCTTCATGGCTTTCATGGCAAAACGAGCGATGAAGAAGACGGCCATGCGGATCGCCATGTTGACACCGCGAACGAGGACAGACGGTGTAGCCCTAGGCCTGCTCCTCACGTTGATTTTCTGGGGCGGACTTCTTCTACGCTGCGGAGACGTGGAGCAGAACCCAGGACCCAGGTCGGACAGCTTGAGGCAGGCCCGGCTCGGCACCTCAGGACGCAGGGTCAGCGTGGACAGGACTGGAGCTTCACCGGCGGACAGCAGACGGACGACATCCTCATCTCCTCAACAACCCACCAATGCCGACATCATGGGTATGTTGAGGACAATGAACTGTAATTTTAAAGAAATGAACGACAAATTTACGGACATGGAGAGGAGCATCAGTTTTCTAAATGACCAGTTCACTGCGCTACAAAGTGGTGTAAAGGATCTGAGGGAAGAGGTGGAGACTTTAAGAAAAGAAAATTCGGACCTGGTAAAACAGAACTCTGACCTCGTGACAAGAATGGAAAAATTAGAATTAAAAACTGACGATCTGGAGGGAAGGTCTAAACGTAATAATTTGATCTTTTACGGTATTCCCAGAGGTCAGAATGAGTCTGCTGAACAGTGTGAAGGTAAAATTCATGACCTCATTTCGGATAAACTTGAATTGACGCGGGACATCGAGTTTGATAGAGCTCACAGGTTAAATCAAAAATCAGACTCTCCTATCATTGTTCGTTGCTCCTCTTACAAGGACAAATTGCGTATCCTGAAAGAAAAGAGGAAATTAAAAGGGAGTGACGTTTTTATAGGAGAGGATTTTTCCATTCGTGTACGCAAAATTAGACGTGGCCTTACCCCTCACCTGAAGAGAGCAAGATCCGAAGGAAAAAGAGCAACGATGATTTTTGATCACCTGCTTGTTGACGGTAGAAAATATTTCCTAGATGATCAAGGTAACTTAAAAGAGTCCAGATAAGGGGGTGGCCGGCCACGTGAGGAAAATTTTCTCAACACAGGTGTGACAAGTGAGGGGAACCACAGAAAACATACACCGGTAGAAACGCCTGTCACTGGTGGCAGTGGCAGTGGTGAGCGGTGTTTTGTGGGTCAGGGCGGTGAGCTTGTGCAATGTGCTGAAAACACGTGCAGTGAAGTAAAGGACGCGGAATGTACAGATGTAAATAAACCGTTCTCCTTTTTATTATGGAATGTGAATGGCTTATTTTCTAAACTTACTGACCATGATTTTCTGTCCTTCATTTATGAATTTGATTTTGTGTGTTTAATCGAAACATTTATGGAAGAGTGTCGTGCTGATTCCTTTGTTGGCTATAATGTATTTTGTAAACCCGCCATTAAACTTTCAAAACAAGGGAGAAGGTCGGGAGGGGTAGTTTGCCTGATAAGAAAGGAGCTCTCCTCCTTTGTTAAGACTATTGATGTTTATCATGATAATTTCTGTGTCTTTTTGATTGATAAAAAACTATTTGGCCTAGATAAAGATGTTCTATATTTTTGCTCTTACCTACCACCTGAAGGTTCTCCGTTTTATACCCATTTTGATATTGATAGTGGTATTAATTTGCTCGAAGAATGTCTCTTTCATTTGTTACTTTCCAGAGATGTTTATGTTATTTTGAATGGTGATTTAAATAGTAGAACCTCTAATATTTCACAGGATATTTCTGGAAATAATGATTCTGATAAACAGTATGACAGCCATCCTCTCAGTATTAACCGGCACTCTCAAGACTGCATTTTAAACAACTATGGAAAGATGTTATTGAATGTATGCACTGCTTTTGATCTGTGTATTCTTAACGGAGTGTGTAAAGGCGACCATGAAGGTTGCTACACATACATTTCTGACTCTGGATGCAGCGTTGACGATTATTTCATATTTTCTAATGATTTATTTGCTCGTTTGTTTGATTCATGCAGGCTAAGTGTCTTAGAACGCATTGACTCTGATCATTTACCTGTGTCACTTCATGTTGTTTTTCCTAAAGAAAGTATTGTGCATGCCTGCAACCTTGAACAGAAATATGTCATAGAAAAAATTGTATGGAATGATGAAAATGCTAGTTTGTTTCAAGATATATTATGTAGTGTAGAAACACAAGCAAAGCTAGATAGTGCAATGCATTTATTAGATGTGGATGTAAATCGAGCGCTGAACATGTTTAATGCATGCATAAAAGAAAGTGCTGTCTGTATGAAAAGATGTATATCTTTGGATAGCAGTAAAACATCGACTGATTGGTATGATAAAGAATGTGATACTAGTAAAAGAAATGCAAGGAGATTATTACGAATTAGTCGTCGCACTTTAAAAACAGAAGATAGGGACGCTTATACAATTGCTAGACGGGAGTATAAGCACTTGTTACAGAGGAAAGAGAAAGTGTTCAATAAGTCTTTATTAGATAAACTCGTTTCATCTATAAAGTGCCAAAAGGAATTTTGGAGTAATATCCGCAGAGTTTCGGTCAAAAGAAGACAGCCCAGAAACAGTATTACCCTTGATGCATGGTTTCAGCATTTCCAAACCTTATTAGATTCAAATGTTGATAACACACCATTCGAAGAAGTGTTTGATGTAGGCAATGGTGAGTATATGAACCGACCGATCACACAAGAGGAAGTACTATTAGCACTAGGAAAACTGAAAAATCGTAAGGCAGCTGGCCCCGACGGCATTATTGGTGAATTATTCAAACATTCTTCTAACCAGGTGGTAAACTTCTTTCTAAAATTGTTTAATATATTATTTGATAGTGGTACGTTTCCGGATAACTGGACTGAATCAATTATTCTGCCATTTTATAAGAAGGGCGATGTTAACAATCCTAGCAATTATAGAGGGATTTCCCTCTGTGATATCAGTAGTAAATTGTTTGGAATGATTATTAATCATAGACTGCAGGAATGGATAGAAGAAAATAACATCACAGGTGATCATCAAGCAGGCTTTAAAAAAGGTTATTCGACTATTGATCATATGTTTACATTGCTTGCACTTGTACAAAAGCAGTTTTCTTATAACAGAAAATTATATGTAGCTTTCATAGACTTCGAAAAAGCTTTTGATTCGATAAATAGAAATCTTCTGTGGCCAGTCTTGCATAAAAATGGTATTAGAGGTAAACTGTATAAGTGTATTAGAAGTATGTATGATAGAGTAAAAACCAGGGTCCGCTGTGGATCGAAACTTACAGATTATATCAACTGTTCAAAAGGAGTAAAACAGGGCGATGCATGCAGTCCCATTTTGTTTTCTTTGTTTATTAACGAGTTAGCAATTGAAGTAATTAATAATGGTAAACATGGTGCTTCACTTTCGCTTGATGCTTTTGAATTGTTTATCCTTTTGTTGGCTGATGATGTTATTTTGATGTCAGAAACTGTTATAGGTTTACAAACGCAACTTAATAGTTTACACCGTGCTGCTAGATATCTGCAGTTAACAGTGAACATGGATAAAAGCAATATTATAGTATTCCGTAAAGGTGGATATTTAAGTGCTCGAGAAAGATGGTTGTATGACGGTAATCCTATGCCAGTTGTCAATGCCTATAGATATTTGGGTATTTTATTCTCAACTCGTTTGAGTTTTGTTGGTGCATGCAAAGACCTGTCAAGTAAGGCTAAAAATGTTTTGATTTGTATCATGAAAAAGTTACATGTTCTTAACAATTCATCTTTTACATTATTTATCAAACTTTTTGATACCCAGGTTCAGCCAATCGTACAATATGGCTCTGAGTTATGGGGATTAGATAAAGCGGCTACTTTCTGTGAATCGGTCCATGTTTTCGTATTGAAGAAATTTCTAGGAGTTGATAGACGTACTCCAAATGATCTTATTTATGGCGAAACTGATCGATTTCCTATTTACATTGTCTCTGCCGTTAAATGTATCCGATACTGGCTGAAATTACTTTACATGGATGATACCAGAATACCTCGTAAAGCGTATAATTTGTTGTATGATTTAGATACTAAAGGTAAAAGTAACTGGGTGACAAAAGTGCGACTCTGTTTGTTTGAATATGGATTTGGATTCGTCTGGTTGAACCAAGGAGTCGAGAATATAAAAGGCTTTTTACAACTTTTTCGCCAGCGACTGGTGGACTGCAGATGGCAGAAATGGTCTGACCATATTCATAATAGTGATAGGTTTGATTTTTATAGGAATTTTTCATATGCTCATAACTTGAAAACTTATTTGAACATAGATATAGATAGACATTTAAAGCATGTAACAGCAAAATTGAGAATAGGCATATCAGAATTAGCTTGTCATTATCTTAGATATCGAACGCATAATGTTTGGGATTTGATGTGTCCTTTATGTAGAGAGTCACAGGAAACAGAAATACATTTTGTTCTATGCTGTCCAGCTCTCAGAAACATCAGAGAAAAGTACATCAAGCCTAAATATTATAGACAGCCATCTTTGTTTAAATTAAACCTACTTCTGTCTTCCACTTCTGCTTTAGTTGCTAAACAATTTTCATTGTTTCTGTACAAAGCCTTTAAATTGAGAGAAAGTGTTTCTTCTTGAACATGTGACAACGATTTGCTTTTTGTTTCATTATGTATTATAATTGTTTATACTTATTGTGCTGTGTATGTTCACACACCCCTTCGTTAGGGGCCATGGCCTATTACGAATAAATTATCTGAATCTGAATCTGAATCTCTCTCTCTCTCTCTCTCTCTCTCTCTCTCTCTCTCTCTCTCTCTCTCTCTCTCCCTCTCTCTCTCTCTCTCTCTCTCCTCTCGTTTGCCAACAGTAACTGGTTTGATGCTGAGCCTGCGACATGGATTAGTTGTCCCATGTGCGCACTTGCTACGTAAGTTGATTTTTTTTTTCTTTCTGGTGTTAGATTGCTTTGCCTACAATGATAAATTTTTATGTAATTTCTTCGAAATGTTTCAAAATGCTATGTGCGTGTGTACGTAATCTAAATAACATAATTTCTTCAGAGGACGAACAAAAATGTTTCTTTGGCAAATTTTTAAACGAAATCTTTACCCTTCGGCAAAAATCAGTCACTGCTTCGTCTAGATGGTCTCCCGATTCTATCAAGAATGTTACATTTTGTTTGCATGACAATTTCATAGATGTATTGAATGGTCGGATTGGGATGAGTACCTTTTTTATGTTTTAAATTTTTTTGTGTGTACTTTTTTTTGTTTGTTTTTGTGTTTTGCTGTCCCATCTTCTGTGCCCCCTCAGTGGCATCGCACCCACGCCGCTCATTCCGACCCCCGTCCACAGCTACAGCTCGGCCCGGCCTGCCGCAGCCCCGGCACTGGCCGTCCACTTGGAGCAGTCAATGTCAAGTCGGAGGCACTGCTGCCGAGTCGCTTCGGTGGTGTTCAGTGGCGCCTGTTCTGATCCGACATACGCAGAGCACCACCTACTAAGCCTCCTATTCGCGATAATAATTGCTTAGCCGTGGAACCAGCATGAGTGAGCTCTCCCTTCGGAGCACGCCTCCACGTTCGTCCAACAACAGCCACTATGAATTTGCCGATACCGGTGACCCCGACGGAATCAAACCAAGACCACAGACATGGAGAGGACATCGAAACTGATATCACCCATGACAGAATTTGAGATTTTTTGTTCAATGCTGATCGATGAGAATAAGATTGATGAAGATGATGCAACGAATTTCCATTCCGGTCTGAGACTGCATGACGGAGATACAGACGCCTGCAGTGTTGGTCAGGAAATTTGAACAACACTCTCAGAGACGCATCCATTTAGTGGATGAAACTCGACTGTGTGGTCCCAGTCTTCCCAAATGAGCCTGCACCAAACTCAGCTCTGGGTTGGAGCCGGTCGCGGCATAAAAATCCCACATGACTGATGGGAATCGAACCCACGACCTCCTCCCAACCAGGAGTCCATAACGCTAACCACTTCGCCACGGCGTCTGGCAATTGTTTGTTTGTTTGTTTGTTTGTTTTTTCCTTTTGCTGTAATAATTAGGGTTGTTATTGTTCTTTTTGCCTTTTCTCTCATGGGTCAGTTAGTGACGTAGTATTCTCATTTCAGTTAATGAAACGGATGTGCAATTATCCCGTTTTGACTCCGTTTTTTTCAGTGATTGTTCTGTGGGAGTGTTGCTTTTTTTTACAATGATTGCGTTTGTAACCCCTTGACAGGAGAGCTATTGGCCATTGTCAATCAAATGTGTCAGTGTCAGTGTAAGTCTCTCTCTCTCTCTCTCTCTCTCTCTCTCTCTCTCTCTCTCTCTCTCTCTCTCTCTCAACATTCACTCACCATTCCCCAAACATCCAATAATTGACTTAAAAAAAGAAAAGAAAAAAACCTCTAACTTCTCTTGGACTTTTTCAACGCACCTTTCTCCTCAAATAAACTATTGCCCATGGCCATGCATGAGCAAGTTTCAGC
Organism: Conus canariensis; assembly: GCA_033310375.1. Lineage (NCBI taxonomy): Eukaryota > Metazoa > Mollusca > Gastropoda > Neogastropoda > Conidae > Conus > Conus canariensis. Next base: position 18,884,290 of record CM065731.1, on the reverse strand, counting down.
CTGTTTGGATTGCACCGATGTACATGGTAAGGTTATTTTAATTTTTTTAAAAGCACTGACATAAGGTCGGTACAATTTCAATATCTATCCTAACACCTCGAACGGTTAGGTGCCTGTTTGTCATGATCACATGTTTTTGGGTTGTTTGTAGCACGCCCACACTTTCAGAAGGAGCTTGATCAATCAAATTCGGAGTTTTCTGTTTGTCGACGTCTGGCTGGTGTTCACCTATAGTTTGTTGAAGTGTGTCGCCAGTTTTGCCGTTCAGCGTAGACATCACCCTTGGAGAACGGTACATAAGCTGTTGACGGAGCTGCCATTGTTGACCGTCCCACGGTGACATGAGGGACGTGACGGAGCTGCCATTGTTGACCGTCCCACGGTGACATGAGGGACGTGACGGGCCAGCCATGAGCACGTGTCAACATAGAAGAAGCCGGTTCTTTGTCACTGTTGTTCACTTCTTGTCATGGCACGGCTGATGTGCACAGTTCACCCAGATTATGCCGGCATGTGTCTGCACAGGTATTGTTCCTTCTTAGCAGATGCTTTATTGGGGAGGTCAGAGTACAGAACGATTAGCTTGTTCTGGATGATCTGGGACTTTGAGAGTGGCATGCGTCACCAGCGGTAGCCCAGACTGGTGTTTCCCTTCCATCATCACCCTGCCTGGTTTGGTGGTGATTTTGTCCCTGTCTTTACATGCCGGTCTTCGTGCTTCTGCTTTTGCTGTATCCTTGTGCCATCCCGACAACTCAAGGCAGCGGGCCTGTTTCTCTCTGCTTTGTTGTAACGCATCATCATCACTGCGGAGCAATCGTAGCCGACAATCCACTCCAGATATTAATCCCTTGAAAGTTGACTATGGTTGACGATTGTTGGGGAGGGGGTGGGGGAGGGGGTGGGGGCAGGTGGCCATGTTTGTGCTTCGAGAACACTTCTGCGTGAATGACGCCATTCTCAGTGTTGACCTGTGCGGTTTGACGCTGAACGGAACGGACGCTTCCTGTAACATTGTCCATCTAACGGCGAGTGCAGCACTGTGCGGGTGGTCAGTAAAGCGGTCCATCGCTGAAAAGCCATCATCTGGAAAATGTCATCGACCATACACGTGAAAGCTTTTCTTTCATGTTAGAGGAGGTTACGAAGAGGAGGTTGCCGGTGACAAAGAGCGGAGTGACAACTTTTCCCTTCGAAATATTGACTTAGTAGACCGCCATGCTGAGTCCCATTGCTGGTCTTCTGATGGGACTGGCCTCAGTTGTCTTTTCTTTACGATCCCTGTACATTGCAAGGGTATCTTTCAGAGGAAGGCTTAGGGACTCAAGGATACAGCATGGTTGTATGCTCCTGACATTGGGGTGTTAGTTTAGCGTCCCTGCAACCAAATGATATCCCTTCTAACGGTTCACGTCGCACTGCGGTGATGTGATGTCACAACCTGCCGAACAAACAGGCACAGGGGTCAAAAGTTTCTTGGTGACCTTGAGTTTCATCAAGAGCTTCTTCGTGTATTTGATTTGATAGGGGAGGTGTACTGGGACATGACACATTGATACCTGTATCATTTTGGACAGGAGTTCTTGAATAAGTTCTACATCCGAAAAGATATATGTATGTATGTGTATATATATATATATATATATATATATATATATATATTGTCTCCCCCTTGGAGACTATACGCTTGCAGAAGGCTCATTTTGAGAAGCATTTATTATTCCCCATCCACCCACTCAAGCACATACTGTTGTTAGGCAGAATTAACTACCACTGCAGATATGTATGCTTATCTCCCCCTATTTCTTCAATCTAAGACATAAGAGCAAGATTTGTTTATGATTAAATATTTCTTGCAGTCAGAGACAGAGACAGAGAGCGAGAGAGTAAAACAACTCACACAAGAAGTAAAGGTTTCCCACATTGTCAACATGTTATGTTTTCCCCAATGGAAAATCTACTGAGAGGAGTGTCGGGCACATTCTGCGCGCACGCGCGCACGTGTGTCCAGGACGGGGGAAATCGTGATGGTATTGCTTAAGTGCACTAAGTTGATGTATTATTGGTCAGGCTTAACACACCAAGGTTGTCTTTGCACTCATACACGCATATGCACACTCATGCGCCCACCAAACATTCACCTCTCTCTGGGAATGGGATGTCACGCATTCGTTTCTCTCCTAACATGACTGAGAAGCAAGAAATACAATTTCTATGCTACTTATAATTAATCATGAACAATCAAATCACACACAATGAAATATTAAAACATAAAAGATCAATACTTCCTAATCCCGGGTTATAATAAAAAAAAATGACTTCTTACCTGGCCAGGTTTTCACACACACAACCACGCTTTCACACCACACCACAGTTCTTGAAAAGTCTCTTCACGTCTTCTTCAGCACTGCTTGATGGTGAGGCCCTTGGTTGACTGGCTCCAGGTTTCAGGACTGGGTCTTCGTGGTCGTCTCTGGGATCTCGACGTAGAACTCTTCTTCTTCATCTCTTTCACCCACCTCTGGGTTCAATTTCAGTTTGTCTGTCTTCACCCACCTCTGGGCTTCAAACTTAGTTTTCTTCTCTTCCAGCTTGTCTTTCCCTAAGACTTTGCTGTCTCTTCTGTCTCCCAGACCACGTTTCTGTCGACCCGTTCTCTGTCCTGCCCGCCCTTCTCTCTTCTCTCTCTCTCTCTCCTCTGCCTCTCTCTCTCTCTTGTGGTGTTCTTTTCGTTGTTCTCCCTCACTTTATATAGGAATGGAAACAAAGGATTCCCCTTCGGGCCATGCCTTTGTCCATGCTGCTTCTCAAACCCCTAGTTCACAAGTGCTGTGAATTCTCCATTCGCTACATTCTCCACACATCTGCATTTACACACATCCCTACCTAATTGATTAGCAAACAAACGCTTGGCACCAGATGGACATCGAAAATTCCCGCCGACTTCGGAGGCCACTTTAACACAGTAATTATCTTAAAGAGGGCTACGATAACAACATCCACGCGCGTTCAACCAGCCTGACAATAGAACCAACACAGTGACCCACGGCAATACCATCCGAACGAGTCCAAGACTCCTGCTCTTCACTGACTGTTTACAAAAGAACCTCAGCTGACTGAGTATTTAGCGCTCACTTGGTGCACCGAGGTCCTAGTGGTTACGTCCCTCTCCCCTTTCGCTGTCGGGCAGGTCCGAACTCCTTACTACCTTAGGTGCCATCTGTCACCTGACCGCTTCGTCCTCCTTGGCACGGTTCGACCGTGTGCGATGGGTAAGGCATACTTGTTAATGGTTCTATTACCTATTTGTATACTACGTACAACGTCCCTTTTGCCTCTAAGCGTTTAATGCCTTTTGTGAGAGGTTTCACACACTTGACAAATTCCCCCCACTTCAAGACAATGCCCTGCATTGGCTAAAACACCTTCAAGGAGCTGAAACTCTCACAATTCTCTCATTTAAACCAACTCTAATCTAGGCCTATCATAAGCCTCCTTACACCAGAGAACGCACGCAAGATTTATTTTGCAACAAAATTAGAGAAAAATCAATACATACACACTAAAAACCAAGCAAATATCAACACCAGTCCGAAACTTCCAGCTCTAAGTAGTGTGGCCATATATAGATAAACATTATGTTTCTACGGAAATTCTCTCCCTTACTCTTCATACACGTGGCCCGCAACCAGCCACGTCATGCATACATGATGCTGCACGAGACGCACGCACACGCTCGCAAAAATCGTATGACCATTTTAATTTGGGCTACCGTCCCCTTTTTGTGAGACCCGTCCGATCCCCCTTCCTGTACACACACCTTGCCGTGCCACTCGGCATGTGCTGCATTGTGCACAGAAACGCCTGATATCGCCTAGGATACCGGGCCAGTAGTACTCCCGCGTCACAACCTTTTGTGTGGCCTTCCTACCGAGATGGCCCGAGGCTGACGTCACATGATTTTCGGACATCACCGCCTTTCTGCGCTGCCTGGGAACGACAACCTGCTTCTTCGTTTTTCCCGAACGCGAATGAGTAAAAGTTCGGTACAATATGCCGTTCTCTAACTCGAACCCGATTGTACCCTCTTTAACATTTTTCTTCTGCCCTCTGTGAGCAAAACCCACCAGTTTTCTGAGCGAGTAATCGCCCTTTTGTTCTGTCCGTAAGTGAGTGGGGTTCGTCTCACCGGACACGCTCCAATGCTTTCTGAAGTGTATGACCGCCTGGGGCCTTTCTCTACCGTCATTTCTTTTCGCTGATTCAACACAGAAATCACGGTCTGGGTCTCCGTACCCACGTGCTCCTGGAATGTTTCCAATTACCAGATCATACGGCGGCTTCGGGACAGCCAAAGCCTGTACAGTCCCACCATAAAATGGTGTATCAATAAACACCTGGGCCGTTTTGAATTCTGCTACTGTTCCATCTATTTGTCTACACCTCTGTGTTTTACCTGTGAATTGTCCCTCCTTAACCAGGGATTCCTTCACCATTATACCTGTGCACCCAGAGTCTCTAATGACATTAACCACATTGTCCCCCACTCTGCCTTTGTGCACATCCATGTTATCGCCTGAATCTGTGAACACACAGCATAACCCAGACAAAATAACACTGTCATCTTTTCCATCTCTTTCTGCCTGCCTCTCACTTGGCCTGACCCTCACTGCTGCTGCTTTCTGTGACTCGAACATGCAGTCCCTAGCCAAGTGCCCTGTCTTACTGCACAGGAAGCAGGTACGTTCATCTACAGCCTTAACCACGTGGGCCTTCACCCTTGTTTGCTCACGTGATGCCGTGGGCCTACGGGCGTGCAATACTGGCCCGTTGTGTGAGATATGTGCTGGCCTGCTATCCTCTGAATATGCTTCCGGGCTTTCCTCTTGTACAGGCAAATCACGCCTCGCTTCCCGGTAAGTCTCTGCCGTCTGAAGTACCTCAGCTATTGTGGTTGCACCTTTTTCCTTAATGTGGATGGTGAGGCCCGTCCCACAACCATCAAGTATCTGTTCCTTCATCACCAGTGTCTTGAGGCCTTCAAAATCACGGTCCACTCCACTAAGTTCTACCCATTTATTGAAATAGT
>CM065731.1:18866701-18874201 GCA_033310375.1 Conus canariensis | reverse complement strand
ATCTCTGGGTGTGAAATTCGGATGTGTCTCATGGTTGTTGATACACAGCGTTCAAAAGGCACGTTTCTTCATGTACACAATTAATGTTGGTATTTATTGTTTTATTGTCTATCTGTATACATCATATATATTCATACTGTCAGGGGATGCATTCATTAACACCACTGGTCATGAACGTGTGCGTGCTCACACTAGTAATACAGTGTTTTACAGTAATCATATATGTCTCAAAACATTTTCAGTTTGTACAGATAACTGGGAGGCGCTTGTGTAAAGAAAAGAAGAGACTATTTCACTTTCTAAGACAAAAAGGACACAATAGAATTTTGCTTCAGGATACACATTTAAACCCAGGGATGATAGACTATAGACCAGAACGGAAATACCATTCTTATTTCCCTTCAATAGAATTCGCCTATATTACATTCCAGTTAACTCCGCCAGGAGACCCTTTTTGGGAATCATACTGGTCCCAAGCCCGGGGTAAAGATTTTTACAAACAGATCACAAAGAAGGGTAGCACTAATATCAGCATTTCTTAGTCTTGGATGAATGCGCATGCAGAAACACTAAAAGTGATCACTATCTCTTAACGCAAAGCTAAAGGGAGAAACATCTACAACTTGCGCAGTTATTTTTCCCAGAAATGTAGCAATAATGTTGAACAGTCCCTCTTCCATTCTCTCTCTCTCTCTCTCTCTCTCTCTCTCTCTCTCTCTCTCTCTCTCTGTCTTCTCTCTCTCTCTCTCTCGCCGCGCAAAACACAGAGAGAGAGACAGACAGAGAGAGAGAGACAGAGAGAGAGAAACACACAAACACACGTCGAAGGGAGAGGGAAAGAGAGAGAGAGAGAGAGAGACTGACAGGCAGACAGACAGACACAGAGACAGGCAGGCAGGCACAAAGACAGACACACAGACAGACAGACACGGATAGACAGACAAACAGACAGACACAGACAGACAGACTGACAGGCAGGCAGAGACAGAGAAGATACTCGTACACCCGGAGGGAGACAGTGCTGTGGAGGACAGGGGGGGGGGGGGGGGGGGGGAGGGGGTAGAAAGGAAGGCTGAGGGAACTAAGCTTTTTGTTTGTGTCTCCTTTGTTTCAATCGAAATATACATCTTCCTGCCACTCGCAAGCACAACCGTTGGAAACCCTACTATCAAATTCCCTGAATCTTTAAGAAGATGCGGAGGGAGGAAGGGGATTAAACTGTTTAGAGAGCCGAGTCCTCTCTCTCTCTCTCTCTCTCTCTCTCTCTCTCTCTCTCCTCTCTCTCTCTCTCTCTCTCTCTCTCTCTCTCTTGGCTATTCCATCCACCCACTTTCCTGCCAAAAGACGGGAGGAAGGAAGGAAAACAGAGAAAAGTGGAGACCAAAGAGGCTTTGTTCAAGGCAGCAGCCGTCTATTTGCAGACACACACAAGAGCGGAGGGGAGAAAGTAATGGGGGGAAAGGAGGGGGGGGGAGGGGTTGGGGTGTAGAGAAGAAGGGGAAAATACCTTCGGAATAGCCTCTCAATCAAAACCTGGTCGTCTGAGAATGATTGCAAGGGCGACTCCAGATCCAGGGGCAGAAAAGCCTCCCGCCAAATGGCCGCCCGTCCTAACGTCACACCGGAAATGCGGGAACAGCGCCGCTCAGCGACAACTACGCAAGCGTGCATAATCCTAATGCAACAAGTCAAGCATTGGACGAGGACGAGGAGGGTGGCAGAGGTCGGGGGAAGGTTGGGGAGGAGGAGGGGGGGGGGTAGGTGGCGGGTTGACTGGGTGTTCGAGGAATCCCTATCTCGTTCTCCCTACCCCCTGCTGTACCCCGTCCCCCCCCCCTCCTCCGTACCCATCTCTTCTTCTCTGTCCTGTCTCGGAAAACAAACTGCCGGTTTTTTTTTTTTTTTTTTTTTTTTTGGGGGGGGGGGGGGGGGGGTTGGGGGGGAGGGGGGGGAGGGGGCTGTTCTTATTGCATTGGACTGTATTGTTAAGTGTTTTATCGAATTGTATTGTGATCTATTTCATCATATCGTTTGATCTAATCAAGAAATTAAAAAGAAAACAACATAGCTTTAATCAGAAGAGCGCGTGATTGTGAACATATAAAGAAAATAGAAAACCAATACACAAGTTTGCAGCTCATTGTATATTCGAATACAAGCACGTTTTCGTGTTCATTTGATAACTGGCGGACATCACACAGTTACAGGCACATCAAAACATTTTTTTATAGACATATTTGACAATGTCCGCTTTCCATAGTTCACTTTCGAAATAGAGAAGACAGAATTTTTTGTCTGAAAACCCTGTAGGGGTATATGAAAACAATGCTACGTATGATATATTTCTGATACCAGTCACGGTATCCTTTCCATGACAGTTTATATAATGATATGTTTGCTATATTTCAAACTAGTCGTGTGAGCAATTTGCGTCATATATCAGCTGAATTTGTTATTTTAGTTTGTTTTTGATCTGAGAAAGTTTTAATCAAACACACACACACACACACACACACACACACACACACACACACACACACACACACACACACACACAAATTATATTTGAAACGAGCTCTTATTCGAGCTCCTCAAAGCATTGAACATTGTTCTTAGTGCTTGATAATAATAATGTTTGTGAACACATTATTTCTTTCATGTTCGGAGTAAGCACCCATGTCTTGACAACGATAAGTTTCCATATCTCTTCCATTGCAATAGAGCTTTGCGTTTGTTCGGGTTCTATCCCATGAGGAGACAAAGACCTTTTTCAGAAACGTTCATTGATTCGCAAATCCCATCTTTCACAGGCATCGGACATCACATCCAAAACCCTGCAATCGTTCTACCGATTCTGCCCGTACGATCTAAGCATCTGCGTGCAACAATAAACCCTTCAAGCATTACACTCTGTTCAAGAAGCCCCTGTAACATCTCTAGCTCTTGATTTTCATGTCGTGCAGCCCAGTCTTTTCTTCGGCTCTGTTTAGAACTAGATGATTCAAGTACACAGCAAACAACAAAGCTAACCATCAAAGACAATCTCACTCGCCTGACCAAGCTTCTGCAAGATCAGCGCAGAGAGAGAGAGAGAGAGAGAGAGAGAGAAGAGAGAAGACAGACAGACAGACAGACAGACAGACAGACAGACAGACAGACAGACAGACAGAGCTGTCGCTGAGGTAGAATCGCTGATTGTACCCCTCCACGATAGACACTCCTACGTTTTACGACCTTCGTGAATTTCATACCAAGGAAGCACCTCTTCGCCCCATCTCCGACTCGTGGCGATCTCTGATGAATGTGACTGTTTTAGTTACGTATGTGGAGCGTTTCTCCAACAAGTTATGTTAACATTCGCGTGAACTGATTTGTTATGCTCCGTGCCTCCAAAGGAACATATGTGTTGTGCTTTGTACGGCCATCTGAGTTGGCGGACACATTGCCCCTCTTCGATAAGAAAACTGGACATTACATAGCTAACGGCGCTGACGTCATGACGAAGGTGTCTGCTTTACACCCCTGGCTGGTGTACTGCAGGTGCTCTTCAAGGTCGGAGAGTCAATGGACTTATTCTGCATCTGTTACATATACGTGCGAGCGTGCGTGCGTGCGCGCGCGCGCGCGCGCGCGTGTGTGTGTGTGTGTGTGTGTGTGGTGTGGTGTGGTGTGTGTGTGTGGTGTGTGGTGGTGGTGGTGTGTGTGTGGTGCGTGGTGTGTGTGTGTGTGTGTGTGTGTGTGTGTGTGTGTGTGTGTGTGTGTGAACATAACTGTTACAATGCGTATAGGCCTATGGCATCTCCTGTCCCAACAGAATCTCCTGACACTGGTTTGGGAACAACTTATCCTTAAGGGCCCAGGTCAATATGACGTTAATCTCACCATCTGTAATGTGTTCAGAAGACACCTGACTGGCTAAGTGGACCAGAACACCTAGCTCCTTTTTCAGAGTTGTGAGTTTGAAGCTCGAGCACTAAACAACAAGGAAATGGATCTAGTTGCAAAGTGAGACGACTGCAGGCGGAAATCTAAACAAATCTTAAATAAATGTAAGCAAACAGCCAAGAGAAACGTGGACAAACGAATCACAAGACAAAACATGACGTGTTTCGACCTCTTAGGTCTTCTTCTGGCAAGACACAAACAAATAGGACAACGAAAATGAACGAGTTTGTCACTTAGCTCTGATCTCTTCAGCGCAAGATTCAACGCCTACCTTGCGCTGAAGAAATCAGAGCTAAGTGACAAACTCGTTATTTTCGTTGTCCTATTTGTTTGTGTCTTGCCAGAAGAAGACCTAAGAGGTCGAAACGCGTCATGTTTTGTCTTGTGATTCGTTTGTCCACGTTTCTCTTGGCGGTTCGCTAACATTTATTTAAGATTTAACAAGGAAATGCTTAAGGTGTAAAACTAACGGGGATCTGTTGTTGCTCGGGTCGTCGGTTGGTTTTAAAGGCACTGTGTCACGTAGGGCCAGTGATAGGTTCCTAAACTTAATGGTACGAAACAGCGACTGTGAGCTTAATGATGTGACCCATAACAGCACAACAACCTGAAGAACAAGAAGAACAAAATCAACAGCTATTAAAAGAAATAGAAAAATAAAGAGAAAACACTTTCACAAATTATGACTCAGATTTGATTTTTAAAAAAAACAAGACACAGCACCATACATTTATCTCGACAATTATGGTTAAGATTTTTTTTTTCAAATGGAGACATAGCACTCTATATGTATCATATTCAAAAGGTTTGTTTTTTTTTTAATCCTCAAATCATATAAAAACAAAATAGGACAAAAACACACGTTAAAGACGCAAGGGTGTAGCCTACTCTCTAGAAATTCAACCATCATGAATTGGGGAAAAAAAAAAGGGGGGGGGGGGGGGGGGGGGGGGGAGATATATAATGATTACATCACTGAGACAGATTTCTAGTACTTCAGACTCGATTTTGTTACACATGATCTACCGATTTCGCCAAGCTAGAGCACAGAGTGTTCGGATCAGTGTGGAGGAGGTTTGCCGTGTCCTTGGATGATCTTGGGCGGAAGTGGCGTAATAACCACTGCGTTTCTAGTCACAAGACGGTTGAGCAACGGGACGTAACTGAGGAGACCAGTGACGTAGAGAAATCCAAGGAGGACAACCGTCATCAGAGCCACCAGGATCATTTTCTGAAGAGAACAAAATCACCATGAAAATCATATGATGGTAGAAACAGTTTCAAGGAGTGCTTGAGTCGGTCAAAATAAGTGTGACTGACGGAAACCAGTTTATTGTCAGAGAAATCCTAGGTTGTACTGACATGTAACAAAAAGAAGATATACTAGAAGAAACATTGCAAGCAACAGAAGTGGAATTACTCCAAAAGAGTACGTAAAAGTATGATATTCATAACTCTTCGTACTCATATGATAAGAGAAGTCATGGTCTTCATAGCTCAGTCGATCCTGAGGGCCACATCATGTCTGAATGCAGGTAAAACTCAAAATATTATGCCCAAATCAAACTCTGAGGTTAAAATCCAAAATGATTTCACTTCCGAAAATATCAAGTATAAGCCATACGGGGTGAGGGATAGGAGAGGGGGCAGGGGGCATGATCCACTCTTCGTTCGGATGCACCCAACATTGAGGTGTACGAAAGCTTTCTGTAATTCTGGTTATCTTCGCCAGGGATATGATCGTTTCAGCCGAGAACGTTGGGCTGGTTGTAACTTTCTGTGTTTGTCTGCCGACAAGATTACGCCACTTTTTGACAAAACAAGGTGGAAATTGGCTCAGGAACGAATCCTTTGAATTGTGATGCACACCCAGATCAAACAGCGGATTCAGACTCAATTCAGAAATTATTATGATTTTTCTCATCGAATGCCAATAATATAGTGTTACTGTTTTCGAACTGATTGCTGTCTATGAAGTAAGATATTGCCAGGGAATACTAACATTTTCTAACTACATAAATGAAACGTTTTGTATTTTCCATATCACATTTAACGCTGTAAAAAAAGTTCCTGGGACGGGACTCAGTCGTGTTTAGTATTACCTCACTTGGTATCAAAGAAAACTTTGTTATTACTGTTCTCTGCTGTCACTCGTAGACTAATTTGCTCACAAATGTTTAAAACACCAATAAAAGATTGTGATAGTAATGACAATAGTGACCTGATTTTTTTTAATACATATGATAATAATTGCCTAATTGTTTATCCTAATGTTTCTTCCCATGTTACATTAAACACATTATTTCCTGTGCTAAACGTTTTCGTGCGAGTCCGGAGCAAAGAGCAGATCCAGGATGTGTTTGACCCTGGTGTAGGTCTGTGGTCTCCACGTGTCCTAGTTTTACATGAAATGATACATTGTAAACGTACAGGCTACATTGGTTTAGTGCTTTCATCAAAGTCGTTACAAAATATCATAAAACTCTAAGTGAAATTATTTCACAGTAGTATGGCTTGCATACTTTTAACTTTAAAAAAAAAGTTGTATTGCGGTTCTTTTATTTCTATTGACAAAATGACACGTCTATGTCTAATAACACATCAAAATGTACGTTTCCACGGCATCATGGTTCGTTTCAAGCCTGCTAAAATGCATGTATTTCTGGGTGCCTGAGCTTAGAAAAAGAAAGAACAAACGAGACTGGTAATAGACGATGTGTATGACTAGGGTTGTTACGTACGATAGTAAATTCAATGTTCGCAAAATTCTCAAGTCCCATAGCTTAATGCCCGTAGGAGCTGTGAGCTGTCAGAGGTTCACCATGTCCAGGGCATGGCATCACGGAAGGCGGAGCCCATCCCACTGCTTCCGCAGACTTAATCTTCTATGATGTGAATCAAACACTCCGGGACTGCCGGGAGGACAGAGAAGGTTTCAAGCCGCAAGCTCCAGCCCCCGAACTCACGACTGTGAGCTTGGCAAGGAAACGTTCTGACCGTCTAACTGCAGGCCCGTGTAGGGAACTATCCACTGATGATGTGAAGTGCTTGAGGTCATCACAGGCAGGCACACTGGCAAGAGTGCAACGGTGAAGATAAGTCAGAACACATGAGATACATCATTGTTCGACGTTGAGTGGAAAGCTAGTAGGCTGGATAACAAGCCATCATAAAACTAGGATGGTGAGCGCTCAGAGGTGGATAGCCTGGAATACACAGCGACAATGCATGAAGGTGGGTCGGTGAGGGTGGTTGTAACAGAACGGATATAGTGAGACATCCGGCAAGAGCGGTTGTAACAGAACGGATATAGTGAGACATCCGGCAAGAGCGGTTGTAACAGAACGGATATAGTGATACATCCGGCAAGAGTGGTTGTAACAGAACGGATATAGTGAGACATCCGGCAAGAGTGGTTGTAACAGAACGGATATAGTGAGACATCCGGCAAGAGCGGTTGTAACAGAACGGATATAGTGATACATCCGGCAAGAGTGGTTGTAACAGAACGGATATAGTGAGACATCCGGCAAGAGTGGTTGTGACAGAACGGAT
>CM065731.1:18841701-18861701 GCA_033310375.1 Conus canariensis | reverse complement strand
TCTATTTGACACCAAGAGCACAGACACAATCAGCCGTGTCTCCCTGATGAGTCCGATCCAGCGGACGAAAGGCCTAGGAGCAGGCAATACAAATAGATGTGCCTTCGAGAGAATTACGATGGTTCCCTCAGGCAGCTAGTGAAGGGTTTCTCATGTTTATAATGTGCTCCCCCTATTTTCTTCTTCTTCGGTTTTTTATTTTTCTTCTTTTCTCTGGGGGTTCAAATCTTTGCCGGGTCATGGCTATAATGACTGAAGAATTGTTAGCCTGCACTTGTTTTTCCCCCACTGCTTAATTGTTCAGCATACAATAAACTAATAAATTCCAAGGATATAAGTACCGAGCACCATTCCAGCAACTTACAGAGCAGCTTGGTGTTGCAATGACTGCAAGAAATATTCAATTATAAACAAAGCTTGCTCTTATGTCTTAGATTGAAGAAATACGGGGAGATAAGCATTCATATCTGCAGTGGTAGATAATGCTTCCAAACTAACAGTATGTGCTTGAGTGGGTAAATGGGGAAAAATAAAATAAATGCTTCTCAAAATGAGCCTTCAGCAAGCTTATAGTCTCCAAGGGGGAAGACACACTCCAATAGAGAGGAAACTCACTAATATATAATTCCTGGTCAGATACCGATATTTCGAAACCTGATTGTTTCTCCTCAGTGACCGCGGAAAGTAGTAATTTGACTCCTCTGCCTTTTCGGTTTTAAGAAGAATGCTATCCCAGAAAAGGCTGGTGTGCAATACCGAAGTATGTTTGTTGAGTTTAAAAAAAAAAAACCAACCAAAGGTGCCACCTAAGAAGCAAAAGAAAATCATGAAAGAGCAATACAAGCTACATTTTCTTGTGAAAAGTAGAAAATATAAAAAGATAACCTCTTAAGACACAAGTGCTGAGGGCCAGTTCTTAGAATGAATCCGCAAGGGACTAAATTACAATAAACTAATAAATTCCAAGAATAAGTACCGAGCACCATTCCAGCAACTTACAGAGCAGCTTGGTGTTGCAATATATATATATATATATATATTTCAGCTATAACCTCGACGTCTTGTTGTTCTTGCGCTTTTTTTTTTAGACATATATATATATTATATATATATATATATATATATATTTGTTAAAAGGTAAGGTTTAAAATTCTATGTTGCTCCCAGTACGGTTGAGCATTTTTTTTTTTTATCTCTGTTGGTACTTATTACCATTATCTGTTGGTACTTATTACCATTATCTATATATATATATATATATATATATATATATATATATATATAATGCTGAACAATTTAGTAGTGGGGAAAAACAAGTGCAGGCTAACGATTCTTCCGTAATTACATTAATGACTTGGCAAAGATTTAAATGAAAGAAGGAAAAAAGAAGGGGGGGGGGGGGGGGGGGGGGCGGGAGGGAGAAGAGGAAATTGAGAACAGAAAGTCAGGGAAATATATCATAAATGTTAAACCTTTCACTAGCAGCATATGGGATTCGCGCGCGTGTGCGTGTGCGTGTGTGTGTGTGTGTTTTCGTGTGTGTGTGTGTGTGTGTGTGTGTGACACACGGAGAGATGCAAACGAGGTCGTACTTATCCAGACAAGAGAAAGACACAGGGCGAGAAAATTGACGTGTCGCCGATCTAGACAAGAGACACGCACATGGCCAGAGACAACCGACGTTGTTCTAATCTCAGAAGTCCTTATGAAGTAGGTGGGTCGGGAACAGTATCTTCGACTTCAGCTAGTTGGAGTTCCCTAGCTGACACTGAAGGCATTTATCTCTTCCTGTTAGTCTGAAGTTGTGTCCTGCTCAGGGGCTGGCTTGGCTGATCATCACACTTAACCCGTGACAGAGTCAAAGTATCAAGATTGAAGTCCCTACACCGAGGTTCACTCGCAAGCAAAGCCGAAAAGCAGTGCCAAAGTATCAAGTTCCATGCAGCCACACGGTGGTGCGCTTCTTGGCAAAGTCTCCGTTCAGACAGCAGGCCGCCCTCGCTGGACAGTGGACAGCAAGAAGCTGGCATATGTGGTAACCTGAGAGGGCGGCCCAGCCAACTGAACGATTCTCTCGCCAGGAAGAGATTGGTGACCTGCTCGAACGAAGGGGCTCCAATAGAATCAAATAGTGGGGAAACGATGCGAGATATCATTCCTGTCCCTCTTCTTCTTTGTCCTAGTATAAACAAGAGACGGACACAACGCCAGATGCCAGTGGTATACTAGTTAACGCAACGGAGAGACAGCTGACAACATACTAGTTTAGTGAGGTGACAGAACCGAATGACAAGTTACCAGTCTCAACAAGTGATACATACCAAGAGACAGAGACAATTGAAGTCGTATTAGTCAAGACAAAATACAGACACAAAAACGAAAGGAGAGGAGAACTGACGTCGTATCATTCAGGACAAGAGACAGATAGACGTACAGATGGAGACAGCAAGAGCATCAATAAAGACAATAGACAGACATCAGAGTAGACGGAGACCACTGACATCACATCAGTTAAGACGAGATAAAGATATACGCACAGACACAAACAACTGACATGGCATCAGTTAAGACGAGATAAAGATACATGTACAGACACAAACAAATGACGCTGCCTCAGTTAAGACAAGATAAAGATACGTACAGACACAAACAACTGACATAGCATCAGTTAAGACGATATAAAGATATACGTACAGACACAAACAAATGACGTTGCCTCAGTTAAGACAAGATAAAGATACATGTACAGACACAAACAAATGACGTTGCATCAGTTAAGACAAGATCAAGATACACGTACAGACACAAACAAATGACATGGCACAGTGACAAACATGCACACAGAACCAAATGACGTGGTATTAACGTGGACAAGGGACAGACCTTCAGGCGGTGACCACTGACGTGGCACCATCAAAACAACAGATAGTCACACGGACAGACGGACACCACCGACGTTATACAATATTCTAGACAAGAGACGCTCAGACAGAAACAATTGACGTCGTATAGTCAAGACGAAAGAAAGACACACGGGCAGATGTAGATGACGTCATACTAGTCTAGATAAGGAATAGACACGCAGAGGCAACGGACGTGGTACTAGTCCAGACAAGACACAGGCACACGAAGACACAGAGCCGATCTCTTTCCGATCTAGACAAGACACAGGCAAACAAACAGACAGATAAATCTTAAATAAATGTTAGCGAACCGCCCAGAGAACGTGGACAAACGAGTCGCAAGACAAAACACAACGCGTTTCGACCTCTTAGGTCTTCTTCGGGTGAGACATATACGAATAAAACAATGAAAATTCACTTAGCTTTGATCGCTTCAGATCACTTCACAGGGTTCAGCGCAAGGAAGAAGGCCTTCTTCCTTGCGCTGAACCCTGTGAAGTGATCTGAAGCGATCAAATCAAAGCTAAGTGAATTTTCGTTGTTTTATTCGTATATGTCTCACCCAAAGAAGACCTAAGAGGTCGAAACGCGTTGTGTTTTGTCTTGCGACTCGTTTGTCCACGTTCTCTGGGCGGTTCGCTAACATTTATTTAAGATTTGTTTAGATTTCCGCCTGCAGTCGTCTCGCTTTGCAACTAAACAGACAGATAGTTCAAGTCGTGTCAGTCCGAACGAAAGACTGACATGCAAACAGAGACAACAGATGTCACGATGACATTATACTAGTCTACATGAGAAACAGACAAACAAACAGACAGACATCATTTAATTCGTTCAGCAAAACCAACAGACGGGCATTAGAACACACAGAGACAAATGACATCAGGCTAGCCTAGACAAGATACAGGCAGACAACTGAGGTAAGGTAAGGTAATGTGGCTTATAGCCCAGCCGACCGCAAAGGGCCACATCAGGGCAGTCACCACGTTAAAATCAACTCGCAAGTCATTCATTCACACAACTCTTTAAAACACATCTTCTAAAAACCCATCCGAAACCTTGTTAAAAATCGTTCCACTATAAAACCTCAGATCCGATGAAAAATGTTAATCTCTTTCAAGAATTCAAAGATCGCATCAGGTGGAACATCTCTGAACAAGGTTTTCATGGAATCTGCTGTAAAATGTTTGTGTCTCACATCATGCAAGTCCCAACACTCTAAAAGAATATGTTTCATTGTGAGTGGCACACGACATGGAATGCACCACGGAGTTTCTTCACTCTTTAAATGTTATGAATGAGTAAAATATGAATGGCCGGTGAGCAGCCGGCATAGAACCGTTTCTTCTTTGCGACCACCAGACGTGGATGAGAGGAACTCTTTTAGGTTTGGACGGATGTGAAAGAGTTTGTTATCCGTCTGTGTATTCCAATCCTCCTGCCAGAGGTCTCTGACATAATCATTAACTTTTGGCTCAAAGATTGTCCCCTACATTTTATACTGTTTGCATAATGTTTTTAGTTTTCAGCATCTTTTTTCCTCTCCACACTTTCGTTTTGTTTTATTCTACTACCGTTCGCTGGCTGCTTCGGGGGTGCTGTTGGATTCTTTTTCGAACCCTTGGCGGTCAGAACACCACAGAATTATGGACTGTGATGTGTCTCTATTTGACGCCAAGAGCACAGACACAATCAGCCGTGTCTCCCTGATGAGTCCGATCCAGCGGACGAAAGGCCTCGGAGCAGGCGATACATATAGATCTGCCTTCGAGAGGGATTGCGATGGTTTCCTCATGCAGCTAGTGAAGGGTTTTCATATTTATGATATACATTTTCCCATTTACTTCATCTTAATTTTTTTTTTCAATTTCAAATCTTTGCCAGGTCATTATTATAATGATGGAAGAATTGTTAACCTGCACTTGTTTTCCCCACTACTTAATTGTTCAGCATTATAACTTTTGGTTTTTGATCCGTGTGGGGGATAGATATGTTAGGCAGTTTCCCTGTTGTGGCCTTCTTGGTCAAACGATCAGCCATTTCATTCCCTCCGATGCCAACGTGACCGGGAACCCAAGCCAGAACAATGTTGTGACCATCCGCTTTCAACGTGGTAAAAAGTTCAAAAAAGCGTAAAAGTTCGGGATGCTGGAGGTTACGGCCAGCTATAGCCTCCAAAGCTGACAGCGAATCCGGCAAAACCAGATAGCCCTTCTTTGTAGGTTGAGAGATTATCTTCAATGCTAAAACCAGAGCTGTAAGTTCAGCAGAGTAAACAGAAGCATCTTGGACAACTGAGGTCTTATCTGTCAACACAAGAAACAGACATACGAACAGAGCTGTACTAGTCTAAACAAGGCACAGACAAACAAACAGAAAAAAATGGAGGTCGCATCAGTGAAGACAAGCGACGAACATAAAGGCAGACACAGCCGATGTGGGAGCAGTCGTAGCAAGAGACAGACAAGCAACGAACATAACGGCAGACACAGCCGATGTGGGAGCAGTCGTAGCAAGAGACAGACAAGCGAACTGAGACTACTGGGGTCACATCAATCAGACAAAGAGACAAACATTAGAACAGACAGACAACTGAAGTCGTAATAAGAATGGATGTATGTGACGCCTAATCCATAAATCCATGATCCTTAAGTGCTTTCGAAGTTCTTGGCGCGCACGCGCGCACTAACACACATACACACACACATACACGTGCGCGCGTATGCGTCACTATCATAAGGGGAAAAAAATAATAAGGCTATGGGTCAGTAACACATGTAAAGTCTGAATAAGAGACACACATGCGAACAGACAGAGACAATCGAAGTCGTATCAGCCAATACAGAAACAGATGATGTCGCACCACACTGGACAACAGACAGACACACGGACGGAAACAATTGACGAACAGACGACATGAGAGGCAGACACACACGGACAACTGACGTCTTAGCAGACGAGAAAATAAGCAGAAACATGGACAGACAGTAACAGCCGCTCTGCACAAGACACGACAGACAAATGGATCGTATTAGTCAAGAAAAGAGATGGACATATACCAACAGCGACAGCCTGACTAACAAGAGTCAGACATGCTGACAGACACAACTGACATCGTACAAGTCAGGAAAAGAGACAGACATAGGAACAGACAACAGCCAGGCTTAACAAGAAACGGATGCAAACAAAGACAACTGACATTTTACGAGTCGAGGAAATAGAAAGGCATTGACAGACAGCGACAGCCAGACTGAACAAGTGACGCACACACCGACGGAGACAGCTGACGTCGTACTAGTCGAGAAAAGAGACAGACACACGAACAGACGACAGGCAGACTAAACAAAAAACGGATACACAGAGACAGCTGATGGCGTATTAAGCCAAGGACAGAAACAGACGAACAGACAACATCAGCACAGACTAAACAAAAAACGGACACACAGAGACAGCTGATGGCGTATTAAGCCAACGACAGAAACAGACGAACAGACAACATCAGCACAGACTAAACAAAAAACGGACACACAGAGACAGCTGATGGCGTATTAAGCCAACGACAGAAACAGACGAACAGACAACATCAGCACAGACTAAACAAAAAACGGACACACAGAGACAGCTGATGGAGTATTAAGCCAAGGACAGAAACAAACAGACGAACAGACAACATAAGCACTGATTAAACAAGGAACACCGACAAAGACAGCTGAGTTCGTACCCAGTCTACACACGAGATAAGAAACCACGCATTGACGACCTACCTTTCCTCCTGAGGACAACTCTGAACTCAAATCTTCAGTGCACGCAGCCTCAGAAGTGATGCGATGTGATCACTGAGGAAAAGCGACACTAACGTCAGCGAGTCTCGGCTAAGACGTTTTCCAGTGCCATCAGCATGGTGTAGCTATGACACTGGTGCCAGTCTGTTTGTGCCACGTGGTCGAATGGTCTCTGTCCTTGGTTATCTCTGAGGCGGAAGAGACGGCGGGTGGGTGAGGAGAGGGAAGGGGGGAGGTAGCGATCTCCAAACACAGGTCAGTGACATTTCGTGTAGACCCAGGATCAATTTCAAAACCCCTTTGCGTCGTTGTTTGCGAACAAAACCGTAGTCAGAGTCAGCTGAAAATCTCAAAATAGTGTGACCAACGATGAAATAAAAGAATGAACAACGGTTTCTGTCTCTTGTTCAAGCAGTTTTAAGGCCTTATAAGGAGAAAGGGAAGCTAACATTTTGGTTCTGTGTGTGTGTGTGTGTGTGTGTGTGTGTGTGTGTGTGTGTGTGTGTGTGTGTGTGTGTGTGTGGCGCGCGCGCGCGCGCGCGCGTGAACAATAAATGTAGTAGAGTGCAGCACACTATCATATTTTACATTATGGCGGAGTATAAGACAATACAATTAACAACAGCACAACACAGAGTGGCATTATAAAGTGCAGTGACCAGTTTGACACAGTACAGTGCGGTGCAGTACATTACAATGAAATATAATAAAACGTAGTACAGTGCAATACAGTGCATTACAATACAATATCCACATCACTATAGCTCTGTACAACACAATTCCGCACATTACTGCACAGCACAGTATTACGGCTCAAAGCAGTACAATACGACTCAGTACAGAACAGCTCAGCACTTACAAATCAGCACAGGACGACACCAAGCATACAGTACGGGAGAGTATAATGCAGTGCATCAAAGTACAGTACAATACAATATAATCCAGTAGGATTCTGTACAGTGAAAAAGCAGAACAATACAGTACAATACAACGCAGAGTGGCACATTAAGGCACAATTCAATACAGTACACTACAATTTAGTACTCTAAAGTACAGTGCAATGCAACTTGATGCAGTGCAGTTTTGTACAATACAGTACACCACTATGCCGTACAGTGCAATATTTTCAACAGTGTTGTGCAAAATTAGTTAGTGCAGTGTATGGCACTGCTATGCAGTGCTGTAGAGTACAGCATGATAAGATACAGTGCAGTGAAACTTAGTTCAGTACAGCACAGTACCATGCATTACGGTCGATACAGTGTGATTCAGTGCAGTACAACGCAGTACAATGCAGTGCATAGCGGTGCAGTGGAGGATAACGCGATATAAGTCAGAGCGGTGCAAGACGTATGATGCATGATAGTGCCGAGCATTTCTCTACGTTACAGCTTCAGTACGAAGCTGCATACTACAGTAAACACATGGCAATGTACTGCCGTACAGCACAATGAACAGTACAGTGCAGTCCAGTACGTATCAGTGCAGTGCAATGCAGTACAACACAGTACAGTATACATCAATGCGATGTTGTGCAACACTGTACTGTTCAGAGTGATACAGTACAGGATTTACAGCAAAGCACAGTACAGTGGAGTACAATGTAGTGCGGCGCAACACAGTCTCGAACAGTGTAGCACAGCACAGTACAATATACTGAGCACTGAGCACAGAACGGTACAACGGGTGCAGCATAGTGCAGTAAATTGTAGTACAATGCGGTTAAGTTCAGCGCAGTACACAACTGTGCTGTGCTTTGTGGTGCAGAATAGTACACCAAAGTTCTATGCTGTACAGCTGTCGAGTGTCAGTGTAATACAGTACAGTGCAGGGCAGTGTAGTACAGTACAGTGCAGATCAGTGTAGTACAGTACAGTGCAGGTCAGTGTAGTACAGTACAGTGCAGGGCAGTGTAGTACAGTACAGTGCAGGGCAGTGTAGTACAGTACAGCGCAGGGCAGTGTAGTACAGTACAGCGCAGGGCAGTGTAGTACAGTACAGCGCAGGGCAGTGTAGTACAGTACAGTGCAGGGCAGTGTAGTACAGTACAGCGCAGGGCAGTGTAGTACAGAACAGCGCAGGGCAGTGTAGTACAGTACAGCGCAGGGCAGTGTAGTACAGTACAGCGCAGGACAGTGTAGTACAGTACAGTACAGGGCAGTGTAGTACAGTACAGTACAGTGCAGTGTAGTGTAATACAGTACAGTGCAGTGTAGTACAGTACAGTACAGTGCAGTGCAGTGTAGTACAGTACAGGGCAGTAGTACAGTACAGTGCAGGGCAGTGCATTACGCTACCATGCCTTAAAGTGCAGTGCAGGACAGGATAGTTCACGTCAATACAGTACAGTGCATTGCGATGCAGTGCAGGACAGGATAATCCACCACAATACAGTACAGTGCATTGCGATGCAGTGCAGGACAGGATAGTTCACGTCAATACAGTACAGTGCATTGCGATGCAGTGCAGGACAGGATAATCCACCTCAATACAGTACAGTGCATTGCGATGCAGTGCAGGACAGGATAGTTCACGTCAATACAGTACAGTGCATTGCGATGCAGTGAAGGACAGGATAATCCACCTCAATACAGTACAGTGCATTGCGATGCAGTGAAGGACAGGATAATCCACCTCAATACAGTACAGTGCATTGCGATGCAGTGAAGGACAGGATAATCCACCTCAATACAGTACAGTGCATTGCGATGCAGTGAAGGACAGGATAATCCACCTCAATACAGTACAGTGCATTGCGATGCAGTGCAGGACAGGATAGTTCACGTCAATACAGTACAGTGCATTGCGATGCAGTGAAGGACAGGATAATCCACCTCAATACAGTACAGTGCATTGCGATGCAGTACAGGACAGGATAGTTCACGTCAATACAGTACAGTGCATTGCGATGCAGTGAAGGACAGGATAATCCACCTCAATACAGTACAGTGCATTGCGATGCAGTGCAGGACAGGATAATCCACCTCAATACAGTACAGTGCATTGCGATGCAGTGCAGGACAGGATAATTCACCTCAATACAGTACAGTGCATTGCGATGCAGTGCAGACCAATGCAATGTAGTTCGGAGCAATGTATAGGCAGTACCGTGCAATATGGTGCAGTACAGGTCACTGAAGTACAGTTTCAGTACGAAGCGGTAGGCTACAGAAAACACATTGTGTGTTGCCGCACAGCACAAAGTAGTGTGTTATTGTCAGTGCAGTATAGTGCAGCACATTGTAGCACAGAGCAGTAAAGTTCAGCGAAGTACACCACTGTACAGTGCGGTGCGGTGAAGGACAGTACACCAAAGGTCAGTACTGTACAGTGGAGTGCAGGTCAACAGAGTACATTACTGGTGGTGTTGTGAACATCGCCATGTAGAGCGGTAAAATACAGTATAGCGCGGTTCAGTACAGTGCAGTACACAGAAGTCTGTACACTGCAGTCTCGTACAGTTCTGCACATGACAGTAAATAATAGTACAGAACACGACAGTATAGTACAATGCAGTACGCCATAGTACAGTACAATACACAGCAGTGCGCTATGACAGAGCAACACAGCACAGTGTAGAAGACTACCGTGCATTGTAAGTTTGGTTCAGTACAGGACAGTTAACAGAGCAATACAGTAAAACAAGTGTCATCAGCAGTTTCTTGAGAAGAAGAATGAAAAAAAAAAAAAAAAGGGGGGGGGGGGGAGGAGGGAGAAGCAATGTTCACAATGTGTGTGTGTGTGTGTGTGTGTGTGTGTGTGTGTGTGTGTGTGTGTGTGTGTGTGTGTGTGTGTGTGTGTGTGTGTGTGTGTGTGTGTGTGTGTGCGTGTGTTGTGTATGTGTGTGTGTATGTGTGTGTGTGTGTGTGTGTGTGTGTGTGTGTGTGTGTGAATGTGTGTATGTATGTGTGATAGTATGTGTGTGTGTGTGTGTGTGTGTGTGTGTGTGTGTGTGTGTGTGTGTGTGTGTGTGTGTGTGTGTAAATGTGTGTATGTATGTGTGATAGTATGTGTGTGTGTGTGTGTGTGTGTGTGTGTGTGTGTGTGTGTGTGTGTGTGTGTGTGTGTGGCGTGCGTGTGTGTGTATATGTGTGCGTGTGTGTGTGTGGGTGGGTGGGTGGGTGGGTGTGCGCGCGCGTTTGTATGTGTGTGTCATAGTGTGTTAGTGCAAGTGTGTTAGTGTGTGTGAGAGAGACACAGAGAGAGAGAGAGAGAGAGAGAGACAGAGAGACAGAGAGACAGAGAGACAGAGAGACAGAGAGAGAACAGAGAGAGAGAAGAGACAGAGACAGAGACAGAGAGCAGACTGATGTGAATCAACGTGACCATTCACTGTGGAGTAGGTTCGGAGACACGTCTGCCATCTGTCCAGGTTCTCAGCTTATCTGCCAGCGTTTCCAGGAGAAACTTTTAACTCTACGTACTCTCTCTCTCTCTCTCTCTCTCTCTCTCTCTCTCTCTCTCTCTCTCCAAATACTTAGGCTTGATATTTACAACAAAATTAAGTATGAGCGCTGCCCTTTTTAGACATGAGCAGAAAAGGTAAGATGGGCGTTTTTGAAATTCAAAACTCACTAAGGAAACTACATACAATTGATCCTTTTCTATTCTGAAAGCTACCCGAAAAGATA
The DNA here is from genome assembly GCA_033310375.1 of Conus canariensis. Taxonomy (NCBI): domain Eukaryota; kingdom Metazoa; phylum Mollusca; class Gastropoda; order Neogastropoda; family Conidae; genus Conus; species Conus canariensis. The sequence goes on along the minus strand of CM065731.1, from coordinate 18,850,385 downwards.
CTCAGATTGAGCCCATATAGACTTACAGAGCAGAAGTATGGGGGCTGGAAGAGGCAGGGTTTATAGTAAAAGTACATACTTTTGCCATTAAACGACTCTTGGGTATACCATTACACTCTTCAAACAAAATGGTTTACAGAGAAACAGGAGGATATCTATTGTTTGTTCGAACAGCAGTAAGATGTGTTAAATACTGTAGCGACTGGTAAGATTACTAACTGACAGAATCTGTAGGCACCCCCATATGATATGCTGTTGATACAAAGCAGGCAAATACAACTGGGCAACAAAAGTTAGGAACACTCTAACAGAAAATGGTTGTGTCAAGGTGTTGGCTGAGGAGAGGTTTATGTCAGAATTTTTTAAAAAAAAACTTGTTTCGTGTCACAAATAAACCGGACATTCAGAAATTGAAGATAATGAATATGCGTGGTATCGTTCCTTTAAAACTGCATTTAAAGCGGAAAGGTAGGAAAGGTCGTTCTGTACGGAAGTCTTCTAACCGGTTTAGATCGCTCACGGGTGAGTTAGTTTATGTTATGAATTACTGTACCTTCCTAACAATGTGAGCGATATTTGAATCCACCACGTCCTGACAGTTTTGTTGATTTAATCATTACTTACTTTTTTTTATAATTCAATGATGCAATTCAATCGTATGTGTACCCGCCTTGCCTCAATGGTTGGTTAAGCTGAAGGCAATAAATCGTCAAAGTGACAAATCCTCTCTCTCTCTCTCTCTCTCTCTCCTCTCTCTCTCTCTCTCTCTCTCTCTCTCTCTCTCTCTCTCTCTCTCAGCATTACCAGTCATATCGTAACAACAGTAGTTGGAAACTCTTGGTGAGAGCTTGACAGCTGAAGGTCTTCTGAGAAGCAACTCCCCCGCAGACAAGAGTTTCGGCGCTGAACTCTTTGCACGTGAACGATTGCGAGCCTGGTCGTGACTGCTAGCTGTCCCCATGCTGTCAGAAACAGGTGTGGCACGGAGCCGCCGGGATTCCAGCCTGCGCCTCCTGGCTGGCTGGCCGATTCAAGACGTTGCTATCTTCCTCTTCTTTTTGTCTTTCCTTTTTTTCTTTTTCAGATCTTACCCACATCGCTATCGGACACTTGTTCTAAGCTGGGAAATTTAAGCCTTGTTAGGTTCATTTTTGTTCCTGCTCGACCGCATCCAGTTGGAATTATTTTTCTGTTGCCTCCGCCATTGCCTTTGGGGTTTTAGTCCTCTTCGTATCAAAACTTGAGCGCCAGGGTTGAAGTTTGGAAGCAGGAAGTCACATATGCTATAGATCAGAGGATGAAGCTGATTCTACGAAGAGTTATTGTGGTTGTTTTTGTCTAGATGAGGCTTCAGTCGAGCGCGTTACCTTAGCCCCTACTGATTTGTGGAACTTGTTTTCTAACTCCTCCAGTTCCTCTATTACCACGTCTCTAGATGAGGCTTCAGTCGAGCGCGTTACCTTAGCCCCTACTGATTTGTGGAACTTGTTTTCTAACTCCTCCAGTTCCTCTATTACCACGTCTCTAGATGAGGCTTCAGTCGAGCGCGTTACCTTAGCCCCTACTGATTTGTGGAACTTGTTTTCTAACTCCTCCAGTTCCTCTATTACCACGTCTCTAGATGAGGCTTCAGTCGAGCGCGTTACCTTAGCCCCTACTGATTTGTGGAACTTGTTTTCTAACTCCTCCAGTTCCTCTATTACCACGTCTCTAGATGAGGCTTCAGTCGAGCGCGTTACCTTAGCCCCTACTGATTTGTGAAACTTCTTTTCTAACTCCTCCAGTTCCTCTATTACCACGTCTCTAGATGAGGCTTCAGTCGAGCGCGTTACCTTAGCCCCTACTGATTTGTGAACTTCTTTTCTAACTCCTCCAGTTCCTCTATTACCACGTCTCTAGATGAGGCTTCAGTCGAGCGCGTTACCTTAGCCCCTACTGATTTGTGGAACTTGTTTTCTAACTCCTCCAGTTCCTCTATTACCACGTCTCTAGATGAGGCTTCAGTCGAGCGCGTTACCTTAGCCCCTACTGATTTGTGGAACTTGTTTTCTAACTCCTCCAGTTCCTCTATTACCATGTCTTCTTTTCTAACTCCTCCAGTTCCTCTATTACCACGTCTTCTTTTCTAACTCCTCCAGTTCCTCTATTACCACGTCTTCTTTTCTAACTCCTCCAGTTCCTCTATTACCACGTCTTCTTTTCTAACTCCTCCAGTTCCTCTATTACCACGTCTTCTTTTCTAACTCCTCCAGTTCCTCTATTACCACGTCTTCTTTTCTAACTCCTCCAGTTCCTCTATTACCACGTCTTCTTTTCTAACTCCTCCAGTTCCTCTATTACCACGTCTTCTTTTCTAACTCCTCCAGTTCCTCTATTACCACGTCTTGTTTTCTGTTTTCCCTTCACCACCTCTGCACTTCCGTTGACTTCAGTCCCGGTGTAACGGTCCCGGTTTAACTCCCCTCCACTTTTTAACTCCCCGGGAGTTAGTTAGAATTAGTATGTGCCAATTTTAACTCCCCGCGAGTTAAAACAAACCACGCAGGAATGACCCCCCCCCCCCCCCCCCCCCCTGTTTTAGATTAACTCCCCCATCCCAAAACATTCAGTGTTATGTGTTAGTCACGATATGAGAAATAAACATTTAATATACACCCCCCCTCCCTCCCTCCCTCCCTCTCTGTCTGTCTGCCTGTCTGTCTGTCTGTCTGTTTCCCTCTCTCCCCCCCCCCCCCCCCAAACTTTCTTTCAGTCTCTCGCTCACTCTCTCACTCTCCTTGCTTGTCTGTCTGCCTTTTTGCTTGTCTGTCTGTTTGTCTCTCTTAATCTCTCTCCCTCTCTCTTTGCTTGTCTCTCTGTCTGCCTGTCTATTTGTTTATCTATCTCAGTGTCTCTGTCTCTAGTGTCTCCCCCCACTCCCCCTCTCTCTGTCTGTCTGTCTGTTTTTCTTTCTTTCTTTTACCCCTCTCTCTCTCTCTCTCCTCTCTCTCTCTCTCTCTCTCTCTCTCTCCTTCTCTCTCTCCTCTGTGCATGCTTCTAGTCAGCTTTGTTTACTATTATTAGTGTTTATCAAAGATAGATTGGATTAATAGGATTTTATGTTGGCCTAAGGTCTTTATCCTTGTCAAGTAAAGTTTTCAAGTGTCATGTGTCAAGTGTCTCTCTGCAGTGTGTATGTGTGTGTGTGTGTGGGGGGGGGGGGGGGGGGGGGACAGTCCTGGCATAAGGCCAGAATGACTCCCCCCCACCCCCCTTCTATTTTTTAACTCCCCGGGGGTCAATCTGGATCAACATTTCTTGATCGAAAGTAACTGCCCGAGAGTTAGTTTAGCCACGTGCGTATTTTAACTCTACGCCCAGGGGTTAGAGTTAAAATACGCTCATTCCTAGAGCTGTATCTATGTATAGCTTGCCACCACTGTACATATGCATACACACTGCACAAGCCCACTCATGCACGCACAAACACGCTCTCCCACGCGCGTGCGCACACACACACACACACACACACACACACACACACACACACACACACACACACACACACACACACACACAAACATGCATGAACATACACAGACGCACACCTCCCAACCCCACACCCCACCCCACCTCTCACACACATACACTTATTATCTCGCTTCTTGGCTTTCCTCATGTCTGCCTTTTAGACCCCCTTTTCGCTGTAAGGGAAAAGGGGGTCTTTGGGGAATAGACCACTTTACGAGATTATATGTGACCCTCGTCTAAGTCTCCTGTATACCTTTGTCATCTTTCCTAGGATCGTCCTTGCATTCTTTTTCGCCCTTCTTCTTCAAGGATGATTACCGGGAATATTAAATTCAGGAGCGACAATGATGGGTATTATTATGATCATAACTACTTTCCTCAGTCGCCATACCTCTCTTCGTTTGATGTGAATTTTAAAGCTTGTATAAGCCGATTTTTTTTAAATGTCTGTCTGTCAGTCTGTCTTTGAAAAAAAAACTGAGGAAAAAAAATCAATTAAGTCTTTTGCTTCATTTAAGTGGTTTGCGTTGTATAAGCAGCACATTACCAGCGTGAGAGTGCCAGTACACCACACATTAGAACATTAACAAACCCAGACACTTTGTATCAACCGCTAAAACACTAAAATCAGCAAAAATGTGTCCATTTGTAAGAAAACATACAAACTATGCATGGTGTGTAAGAGACTGGTTGGAGACCAAAAAAAAGGGAAAAAAAAGAAGAAAAAAAAAGAATTTGTCTCGTATCACGTCGCGCGCGCTGGCGTCGGACACAAACGTCCAGGGGCGAGTACCATTAGCAAACACTTTTTTTTTGTGCAAAGTTTGACTGTTTGCTTCCCTTGGCTGACTTCCTGTTTCTCTTTTCGAATGGAGGGCAAACGAAATCGTCTGAAGCGAAAGCCCAAGGTTTGTTGCCAGTGTTTCTGTATCAACATTGCTAAGGCTTCCGAGTTGCATTCCTTCTCTTTTCTTAAGAGCCGTTATCATGATGGTACAAATGAAATAGACGGGCTAAAGTGGAAGAAAAGTTTAGTGTTGGATGGTCTTCAAGCATGTCATCTTTCTGCCATAGCTTAGTGCAGTGCATACTGCCGCAGTGCCAATGGATTATCATTGGTTTAATGAAATGACACTGGTTTTGTGTGTGTTGCATACGCATGTAAGCGTGTTACTGAGTCAGTAAATGTGTTTTTGTGTGTGAAACAATGTAATTTGTTTAGAAGATAAAATGTGTGTGTGTGTCTTCTTCTTCCTAAAAGACTGGTTCACTCAAAAACGAGTAGGTCACCAGCGCGCATGTTAAAAAGTAAAATAAAATAAAATAAAGTGCGACTAAGTCTGTTGGCCCCTGGAGCAAAATTTGGCAACAAGGGGTCGCACACGATATTCAAAAAGTTAAAAGCAATGGCCAGATTCAGGCCCAGGTAACCATAAAATATCTGTGTGTGTGTGTGTGTGTGTGTGTGTGTGTGTGTGTGTGTGTGAATAACCCATGGTCAATTGTTAAAAAGATGCTTTGAACAAAAATATATCACTAGAAGACAGAATGCTATCTTTGTCTTTGATGTGGCTTATGGTGGGATTGTATTTCGTTTTACTTGTGGTGGTAGGGGAAAGGATGTATGTGAAGGGGAGTGCAAGTGTGTTATACCAAAGTGGAAGAACGGACTTGCCTCCTTTCAAGCTAATTGAGTAATTCATGCAAAATGTTACCAGTTGTCAACTTTCTCATGCCATTCTGCTGCCAGACTTGCACTTCTTTTAGTAGTTTTACCTCTTAACTATTTTTCATTTGACTTTGTATTGAAATATGTGGGGAATTTTCAATAACCAAGTCGCATTCAAAGTGCAGATTTTCCTAGTTGTAATGGGATTAACAGAAAGATTCCAATTGTGCAGGTTTCTCCCATACCATCCAAAGAATGCAACCCAACTTTGCTGAAGAAGCAGAAGGATGGCCATGGTGAGGATACTGATGTCATCATCATCGATGAAGAATTACCCATCGTTCCGGCCATCGCAGTATCCACATCGAATACAAATGACATCCACTGTGCTGAGTACTGACAGTTTTTATGTGTTTATAGAGTGCAGCCTGCCCACAAAAAACTTGAAATAATGGCAATGTCTGTTTATAGAGTGCAGCCTGCCCACAAAAACCATGAAATAATGGCAATGTCATGGAAATTCAGTCTATCTAAAGATGTGTCGTTATGGAGAGGAAAACTGACTGAAAGACCCTAATAACCTAAATAAGTGAAAATGCACACAGCTTATCATAATTGGAGGTTCATGTCAATAATGGTCAATTTTTTTTTTTTACCATATCAACTCTCATAAGAGGAACGTCATTGTTGCGTACACTTTAGAAAGAAAAGTTTCCATCAGTGTTACAAGTTCACTTTAAGCAGAAAAACTAAAAGGTGCAAAGTGACTGTTAGTTTGAAGTATTTGATGATTTGAATTAATAAAGAATTTGGTTACTAAGAGACCGATGCTGATGATTTTTTTTTTTCCAGTAATTTAGGGGCAATAAAAGTCAAAGTCAATGGATCTAGGTCAGTCACCAGTTGGAATAGAAGAAGGGGAGGAAGAAAGGATTGAAGAGGGGTTGTTTTTAAGAAATCAGAAATACTACTTAATATCAACGAGGGTTTGTGAAAAGTACTGTGTGAAAAGTCATGTACACAGGGGAGACAACTATCTGTATTATTCTGTATTTGATGGAGAACAGTTAGTTCCCTTGCATGCTGCTTTGGTTGGTTATAAATATATCAGCCTAATTTTTCATTATCTGACAGAAAACAGTTGGTTCCCTCACCTTTGTGCTTTTACTGGTTAAACGTAGTAGCCTAATTTTTCTATGAAATTGTAAGGTCAAAAGTAATGTTTGCTGTCTTTTTATGAAATAAACTTGCATCAGATACCCAGAGTTAGTGGTTTTAGGACAGGAAAGAAACGTTTTCTTTGTTTAAGATAGTGTGACAGACAAAGGAAAGAATGTGATGCAGTGAAAATGCTTTTTTGTTTTTGAAGAGTAGGATGTTGTGATAGTATTATCAGCAGGCAAGCTGAAAGCATACCAGTTATACATCATCAGTGGATTTGTTTTTGCTTTTTCTGAACAAACTGTAAAGAAATCTCTTTTAATTCAAAACAGTTTATTTCTTTATTTGTTTGTTTTTATAGTATTACATTTGAAAAGAAACATGGTCAGAAACTTGGTGAAAGCACTTCAGAAAATAGTTTCATCAGATGGATTAGTGGAACCAAAGCAAAAGCATAGAATTTGAACACTTAGAATTAAATGGATAGCAGAACACTGGTTTAATTGTGATGTGGCACAATTTATTGAATTTAGGGGTGTGAAGACAAACTATGATACGATTTCATTCACTATGGCCTAATACAAAAGTATTACTATACTTTTCACATGATACCATAGCTCAGTGTATAAGAAAAAAATAATAATAGTAACAGCAACAGGGAAATTGTGCCCAGGAAATGTCATTGTTGTTGCTGCTGTGTCATCTGTCGTCTCCAACAATGGCACGAGTCCCACTCTGCTCCTCTGGCTGTCCATAAACAGTTACATCCAAGTTCATCCAGTGCCAGCTCAGCACTGGCAGAACAGGGGGAACAACCCATGAGAGAAAGCACTACCCTGCCACCCTGTCACTTTAATGGTGTAGCGTGGTGCCAGATCTGACCCAGCATACACAGGATATCCACAAGACCCTGCTGATAACAACATTTTATCGACTAAAACTAGATGCTCTTAGAACTAAATATAATGCTTCAAAACAATGTGCGTGTGGCGAAACAAACAAATCAAGACATCGTATTTTGTTTGAATGTGTGCCCCTGAGGACATACATACCATGTTTATCAGGGATGTCTGTAACTGATGTTTTTTCTGATTCTGATCTTGCTTTTAAAGTTACCGCTTGTTTGACATATAATATAGTCTGGTTTGGTATTTACTTTAATGTGATATTGGCAGTCTTACAGTGATTATATGTACACTCCTGCAGACACAGTCATACACACACTACGCACACATATACGCATGCGCGCATGTGAGCACATACATATTCTCTCTTCCCCCCCCCCCCCCCCCCCCCCCCCTCTCTCTCTCTCTCTCTCATCAAAAGTCATGTAATTTTGTGAAAAGACGTGAAATGAATTACTACTACTGCTGCCAACAGCGATTGCTTTTCAGTCATGGAGCCAGCATGAGTGAATGTCTTTCTCAAGAGATGTTCGTGTATTGACAGTCCCCTTGAACATACCAAAGAGTAGTCAAGTAAGTCATGCTTCTTTGCATTGCACGTTGTGCACAGGTTCTCCATGATTTTCAGGGAAGTCAGCAAGGAGGAGGGATCCCTGACGACGCTGGTGGAGGTCCTGTTAGCCCTGAAGAAGTGTCGCAGGCGACTGCCCCTGCAGACTTTGCCCGATCTGCCTGCCTATCAGGTGCACAGTCTGCAGATTTGTGTTTATGTGATGTGTATACATGTGTGTGTGTGCATGTGTGTGTGTGTATGTGTGTGTGCATGTGTGTGTGTGTGTGTCCATGTGCTTGTGCATGTGTGTGTAGTGCATATGTTTGCGTGCATGTATGTTAGTGCATGTGTATGAGTGTGCGTGTGCACATGTGTGTGGTGCATGTGTTTAGCGCATGTGTGTGAGTGTGTGTGTGCTTGCCTCTTCCATGCCCTTCTGGTGGCATCACTCTTGCCTCAAGCACCATGAGCTGATAAACATAAGTATGACAGAGCCATGGCTGCTGTCAACATGTACTGTCTCATTGTCGGATAATTCCCCTCTGTCTGCTTTAAAATTGAGTCTTGTATACTGGGATATCATGGCTGTGGCATTTACTGTTGTGGCTGTTGAATGTCAGATCCAAGACAATGTGAGGTTTGAACTTTAAAAAAAACAAACAAACAAAAAAAGAAAAAGAAAAAAAAAGGAAAACATTGAAAGCAGCAAAGAATTTCCTGACCATTTTTTTCCCTGCAGCGCGCTTTGTTATTCAGAACTATGAACATATATCAATGCTTGAATGAGGCTGCCAGAAAGAGATAAGTCTTCAGCTTTTTCAGACTTTCAGATGGAGTCCCTCCCACAATTCGCTGCACTTTCAGCTCACGTAACAAACTGAGCTTG
>CM065731.1:18784201-18836701 GCA_033310375.1 Conus canariensis | reverse complement strand
CCCAAGATCTGTCCTTGCAGGTTGCCGCGCAGGAAAAGACAAAGACCCCGGTCTGGTGTGCAGGACATTTGTGCTGTGCAGGAGGAATGTGGAACAACCAGTCGGCGTACCAAGCGCACATCCACCTCTCCTACTGGCAAAACTGGTGCCACAAAAAAGGATCCTCAGCAAGCAGAAAAGAGCTGCAGTCCATTGCCAAATCCAGACCAGGGAAAAACCAGCTCACAAACGGAGCACAGAGTGCCTGTGGCTTCTCAAAAGAAAGATGGTCCTCACCCTGTGGGCTACAGGCCAGCCATTTCAAAGTCTGGTTTGTTTTCAAAATTTTCGTCTGTATCGAACACCTGTGATGACATAGATGAATTTGAAGAAACAACTTTGACAAAAGCTTTTCAACAGAGACACGGTGATGGAAAATTATCAGTGCAGAAGCGCCCATCTAAATACCTTGACACATGCAGTGATTCCAAGAAAATCAAATCATCCGGCACAAGTGTTATTGACATCAAGCAAACTTCAGTCACAAAATCCCTCTTCTCGTCTCAAGCAAAACCTTTGGTGTCCACATCAAAATCAAATCCTGGCAAAAAATCTCAGCAACTTATTTCATCATTTTCAACAAAATGGTCAGCACAGACCAAAGTGTCCATGAAGGACAGTGCCGAGGGGACTGCCCTGGGAAACACGTCCATCTCTGTATCTCGAGGCTCTCAGCAGAGTAAGTTTTTTGACACCACCCTGTCTGCCAAGGTAACTTCAACCCCTGTGACCTCAGTGCCAGGACCAAGCAGGGATGTGGTTCATGAGGAAGCATCATCTTTACCCGAGAGTGGCTTGGCACCCAAACCACTGCAAAAACCAAAGGAAATGAAAGGGACTGGCACTGGTGCTGGTCAGAACACAGAGCGAGGCGGAGGGAAGATGCACAAGGAAGACGGAAAGGGAAGCGGTGGCAGTTCGGCTCCAGTGGGTCAACATGAGCGAGTGAGATCATGTCCCTTGTGTCAGCAGACGTTTTCCACAGCGTAAGTAGGGCACTGCTGGTGCAGATTTTGTGTATGGTTAATTTGCCTGCATGCTGTACATGATTATTGTGACACTGGGATTATCAGTGTATATTGTTGCTGACTGATGGAATTCTCCTTTCCATAGGTTTGAGGGAAAAATAGAAAGATTGGACACAGCCTCAAGAAAGATGAAGGGGTAGGGAAGGTGAGGGCAGGGGAGATGGGCAGGGGGAGGGAAGGTGAGGGCAGGGGAGATGGGCAGGGGGAGGGAAGGTGAGGGCAGGGGTAGGGAAGGTGAGGGCAGGGGAGATGGGCAGGGGGAGGGAAGGTGAGGGCAGGGGTAGGGAAGGTGAGGGCAGGGGAGATGGGCAGGGGGAGGGAAGGTGAGGGCAGGGGTAGGGAAGGTGAGGGCAGGGGAGATGGGCAGGGGAGGGAAGGAGGGCAGGGGAGATGGGCAGGGGAGGGAAGGTGGGGCAGGGGTAGGGAAGGTGAGGGCAGGGGAGATGGCAGGGGAGGGAAGGTGAGGGCAGGGTAGGGAAGGTGAGGGCAGGGGAATGAGCAGGGGGGAAGGTGAGGGTAGGAGTAGGGAAGGTGAGGGCAGGGGAATGGGCAGGGGGAGGGAAGGTGAGGGCAGGGGAGATGGGCAGGGGGAGGGAAGGTGAGGGCAGGGGAGATGGGCAGGGGGAGGGAAGGTGAGGGCAGGGGTAGGGAAGGTGAGGGCAGGGGAGATGGGCAGGGGAGGGAAGGTGAGGGCAGGGGTAGGGAAGGTGAGGGCAGGGGAGATGGGCAGGGGGGGAAGGTGAGGGCAGGGGAGGGAAGGTGAGGGCAGGGGAGATGGGCAGGGGTAGGGAAGGTGAGGGCAGGGAGATGAGCAGGGGTAGGGAAGGTGAGGGCAGGGGAGGAAGGTGAGGGCAGGGGAGATGGCAGGGTAGGAAGGTGAGGGCAGGGGAGATGGGCAGGGGGAGGGAAGGTGAGGGCAGGGGAGATGAGCAGGGGAGGGAAGGTGAGGGCAGGGGAGATGAGCAGGGGAGGGAAGGTGAGGTCAGGGGAGATGGGCAGGGGGAGGGAAGGTGAGGGCAGGGGAGATGGGCAGGGGTAGGGAAGGTGAGGGCAGGGGAGATGGGCAGGGGGAGGGAAGGTGAGGGCAGGGAGAGAGTGGAGGGGGAGGGACAGGGAGTGAGGCAGGGAGTGGGAGGGAGAGGAGTGAGGGCAGGGGAGATGAGCAGGGGGAGGGAAGGTGAGGGCAGGGGAGATGGGCAGGGGAGGGAAGGTGAGGGCAGGGGAGATGGGCAGGGGAGGGAAGGTGAGGGCAGGGGAGAGGGATGGAGCAGGGGGAGGGAAGGTGAGGGCAGGGGGAGATGAGCAGGGAGAGGGAAGGTGAGGGCAGGGGGAGGGAAGGTGAGGGCAGGGGGAGATGAGCAGGGAGAGGGAAGGTGAGGGCAGGGAGGATGGCAGGGGTAGGGAAGGTGAGGGCAGGGGAGATGAGCAGGGGTAGGGAAGGTGAGGGCAGGGGAGATGAGCAGGGGGAGGTAGGGAAGGAGTGAGGGCAGGGGAGATGAGCAGGGGTAGGGAAGGTCAGGGCAGGGGAGATGGCAGGGGAGGAAGGTGAGGGCAGGGGGAAGGTGAAGGGATGGCAGGGAGGGAAGGTGAGGGCAGGGGGAGTGGCAGGGTGAGGGAAGGGGAGGGCAGGGAGGGAAGTGAGGGCAGGGTAGGGAAGGTGAGGGCAGGGAGATGGCAGGGGAGGGAAGTGAGGCAGGGGTAGGGAAGGTGAGGGCAGGGGAGATGGGCAGGGGAGGGAAGGTGAGGGCAGGGGTAGGGAAGGTGAGGGCAGGGGAGATGGCAGGGGAGGGAAGGTGAGGGCAGGGGAGGGAAGGTGAGTGAGGGCAGGGGAGATGAGCAGGGGAGGGAAGGTGAGGGCAGGGGAGGCAGGGAGAGGTGAGGGCAGGGGAGGGTGAGCAGGGGTAGGGAAGGTGAGGGCAGGGGGATGCAGGGAGGAAGGTGAGGGCAGGGGAGATGAGCAGGGGTAGGGAAGGTGAGGGCAGGGGAGATGAGCAGGGGTAGGGAAGGTGAGGGCAGGGGAGGTGAGCAGGGGTAGGGAAGGTGAGAGGCAGGAGGTGAGGGAGAGCAGGGGTAGGGAAGGTGAGGGCAGGGGAGGTGAGCAGGGGTAGGGAAGGTGAGGGCAGGGGAGATGAGCAGGGGTAGGGAAGGTGAGGGCAGGGGAGGTGAGCAGGGGTAGGGAAGGTGAGGGCAGGGGAGATGAGCAGGGGTAGGGAAGGTGAGGACAGGGGAGGTGACAGGGGTAGGGAAGGTGAGGGCAGGGGAGATGAGCAGGGGTAGGGAAGGTGAGGGCAGGGGAGATGAGCAGGGGTAGGGAATGTGAGGGCAGGGGAGGTGACAGGGGGAGGAAGGTGAGGGCAGGGGAGGTGACAGGGGTAGGGAAGGTGAGGGCAGGGGAGATGAGCAGGGAGAGGGAAGGTGAGGGCAGGGGAGGTGACAGGGGGAGGGAAGGTGAGGGCAGGGGAGATGAGCAGGGGTAGGGAAGGTGAGGGTAGGGGAGATGAGCAGGGGTAGGGAAGGTGAGGGCAGGGGAGATGAGCAGGGGTAGGGAAGGTGAGGGCAGGGGTAGGGAAGGTGAGGGCAGGGGAGGAGAGCAGGGGTAGGGAAGGTGAGGGCAGGGGAGGTGACAGGGGTAGGGAAGGTGAGTTCAGGGGAGATGAGCAGGGTAGGGAAGGTGAGGGCAGGGGAGATGAGCAGGGGGAGGGAAGGTGAGGGCAGGGGAGTTGGGCAGGGAGAGGGAAGGTGTAGGCAGGGGAGGAGAGCAGGGGGAGGGAAGGTGAGGGCAGGGGAGGTGAGCAGGGGAGGGAAGGTGAGGGCAGGGGAGGAGAGCAGGGGGAGGGAAGGTGAGGGCAGGGGAGGTGAGCAGGGGTAGGGAAGGTGAGGGCAGGGGAGGTGAGCAGGGGTAGGGAAGGGAGGGCAGGGGAGATGGGCAGGGGAGGTGAGCAGGGGTAGGGAAGGTGAGGGCAGGGGAGGAGAGCAGGGGGAGGGAAGGTGAGGGCAGGGAGGAGAGCAGGGGTAGGGAAGGTGAGGGCAGGGGAGGTGACAGGGTAGGGAAGGTGAGTTCAGGGGAGATGAGCAGGGGTAGGGAAGGTGAGGGCAGGGGAGATGAGCAGGGGGAGGGAAGGTGAGGGCAGGGGAGTTGGGCAGGGAGAGGGAAGGTGTAGGCAGGGGAGGAGAGCAGGGGGAGGGAAGGTGAGGGCAGGGGAGGTGAGCAGGGGAGGGAAGGTGAGGGCAGGGGAGGAGAGCAGGGGGAGGGAAGGTGAGGGCAGGGGAGGTGAGCAGGGGTAGGGAAGGTGAGGGCAGGGGAGGTGAGCAGGGGTAGGGAAGGTGAGGGCAGGGGAGATGGGCAGGGGAGGTGAGCAGGGTAGGGAAGGTGAGGGCAGGGGAGGAGAGCAGGGGGAGGGAAGGTGAGGGCAGGGGAGGTGAGCAGGGGAGGGAAGGTGAGGGCAGGGGAGATGAGCAGGGGAGGGAAGGTGAGGGCAGGGGTGGGGAAGGTGAGGGCAGGGGAGGAGAGCAGGGGGAGGGAAAGTGAGGGCAGGGGAGGAGAGCAGGGGGAGGGAAGGTGAGGGCAGGGGAGGGAATGGAGGTGACATTAGCTTTGACTTGTATGTTTTTTTAATCTTGAGATGTCCGTCAAACGCTTATTGTCAAGGAGTCAGGGATTTTTCACTGTTCTGTCCTTGCTTAGAACGCTTTTAGCATTGACCATCAGTATTTTTCCAAAGTACTTTAACAACAGTTGCGTATCCAAAAATGGACGAAAGGAAAAAACTGCTCAAAACCAGTTCATGAGTTGTGAATTAGTTCTCCAGCAATATACTTTTGTATGTTTTATGAGTCTGTGTTGAATGTGAATGGTGACTAACCTTATTATTTTGTTCTCTTGTATGTATGATACAGTTTTTGTGTATGATGTTAAGTGTTGGATTTGCCTTGTGAACTTGTTCCCCTGGGTGTGCAGTGTTCAGTGTGAATTGTTTATGGCTCATTTCGAGTTAAATATTTGTTCTTTTGTGTGTTTGATATTTAGTTTTGGCTGTGTCTAACTTGCTCTGAGTTACTTATTTTGTTCTGTGTATGTAAAATCTTTAATAGTGGTTGTACATGTAGCTCATTTGAGTTATGTGTTTGGTTCCTTTTTGTACGTGTATGTGTATAATATGTAGTGGTGGTTATATATATGACCCATTTGGCATTAGGGAGCAAGGACAAATTTTGAAGTAGTCAATAGGACTTCTTTCAGATTAAGAAAAAAAAAAAACTAAATAAAGATTTTGGCCCACAAAGAATTATTGCAACCTCTTTTAGGGTTATCAGTGAATAACTTTCAAAAAACAGTTCACATAGATGGAGTCCACACCATGAGTATGAAGCGCTTTCAAACATCCAATGTTGTGATAATGGTACTGAACTGTGTGTCGACTTCTGTCTGGAGGTTGTGAAGGCCAGTGCTTGTCATTAATATGTGATGCACATATGGATTTAAATGAGCTGATTTCTTCCTATGGTGGGGTTAATTCAGTATGAACAGTAACGTCAGCGACAGTGAAAAACAAAAAAAGCAAGTCTCTTGATGCTGATTCATAGGATTTACATCTGTGTATTTGTACTGCTGTCTCTTGTCACATACTGTCATCAGTACAAAAAGCATGCATTTTAATAAACAAAGTGGAAAAAAAGAAAACAGGGGCAGCAAGAGGATGGAATGTGTAATCCCCACAGCACACAGGCATGCCTTCTGGTTAATTCAGCTTCAGTGTAAACCAAAACTGTGTCCCAACAAGCATGCCTCATTCTTTGTTGAACTGAAAAGCAAGTGTGGTTTCCATGGTTTCAGAGACAAGACAGCTGGTGAAGAGACAATGAAATGGAGTACAGATTTAAAGAAAAATCAAACAAGCAAAAACGAAACAAAGCAAAAACACTAACAAGAGGCTTTAGAAAAATTGCAGTATAGCTTTCTTACTAAACTTATCCAATGCCAAATTTCAGAGACATAGAGGTGCCAGTACCAAACACCCTGACATGAACCTGGCAGAGTGCATTGTGTGCCAGTACCAAACACCCTGACATTAACCTGGCAGAGTGCATTGTGTGCCAGTACCAAACACCCTGACATTAACCTGGCAGAGTGCATTGTGTGCCAGTACCAAACACCCTGACATTAACCTGGCAGAGTGCATTGTGTGCCAGTACCAAACACCCTGACTTTAACCTGGCAGAGTGCATTGTGTCCGTTGTGGTGGGCTGTCTCATCACAGCCTGACATTAAGTGCTCCCTGTGGCCTGCCAGTCTTGAGGCCGTGACAGAAGGAGCCAGGATGTAGCTGCCTGTGTATGGGGCAGCCAGAATGCGCTGCATGGAAGGAATGTTGGAGAGAGGGCACAGAAGATCAGACAGCAGCTAAAAAGAAAAATGAAAGAAAGAGAAAAGGAATCAATGAAAAAGAATGTAAATCCAAATATTGCACAAGCGGTTATCAGGATGGTCTGTTCCTACCTTGCCATTCTCTTCTCCTTCCTTTGTCATGTCTCATTATCCAGGCCGCTTTAATGGCGTCACTTCTGTGCCCGTCATTCCAGTTCCTCCTTCACAGCCACAGTCCAGTCTGTGTCACCTGGCACCAGCCATCCACAGTGAGCAGTCTGTCTCACCTGGCACCAGCCATCCACAGTCAGCAGTCTGTCTCACCTGGCACCAGCCATCCACAGTCAGCAGTCTGTCTCACCTGGCACCAGTCATCCACAGTCAGCAGTCTGTCTCACCTGGCACCAGCCATCCACAGTCAGCAGTCTGTCTCACCTGGCACCAGTCATCCACAGTCAGCAGTCTGTCTCACCTGGCACCAGCCATCCACAGTGAGCAGTCTGTCTCACCTGGCACCAGCCATCCAGTCAGCAGTCTGTGTCACCTGGCACCAGCCATCCACAGTCAGCAGTCTGTCTCACCTGGCACCAGCCATCCACAGTCAGCAGTCTGTCTCACCTGGCACCATCCACAGTCAGCAGTCTGTCTCACCTGGCACCAGCCATCCACAGTCAGCAGTCTGTCTCACCTGGCACCAGCCATCCACAGTCAGCAGTCTGTGTCACCTGGCACCAGCCATCCACAGTGAGCAGTCTGTCTCACCTGGCACCAGCCATCCACAATGAGCAGTCTGTCTCACCTGGCACCAGCCATCCACAGTCAGCAGTCTGTCTCACCTGGCACCAGCCATTCACAGTGAGCAGTCTGTCTCACCTGGCACCAGCCATCCACAGTGAGCAGTCTGTCTCACCTGGCACCAGCCATCCACAGTGAGCAGTGTGTCTCACCTGGCACCAGCCATCCACAGTGAGCAGTCTGTCTCACCTGGCACCAGCCATCAGTCAGCAGTCTGTGTCACCTGGCACCAGCCATCCACAGTGAGCAGTGTGTCTCACCTGGCACCAGCCATCCACAGTCAGCAGTCTGTCTCACCTGGCACCAGCCATCCACAGTCAGCAGTCTGTCTCACCTGGCACCAGCCATCCACAGTCAGCAGTCTGTCTCACCTGGCACCAGCCATCCACAGTGAGAGCAGTCTTTATCTCATGAGGCACCCCCAGAGGAGTCACTGCAATGCTGCCAAGTGGCTTCAGTAGTGTTCATTGGTACTTGTTCTGATCCAACAGGCGCAGGACACCACCTGTTAAGCTTTCTACTAATCACCATCATTGCCTGGTGGCGGAGCCAGGGTGAGTGATCACCCCCGTCTGTAGGTAGTCACATCCATCCCCGTGAACTTGCCAATTCCCGACAACTTCAACATAAATTTACCAAGGGCATAAATATGAATGAGAAAGTTGAAACTGAGGTCACCATGAAATCAGGGCATGAAGAGCCATAGTATTTTAGGCTTTTTTTTTTTTTCATGCTGATCAGTGAGCATGAGGATGATGAAGATCATGTTATGGAAATCTGTTAGGGTCAGATACCACACAACAGGTTGCATTCCATGCTTATGTGCATGATATATCAGACATAAGAGATACAAACGCCTGCAGTGCTGGTCAGGAACTTTAAGCAAGATTGTGTGTGACTGAAGCTCAGCTGTGTGGATCAGATCGTTATGTTTTAGCCCATAGCAAACTCAGCTCCAGCTAGGAGCCAGCTTGCACTGAAAAATCCCAGGATAAATTTGCTGTGCTTGGGATCGAACCCATGACTTTCCAGCCCATCACGCTTGACAGTAATCAGTTTACTGTGGTGGCCGGTACCATGCCTGTAATCATTGTTTCAAAATGGGTTGCATAATATGTTGTTTGCCGTTTGAAAGCATATAGTTCGTTTGTTTGTATATTATGTCCATAATTTGTTTGCTGAACAGCGCCTGTGTTGTTGGTTTGTGCTTGTGTCTGTTTAAGTGATTGTTTTGTGTGATGAACAGTATGTGTGTTGGTCTGTCTACAGTAGGGGTTGTTTTGTTGTTGTTTGTCAACTAACAAGCATGTACATTATTCATAAATAAACATTTCAATGAGTGTTTTGTGCAGTGTGTGTTCGTAACAGTCTGTTTACTGTTGATTTGTGAACTAAGTAGTTGTTTTGTATTCGAGACAGTACGCATACTGATAACCTGAATTCATTTGAATGGTGTTTTGTTTTATTTATATGCTCACATCTCATAACCTGTAAACATGATTTTTTGTTTTGTGTGGTAAATGTGTGTAAATTATTGGTTTATATGTGTGCAAGTAGTTATTTATGAAATGTGTGTGCTGTGATGATATACAGATAGAAACAGACAGACAGATAGATGGTTCGATAGATACTTGGTTTGTGTGAGAGCATATATATTTTGTAATTCTTGTTCTGTGCAGTTACTATGATGTTATGATGCTGATGGTTTTTTGCAATATTTCTACAAAAATACATTTGTGTGTATATATCAGTATGTGCATGCGCACATTATACATATAGTGATGTACATGAGTGTTGCAGGTGTCATATGAATTCACAAAGATATGGAATGTTTGGTATGCACGTGTACGCAGCACATAAGGTACTTAAGGACGTAATGTTGTGGAAAAGTATGTGCACTATATGTGTATACACATGAGAAGAAGAGACATACAGATTTACATGCTTGTTTTTCACAAAGATGATTTATTCTGAATGTGATTTCTCTTCCCAGGATGCAGCAGCTGGACATCGATGCCCACATCGCCGCCTGTCTGTCAGTTGCTGATGATGACGACATTGTTTGGTAACAGATTTTCCATGGCACAGTTGTAAATTTGAGAAAAATGATTAAATGAACCTCTTTAACTTGGCCATTTGTTCTAGAATTCAGATGTTGAGGATGCTTTTCTTTGCTTGTTGATGGTTTCCAAACGAGGCAATTTTATCTAGTTTTGTGAAGTTGCCAGTGGATGTCGGATATGAATCATTTTGATGGTTCCTGTATGTCTGATTAGAAGAAAAATGTGGATCAGACTAAATGAGAATGTTATTTATGCCAAAAAACAAAAGAAAGGTATATAGATAGATACTGATAAATATGTAGACAGATAGAATCCTTGCACACTCATACATTAATGTATCAACACACTGATTACTCTTCTGTGCATGCAGTGCCCTTTTCATTTTTGGTTTAAAGAAAGTCTTTTATTAAGAGATGAGAAAGAAAGCTGTTTGTTTTAAGTAGGTTTAACAAGCACCTTCTGGGTAGAATGATAACACAGTCGCACAAAATAATTTGTAGTTGGAAATAAGTTTACAAATTTGACTCTGTGCTGCCTCTACCCTGCCCTGCGGCTGTCCCTTCCCCAAATTGTCCTTTTCTCCTCCCTTTAGGCAGTTGGAACTAGTTTTGAAAACTAAGATGAAGAATGTGTATACAGTTTTCAGTTTAGTATAATTCTCTGTTGATTGTCAGATTCTAAAGTCTTGGATTCATACTTTTTTTTTTCAATTTATTATACAGTTGAAATTATGACATGTTGTTACACATAGCAATCTACGGTGTAGGTTTTTTTTTTTCTTTCTTTCTTTCTTTCTTTTTTTTTTTTATTTTTTTTATTTTTTATTTTTTTTTGAAGCTATGTGGACATCACAGTTTCTGCATTTTTTTTTTTTTCAGAAGACTTTGCATTGGTTTCATAGTGGGATTGAAAGAGGAGTGTTGTGGGGATGGACGGGTGTTGGGGCATGGGTGGTGCTGGGGTAGGGGTCAGTTGGTGGGTTGGACAGGATGGAAGTGTATGTCAGAGGGACAGAGCTACAGGATGGGTGGCCATGCATGGGAGAAGGACTAGGAGGGGAGAGGGTGGGGTGGAGGGACTGTTTTTTGCTCCTTTTTTGTGTGCATGATTTCTGCTTTATCTTTTAACTAGCATTTTTTGTATATTTAAACCATAGATACTTTGCTGAATATAGATCATACAAGTGTAAGAATCTATGCTTGTTGAGCAAGTGTGTGAATTAATACTTTCCAGTCGGGCGCGGCAGAGCAACGTCGCTTCCCTGCATGCGTGTGCACTGCACGTGCTTACATCTGTCGCACTTTTTAATTTTATTTTACGTCTCCTAATATAAACCTAACAAGCAATTGTTATATATCAACAGAAAGGGTAAAGCACGAACTTTGTAATGAGCATAGAATTAAATACATTTTGGATAAAACAGCAACGCTACTGTTACAGAAACAACATTTATAAGTAAAACGTAGGAGAACACAATCTTGTTTACATTTCTTTGGTTAGTATGACAACAGCAAATGAGGAAGAAAAGGGGCATGAAACTTCGCTCTTACTTTGAACAGATGTAGAGAAAGCCTGAGGTATTCAATATGTGTAATCCAAGTGAATTCTCTTTTTTTTTTAAAGGAAATTAAATCATTGCACACAGTATACACTTTTCACTGTTTTGGCTTCAGATGATAAGACGTATAAAACTATTAAATACACAGAGCAAATGAATCAAGCTCAGATTCTTTTAGATAAACTTGTACACCTTTACCCCCCTCATTTTCTGAACTACTTTGCTGAACCAGTTCTAAAACCACATGTCATTCTCCTTCTGCCCGATATGTTGGTGAAGCAGGAAATTCCGCACGTGCCTTCCCAGTGCCAGACGGGTCTCTTTGTTCGGACTCTTCTGGGGTCACAAAGGTCATTGCTAGTGCATGTTAACTTAACCTTCCAGTGGCTAGAAGCCTGTTCTAAATATTTATGGCAGCTGCATCCCTAGACGGTAGACAGAGAACATGGGAATTTTTTTTATAGTTGTGCCGTCATGGATGCACGGCATGTCCGGGCAGTACAGCAGTGCTGCCGTCACCAGGGCACAGCTCGTCGTAAACGGAAGACTGAGTAGCCGTCACTATCGCACGGCTCGTCGCAAAAAGGTTAAGAGGTGGTCTGTATGTTCAAATGTATGTATGCTACATACATATATGTCCATTTATGCAAGGAAGCATACCCATTGGTGTTAAGCAAGTGCATACCAGTTTTTTGCACATTAGCTTTGTAAGGCGCTTTGATCTCAAACAGATTTGTATACTGCGCCTAGCAAATGCTACTCGTTATAATGTACCCCTACTTAGCGCCTCTCATTATTGCCGGTTTTGCGATCGACCTATTCAAGGGAGACTAGCAGTCTTTTATACCTGTGGAGTTATGATCAGTATGAATTATTTCCCCTAGTCTGTTTTCTTTCATTGTTGCAATTAACACTGTAAATTATATGTGATTACTAGCACCTGTTCAAGTAAATCTCTTCACTCAGTATTTCTTTATTCCCTTTTTTTTAAGTACCTTGAATGTTTCACTAGCGTTCAATCATAACCAGATCAGGGAATGGTCTGTCCAAACAAATCATGTTTGACTGAAAATAGCTGAATTTAGATCAGGATCAGAACAGTAACAGAGTTGTGCACATTTGGAATTCACTTTCTTTGGAGTTTGAAAATGCACAGAATCCCCACATTTTCTGGACAGACATACAAAATTACAAGATGTTCTTCAGACTGGATTTGTAATCAGTATAGATAACAGTGGCAAATCCAGCAAAGATTTAATGTAGCAGTCTGTTCCTCAAGATGTTGGAAAAGTCAGAGTGCATTCCCTTTTAACTTCACTTGCCCCCAGCCCCCATCCCTCCAAGTTGGATTTTTGTAAACAAAGGTGACAGTGGGGGGTATGGAAGTTTATACAGTTTTAGACAATAATTATTTGTAAAGATTATTCCAAAGAGACAGGAAGGATGAGCGAGGGGGAGGGGATGGAAGGGGGGTTAATGCTAATAGACTTTTACATGGTACTTCACTGGAATGAAGATCATTCATCATTGTTATCAATCATTTCTTTATGATTGGGATTCATAGGGGGCAGGAGAGGTTATATTATTACTGTTACCAGTATTACAAGTACTTATATAACGCATGTCCCTGGTTTCAGACAAGCTGTAAACACATTACAATCCACACATTCCTTTACACAACAGCCTGCCTGCCTGCACACAGCCCACTGAAGTGCAGCCTGCTGATGCTGCATTCAGTCACTTCCTGTATCATTCAGTCTTTCAGTCAGTCAGTTTTTTCATTTGTATTTTCATTTCTCCGATGCATGGTTTTTTTTTAATTTGTCATCCATATGAACCGCCAAACTGTGATGGGATGTTACGTGTGTTCAAGATTTGAAGCATGTGTTCACACACAGAACCTCGGTTATAGTCTTATTCGAAGGTCTTTTTGGGGAAGTGGGGTCAGAACAAATGCTAACTCCAGGGGAAAATCCGTCTGTATCGAAACACCCCAGCAGAGCTTTGAACCAAAGACCCCAGGATCACCCAGATTTTAAGTGTTGCACTCTACCAGTTGAGTCATTCCTTCCCTAAATGATGATTGTAATAAATAATGATTACAGTAATCTTTTCCTGGGTAAAGTAAAACAGCTGAGTCTTCATTACTTATTGGATCGTATTCTGAACATTATGCTTATTTCAATGTAATTTATTCTTTATTTATTTATTTGATGTTCTGTTCGTGCCAGATGTCTTCAAGGGAGGCTGCGGGTAATAGTGCATCCAAAAATAAGAATTACTTCCCTTAAGACTGTCTCAGGGAGTGTGTGTGTGTGTGTGTGTTTCAGTATTTGACTTGGTCTTTGCCTTTAGTTTGGGAATTCTAATTTGTTTACAGTTTTGTTTTCAACTCGCTAGACAGCTTGTGTCCCTGATATGACTGGGGGGCCATGGCATCGTAAGCTGACTCAAGTGGCACAACTCCCTTGCCACTTACTCCAGCTGTACATAGACAGCAGCATGTTAGTTTGTCCTGTTGCAGCCCTAGTACCAACAGCTCATTAGTAGCAAGTAACTACCATCAGTTCATCATGAACCCACCTTCAAAGAAGACCGGGAACAGTCGCTGAATGGCTGGTTGTACCTGTTCTGATCACTCATGATGCAATGCTGCTACAGGCATCATGACTTGATTCAGGTCAGTATTACTTCTGTGCCACTTACTCCGACTCCATGTACACAGCAGTACCCACATCTGTCCTTTTTGTAACCCCAGCACCAGCAGTCTGAGTGGAGCAATCACCATGAGGCTGCTCTCCTGAGGAGACACTGCACTGCTAGTGTCGCTTCAGCGATGTTTGGTTGTACTTGTTCTGATCTGTCATGTGCAGGACTTGACCAAAAAAGCACCTTGCTTGTGACGTTTATTGCAGTCTCAAGAAAAGGTGCGAGTGGGGTCTCCCCCTTTCTCCCAGTACCCTTTCCCCCTGTGGAGGTACCCTCTCATCCCCCCAGTCAAAGTCCCCATCAACTTGCAGAAATAAGTGACTTGTAAGCACACTCCCCACAGACATGGACTCTGAGAGGAACTCTACACTGAAGTGACCATGAGTGAAGACCATAAAGGGGCACAGAACTTTGTGAAGAGAGTATGATAGCGATGACGCCGAGGCGAGGGGCGGGTGAAATTTTCCTCAACAGCAAGGAATAGAGTTGGGGTCAAACACCTGCCCAGGACCTGACAGGGTCAGTGCCAACAGCTTGCTGGGGGTCTAGGGGCTGTGCCCCTGAACCGGTCTTACATGAAAACAGTTGGAAGTTACTTGGTCACCACCGCTCAGAGAGCATCAGAGTGCTTCAGACTCTCCTGTTGGGTGCAAGGACAGCCTTGGAAGCCATTTTTCTGAATGTGGTAATGTTACAAATTACTGAAACAGTGGGGTGCCAACAAAGCCATGATCATTTACCTTCACAGTGGGGTGGCAACAAAGCCATGATCATTTACCTTCACAGTGGGGTGGCAACAAAGCCATGATCATTTACCTTCACAGTGGGGTGGCAACAAAGCCATGATCATTTACCTTCACAGTGGGGTGGCAACAAAGCCATGATCATTTACCTTCACAGTGGGGTGGCAACAAAGCCATGATCATTTACCTTCACAGTGGGGTGGCAACAAAGCCATGATCATTTACCTTCACAGTGGGGTGGCAACAAAGCCATGATCATTTACCTTCATATTTCTTTTCATGAGTTCTCTCCCCACTTCAGCCCCAAGACATCACAAACAACAACAAAAAACAGACAAAAAATGTAAGCATACAACAGCAAAAAAACATAGTATTCAAAGTTTTCAGGATATTTTCAGAGACAATCTTTGTTGTTATTGTTTTGTTTTCCCTCTTCTTCAAAAAATACGGATTTCCTTATTTGGCATTTGCCAAATGGCAGTTTTCTGCCCTCAGACATAAGCTCTTATCCATGTGGAGTTCAGTTTTGGTCCAAGACTACAGAACAGAGCTGAACTCTACCTTTCGTGTCACATTTCGATGTCAGCCTGGCTGAAGCAAGATATAAGCGGTGTTTTAATTTTCCTTAGGGAGGAGGGGGCCCAGAGGGGAGGTGGGAGGTGGATGTGTATTTCTTATGGCATATGCAACAAATGCTTATAGTTATCATCATTTTTGTTTATTTTTTTAAGGAGTCTGCTATTTTTTTTAAGGAGTCTGTAGCGAAGTGCTTACACCTGTGAAAAGTATGCATTAAGTGCTTGGGCTTGTCAGTTTGACTGGTGTAAGTACTCTGCTGCATACTGTAAAAAAAAAAAAAAAAAAAAAAAAATTTTTTTTTTAATGATTTGGGGAGACATCACACAATATTGCTCCATCCTTTTTGATAGGTGGCGACGTCTTGGAACCACATTTTTGTGAAATGGGGGGGGGGGGGGGGGGGGGGAAATGAAAGCAAGAACATCCCCAGCAGGCAAATTTTCTTTCCTGTGTACTTCTGGCTTGTTAGCACACATGCCTTTGGATTCGTTTGGAAAAACTACTCTTTCAGCAGATAGAGAGGAGTAAGTTTGCTTTGATCGAGCTTTTTTCCCCCAGCAACAATGTGCATTATTGTCTGCACAGCTGTGGCATCAGAGGATATGAAGGGACATGTTTATTCACCTGATAAGGTTGTTACATGGAAAGTACGAGGTTTGGATTTTTTTTTCTCCTTTTTGGTGTGTGTGTTTTCAAGTGAGAGTGTTATGCAAGTGTACTGTATCTGTCACATGCGTGTTTATTATTTGATCTGGCCATGATCAGAATGGAATGATCTCCATTTGTTTGGGCCGTACCCATTGTGGGCATGGAATGCTTTCATTTTTACCTTGATCAGATGGGGATGATTATCAGACTATGTCACCGTTTTTAAAATCCGTCTTAAACTTGACTGTGATCAGAATGAAAAAAAACATCAGCCTGTTTTAGCTATAATCAAAGTAGAATGAACAAATTGATCCATTCTATGACACTGTTGCCAGATGCGTTTTGGCCATGAAAGTGTTATAAAATCCAGTTTGTTGTACATGAGATTGATGTAAAAGTTAATTTCTTTCTGGCCATGATCACATTGATTGTCAAATCTGCTTGCTTCATTTGTTTTTTTCCTTGATAATGTAGTAGTTTTAACGTGCATGAGCCAGACATGAAATTTGTTCATTATGGCAAAGTCTGAGGATTCATTTTTTGCCATAAACGTATTTGTAATTAGATCCCTCCTACTGTTGCTGTGTACGTAGCACACACAGCTTTCTTCCCAGTTCCTACAATGTTTTTGCTGTCAACCCTGCTCGCACAGTCTCTTCCACCATGCTCCACTGTCTGCACTGCACACACACATATCTTCCGCTCTCTCTCAACAAACAGAATCCACACACAAAATAAAGCAGAAGAAAAAGGCTATTATTCACAGCTTTACTTCTCACAATAGCATTAGCTGCTAGCAGAAGCACCTACTGAAGTCACATAATCACGGTCTGAAACAAATTTGCACAAAAATGACACAAATATCCACAAAAATGAAGAAGTCAACAAAATGCAGAACCTGATCTTCCCACTGACCTAGTAGCTTTACATGTTCTGGGTGCTGGAAGCGAGAGGGGGTATAAACAGAGAGAAAAAAAAAAATTAAATGAAAAACTAACTGATCAAGGGGGAATAGAGGGGGGGGGGGGGGGGGGGGGGCTGGATAAATGGGGTTAAAAAAAATGCACAAGAAAAAAAATATACAAAAAGGATTATACAATACTAGCAACTTTCAAATGAGAAGGCAAAAAAAAAGCTTACAACACTGATCAAAGAAGGGTTAGGGAGGGAGGGAGGGGGGGTTTGTAGATACGTGAGGAAAGATCAAGCAGATATGACTCGTTAATGTTTACTCCATGTCATGTATGTGCTGTGGTTTTAGTCTCCCCTGCCATTTATCCACAGAAATAACCCTCAAAGGAGGTGCGGCTATGGGCAGAAGGGAGGGATATGGGAGGGAGAGGAGTATTTTCTCGCTCAACGTTCAAACCATGGCACCGAAGAGGACCAACGCGAGTCTCCATTTGTGCAAGAAGTATAAGGTGCCATTGGCATATTGCAAACTCCTTTTCTATGCTCTAATCATACAGCGGAACCTCACAACTAATGACCGATACGACTGATGTCTGTTTGGGGCAGTCTGAACAGGGAAGCAGAACTATATATACAAAAAAAAAACCCAACAACAACAAAACACCCTCAAGCATTTAAGGGAAGAAGGAATTTAAAAAGGTCTTTACTTGGGAGGTTCCACTGTACAAGGTTTCTACGACAACATCCTGATCATCATGGCCTCCTTGATGTTTTGCACACGGCCGAGCGCTGTGCTAGCAACACAAGCAGTGTGACGACACATACTTTATCAACAGACAGGATTCTCTCCAGTTGGTTGTTGTCCCGGTGGAATGCAGGGAGATGTGGTGATCACGGATCCACAGAAATCAAATGAAAACAAGTGTGCTGTGGACTCTTTACAACAAGTCTTCCGATGTAGTTCCAACAAGGTGTTTACGAATTCCAACGCTATATTTCTGATAGTTCTGTACAAATGGCCCAATACTCAGGGGGGAAGGGGGAGGGAATAATGGCTTATAACACTGCATGATAAAACCTTTGAAAAAACTCATAAAAAAAATTGATGAAAAAAAAAGAAGTTACAAAAAAAAAACCTCTTCTTGACAAGCAATATTTCAACGAGGGAAAAAAAGAGAGGGGCAGCAACGGAGTTGAAGCTAAAAACTGTTGAGAAGAGGATCATACCCTAATCAGTTTCAAAGAATATTTATATGCCATCTGGATCACGTCAACTCATTTATATATCCCTCGGACCAGGCACCTAAAATCATGCACACTCCACTTGTACATCTCCAGCACTTTCTGGACTTTTGCCATCCAGTGGGTAAATCTCCAGCCAATCGCTGTGAAAAAGGCTGCTACTGAACACAAATGAGCTGCCAAGTTCCATCAGATTCCTGAACTCTCTCCCACTAAAAGTTCTGTTGTTCACATCTGAACTATGTTCTCACCAAAAGATCTGCTTTACGAATTGCAAACTTCACAGCTTCTATGAAGCAAATTAGAAAACTAATTAATGAAAGCAGAGATTTTAATACTGCCAACTTTCATATTTCGGATTTTTAAAAAAGCCATCACTGCCAAAGCAAGATGACATCTTGAATGAAAAGGCTCTCTAAAGGACATTTCAAACTCATGACCTGGGGAATAAATGCATTTTTTGTTTGTTTGTTTCATACTACCAATACATCCTTGAGCTGGATCAAGAAGAATCTTGACTGACAGAGATGATACAAACAGCAATGCCTTTCCCCCCTGTCACTGTCACGCTCTTGTCTTACCTAATAACAGAGCAACTGAGCAAAAGGTAAGTGGCATGCCATTTCAAAACGGTCTCTTCGGTAGACTTGAGTGTTGTCTCATATCACAGTCTTCAACAACAGCACGGCAGTGCCATGCTTTAACAGTCCAAGGAACAGCCCTCCCAAGTAGGTTCCCTTATCACACCTACCTGTATAGCCTCTATCAAAAGCATCTTCACATCCTTATTTCAGTTTTCAAATAAGCCTAAAATCCATCTTGAACCAGCTTACACAAAATCCTTGTCAGACAAATCTCTACATCTTGCTAATTTCGTTTCAGTTATTATGCATACCAACAGCTTTAAAGGAAAAAAAAAAAAGAAAATTAAAAAGCACACACAAAAAAACCCAGGAGGGGCAGGGTGTGAATACTGGGGGAAGGGATGCTGGGGTGAGAATGGGGAAATAAGGTTGAAGCACAGGGTTGTTAAAAAACACTAAAAGAACTTGCCCTAAAACTTAATCCCACACACACGTCTCCCACCTCCAACAAATGTCCATGGACATTTCACCATTTCCAGCAATATCTTTATCTTTCAACCTTCACCAAACAAACTGATCTTGCGCACATCCACAATTTTGTCTAACGGTGTACACAGGTCGCAGTCTGTCTGCTACATCTCACAGTATAAAAGAAAAAAAAATGTATCTATCTGTATAAAAGAAAAAGACTATGTTGTACTTTCAGGGTTCAAGACCAAGTCAATGCAGAATTGTTGAACTTGACTCACAAATGCAAGCAGCCAGCACAAAACCCACACCCCTGTCCCACTGCTCCAAATAATTTCAAATTAATTCTATGACACGGTCAGGGATAACCTCCACAGCCCGGAATACACTCTAAGCAGGAGCAGATTCTCAATTCTTCTATGCAATTGTTCTGCTATTTTGCCATTAACATGCGAACACTGTATGCCACCATCAAACAGCATTTTGTGAACCTGAACAGTCAGGTGTAGTGATTAAACACTGGTGTATTTGTTGTACATCCCAAAGGATGTCTGGCCATCAAGCCAACTCCTCCATGTCTTGGGGTCTTGCACGTCATGGAAATGAAACCACTATTCATATTTTGTTATCACTCATATCACTTAACTTTTTCAATACCCATTTGCATCTTTTTTTTCAATTTCTCTAACAACTTCGGACCCCAAACTCCTTCATCATGTGTCCCCCACCCCCTTTTCATTTTCTCAATGGAGTTTCAAACTTAAAATATTAATTATCTTACCATACTTTCTCACCCAACAAACACCATTTTGTATGTAGTCACCAGTATCACACTGTAAGAATTGGATAATTTCACAATCTTCTCCTATGATTTAAAAAACAAAACAAAAAATGGCCTTCACTTTGTAAACAATTTCACGGATGTAGCTCACTTTGTCAGATTACTCCAATGCTTTTGAACAATTTCAAATGCACAGACACTTTCTAAAGACACTTTAAAGGGAAAAAAAAAGCATGCAACCTATCGATAAATGGAGAAAGGGTAAAGTAAGGGGAACAATCTCAATGTAACTAAACAGACATTACATAGCTTTTTACTTGACCGATAGCAGCACCCTACCATATCACACAATCCCTACCCCTTAGGGCCTGCTTTAAAGAGCAAATCATTGACCATTAGCAGCGCTAACAGAAACTGAAGGTCTTCTTAATGTATTTACACAATACACACTGAGGTGGACCAAAACTTTGCACAAGACTTAAAATCCATGTACATGTTCCACACAACAGATCAACAGACACATCGATACATTTTTCACCTCTTTTGAATACAAATATGCCATTTTGTAAACTCACAAAAAATGTAATAATGCACATCAGCAAACAGAAACTGCTTGCTTTAAGATGACATATTTTCTTAGTCCAATACACATAGGGTTTTTTCCTGCAACAATCATCCAGGATGAAAAGAAATTTAACTTAAAAAAAAAAAAGGAATTGGTAAAATCAACGATTTATGAAGAAAGAAAATATTCAACACCCTAGGGTAATTCAAAAACAAGGAACACAGAAAAAAATCAAATCTGCACCAACATGGGTTCTTTCAAAGCACATTTCTTAAGCCCCCCCCCCCCCCCCCCCCCCCCCCCTTCTTTTTCAATTTAAACTGATTAATCCAAAAAAAAATCTTCATCTGCTTGACATAAAATGCTGAAATACAGCTTCTCTCCATAACTACTATAAGAGTATAATATTAAAGAGAAAAAAAAAGAACCACACACATATGCACAATGTCAACTTGCAATCTCATCCCACTGAAGGGATCACGTGCTATACAGTCCTTTCCTTGCCTTCCAGCCATCCAGTTCCCACTCTCTCTCGCCCCAGTCCAACCCACAGCCCTTCACCACCCCATTCCCCGCAATGTGTAGAATGTATACCTGAGCCAGCTGTCATCTCTGACAGTATGTTCATTCCAATCTCTGGAAGATCATTCTTCATGCCCTATGCAGTTCAATAAAAAAAAAATGCACATGAATACAAAATGCTATAAGAAATAAATTCGATGGCTTTTTGATTTTGCTTGCTGATTAAAATCGCATGATCTTCCTTGCTATGAAGGAATGAAAGAAGCCTGTATACTAATGGGTGAGGATAATGACAACATAACCCTTAAATGGTCTATGCACATGATGAAAAATGTAACATGTTCAAGAAGAGTATACACAGTAATGGGATCCCCCTGCAATGCCCTCTTTTGTGTGCTGCAAAATGTAGACGCAAAAATGATGTGTTGCTGAACAAGTGTTTCCCCTTGCTCCTGCCTCCATTTTCTCATACAAGGAATTACTAGTTCCACTCCATTCTTTTTTTTAATCTTCTTCCCCACAATGTTGTAATTATGTAGAGCCAGGCGCCTTTAGGAAGATGATTTGTGACACAAAGGCTTTCATATGTATTAAAAAAATACAGGTCACTTATATGTGTGTCCTTATGTGAGTAAAGAGACTGCACACATGTGTCTCTGATGCAACAACTTCTGGGAAAGACTAAAACAATTAACCAAAGTTTCTAACTTTTACAGACACTCTGGCCATGACATGTAAATTCACAACTAATACACCCTGGACTTGAAGAGACTTGAACCACAAGACCTTCACAAGAACACATCCTCAACAGCTATGACCATCCAGCCCCCTTACATCCACTGCCAGATTTTATTTGGAACATGCATGTCGCATGGGAACATATGGTGAATGAAACTCTACCACTGCTGGCAATTTAAAAAAAAAAAAAATTACATATATCTGTATCACACTGTCTGATTTTCTTCTGAGGTAACATTTTCTTGAGTAAAAATACCAGTCAAGGCTTCAGGTGTCATAAGTATCTAAAACCTGTCATGTGATCTTCATAACTGATTTTTCATGTGAAATTTGAACAGCCTTCAGTTTATGGATCAAGTTATCAACAGTTTACTACCTTGATAGCCTGCATCTACTCCCACAGAGCCTGCATCCACTGTCTCCCCCTCCTCAGCCCTTCTCCTAATCGCATATGAGGAACAACACATACACTCACAATCTTGCTGAGCCTTTAAAGACAACCCGATATTGGGGTTCCTAAATGTGTGTGTGTGTGAGTGGAGAGAGAGCTGGGGGAAGTGGGGGTGGGTGGGAAGAACTGTTGTGTATGTTGCAGGGAATGAGAGCCTCTTGCTCTGATCTCTCTTTAAAATGTTAAAAAATACTATTCTTATGGACATGTCCTCTATATCACTCCTTGTCCTTCAAAATCCATCCATCCTAAACAGACCCTATTTGTCAATACCATCCCAGCACAGCATCAGGACGAACATCAAATGCATGATAAAAATCTCTTCAAAACATAGAACACAACTTCATGAATAAAGTGTGAGGCAAGCCATAAACACAACACATCCCAATGGAACTTTTAAAACACTGGCTATAAATCAATGAATTTCA
The DNA here is from genome assembly GCA_033310375.1 of Conus canariensis. NCBI lineage: Eukaryota > Metazoa > Mollusca > Gastropoda > Neogastropoda > Conidae > Conus > Conus canariensis. The sequence goes on along the minus strand of CM065731.1, from coordinate 18,814,483 downwards.
GCAAAGGTCATGCACTGGGAACATCTAAGCTGTGAAGGGAAGAAGAGGGGGCAGGACTGGTGGGAGGAGGAACATTATGAACTGATGAGAGAAATACTGCCAAATCTGCCATCTTTGAGGTGCCTATGACCAATTCTGCCCTACTGAAACCGTACTGACACACAGGACAGGAAATAATGGTGACAATAAAGAGTCCTCAAGCGTGTATGGAGACCAGTCAAACACAATATTGCCCTATAGTCAGCCAGGAAAAACATGATTCAAAGCGCAGACAACAATAGTGCTTACATTTGACATCAGCATGTGACCAGCAACCTACCCTTATCTTTTCAAACACCCACTTACTCCTATTCATGTACTGCCATAATAAAGACCAAAAAACAAAGGAGGGGGAGAGGAGGAAGAGGGAAGGGGTGGGGAGCAGTCAACAACAGACAGACAGGGGAGCCAAAGTCAACTGAAATTTCCAAATACATACAGTTCTGTACAGCATGCCACATGGGTGTTGGCATGGTGAAAGTTCTCCCTTCCCCTTCTTTTTTTGCCCCACCATCACCACCAACACTGTCATTCATTCCTCTTCCCACACCAGACATGAACCACCACTTCCACCCGTGCATCCCTTTCAGCCAAACAATGGCTGGGTCGACAGGACAGGGAGGGTTTAAAATACAGAAGGAGAGAAAGAAAAAGGGGAAAAAAGAAGAGTATTCACATCTGGCCTAAAAAAAAAAAATGCATTTCTGTCTTGTGCTTGTGTACATCCTCCAATATGGGCTATACTTTGACATAACCACAGGCATAAATAAACCACAAATTATGAAATTAAGCTCTGTAAATGAAACCGGGCACAACCATAGCATTGATTTCATAAGTCCTGTGCGAGACCCAAACAGAAAAAGCATAGCTTCTACTGTTCATCTCACTCTGCCACATAGCATCTGTCTCTGTTGTCAACAGTCTTGCTGAAAAACACAGCTTTGTAAGTGGCAGCAACACAGCTTTAGCACACATCCACAGTGAAGTAGTCTCTCAACCACACACACAGCACTGAATATTTACACAAATCCTTTCATCCTGGCACAAAAAAAAGCATAAAATATGTACATCTTACCGGAACATACATCACAATAGAGATCTAAGCAACCACTTATTCCTCCTTAACAGGCAGGTCGTCACTGTTGCTGACATGTCTGTACACATTCTAAGATCATCGACACCATTGTACACACATGTGCTTTCACCACCATCAACACTACTGTACATATAACGCTTATAATCCACTGTACATAAATGCTTTCAAGACCCAAAACACTTCTGCCCACCCCTGCTTTCACCATCACGCTTTCACTATTATGTACATACTTTCACAAGCACAAACAATACCAATTCCATAACCACTAACATCCTTGGGTACACAGACTTCCAAGAGCATCAACACAAATGTACACCCACATTTTCACAACCACACTTTGCTGTACAAACGCATACAGACAGCCAAAACCACAAGCAGCTTCATATACATAATTTTCACAACCACATGCACACTTTACATATTTTCAAAACAGCACAGCCATGCACACACATGAACCACCACACACATGAAAGTTTTCAGGATCATATTCACATTTGTTCCAACATGCTTTCCCGACAAGGCCATATGAACACAGACTGGACAACTACTAACCCCAGTTGACACATTTTCACAACCTGACCAAACACTGTGACAATGATGGGATCATTGCATGGTGGTTTGTACCAACTCACACTTGGCCATTTCAGCCACTTAACAAAATCAGCACAAACTCTCGACATTGCTCATTAATCTGCTAGGCAGATCAAAAGTACATATATGACCCAGCACGAGCAACATGCACAACCTCCCCCCCACCCCCTTCTATTTCTCTCTCTCACCACAGTCTCACACAGAGTCAAAACAATATCTGGCCTAAATCCCACAGGTTCAAGTATGTACAGCACCCATGTATGTGACAGACCGACAGAAACTCAAAGCTGGTCATCAAGTCAACACCGACAATGCGATCACAAGGCAACAAATAAGTCTCTCACACAAACGTCGCGGTCACAAATAACGTTCATAAAAGTGTGTTTGAAAATCTCAACAATTAAACTTTCTAACACATTATGATGTGTACATGACATATGATGGATTCTCCATTCAAACATATTTGTATGACTCTCTCTCTCTCTCTCTGATACAGTTCCAATCTACTCTGTTTCTTTGGAAACAAACCACAAAAGGAGTCCAGATGGCCAAGAAATCCTTTCATGTTTTCCCAACATATCTGAAGAAACAAAAATCAAATAATTTTCTGCAATGCAGCCAAGTGCAAGGCCCATATAAAGAAGAGCGAAAGACAAAGCAAAGAGGAAGGATGCATTATCACTGGGCATGCAAGCATTTATCAAAGTCACCGAGCCAATACGGATGTACAACCAGCAAGCTTCAAAAATCTCTCGCTATTATTTTAGAAACACCACAGAGAGAGAGACAAAGAAAGAACGAGAGAGACAGTGTGCAAAGAAATGGGCCTCCTGTCATGAACACTGCAAAATCATTTCACTCTTCTATCAACACTGAAGTAAGGTGTTGGAATGGGAAGGGAGAAAGGAACACCACTTCCTGCACAAAAATTAAAACTGTCAACATGGTTACTGAATGCAAGAGCCCCCTAGTGTATTTCATATCTTTCAGTTTCCCTTCCTTGACAGAACTGTCACCAAAAATGAATGAAAAATTCAATATTCAGGACTCAGATTCTCAAACATTAAACTGGTCACTTTCCTTTTTTTTTTTTTCAAATGAAAGAAAACACCACTAAATGTGATCCAGAAGAAAATGGTAGATTTGATGAAATTACCCCTTCTCCAAATGGGTACATTTACAACTCTCCTGACTGAATCGGCAATGCAAGCACATACATCATGATTGAAAAAAGGAATGAATTTGAAAATGGTCCAAATATCTCATTCCTATTTGGGGTAATGTTCTCCACAGCACAAGATGCCTTTTTGCATCATGCTTTTTTGTTTTCTTTTAATCACATCTAGTAGCTGAGCGAAGGGGAAAAAAGATGAAGGATGGCAGGCCTGGAGAAGAATGGTTGTTTTGTAATTCTGTCAAGGTGAAGGTGAATGGAAGAAGGGGGTATTTGGAGTATGCTGTGCCTTTCTTAATTGTCAGTCACATACAAGCTACTTCAATCCATGTCGACCACTGAAGAAAGAAAAGCCCTACCCAAAACTTTAACTTAATAATGTCAGAGTGTGAGACCATTTCCTAGCACACACACGCGCGCGCACACACACACACACATACACACACAAACCCAGTCATTCGAGAACATCTTACGGTCAATAAATGCAATCCCTAAACAAGTTCTCCAGTTTGAAACGAAAGACTTAGCAGCCATACTCCCAACTATGTATCATTGATGACTGTATACATTTCATGTGAAAATTTCTTACCAAATAAATCTGAAGGGCACAGCATGACAACTGAACAAGCACCAGCAAACAGCCATACAACATCAACAAATCAAAAAAAAAAGTCTGAAGCTGAAAAGAAAATGTTCAAATTTCACGATATATGAGAGGACAATCCCCATTCCCAACTCTGTTCCTATCGCTGTACATCGGCAGAATTAGCTGGTTTGTTATCTAGTTTTAAAAAAAGTAGACTGGAACTTGTTAAAAACATGTTTAAAAAGAAAAAGTGTGCATCATCCTACAGGTTTCAACCCAACAGTCAAATGACTGAAAACAGTAAAGTGGGACAGATATACAAGTATCACACGGCACAGAGAAATGGTCACTGACTGCGCTCTTTGAATCAACATTGACACTTTGATCATCTGACACACTTGCTCACACTTGTTTATATGCCTGTGCAGACATCACCACACAGAAAGAGGAACTCTTGGAGGGCAAGTGATGTTTATAAAAAAAAAAATATGAACTAGTAAAATATCAATGAATGAAAAACACATAAATGAATAAATAAATAAATAAATAATGTAAGTATTCATGAAGTAAACGTGGGGAAACAAAAATAACCTTACTTCAACTTTTGACACCACATCATCTCTCAAAAAAAAAAAAAAAAAATCATTCTGTACAAAATAATGTTCACACTGCTTAATTGAACAGGTATAAAATGTCCACATTGTTTGTGTGTTCAAAAGAAAAGTCTCCTATACTTTAAAAGCATTAAATGTATCCAGGGAAGATGAAAGAGTTCAATGTACATGCAACTATCAACAGAGCCAATAAAACCACAAAACAGAGAGTAGCTCAAACTGTCAAAACGCTCAACATTCATGGTACGTATGATTCATACATACAAATCTAAAGGTGTACCCCACAAATCAAATGGCAGCATCCCCCACAAAGAGTAAAAACAGTGACATTAAGTGAATAGAATGGTGACAGAGCGTATACCATGCTGCATCTTTGGTTGGATTCTGTACACTCTGCCCTTCTCAGATTTGATGTGACAGTCCTGGGTCAGCTGGGCCAAGAACACCATGATGCGGTCTGCCCTTCCCATCAGTCACAGCATTAGCCCTGTCCATCAGTCACAGCAGTTCCAGGCAAGGTTCTCTGCCCTCCTGTCTTGACAAGCCACTTCTGATTTTGTTACTGCTTGCTCATTAAGCTGTCCTTTCTCTCTGCTGCTAGTTTGTATACATATGAACACTTCAGCTCACAACTTAATCATTTCCATTATGCCCTTGCTTGCGCGCATGCACGCCACACACACACACACACACACACAGTCACTTTGTTACAGTGAAAGAAATGGAGGTTTAGTTCTCTCCAAGAATAGCCACACAGACAAAAAAAAAAAAAATTGTGAGTGAACAAGTTTTAGCTTCACACACTTGATTCTTGTGTTTTCCCCAGCATTTTTTTTTCCCTTTTTCAGTAAATAGGAGTGAGGTTTCGGGTAGGGGGAAAGGTTGAGTCAAATTTTTCATATTGATAATACTTCAGTGTCATGTGGAAATAATTTCCATCTCACAAAAGATTTTCTTTCCACCGATTCCTTCTCAGTAATCCCACAAAAGAATTTTGTTTTTCGACTGTTTCTTTCTCATAAAAAGTATAGTTTTACGGTCAGTTAACATGTTGCACACTTCTGACTAAATATACAACCAAGACATTTCCAATGTTAAGCATTCCAATGCAAAATGCCACTCTTGCCAATTCAAGTCACACCGGTTCCATTCACTGGTGACATCAGGTCACCAATTCCCAATACAGTGTAACAAAAGAGCAAGACTCGGAGGCAGAAGACGCAAACAGCCAGAGACATAGGACAGGCAGCAGGAGACAGCGACACATCCAACACAAAGACGGCAACCTTGCTGATACTATTCTGCCGGGAAAGTGTGCTCCATAGACATGAAAGAGCAGCAGGGTCCAGATCCACCCATCCATCCCAGCAGCAAATGCATGGAAGAACAGCATGCAATGCAACTAGTACTGTTTCTCATGTTGCCTTCACAGAACCGAACTTGTAGCCAGCTCGAGTCTGCCGACTACTGATCACAGCATAAAAATCTCATGCATGTCAGGATGTCACTGTCCACCAAGCAAACAAAAAAAGATTTTGATGCATGTCAGGATGTCATTGTCAACATTTTCTTTAAAAAAAAAAAAAAATGCATGCATGTCATCATGGAATTTTCCGCATCAAAATTTCATGTATGTTGCTAGGTAATTTACTACGTCCAAATTCGACGCTTGTCAGCCCATAGTTTTCCACGTCAAAATCCTATGCATGCCTGGATGTCATTTTCCTCATAAAAATTTCATGTCTATCAGACTGTAGTTTTAATTTAAAAAAAAAAATAAATAACTAACTCACGTATATCATGGTGTAAATTTTCAAGTCAAAGGTCATTTTCCATCTCTGCCTCCTCCCACCTACTCTCAGTCTTCTCTAGCAGAACAGTGCCTGGTCTCACGCACAATCACACAATGATCTTTTTTTTTCCTGTAACCATTGAGCTTCCTTTGTGGACACATTTTCCCAAATACTTTCTTGAATGTGTCCAAGATTAACTTCATTTCACCCTTAAGATTTAGTTCCTTTGCTTAAAATCTTAAAAACAGAATTTTTCAAATGTTATTAAAATGTACTTTATCTTTAAAACTGAACTTTTCAAATGCTATTAAAGTGTACTTTATACATTATATTACAGTACTTCTTAACAACATAAAATAAAAATGCCTTATTTCCATCAGATGTGTATTTCCTCCTCACACAACTCAGCTCTCTTTTCCATGGGGTTTTTTTTTTGTTGTTGTTGTTGTTGTTTTTTCTAAATAAATCTCAGCCTCTTGTGCCACTCATAGTTGATTCTGTTAAAAATAAGATGATTACTGATGCAGATTAAAAGTTCAAATCCTAGAGTTTCCTCTTCATACATCTTCATGTTAAAAATTATTTTGTTCAAGTTTGCACATCAACGAACAATCTGACGACAGCCATAAATTCTAGACCTCTTATTCATTGTCAGAAATTCGAGCCAGTTTGCTGAACTTTTTATACAAATCCAGATGGTGTTTCCATTCTAGTAATAAATTCAGTTGACTTTGCAGCATGTCATTATTTACTTTAATTCAAGAATCACATAAAAATGTGCAGGAAATGCAGACAGGCATCAGTTTACCACTATTCATCAGAGAATGTTGACCTTCACTGACAAATTTCATTGCTCAAATGCACTGAAAGTGTAGACCACAATGTCTGAATTATTCTCAAAACACTTCATACTGCGGAATCTTGTCAGCGAGTACTATTTCTAAACAAATGCTGTACAGTCATTTCAACCATTCATTCCACAGCTTTACTCCACCCTGGGTCATTATGAAATGACAAGTATTACCAAACTCTTTGGTCATTTTTTCTGTACATGTTCACACCATTTCCTGTGAATAATTTTCAATTCAATCTGTGAAGAGGACACTTCATGATGGGAATGATTTCTCTTTTTTTCCACTAAGAAAAGTCCTTTCTGCAGGAAATTAAGGCTTTATATTACCAGTTTTCTACTTAACCTTGCAATCTTTCCCACTATACTGGATCCTTAAAATTCTGAAACTGATTTCGCTCCCTTTTTTTTTTCTTTTTCTTATTTTAAATTACTGTTTGAGAAATACTGTTTACACATAAATATAAATTCAGTAACTGACTTATATATATATATATATATATATATATATATAATCATTGTTTGAGAGGCTGGTATACAAGTATTAAGCAATTTATCATCACTTACAATTGTTAGTCTTAGTCTGACTATGCAACGTATCATTCATTATCACAAAGGGCAAAACATTATCAACAAAAGTGACAAAAATGCAGCGTCAAGTGCATTTGAGTACCGATACACACAAACACCGGCCTTTTCCCAAACCACCCAACTCCTCGTCTTTCATCATACACAATTCACCCTCATCTCGTTCCTTACTGAAAGAGAACTTCCAGCTCCAGCATGCGTACATTTTCTTTTCAGCCTCGTGAAGATTTCAGTCCTGGAAGTCTTTCATTACGTTAAAGCAACTGTGCGGCCAAGATGAACTCTCGGTCTCTGTACCTTTCACTGATAACAAGATAACTGTTGAAAGCAAAAGCTTTGGGATTTTTTCCTTCTGTTTGGGAAGTGGGGAGTGAGGGATGGTTTTTGTTTTTCCTCTTCCTCTTTTTTTTTTTTTTTTGGCCATTTCCACTGTCGCTTTCACAATTCCAACAACAGAGTCCAGCACCTCACTCCACGATCAAGTCACGTTCTTTCTTGGGGGGCAGAGTTTTCCGCGGTCTTGTGGGCGTTTTGGGAACAGCCTGCGTCTGAGCCGAACAGTCACCCCCTTCCAACTTCAGCTTGTCAGGGTTGGGCTCGAATGTGTCCCCTTTCTGCTCAAACTTATCGCCATTCTGTTCTGCCTGCTTTGAACTGGTTTCTGTTCCTGGCTTGATTTCTGCCCTGGACTTGGGGCTCTGACTGCTGGTGCTGGCATCCATAATGGGCTGTTTCTTCTGGGCAAGAAGTTCCACAATATTCACCCCTCTTCGCTGCAGCTCCATCCGAAGGACAGCATTTTCATACTGCAGGTCATGGTAAAGGCTCTCGAAGTGCTGCAGCCTGGCTTTCAGTTCACACTGACGAGAAGACTTGTCGTACATCTGTAACACAGCATGTGCCATTGTCACTTTTCCAGTGCTAGTCCCACTTCTGACTTTAAATCTCTAACCTCTTCCCAACACAACTTTTTTTCCAATTCAACAAACGTTATGCTTTCTGATCACCTTGACTGACATCAGAACTTCTATTCAGCATCTACTTTTCGAAGTCCCAATTGTAACACTGATACGAGCATCAAATACAGGCACTATACATACTTACAAGTACACACTGTCGAATTCCAAACATTTCATTTCTTATCAACCAACCTTTCATTTCGACTAACCACTAAATTGGACAAAATCATTTTCATCAACCACAAATTGGACAAAATCATTTCTACTAACCGGACAAAATCATTTCCACTAACTGGACAAAAGTGTTTCCACTAACCACCAATTAGACAATAGTCTTTGAAACATAAATTTCATGTGCAGAGTTTAACTTCATTGTCTTTATGTTTGTTTGTTTGTTTTTAAAGCACATATTTTTCTTTACCATGAAACTTACAAAAACCTGTGCACAAAGTCTACCACTGGCATTAAACTGGATTCTAAATAGTTCCCATTCAAACTCTCCCTGATCCACACACAAACAAGTCAAACTTTCCTCTCTGTTAACCGTTACATAACACATCAAGACATTCACACTTCTTTTACCAGTGTTTTACTGGCTGTCCCACGTAACCTCCTTTTTGGGATAGAAAGCTGCAAAAGTAAAGATTAATAGTTTCAGAACAACTCACTCACCTCTTGTGCGCTTTCACTTTGAATGGCAGCCATCTTGTGAGCAAGTGCGCTTCTTTCCTCCTGTACAGCACGCTCACGACGCTCACTGTCAAGTCTCAAGCCTGCCATCTCATTCTCCAGCGCTCGCAGATTGCGCGCCAGGTCTTCGTTCTGGTTCTGTACTAACGAGACCTCCTGTTGGACAAAGTGACATGCAAATGTACATATTGGTACTGAAATTTCACAATACATCCTTGCCATCTCACTTCAAAGACTTAGTTTCTAAGACTTTTTTCTCTCTCAATTTCTTCTCTTCTACAGATTTCAGAATAGCGTTAGTAACAGATTTCACTGTATACCTAAAACAAGGATTCATGTCATTATCAATGGTATTTCTCTAGTGTGTATGTGCCAATTTCAACATTAAACTCACTGTGAACTCATAATTCATATGGTAAAGAGCTTGCATTTATGCATGCATTTGCTGGTATGCATACAAGACACACTGTCAAGGGAGCAAAACCTCTCACAAAGGGCCCTGAGCTCCTTAGACAACAAGAATGCCGCATCGACCGATTAGCAGTAGCGCCCTAGCGCATATGGTCAAACTGTGTCAAAGGGACTGAAGTGATCAGATGATAGATGGCACCTCAGGCAGTTAGAGCCCCTCATGAGTTCGAACTTTCCCGATAGCGAAAGGGAAGAAAATTTATCCACTAGGACTTCGGAGTATAAACTGAGTGCTAAAGACAAAGTATGCTGAAGTTGCTTTGTAAACGGACCTTGAAGAACAGGAGTCTTGGGCTTGTTCAGTAGGTATTGCTGTGGGGCACTGTGTTGATGTTTTATCAGGCTTGTTGAATGCGTGTGGACGTCACTGTCGTAGCTTCTCTAGGATAATTATTGTGTAAAAGCGGCTCCCGAAGTCGGTGGGAATTTTCTATGTCCATTTGGTGCAAAGGGATTGTTTGCTAAGCAATTTGGTAGGGATGTGTGTAAATGCTGGCGCGTGGAAGAATGTAGCATGAGGGGAATTCAGTGTACTTGTGAACAAGGTGGTAGATAAGCAACATGGATAAAGGCATGCCCAGAGGAATATCCTTTGTGTCCATCCCTATATACACTGAGGGGAGAACACCACCAAAGGAGAGAGGAGGAGGAACACCACAAGAGAGAGAAGAACAGAGGAGAGAGAGAGAAGAGTAAGCAGGACAGAGTACTGTTGAAAGAAATGTAGTCTGGGTTGACAGAAGTCACAGTCAGGTCTTAGGTGTAAGACAAGCTGAGAAAGAAAGACTGAGTTCGAAACCCAGAGGTGAGTGAGACAGACAAAGAAAATTTCTATGTTGAGTCCCCAGAGACCACCACGGAGACCCACTCCTGAAACCTGGTGCCAGTCAACCAAGGGTGTCACCAGCATCCAGTGCTGAAGAAAACTTGAAGTGACTTGTTCGAGAACTGTGGTGTGGTGTGTAAAGTGTGTGTGTGTGTGGAAACCTGGCCAGGTATGAAGCCATTTCATTGTAACCTGGGATTAGGAAGTATTGATCTTTTATGTTTTGGTTATTTCATTTTGTGTAATTGGATTTTTCATGTGTAATTATAAGTAGCATAGAAACTGTATTTCATGTTCTCAGTCATGTTAGGAGAGAAGAGAATGCATGACAGCCCTTTCCCAGAGAGAGGTGAATGGTTGGTGGGCGCATGAGTGCACATATGTGTGTATGAGAGCAGAGATAACCTTGGTGTGTTGTGCCTGTCTAATACAGGCCACTTAAGCAATACCATCACGATTTCCCCTGTCCTGGACATGACACCTACAACCATCCCTACTGCATACATTTAAAACCGTGTATTCCCACTCGCCACATCTACAATATGCATGCATAAAATAAAAAACGCCCACACTGACAGGTGTAGATTATGGTACACACAGACACACAAACCAGCCATTTTCAAAACATCATCTGTTTCAGAAGTCATGCACACACAGTCACACACACACACACACACACACACACATGCACACACACACACACACACACATGCACACACACTGTACACCATCATTCACACCATCTTTCTTATTCATGATATTCATACCCCCCCTCCTCCTCTCTCCTGGAATCTACCCTACTTCACAATCACAAATAAATCCTGTACACATCTTGTACCAAAAAAAATGAAATTCAACATTTCTAGAACACATTTTTCATATAAAACAATCAAATATCAACCATATCAATATCATACAAAAAGACCCTTCACTCTTATCAAAGCACAATATTCATCCCCAATCCTACCTGAATCAACCACAGTACACCATACAAAAAGATCACTCACCCTCTCCAGAGCACATTTTTTGCTCCAAATCCTCCCTGATCAACCATATTAATACATAAAGAGTCCTCGCACTCCTTATTGCGGGTTTTGCTACACTGAATTAACCATAATGCACACAAAACAATCCCTCGCCCTCTTCAGAGATCATCCTAATTCCTAATTCATCTTAATCTGCCCTGAATCAGCCATCACAATCTTCCAAAAGTCTCGCTCATAATTATGCATAAATGAAACACCAACATTCAACTCTGATGCATAAACATATCACTCTGTGTGTCACTGCGATGTACATTGTTTTTCAAATTGAAGGCGCTGACCTGCTAGCCATGTCCCACTGTAATAAGCATAGCAAATGGCACAACAGGTAAAGGCCAGAGTTAATCCCCTTCTCTGCCCATGACCAAGAGCATATGCAGTCTCAAGTCAAATGTCACCTACAGTGGCTCCAAAAAGAAAAAAGCAGTCGAATGAGACTGTTGGAAATGAACCAAGTATTGAAGTGAGTCCACACATTTCCTGAACTACGTCTGCTTCAGCCTGTACACCCACCACTGACGACGTCAACATGGCCATGACCTGTGGATGGCCTCCCCTCCCCTGTTCCCCTCTGGTTTCACCAAAACTGGAATAAGCACCTCCCCACCCCACATCCCACTCCACCCTTTCTCACCTAGAATACAACCTTTAAAAATTGTAGTCAAAAGGTCATGACAACTCTCAGAATTTCATATGCAGTTGGAATAGCATGACACAACAGGAAGAGCTCCCTCACCCTCTTCAGAGCACGTTTTTCACGGCACAGGCAGTGCACCAGCTCCTCCTGGCGTGCCCGCAGCTTGGAGTAGTCATGCAGGAAGGAGTCTCTGCCTTCCTTGGTTTGGGCACTTTGCCGTCCAGAGCCTGGTGAATCATGGACAGCTCCTGTTCCAGTGTGCTCTCAAACACTGGAGAGTCACTAAAGCGAGGCTCTTCCCGACCTGCCAGCGCAACAGACAATACAGGTTTCATTTCCTTGGGCGGGGGGGAGGGGGGGGGGGGGGGGGTGTTTGTTTTTTTTTCTAATTAGATTGTGATGCTTAAATTGTGAGTGAGTGAGTGAGAGAGAGAGAATATGTGTGTGTGTGCATGTGTGTGTGTGTGTGTGTGTGTGTGTGTGTGTGTGTGTGTGTGATTAGTTTGTAACGCTTAAATCTGAAGTTGATGCATATATAACCATACAAGGGCTGACGTGTGTGTGTACCTGCTGCTGAGTGCTAAATAAGCCTATTCTCACTAATAAGTGCCCTGTTCATGAGCTGAAGCAACAAACAAAAAAACCATCATCATCATATCATCATCATCAATGAATAGAAATACTCTGTACATATGTTCCTACAAACATGTGTTAATGCGAGTCTTTTAATGATAGGAAGGAAAGCACAGACATGTTTAACCAACTGTGTGTTTTCTTGGATTCCCTCCAACACTGGATCTGCACTGCTGACAAACATTTAATACAGATTAGCTCTCAAATGGGATGAGGAAATGGTAGTGTTAAGAGAAAGGACACTGGATGCGAGAGGCAGCAGAGGAAATGTATGACTATGTTTCAGACATGACAGGTAAGGGAGCCTGAAATGTACTTTTGCATATGTGAATGACTCTTGCCATGCATGCATGACTACTTCACTCACTATCTAGAGGAGAGCTCTGCCCCACGCTGGAATCATCAGTATCGGTCGGCAAATCATACTCCCGGTATTCTCGACTGCTCTCCATTGCAACAGGAAGGGAGGAGGGCCCGCTGGGTTGGACGACGACTTTGGGCTCCTCCTTGATCTTGGTCTTGACCGTGAGCTCCTGCGGCTGCTCTTCCTCTTCCTCCTGCTTCTCTTCTTCATCATCACCCGACTTTGTTTTGCTTTGGGCTGAAGGCGCCAGAGAGACGTTAGGGGTGAAGTGGCGTTCATATCTGTTGTGAACATAAAAAGGAATGATTCAAAGGTTTACAACAGATAGCACATGATGATTTTTCTCTCTTGACAATGGACATTTTTGTTGTCACCTACAGACAGCACATCACCAAAAAGTTAAAGCACAATGAATTTTCAAAATTTCTCTCTCTCTCTCTCTCCCCTCTCTTTCGTCTATGATTGTCTTTTTGTCTGTACCAATTTTTCTCCTGCTCTCTGTTCAAAATTCCCCCATTCACACTGTTGAATATAAACACGTTAGCCTCTAGATTTCATGTCAGGACACAGTATGTGATCACTGATTTGTTAGTTGCTTCTCTTTATATCCATCCTTAACTTACTACAGATCTAAAGAACAAAATCTCTCTCACACACACACACACCACACACAAGCATACACCCCCTCTCACAAGCCATACTCACCCTCCACCTTCCTTGAAGTCAATCATTATCATGGATCAGTATACATCAAGACCACATTTCCACCCACCTCTGTGACTCTGAGTACGGGATGACTCGCTCTGGGTTCAGCAAGACTGGAGGCCCAGAATGCAGGTACGTAGGTGCTCTGTTTTCAAAACAAAAAATATAAGTTTTGACTCAGATTTTACATAAAGATGCTCAAAATTGAACTCTGGAAAATAAATTAGATCGCCAAACAAAAAAATCTCTAAGTGAACACCACACACACACACACACACACACACACACACACACACACACACACCACACCACACTCTCTCTCTAAAATAAGGCATACTCCAACGAAGAGGGAGAGAGAAGGGGGGGGGGGGGAGGTGGGAAGGGCGTGGGAGGAGGATTAAGATCTCAGTGAACAAAAAAGGCAGACACACAGCAAAAGAAGCCAAGTCAAACATGCGCATACCACTCGTTAACCTGCACTTGTTTTCCCCCACTACTTAATTGTTCAGCAATTGTTCAGCATTCTGTTTCATTCTTATGTTATCCAGTGGCTTCACATAATGCTGGCCACAGATGTAAGCAAAGGCCTGACATGACCCTGGGCACAGATATAACCAAACATGCAGCCAGCCTTTCTTGACCCTCCTTTCACTCCCAATGTGTATACATACAAAGAATATGTTCAACGGGAACTGGGCCAGGTTACACAGCTAGTCAGTAGTCTTGATGCTGGCAGCTCCCCCATGAAAGTGAAAGACAGAGGGACAGACAAAAAATGTGAGAGAGAGAGAGAGAGAGAGTGTGTGTGTGTGCGTGTGCGCGTGTGTGTGTGTGTCTGTGTCCGTGCGTGCATGACGTGTATGTATGCCAGCCTGCAGATGTCAGTTGGCTTTGCATGTGTGTGTATCGTGTATGTGCCTGTCAGTGTGGCTGTCAGACCACTTGGCAGGTAACATGTGCTGTATACATAATCATAATGGAATACTGGGGAGAAGGGGAGGGGATGAAGGTAGGGGGAAGAGAGGGGACATGGTGAATAGGGAAGGGGAACAGAGGGGGGACAGAAGAGGGTAGGGAGGGATTTACTTCATCTCATATCTTGACAGCAAAAAAGCACCGCCGCACGAAATTAACTCCCTGCTTTTTCTTACGAAATTAACTCCCTGCTTTTTCTTATGTCACTGCATAAATCAATGTCAAAGGCACATCCCTCAACCTGACATATCACGCATGTACGCATGCTGGCACTCATGCATGCATGCACGCACCCACACACACACACACACACACACACACAACACACACACACACAGAGCAAGAGAAAAAAACAGGCCATCATACAGACTAACACTTTAACAGCTAATCCTCTCTCTCTGAATTGTAAACTGTATATCCTAATCCATACACACTTAGCCCTCAATCAGCAATGCATCTGTTCAGCATAAAGGGAAAAGAATATTAAACAATACTCCCACATAAGGAAAATTCTTGAATTTTAAAGCCTTCCCTTTTCAACAGGATGGGAAACACAAAAACACAAATAATTCTGCTTCAACTCTTCAGTTTCATATGTGTGTCATCAACTATCATGAATCATGTTCTTCATGCAGTGTATTCAGCATTTAACATATATATTGGTGCCATTGATTTACTTTAAGTGTATAATTATGTTGATGGTGTGTAAGGAATGTGTGTTGTGTGTGTGTGTTGTGTGTGTGTGTGTGTGAGAATGTATGTGCATGTGTGTATCCATGCATGCCTTTGGATGTCAATTCACTTAGCAGGTAGTGTGCTGTGTACATAATCATACTTTAGCATAAGGAGGGGGAGGGGCAGGGGGAGGGAGGGGGGTCTGGATGAGAGGAAAAGATGAGACCAGGTGGAAGATAAGTGATGAACAGTAGGTTCTAGTTGGCATCTTCAATGCACCACACAAAAACCCTTTCTCTTTTTTCATGTGACTGCGTTAATCAATGATAAAGGTATATAACCCTCATCCTGATCTATGTCAAAGCTACATATCCCTAAACCTGAAATTTCACACAGACACATGCATATCTCTCTCACACACACACACACACACACCTCTCTCTTTTCTCTCTCTCTCTCTCTCTCTCCCTCTCTCAATGACACACATAAGAGACACCAAAATGCAGATGTGTGTGTACTGTTTGTACGCAAATGTGCTTGTGTGCATATATACACATGTGTGTGCTTGTGTGTGGGTGGGTGAGTGTGTATGTACCAGCTAATAATAATTACTAAACTACTCAATAATCATAACTAGACTACTCATCAACTCCTTGCCTACTGTCAAAAAAGATTTCTTTTAAAGGTGTGGAATAAATAGGCTCAACGGTTATGAATGAAATGACAGCACAGACATCACAAGGTTATTAAATGTCTCTCACAAAAACAGCAACACACAAGTACACTGATTTCTCCATGAAGTATTACTGACAACACGTTTGCAAATCTGGGAGAAAGTGGGAGGAGGAGGGGGAGTAGTGATGAAGGGGATGGAGCGGGGTTGGGGGTGGGTCGTATATGGAGCAGACATATAACACTGTATATGGAGCAGACATATAACACGGGGGTGGGTCGTATATGGAGCAGACATATAACAAAGTCCAACCCTGTTGTGTCTAGATGTCTCTCCCATCAGAAGGTCAAGGTCTTAACTGATAATATGGAAAGCTATTTGGGGTTACACTTCAAAATGGTAACTAACATACCATCTATATTTCATGCCAAAAAACTGCAACAGCAAGAAGACTTTCCCATCGTTTGGGTTCCAAGACCTTCCATTCATTCTAGTTTTGGATTACAGCACTTGTTTCTGCTCAAAAGGAGAGTGCTGGTGCCCTGGACTTTCTGTCTCTGGAATGACTACAATAAAAATGCAAAAAGTAGGCACACTTCCCAGTTTTATGCAAAAAAAATGGTTAATTAAATCCTTACGTTAGAGGTTGTATACCATTACAACACTTCAGGATAATACATCATTCACAAGAGAGAGAGGTTTGCAGAACTATGAGCTCATTTAAAGTGCTTAAAATTTCTGTATGTCTATCCCTCCTGTCCTATGGATCCTCAACCGTCTGTGCTTGTCATCTACCTGTCTCAGCTGTCAGACTCACTCCTTTCTGCATCTATCCCACATGCAGTTTCTCCACAGTTCTCTCTTCCCTTCCCTCCACTGCTCCCCTTGTTCTTCACATCTGGCACTCTTACAACCCCATTTCTTGGAGCGGCCATTTCAACATTATATGGTTCAGTTACGGTCATGTTGTTTATTCAACTATACATTCTAACTATAATTACAGCCTGTGTTTGTGACTGCTGTGGCTGTCTGACAGTCTTTGATTCATCAGCTGATTTTGCCATTTAAATACATTCTGTGGCTAAATTATTCACTTTGAATCAACTGATTACGCTGCTTTCATTACTAGGTTTTTCTGTCTATAACCATCTTTCTCTACTTTCAAAATCTGTTTTATTTCAAACCAAAATCACCAGCCAGCGCTTATGTGGTTTGACCTTCGTCTTAACAGGTCTTTTATTTTTCACTTAAATCTCCATACAAACATATCATGAACAAATCATTTCAAAGATATCAAATTTGGTATGTGTAATGAAAGCTACCCGGTTTTTGACAAGACTCACTGGCTCCCATATATCAGCCTGAAAAGATAGCTCCCCAGGCCACCTATTTGTGATCATGTGCTTCCCAACCTTCATCCCTCCCCCTTCCTCAACTTGTGAGGAGATAGTTGGGGTAGAGCTTTTTTTTTTTTATCAAACAGCCAGACCCCATGTCTGCACCTGTGAAGATAACCTGGCTTTTCAGGTGTGCCTGTTCAACCTCACTCCCTTACCTTCCACTGGACTTGGGACCTGGCCTGTTTACTGAGGGCTGTTCTATACTAGGGTTGGGATGGTTGAAGTTTCCCCAAGCGAGACTGGGCTGTGGAGAGTTTTCTCTTTGATGGCTGGATGGTAGGTTGGTTGCTTGCTTGCTTGCTTCTTTTCTGTCCTTGCAAGTCTGTTTAGTTTAGTGTTCTGTTTCTTTTTAAGGTTCAATATACCCTTTTCATAACCATTTCCTTCTTTCCCACACCACCCCTCTGACCAACCCCTCCCCTTGCAAACCATTTCTGACCATCTCCACCTCCAGTAAAAGTAAGATTTTTTTTTTCAAATCTGTGTCAACCTTTCTTCTTATTCTAGTTCATACAATATACAGTGGTGTTTCTTTTTCTATTTTCTTTTAATTAAACTCAGTACTGTGTACATTCTATCTGTTCCTTCCTCTTGCTCTGTGTACTTTGATATGTTGTGTGTGTGTGTGTGTGTGTGTGTGTGTGTGTGTGGTGTGTGTGTGTGTGTGTGTGTGTGTGTGCATATCTACAAAAACAGAGCACACTCACTTGTTTAACTGTGGAAATGAGACTGGTGCAAACATGTATACATTGGTGTGTGTGTGTGTGTGTGTGTGGTGACTTGTAAGTGTGTTTATCCGTACACACACTCTCTCTCTAGTCTCATTCGGGCCAGAGGACAGTGACTTGCTTGTGACATGAAACAGCAGCCTGCTTGTCCTCATTTCTCCTCTCCTCCTTGACCTGATCATGGGTTACACTGTACTCAGCTGTGACTTGAACTTGGAGTCGCTTCATCCTAATAGACCTCAAACGGTCAATCCCTCCTCAAACTTTCATCCCAACTTCTCTCTGACATCATTCTGAAACTGGCAGTGAATGATGTTGAAGCTTGGTGATTTATTCCAAGGACCTGTATCATTTGACTGTGACACTCAAAGGAAGAAAATGTTGCCTCCCAAAGCTTGGAATGCATGAGTACACGACAGAGGCTGGAAGCAGCTACATCCGCCCTATCTGTGCTGACCCAGCTCTTTTCACAGTGTAATGATGGGTTATCACACTGTGGCAAGGATCCTGAGAAAAAAAGCATGTCATTTGATCCCTCCTTGCAGATCCCTCTTTCCATATATTAATAGGAACAGATGATGAAAAACCAAGAACAAACAGAAGTTCCAAAGAACTTTGCGGAACACACTGTATTCTTACATAATTATGTGATATTCTACAGATATACATGGATACACTTGTACACTCACATCATTACAGCCACCATCATAATGACCGATGGAGAATCACAGAATGCACATGTATACATTGTGCACGAATGACAGTTTCCCCCACTCTGCCCTTGTATTAGCTGCAAACATGGCTACTGTTCATCAAATCTCCTGAAGGTCTGGCAGTTCGATTTCTCTTCTCTGATTTTTGTTGGTTATTTTTGTATGTTTGCTTTGTTTTGTCTCCCTTTAAGAGGTTGGGATTTGCCATCCAACTTTCATCAGTCTTGCCCATTCTGCACTGGTGTTTTCAATGCCACCTACCCTTCTCTGATCAGGTGGGGCTGTATGGCCAGCAGTTTGCCTCCTTTCAGACCCGCTGACAGCGGAGAGGGAGTCCAGGGAGTGAAGGCTGATGTGTCTCCCCTGTTTGCTGAGGTAGCCTCACCCCACGCTATCACATCCTGGGCCAATGCTGCTTCCGTCTTGGCCCGTTTCTGCTCACAACCTTCTCGTTCTGGACTCTGGAAAGAAAAAAAAAAACGTAACACTTAAACACTGAACCATATGAATGATTTATCATGACAGACTATTGGTGTCATTTTCCTCGCAGAAAACAGCCCTGATGTGGCCCTTTGCGGTCGGCTGGGCTATAAGCAACATTATCTTATCTACTCGCAGAAAAGGGTTTTTCCTTCTTGAATAATACCAGCAGAGGTCTAAAATCTGTATTTGCATTAAATTATATCAATCCAAAAGGAGACCAAAAAAAATATCTGTATTTAAGTAAAAGGAATGGAATAAGTTAAAAGATCTGGCCATGGCAATGAACTAGTCAGGTAGGGATATTCAGCAGTGAAGCTTAGCATTTCTCTTCTATGGAAACAATACTGACTGCAGCAGAATATGAACAACTTTGATAAGGCCAGGCCAGGGCAAGAACTAAAAGTTTGCAAATCATACTAACATCTTCAATTTCAACTAAGCAGTAATCAAAGTGTCTTTTATTTTCATTGAGTCATTCAAAAGGCAAAGACAGAAAGAGAAAACAGATGAAAAACAGAGGGAGACTGACAAACCAACAAGGAGTAGCCAAGACAGACAGGCAAATAGTGAGAGTGAGACAAGAGATATAGAAAGAATGAAGAAAGTGTGCAAGACATACTGGCAGAGAGAGAGACAGACACAAAGAGATACAGACAGACAGACAGACAGCAAGAGCGAGAGAGACTGAGAGAGAAAAGAAGTGTTGGTCAGTATTGGTCACCAGGCCATGAGCTAAGATTAACTAAGACATGTAATCCCTAAGCAATGTCAAGAGGTTTAAGCATTTCTCACACTGAATGACATAATCGTTAGTATGTACAACTGTGAGGTTCACAAAATGTGGTTACATGAGAGAATTATAGATCTTACAGCTTCAAGGGTTCAATAAACACTAAAACGGCCAACTAAGAATATTTTTGGTCATTTATTTCAACTGTGTTTGTTCTTATCATACTGTGTAAGGCCCTCTGTGTGTGTGTGTGTGTGTGTGTGTGTGTGTGTGTGTGTGTGTGTGTGTGTGTGTGTGTGTGTGTGCGTGCGTGAGGGGGGAGGGGGCGAGAAGAGAGAGAGAGTGAGAGCATATGTGTGAGTCTATGCACATACGTGTGTGTGTGTTGTGTTGTTTGTTTCTTTGCAAGTGCGTGTGTGTGTGTAGGAACGAGAGAGAGAGGGAGAGAGAGACACAGAGAGATAGAAAATTTGTGTATAGTGCTTATGCTGCATAAACACATCCAAACATGTGCATGCATGCAAGTGCGTGTGGGGGGGGGGGGGGGGGGCAGCGTTGGCGTCAGGAGGACTGAAAACAGAGGAGGGTACAAGTATGTGTGTACGCAACTACATACATGTGAAAATCTGCAAGTCATTTCTCTCATATTTTAATCTTCTTACCAGAGTCGTATGAAAATGAACCCAGTTATAATGCTTTAAAAAAAAAAAAAAAAAAGGGGGGGGGGGGGGTGGGGGGGAAAAAATGTACGAGAAAGGTACTGGGTTAATCGGCTTCCCTAAACTCTCAGCTCAAACTAAGCTGCTTATGCGCAGACCTCTGCTCTGACCAATGCCGTTTCTCTGCCAGATGAAACCCAAATCCACTGCCTTCCTTTATACAACCTATAACTTTTAAAACAACACCAAAAAGAAAATGCTTGGTATAAAATCATACTTCTAGTTCTACTAAGCATTTACCTTCAGGAAACATAAACAAAGTATACCCTAGTATATATACAAAGTATAAACACATGCACATGCACACACGAGTATGGCGCGCGCACCACACCACACACACCACACACACACACACACACAGCGGGGAAAAAAGCTTTACATGTGTAGTGTGAAATAACCAACTGATTTTTTTTTTCATTCTTAAATATGAAGCAAGTACGTAGCAGCAATCAAGTGCTGCACAACTTTGTTCTCACTAACACTGTAACATAATTACGATCTACCCGAGGAAAATTCTTCCAACCAATCAAGACTATCCACAAGACCTGAACTTGAAATGAGCTAATTACCTGGAAGATGGACAGTCCAGCCCTATGCGACAAAGTTCAATATTGAAGGCACTTATTTCCTCCCTCACACTAAAGCTGTTCCGTCCATCCCCTTCCCAAGATCAAAGTGATGATGGCACTTAACTTCAGAGAGACTTGTGTCTTCTCACATGATTTAGTTTTCTCGTCCAAGATCAAAGAGATCCACCATTTTCTTTCTTTCTTTTTTTCCCCCTTCAATCCAGCTTCACATACAATTCTGAAATTATATCACCACCTTCAACCTGACTGCTTGCTTCATCAAAACAACAAATATTCCCTTTACCCACCTACTAGTAGTTAGTGGAGAAAGGTGCAACAGATATAGGGGAGTGAAAATGGTCACTCTTAACAGCCAACTTTTTTGGGGTAACTGTCATAGTAGCTCATTAAAGATGTTCAGTCACACAAGGTTCAGAGTCATTCCAAGCCTCTTAGCACACAATCAGATATATCTTGTGAAAGAAAAAATATTTTCCTCAATATTATTGAGGGGTATATCCAAAAATTTCCAACACACCCCCCCACCACCTCATCTCACCATCATTCTCTCTCTCTCTCTCTCTCTCTCTCTCTCTCTCTCTCTCTCCCACGCGCGCGTACGCACACATGGCAATGAGAACCAAGCAGAGTGAATCGTATGTCTCGCCTGTTTCCAAACCTTAGCCAGTGCAGCTGGTCAAGACTGCGCGCTTCGACCACGAGAACCGATACTTTTGCCCACAGGTCGCGATGTTGGGAGCGATTAGCGACGTTCCCAAACGAGTCGGTCCACAGGTGGCTTAGGTCGCCCCCACCTTTCCTTTGTTGTGCTGCCGACCCCCCACCCAGACATGACCTTCACTTCCAAAAAAGCCACCACGGGTCACGCTGGTGCTCTCGCAGACGGCTCGAGGTCACGACACACACACTGCCACGGCGAAGGACGA
Source organism: Conus canariensis (assembly GCA_033310375.1). Taxonomy (NCBI): domain Eukaryota; kingdom Metazoa; phylum Mollusca; class Gastropoda; order Neogastropoda; family Conidae; genus Conus; species Conus canariensis. The sequence continues at coordinate 18,792,212 of CM065731.1, read as the reverse complement.
AGGGAGAGAAAGAGGGGCGCACGGGGAATGGAAGTAGGGAGAGGGGTGGGTACGTGGGTGGGGGTGTTCCACGCGTGCTGTGGGGAGCTTTGAATCCAGCGCTCCGCCGCCTGGCCCTGAAGCCATCTGCCATTAATTCTGCCGACTAGCGAACGAGAGGGGGAGGGAGGAGGGGGGAATGAAGTCAGAGCCTGAACAAAAGGCCTGGAACAAGCGCTTGGTGCTTGCGTGATCGGCGGGTCCGATAATGGCAATTGGGGGGTCTGGCTGGCCACGCTGACGTTGTGCCGTTGAGCCATTCCGTTCTAAGACCCAAGGATCCGAACGACGTTGTCATTGTGAAAACGTGATCGGTTTTTCTTCGATCGGGCAGCATTAAGTTCAGTCAAAATTGAACGCCCCTACCCACACACACACACCCTCTCTCTCTCTCTCTCTCTCCCACAACCCCCCTCCCCGCCTCCCCTTCCCCCTCCCTCAAATCAAGTCAGGAAGATCGTGACAACACTGGCATTAGGTCTCAACAAATGCATTTTAATAACATCACGCTGGCCTAGTCTTTTCCCTTTCATTATAATTAATGCACATTTTGACAACTGCGTCAGTCATGTACAACTGAACAATTCGTCGAAAATCCTCGCTCATCGATAAACTCGGACAAACTTGCCAGTCTGCGGTAGAACATCCTTTCATGTCTTTGCAGCCTTTATCTCTGTTGCACACAGCAATATATTCCGTACGATTTTGGTCAAGGCGATTCTAGAACATGCATCGACTGATCTACTTATCTCTCTGCCTTCCAGTTTCTCTTCATATCCCATACTACTCGAGTACTTCTTGCGTACACGCAACTATATTCTGAAATGGACTGAAATGGCAGTTAAAGCACAGGCATGACATCGTATGCATGGGTAGGCCCACACACTGAAAGCAGATATCTTGCAAAACATGGGTGGCGAGTGGTAGGGACACAAAGGCACGGGCACAGGCAAGTAGTCCAGAGTTGTCCATCACTCGGGTCCAGGAGGAATCGCCTCACCATATTTTACCAGTGACAGTCTCGACGGTTCTTCCCCCTCCCTCCTCTTTTCCCGTTCCCTCTTGACAGCGCTAAACGAGCCATAAAAACCGTCTGGTCAGTCCATCATTGCTTCCCCCGAGGGCCTTTGAACATCTTCACACGTGTGTCCGACTTATCGTTCGTGCCCTCCTCACTCCTCTCCGTGTTTCCACACACCCTTCACTTCCTCCTGATTGATATAACACCTTCCACGCTTTCAATGATTTTAAGATCTCCAACCTGCCCCCCCCCCCCCCCCCCAGCCCTCTCTCTCTCTCTCTAGCGCACAGCAAATACACACAAACACACACACACACACACACACCAGTTTGACCTCTTAAATAAATCTGGGAAACTGGCAACGTTTGCCCTCCCCTCGCACTCCCCCCCCCCCCCCCCCCCCTTCCCCAACACACTTACATTTTTTCCCCCTTCCTTTCCCGCAATACAAGTGTGTCGAGATGAGGTTGACAGGGGACGGAGTAAGGGATAAGTAGGTATTTTGTGGTGTCTGGGAGCCCATCTTCGCGTTGACTTCGGGCAACCGTTAAATTAACGCGTTGTGTCACTCTCACTAAGATCACGACAGGAAGTGTGTGTGTGTGTGTGTGTGTGTGTGTGTGTGTGTGTGTGTGTGTGTGTGTGAATAACATAGAATTTTTTTTTTTTTTTTTAAGGACAGACAGAACTGGGGAGCAAGCACTTGCACATGACCTTTTTCAACCATATACACGTTTTACCCTTTAAGACTGCGACCAATGAACCGTTGCAGACCACGCACGCGGTTAAACGAACATCATATTTATTTACAGAGGTATATGCACTGTTGTTGTTGATGATGATTATGTGTACAGACAGACAGACAGACAGAGAGGAGGTTTAGGTAGGGGATGATCGGAATGGAGAAAGACTGAGGGAGACGAGGAGGCACACAGACCGAACTCTCCACCTTCTCTCAACACACTCAACCCCCCACCCCCACCTCCTCACCCCTGCCCTCAAACCTTTTATCACAGGCAGAAACAAAAACGCTACAGCTAGTATTATACATGTCTGGACGGCTGACGAAGCGTCTGTCTCGTGTCGTTTGTTTTATCAGATAAAGCGTCAGCGAAATCAACAGCCTACTGTTTCTTCATCATCCAGTCCACACCTCTAGGCTGAAAGCGACCTGGACTAGACGTATACAATGATACATGTCCCAGGTGTGACGGTCACAAGACCCCCGGCGTGACTACGACCAAAGATACTACGCTACGACATAGCTAACAAGACAGATCTGCTCGGGTTACCAGGGAGTGGACTCTTATACAACAAGGCGACTGAAGATTTCACATCCCTCCAACCACCAACATTAACATGCTGCTTGCTGCTTCTGTCTGCATCATTGTACGCCATTTCTCAACTCTATGTTCCACTATGTCTACGTTCCATAATGCCTCTGTTCAATATATGTCTAAGAACATCATTCTATGTCAACAAGAATGCCAGCAGTAATGATAACGTCAGCAACGTGTCAATAATGCACTCGTATAAGCAGACGGACACATCTCCTTATGGGGAGAACTATTTGAAGTCAACAGACACACAGACTGACAGAGAGGGACAAAGAGTGAGCGGTCAGACTGAATGAAAGAGTATTCACAAGGTCAAGGCTTCGACATCAGTCACGAGGCCTCCTTTCAATTTCTATTCATGTATTAAACAAAAAAAAGTATTAATGAAAAAAAAATCGAGTAACGATGGGGTAGGGGAGGGAGGGAAGAACCGGTGCTGTCAAAAGCAAGTTGCGCTCTCTTCGCTAAAAAGTCTGTGTACTGTAATGACAGCGTGCACACTGATGAGGCCAAACGGAAACCAAGACCCTCTGCTGAGAGGTCTGTTCACAGAGGACTGCATGCTGGGTATGGCAGGACCCACATGCTGACAGATGAGGCACACGCTCTGGAGTCTTGCCTCTTGGTTCTCTCCTCGGGGAGGCCAGACACACGAGGGATTTTTTCTTGGAAGCTCGTATGTCAAGCCCTGGCAGACTGCTGTAGACCGATTTATTGATCGGACTGGGACTCAGGATACATGGCAGCCCTCAACAACCACCCAGGCCCTTTCCTTCCTCACCCTAACGCATACACCTACCCTTCCTCCATATTACACACACCCCAGCGCTAAGTAACAAAATGAACGCTAAGGCTCCAAATGCTCGTCACACTGTTCATGCCTTGTAAATGACGAGGCCTTGTAAAGAAGAATGGGAATTGGAACCGGGGGGGGGGGGGGGGGGGGGGGATGGAAGAAAAGGCCAGCTGAAGGACGAGAATCAGTGAAGGGGCTGGGGTGCCGAGGCGGTACAGGAGGAAGGTGTTGTGGGGGGGGGGGGGGGGGGGGTGTAAACCAGTCCTTATTATGATAAACTAAAGCTGCTGGGAAACTGGATGGACAGAAAGAATCCCATGATCGTTCCCTTCCGCCATTCGACAGCGTGAAGATGCGCATATACGCGCTTTCAAATACAATGTGCTTGTGTGCGGTACTGCAACGGGGCAAGTCGATCCAGAGGAAGGACATGGGTGAGAAAATGGGTGGTTGGTTGCGTGACATTGATTGCTTGCTCATAAGTCATATGTACAAGGTTTTCGTGAAACACATTGTTCACGAAGGAGAGAGAGAGAGAGAGAGAGAGAGAGAGAGAGAGAGAGAGAGAGAGAGAGAGAGAGACTGATTCTCAAATTGCTGGCTGCATCGTGTAAAATCGATAGTTTGTTGTTATGCCAGCATGCTGAGATTATTCTACGGCAATGAAGACAATGGCTGGCATTACACATTATGGCAGATTCCGTGTAAATCCTGTTCAAAAATGTTCAACCAGATATGATTTTTTTAGTTTTTGAAAGAGTAAAAAATCTTTCATCTGAGCTAAGCGATTTCAATGTGCTGAAAATAAAAGATCTCTCTCCTCTCTCTCTCTCTCTCTCTCTCTCTCTCTCTCTCTCTCTCAAACAACTGTGTAAGAAATTGACTTCCGACGAGGTGGGTAGTATCTGAAGATCCCCCGGGACACCCCATCCCTCCCTTCATCCTGGTCGGCCGGGTTATAAACAACACGTACTGAACTGCAAAACTGCATACTGCCGTTTGAATTCAAACAAGGTGAATGCAAAGAGAAGGGGGATGGACTTAACGACCATACACAGCCAACCACTGCATCGAATAGGTTACACCTTGGCAAATGACTTTCATGGCAAGCTGAATGAGAGATGGAAGAGGCGAGATAGACGGTGGGGCATGCAGTCGAACGGTGGATAGGGAGAGCGAGCCGGATGGGGGGGGGGGGGGGGGGGAGTGGGGAGTGAGGGTGGGGGGTTAGTGGTGGCGCCTTCAGTGGGGCATGTTGGCGGGAGGCTTGCCGGCCAGAAACAGTGACACGGCACTATCTGGACAGTTGCCAAACGCCTGGCTGACCGAAACATTCCTTTCATCATTGGGTGAAGGGGGAGGGGGGTTGGTCAACCGGATTAGCCCAACTCTTCTGCTCCCTCTATCTGTGGTTGTGAGAGAGAGAGAGAGAGAGAGAGAGAGAGAGAGGAGAGCTGGGGCATACGCGTGTCGCAAAAAAAAAAAAAAAAAAAGGGGGGGGGGGGGGCACAGAGACAGACAGACAAAGACCGAGACAGGGAGAGCCGTGTGCTTAACTACGAACATCACTCCGCTACGAATTATCTATGGACGAGTTATTATCTGCCATATGAATAACGCTTACACTCATATTAAGAAAAACTAACTATGCTCATCCTACAAGCACAAACTAACATGTAAATTACCAAACACGTGCATATTGCAGCCAGTACTCGAACGTAAATTTTAAAAAAAAGAAAAGAAAAAAAGGGGCAAACAAAACCTGCAGTTTGGACCGAAGGAGTTGGGGAGAAGATCAAGTAAGCCGAACGCGCACGTTTCCAAGCAACAAACTACCGACTCCTCCAATTTTTCTAGATGGCGTCCATCCAAATCGCCCCAACTCAGCAGGAAAAAAAAAGCGCTTCTTGAGAGTGGAAAGCGCGTTTGCGAGACGGCGAGAAAGATGAGCAGAGAAGGCGTGGTAGCCGGCCAGACACTGCTTAAAAAGAGGAGGGAGCCAGTCCAGAGAAGAGGGGCATCTATCTTGAGGGTCTGACCGTTGACCGACTTTTCTTTGATGGTAACCACCTTTCAACGGCACAAAGCCTGTTCCCCGGGACCTCCTGTACCTGTCTGGGTTTGGCAACAGTTCACTGGATTTTCCAAAGCACTCCTCAGCCGGTGGTACTGACGGGCAACAGTATCTGGGAGCAACACCAGTTCGTTCACGACGAAGTCGTGAACTTTCCTGTCCATGAGGGACTGTTAAAGCTGTACTACGGGGCTTGTTAAGATTCTGTACAGGGCTGAAACATTTTTTATTATCTCCCACAGTCTAAGCCTCCCAACCCCTTCCTCTACCCCCCTCACCCGTCCGTTTTCTCAGTCTGAGTTTTGCTTTTCTTCGTATACTTTTTACACAGGTTTCTCTCATTTCAACCAACTGCTGCGTTTTCAAGATTCCTTTTCGTCGTGTCATCAGTTTGTTAGGAATTTCATTCCAACAGCACGGAGTTCTGATCTCTCCTTCCCTTCATGTTTGTGTATATAGCCCATGATTAAAGGGACCGGTTTGTGCTCCCCCTTACTTCGCAAATAAATGGAAGACTTGCAATTCATTCAGGTCTCGCATGTAAAACCCAAACAAAAGGATATATCGAAGTATCAGAACGCGTTGAATTATTGTCAAAATCACACCCACGCACGCAGCGCGCGCGCGCCCACACACACACACAACGCGCGCGCGCGCGCGCGCGCGCGCGCGCGCACAAGAGAGAGAGAGAGACACTTTCGACACTTTGATATTTTATTGTCATTACCAAAGAGGTCTTTTGACAAAGAGAGAGAGAGAGAGAGAGAGAGAGAGGTGCTGGTCAGACTGTCACAAAAAGACTATCCTCACATACATGATACACACACGCACACGCGCGCGCGCGTGCACACACACACACACACACCACACACACACACACACACACACACCACTCACAAAGACAGGGACAGACAGACAACTCGGAGGCAGATCAATGATAACGCTGACTGAGCAAGACCCACATCCCGGGCAATTCTCGGCCCGACACCACAGCTAACTAGGCTAGTACAGGGCTGGTTGCCGGCTTGACCTTCAAGATCTCCCAGAGCACAGGGATTATCCAAGTGACCTTTTGTCTTGACCGCCAGCAGACAAACACACACTCAGAAGGCCACGCTGCCCACTCCGCAGACCGCCCGCCCTTCCCCTACCAGCCAGTCAAGTCGTCCCACCGTCCGTCTAGACGGTCAATACCGCCAACCTCCGCCAACCTCACGAACGGCGGCCAGGGTGAGGGGTCAGGTTGTCCACCACCCACCATGACTTTGAGCCCCCCCCCCCCTCCCTTCCCCCGTCCTCCCGCCCCCTCTCATCTATATGTCTTCTCTCCACCCAACCAACCCCCACCCCATTCCCCTTCTCCAATTCTCCTCTTGTCATCCTTTCCTTTCGGTCGAAAGCCTCCTTCGACCAAGTTCAGTAGTAAGCTACCCCTCGACACCCTGTACCGCATTCGATCTCTCTCTCTCTCTCTCTCTCTCTCTTCTCTCTCTCTCTCTCTCCACCCTTCCAGCAGAGATTTTGCTACGCTTCTGTTCAACAAAGAGTAGGCGATTACTGTTAACAGTAGATATTCAGAAGAAGAAAAAAAACAACAACAAAACCAAGAACAACAACAAAACCAAGAATAAGCAAAACATAAATCTGTGAAACATACGACATTCTTGCAAATACTTGCATTTGCTACAAATATTAAGACTGTCTTTTTTTGAGGGAAGGGGGAGGAGGGGAGCTTTTTGTCTAAGTTTTCCTCTGATAATCATTAATGGAAGAACTTTCCTTTCGGAAAAGCGTGGGGGGGGGGGGGGGGGTGGTAGGGGCTGTAAATCTTTTTCCCCCATAATTTTTGTTCCCTTCATAACATTAGCAAGCAAGGCAGAAGAAGGTAGGGTTGCGAGTCGCAACAAATTGTAAACGGCATGCACGATAGTAACTGTTGTGCCATAAGCTGTTCAATAAAATATCCCTGGGCTGCCTTTTGGAAGGAGGGGAAAAAAAGTCGCTCCCACACCGGTCTAGACTGTCCACTGCGGACCGCGTGGTAAACAAGTTCCAAGGCCAGTCCTTCCACTCTCCCGACGGCTGCCCGCCCTTCCCTCTCCGTTTACTACCTCCCAGCCAAAGCGGCTGGTACACTCCGTCCGTTCCGACGTCGAGCGAGCTTCACAGTCACACGCAATCACAAATAAACTCTTCTCTCGTTGGGACTACTCGTGTAGGAATAGAAGAAAATGCGGGAGGGGGCGGGGAGTGGGATGGAGGCTGTACTGGAAGGGGGGCTACAGAGGAGACAGGAAGGAGAGAGAGAGAGAGATGGGGAAGAGACGGGGGGGGGGGGGGGGGGGCAGGAGGGAGGGAGAAGGAAGTAGAGAAAATTTGACACCACTCACTAGGTGTAGCAGACACTGTACTGCTCGTCAGATGAGTTCGAGATTATGGAGAGGAAAGGAGAGGAGAGGAGAGGGAGGGAGGGTGATAGAAAGGGGCTGAGGAGAGAAATGGGAAGGACGGCAATGTCAGTCACGCCACATGCAACAGTCGATGCGCGGAACAGAGGGTTCCTCGATGTCTCACAGTTACCCGCACCGGCACACTAAGTACCAAGCAAAACACGTGCAGTGCACCCAGTGCACGAGAACCTGACTTTACACCGACTCCTGTCTGAAAACGACTTGTCCTCCAGGGCTTCTAGTTCTGGCCTCTCCGCTTCATAAGTCTGGTGGATAAGCAACTAGGAACTGGTG